>CM029015.1:224226981-224959481 GCA_016801055.1 Panax notoginseng | reverse complement strand
ATCAACAAAAGAAATAATATCTAAAACTAAACTCCAACTATTTCAAGCGTATCAAATAAGTGTTCAAATTTCAACGATGGGACCTATAAAAATCTGTAAGGGGGTGAGCGATGAAGTTCAGCAAATAGCAATCCTTCCTATCTAGCCGAATGAAGTACAATTTTCAAAACACGTTTTTCAAAATTCTTTTTGTTTGATAACAATAATAAATATACTTTTTAAAATTAAAATAGATAATTACAAAACGAATTTTACATTCAAAAATGATTTGAATATATAAAATATATCTTTTAATCAATAGTCTTAGCGACTAAGGTTATTGTAGCCTTGTAACACGACCCAAAAGTTCGATAACGTCAATGATCACGCACCCAGCTAAGTTGTCTAATTTGCACGCTCCTCGAAGGACATCTAAAAGGTGTGCGTTTTAGTAGGTTCTAAATTAGTTTCGGAACTAAATGTAATCAATAACGGGTTTTATACATAGTCAAACTAAAGATTTCAAAATCTTTTCTCAATATTATTGATATTCTAAACGATACTTTTTCACAGTTCAAAATCATGTAATCTTATTTCACAGTTCAAAATGATGGGAAAAGTAAGCCAAAAATAATCTATATCCCAGGAATTACTTTTCCGTCTTTGTGCAATTAAATATGAAATCAACAAAACCAATTATAAGAACAAAAATAACAAGTAACCATCCACAAGCAAGACACCAAATTTACGTGGAAAACCCTTTAAAATTAAGAGGTAAAACCACGGGTCAAACTCCGAATCTCCACTATATCACTAATAATGGGCTTACAATAATCCTCTCAAGTTTTATGCCCTAAAACTTGAGGTTACACAATAAATTGAGGTAGTACAAATTTACCTTTAATTAAGTTGAGAAACCTAATTAACTTCACCACCCAAAAATACCCTAAGCAATAAAGTCTTCAAGCTTTCAATTGAACAGAGATGATGGCGGATACCCACGAACAACAAACTGTAATTCTCTCAATTTATTCTTTTGGTATCTTCTTGCTACCAAGTTTCTCTCATGTATATCAAATAAGACTCCCTCATAGCCTTATTTATAGTACTCTTCTTAATCCATTTCTATAATGGATTAGAAACAATTTATTCTCCTAATCAAATTAGGGATCACACCTCTTTGTCTTGGTCACCAACCAATCTAACAAGTAAATCCTTTTAAATTTCAACTTGGATTCCTTTCATGGAATCTCTAATTCCAATATTGATTCCATTAACCCAATTTCTAATTGGAATAATATCAAGTAAACACACTTACTTGCTCACAAAGAAAATCAATTCTTTTCTATCTTGAATTCTATCTCATGGGTGAGGACTCACACCCAACAATCTCCCCCTCCGAACCCATGAGAGGAGGGATCACCAACCACAACTCCTTACTCGGAGTTAATTCCAACAAAATTTTGGCTCAACTCAAGCTTCTTGGAATTTTCAACTATCTTCATGTCCGGCTTTTTCTCATCACCATAGTTCTTCTCAATGGGAGGATCTAACTTAAACTTGACAGATTTTTGCTTGCCAAATTCATTCACAATCGCTTTGTACCCTGGCTGCGAGCTATCATTTTCCTTCTTCACTTTTGGTACCCATTTAAAGTGAAGAGCTTTCTTCTTGTGATTCTCATGCAAGGCTTTCCTCCTATCTCGCACGGCTTTGTACCACATCTTTTTCTACCTAACTCCCCCATCTTCAACACCTCTCACATGCGCTCGCATCGTGTAAAGAGTAGGAACTGTGGCTTATAGACCCGCTTTACCGCCAAGTATGTTTCGTGTTCATAACGTTTTTCACATATCCATGTTACGTAAATATGTGGAAGACCCGAACCACATTATTGAGTTAGAACCGGATGAAATAGCAGAAGATTTGACGTATGAAGAAGTTCTTGTTCAAATCTTGGATAAAAAAGAACATATTCTACGCTCCAAGGTTATACCTCAAGTCAAAGTATTGTGGAGAAACCACGATGTTGAGGAAATGACTTGGGAGTTAGAATCTGAAATGAAATTAAGGTATCCTTACCTCTTCGACATAACAGGTACATACCTTAATTTCGAGGGCGAAATTTCATAAGAAGGGGAGGTTGTTAGACCCTAACTTTTATAAATAAAGATGAATTTTCTATAAATATCATTTTTGAATATTATGGAGTTAATTTGATATAGTGTTATAGTTGTGGGTAATATTTATAAATTTTGCAAAGTACGTAAGTTGTTATATAATATTCGATTGGTCGGGAAATATTCATTTTAGCAGGGAATATTCGTACAACGGCACAATCATTGGTGGACCCCACAACAAAATTATTGTCGGATTGAGAAAACGACAAAAATATTTTATTAAAAATAACGGCGGAAGTTTTACCATTGATACTGTTGAGCTACTCGGTAGTAAAAGTACAGTAATACGTGTGAGTGCATAGTAGCACACGGTATTGATTATTAATGCTTATGTGAGAAGTCACTCAGTTTGATTCAATTATTGTCAGTTAATAATATGAATTATTTAGCGATAATGAAGTTTTGTTTTATTCGTATTATTAACGTAATAAAACAGAAACATCTTTTTATATAAAATAGAATACTTTATTAAAGTTATTCTATAAATAGAATATATTATATTTTATTTAAAAGATTTTTCTTTAAATATGGACCGTCAGATTAAAGTAATCAATCTGTACCGTTCATGGATTAGTTACTATGCATTCCATTTTTCTATAAATAGCAGCTCATTCCTTCATTATTTCTTACGAATTCACTGAACTCTAGAGAGAGAAACTATAGAGAGAGAGAAGAAAAGTATTCTGCTACTTAACTACTTCCTTATTTCAGTTCTTCTTTAAAACGGTAAGGGGTATTATTCTTTTTTATTCATAAAGAGAACTGTTGTTGTTCTATTTCTTATTATTCTGCTGGAATAACCTGTATACGCGGTCTACGTACCCTATACTTGGTGACATTCTTCTATTATTCTGTTGGAACATCCTGTCTGTGTGTTTTACAACGGACCTTGTTCTGTTTTTATTATTATTCTGTTGGAACATCCTGTCTGTGTGTTTTACACTAGACCTGATTCCGTCTTGTTATTATTCTGTTGGAACATCCTGTCCGTGTGTTTTACACCGGACCTGGTTCCATTATTTATTATTCTGTCGGAATATCCTGTCTGTGCGTTTACGCCGGACCTGGTTCCATTATTTATTATTCTGTTGGAATAACCTGTCTGTGTGGTCTATCGCATGCCGGGTGATTTCTTTTGTTATTCTATTCTTTATTATACTCAGTTGGTTAAAGTTTTAACTTCTATACTCCATGAAATTAGTGGAATATCTTTGATATTTGCGCTTCATCTAGTATCTTTTCATGAAAATATTCTTCTAAGCATTCTTGAATTTTACTCCACAAAGCAGTATCATGTTGACAATTTGGACGTTGTTAATTCTTGGATAAATTAATTCTTGAACTTGTTTTATTGAATTCTTATATCATTGTTATTGTAAGACCCCAACTTTTATAAATAAAGATGAATTTTCTATAAATATTATTTTTGAATATTATGGAGTTAATTTGATATAATGTTATAGTTGTGGGTAATATTTATAAATTTTGCAAAGTACGCAAGTTGTTATATAATATTCGATTGGTCGGGAAATATTCGTTTTAACAGGGAATATTCGTACAACGACACAATCATTGGTGGACCCCACAACAGAATTATTGTCGGATTGAGAAAACGACAAAAATATTTTATTAAAAATAACGGCGGAAGTTTTACCATTGATACTGTTGAACTACTCGGTAGTAAAAGTACAGTAATACGTGTGGTTGCATAGTAGCACACGGTATTGATTATTAATGCTTATGTGAGAAGTCACTCAGTTTGATTCAATTATTGTCAGTTAATAATATGAATTATTTAGCGATAATGACGTTTTGTTTTATTCGTATTATTAACGTAATAAAATAGAAACATCTTTTTATATAAAACAGAATACTTTATTAAAGTTATTCTATAAATAGAATATATTATATTTTATTTAAAAGATTTTTCTTTAAATATGGACCGTCAGATTAAAGTAATCAATCTGGACCGTTCATGGATTAGTTACTATGCATTCCATTTTTCTATAAATAGCAGCTCATTCCTTCATTATTTCTTACGAATTCACTGAACTCTAGAGAGAGAAACTATAGAGAGAGAGAAGAAAAGTATTCTGCTACTTAACTACTTCCTTATTTCAGTTCTTCTTTAAAACGGTAAGGGATATTATTCTTTTTTATTCATAAAGAAAACTGTTGTTGTTCCATTTCTTATTATTCTGCTGGAATAACTTGTATACGCGGTCTACCCTATACTTGGTGACATTCTTCTATTATTCTGTTGGAACATCCTGTCTGTGTGTTTTACAACGGACCTGGTTCCGTTTTTATTATTATTCTGTTGGAACATCCTGTCTGTGTGTTTTACACTGGACCTGATTCCGTCTTGTTATTATTCTGTTGGAACATCCTGTCTGTGTATTTTACACCGGACCTGGTTCCATTATTTATTATTCTGTCGGAATATCCTGTCTGTGCGTTTACGCCGGACCTGGTTCCATTATTTATTATTCTGTTGGAATAACATGTCTGTGCGGTCTATCGCATGCCGGGTGATTTCTTTTGTTATTCCATTCTTTATTATACTCAGTTGGTTAAAGTTTTGACTTCTATACTCCATGAAATTAGTGGAATATCTTTGATATTTGCGCTTCATCTAGTATCTTTTCATGAAAATATTCTTCTAAGCATTCTTGAATTTTACTCCACAAAGCAGTATCATGTTGACAATTTGGACGTTGTTAATTCTTGGATAAATTAATTCTTGAACTTGTTTTATTGAATTCTTATATCATTGTTATTGTAAGACCCCAACTTTTATAAATAAAGATGACTTTTCTATAAATATTATTTTTGAATATTATGGAGTTAATTTGATATAATATTATAGTTGTGGGTAATATTTATAAATTTTGTAAAGTACGCAAGTTGTTATATAATATTCGATTGGTCGGGGAATATTCGTTTTAATAGGGAATATTCGTACAACGGCACAATCATTGGTGGACCTCACAACAGAATTATTGTCGGATTAAGAAAACGACAAAAATATTTTATTAAAAATAACGGCGGAAGTTTTACCATTGATACTGTTGAACTACTCGGTAGTAAAAGTACAGTAATACGTGTGGTTGCATAGTAGCACACGGTATTGATTATTAATGCTTATGTGAGAAGTCACTCAGTTTGATTCAATTATTGTCAGTTAATAATATGAATTATTTAGCGATAATGACGTTTTGTTTTATTCGTATTATTAACGTAATAAAACAGAAACATCTTTTTATATAAAACAGAATACTTTATTAAAGTTATTCTATAAATAGAATATATTATATTTTATTTAAAAGATTTTTCTTTAAATATGGACCGTCAGATTAAAGTAATCAATCTGGACCGTTCATGGATTAGTTACTATGCATTCCATTTTTCTATAAATAGCAGCTCATTCTTTCATTATTTCTTACGAATTCACTGAACTCTAGAGAGAGAAACTATAGAGAGAAACTATAGAGAGAGAGAAGAAGAGTATTCTGCTACTTAACTACTTCCTTATTCCAGCTCATCTTTAAAACGGTAAGGGATATTATTCTTTTGTATTCAAGAAGAGAACTTCTGTTATTCCATTTCTTTATTATTCTGTTGGAATAACCTGTATACGCGGTTTACCCTATACTTGGTGACATTCTTCTATTATTCTGTTGGAACATCCTGTCTGTGTGTTTTACACCGGACCTGGTTCCGTCTTGTTATTATTATGTTGGAACATCTTGTCTGTGTGTTTTACACCGGACCTGGTTCCATTATTTATTATTCTGTCGGAATATCCTATCTGTGCGTTTACGCCGGACCTGGTTCCATTATTTATTATTCTGTCGGAATATCCTGTCTGTGCATTTACGCCGGACCTAGTTCCATTATTTATTATTCTGTTGGAATAACCTGTCTGTGCGGTCTATCACATGCATGGTGATTTTTTTTGTTATTCCATTCTTTATTATACTCAGTTGGTTAAGTTTGACTTCTATACTCCATGAAATTTGTGAAATATCCTTGATAATTGCGTTTCATCCAGTATCTTTTTATGAAAATATTCTTCTAAGCATTCTTGAATTTTACTCCCCAAAGCAGTATCAGGTTGACAATTTGGACGTTGTTAATTCTTGGATAAATTATTTCTTGAACTTGTTTTATTGAATTCTTATATCATTGTCATCATCCTCATGTTTATAAAATGTTGAAAGTCATCTGTGGCCTGTAGTGCATAGATGGATTTGGTATGATTATGACCAGGAATTATTCGGTATAATCATGACCGTAATGTTACAAATGATGTGATAAAAATCCTCATTGGCCCGTAGTGCATTGATGGACAGTTGTTGGCATGATCATGACCATTAATGAATACACGAATATCCTTGGTCGTAGTGCATGGGTGATTCGATGATGTGGATTATTTTATTAATCTGAGTCTCAGCGATAACAGTGTTGAAAAACCTTTTAAATCATAGAAGATAGTAGATTTTATTCTCTACTTGACTCTTTTAATGGATTGCTTGTTCCGCTGCAGTTAAACTTGATGTTCGTTATATTTTATCAGTTTAACACTGTTGAAGGCTAATGATAATTTATTCTGCACTATCTTAGTCATAATATTTCTTACTGGGCTAGTTGAGCTCACCCTTTCTTTCACTGTTCTCTTCAGGAAATGAGAATATAGCTGGGACGAGTCGGGGAACGGAGTGATGGACCAGATGATAGTATTAGTAGTCCTCACTATTCTATTAAATAGTGTGATAATAATTGTAATGAGGACTCCTTTCGAGTTTATATAGTCTCTAGTAGACAATAATTGTATTCAAACTCACACTTATGTTTTGTCGTATTGTACACGATAATTGTATTAGTAAGTTGTATTTGTATTCTGTACCATGTATCTGACGACCCAAGGTGGGTGATGTATACCTAATTTTGGGGGTGTCACACTGCTCATTCCAACAAATCAACATTTTAATACTAAAAAAAATAATCACTGAAAAACACTACTTATCAAAACAAAAATCACTAAAAGGACGAATGCACGGATATATATAGTTAAAGATTGTCTGTACAAATTCATCAATTACTAATGGCATAAATATAAACCTTTTTCTCGTTAATACACATTTCTGAAAACACTAAAGCAAAATTAATTTTCCAAACCCTAAAAGCCCGAAGCTTTTGCTCATAAGGTAAATATACTTTCCTTGAAACTTCAACCTTGGTTGTAGCATATACATACATTATATGTATAACTCCCCCTGTCTAGAAAAACATATACGTTATTCTTGTGTGTGTGTGTGTGTATGTATATATATGTGTATATATATATATATATACATACATTAAAACATATGCAGTACTGTGTTCTAATTATGAAAAAATCACTTTTAACAATGGCATTTGATAAGGGAATAAGATTGGAGGATGCACAATCGTGAATTCCCCTTCCACATAACATCTACTTAAAACATCACATACAAAGACAGGAAAATGAATTTGGTCCACAAACCTGCAGATCTTTTAATTTCACTCCGGCAACAACAGACACCAGAAGTTGCTTTTCTGAAAGTTTTGGTCTCAACTGCAGGATCACATCTTTAACTGCAATGCAATAAATTTTCCTAATTAGCGAGACGATACAAAATCATCATCTGATAGATTATGCAGAAAACCATACGATAGTATGTAGAAACTCATAAACACTAAAATTTGAAGTCCTTCATTCATTACAAACAAGAATAAATTTTTATTAATAATTTTTGTTTGTTTTGCCATATGAGGGAGGGAGGGAGGGAGGGAGAGAGAGAAACATATATATAAATCCCCAATAATATTCATCAAAGTAATTTCAAGCATATAAATGGTCAAAAATTCACTCTATCACATGATAGAAAAAAATTATGTATAGGCAAGGCATATATACCAACTTGAGGCTTCACGGAAAATATCACCACATCGCTGTCTTCAACAACCTGTTAGTCAGACACCCACCAAAATGAAATTAAGAAATATAAGTAAACTACATAAACAATCAAATGAAAGAGAATGGAAAGACAAAATAAATCAAATAAACAGATCGAGTTATTAATCAGAAGGTTGTAATTAAAAAAAATAGTCCTATAATAGTATCAGGTTAAATAAACCAAAGGATTTAAAATCACAGAAAATGATTACAAAGGAATTTAAAGGAAAAATGGTATCTGGGATAACCGAACCTGGTTGTTGTGATCGAGAACGTTGACGCTGAAGGATTCAAAAGCGGCACGGCGAGCGGAACCGAGATGAGCGGTTCGGATCCTGGAAGCAGGCAATACACCGTACCCAGTTTGCCCAGGTCGACACAGGCAATCGAACCCGCATCGATTGTATGAGTTCGTTGATTGATCTTAGTCGGAGATGTTATCCTTATGAACCAGGTCAGGCCTGAACCAAAATACTGAGATATTGAATCTCCTCTAGTTTTGGCCATTTGAACCCTAGTTTTCGTGACTGTTTAGGAGTAGAGAAAGAGAGAAGTGTGAGATGAAATACGAAGAGAGAGAAAGAACGGATTTGTAATTTTAAGTTTTCAGTTCCGCCTAAATTAAGCTCCGTGTTTTTCACATACACAACATTTTTTTAAAAAAATGTTATGTATTTAAAACTAAAAAAAATGTCTTTTTAAATAGATAACGTTTTTGTATGTATATCTACAACGTTTTTAAAAAAAATATTATGGAAAAAAATACCACAACGTTTTTATAAAAAACGTTGTGATTTAAGTGTTGTCTATTTATTATTTTGTAGTAGTGTCACTAAGTCTCACAAGAGCAATTATTATAGAGAAATTATAGATAGAAAGAAGAAGAAAAGTCTGCTACCTCACTAATCCAGTATCCAGTTTTCTTCTAAGATAAGGGGTATTATTTCTTTCGTATTCATGAAGAGAGCTTCTGTTATTCCATTATTTATTATTATGTTAAAATAACATGTCTATGCGAAGTACCGCATACATGGTAAAATTCTTCTGTTATTCCATTCTTTATTATTATATTGGAATAACATGTCTATGCGAATTACGGCATACATGGTGAAATTATTCTATTATTCCATTCTTTATTATTCTATTAGAATATCCTGTCTGTACAGATTACGCATGACCTGGTTCCATTCTTTATTATTCTATTGGAATATCCTGTCTGTGCGTATTACGCATAACCTAGTTCCATTATTTATTATTCTATTGGGAATAACCTGTCTGTGCGGTCTATCGCATGCCTGGTGAATTCTTCTGTTATTTTATTCTTTATTATTCTGTTGGGAATAACCTGTCTGTGCGGTCTATCGCATACCTAGTGAATTTTTTTGTTATTCCATTCTTTATTATTCTGTTGGAAATTATCTGTCTACGTGGATTACCGCATGGCGGATGAAAATCCATTTGCAGTTTCGTATATTCTATTATACTCATATGAGATATCATTTCTTTTGTACTCGTCATGGAATATCATTTTCTTTGGTATTTTTTTTTACAAATTACTATTCACATGTTACTATTCACCCGGTTACTATTCACTCTAGTATCATTCACTCGGGTATTCAGGGCACTTTTTGTGTCAGAGTACTATTCACAGGTTACTATTCACCCAAATTACTATTCACCCGAATATTATTCACTCAGGTATTTGGGGTACTTTTCATGTCGGGGTATTATTCACGAGGTACTATTCCCAAAATACTATTTACGGGGTACTATTCACGGGATACTATTTACCCGAAAAATATATTTTTTTTCTGTTCAAATTATTTTTGGTACATGAATATTATTCTTGAATGTTACTCCACAAAGCAATATCATGTTGACAATTTAAACGTTATTGAATTCTGGATAAATTAAATTATAAATATTTAAAATTTATCCTTGAACTTGTTTTATTGAATTATTATGTCATTGTCATCATCCTCATGTTTATATTGTGATGAAAGTCATCTTTGGCTTACATGCATAGATGGACTTGGTATGATTATAACCGGAGATTATTCGGTATAATCATGACCGTAATGTGACGAATGATATGGTGAAAGTCCTCGTTGGCCTGTAGTTCATTGATGGACAGTTGTTGGTATAATTATGACCAGAGATTATTCGGTATAATCATGACCATTGATGATTACATGAATATCATTGGTCGTGATGCAGGGATGATTCAATTTTATTTATTAAGCTAAGTCTCAGCGATAAAGTTGATGAAAAACTTTTTAGATCATAGAAGATAGTAGATTTTATGCTCTACTTGACTCTTCTAATGGATTGCTTATTCCGTTGCAGTTGATAATCTAAAACTTGTTGTCTATTGTATTCTATCAGTTGTTATACTGTTGAAGGCTTTGGATAATTTATTCTGCATTATCTTAGTCATAATATTTCTTACTGGGCTAGTTGAGCTCACTCTTTCTTTCATTGTTCTCTTCAGAAATGAGAATATAGTTGGGACGACTCGGGAAATGGAGTGATGGTCCAAGATAAATAGTTTTAGTAGTCATCACTATTCTACGTAATAATGTGATAATAATTGTAATGAGGACACCATTGAGTGTGGATATTGTCTAGATGACAATATTCTTGTTCAAACTCTCAGCTATGTTTTGTCGTATTTTACACGACTGTTGTATAATTAATGTGACGTCCCCAAAATATGTATACAACACCCATTCTGAGTCGCCAAATATATGGTACAAAAAGTAAACTACAACTTCAATAATATAATTGTCGTGCAAAATACGACAACACATACTGTGAGTTTAAATATAAATATTATCTGCTAGACAATATTCACACTCAAATAAGTCCTCATTACAATTATTCAAACACTATTTTACAGAAATAGTGAGGACTGCTAAAACATCTTTCTAGAACCATCACTCCATACCCCGACTAGATCCTGCTATGTTCTCACCTCTTGAGAAGAAAAATGGAACAAAAAGGAAAAGAAAGAGCTCAACTAGCCCAGTAAAGAATATTATAACTAAGATAATATACAACAAATTATCATTAGTATTCAACAGGAAAAAATTTGATAGAATATAATCGACAACAAGTTTTAGATCAACAACTGCAGCGGAAATAACAAACTATTAGAAGAGTCAAGTAGAGAATGAATTCTACTATCTTCTAAGATTTAAAAGTCCATCATCAATATTTTATCCCTGTAACATCAATTAATAATCATCTTTAACCAAATATTCATCTTTACACTACAGGCCAAAGATATTCATTTGTATCACCTGTCAGTCATGTTCATCTCAACACCTGTTCATCTTTGCACTACAGGCCAAAGATATTCATCAGGTAATCATACATCTTCGCACTACAGGCCAAAGATATTCAGTAATATCATCATTTAGGACTGAGGATGATGAAAAATATCTTAAAGAAAACGAATCCAGTGAGACAGAAGGACAAATAGTAGGGATTCGTATAACAGTTTATCCAAGATCAATAAAGATCAAAATATGGATACAATCAAAGATAGTAACCATAATAGACATCTTGGACAAAAAAAATAATTTATTTTTCGGTGAATAGTGCCGTATACGTGAATAGTGCCGTATACGTGAATAGTAACCCCGACACAAAAAGTTTCAAATTTGATAAAAAGTTCATATCAATATTTCAGCATAATGATATTGAAGAAAATAATATCATTTAAGAAGAAAATAATATCCCTTACCTCAAAATAACCGTACTTCTGACTGAATATCGGATATGAGGCTGAATGAAACTTGTGCTGAATAGTAACTCTCAAAGTATCTAAATACTCACAAAATACACTCAATAATCCAGAGAGAGAAAGAGAGAAAACTTATGAACTCTAGTGTGATTTTCAATTCTAACTTAGCCCTCTATTTATAGGAAAATGCTAGCACACCGAAGCAGACTTAACCTGTAACCTGATGGCTTTACCTGCTACTATTCAAGCCTACCACATTTGAATAAAAATTTTAACACATTTCTTCACCAACCAAGAGTGGGGCCCACCAATTCTAAAATTTTCCACCAAAATGATAAACTCCGAAAATTTAACAATTTCTGAACCAGTCATCTCGTAAAATTCATAATAAATCATATGTTCATTTTTAACGGTTCAAAATTTGTGTACATATATTCAACTTATATATGTATAACATATCCAAAAATTATCACGATCCAACGGTCGGATTAAAATTTATAACCCTCGCAAAATATCTTAAAACCCCTGATTTTTAATACCTCCATTCCGACAAAAATACTGATAAAAACCTCAACATTAACTCTTTCATTTTTAACCACAAAAATATATCTCTCATTTATATCCACATAAAATAAATATTTCCTTATCATATGAATCAATAATTAATTATCCACAATTAATATTACAGAATCACATTTATGACAACCAGACCGTTCCCAGGAAAGAGGGGGCTTTCCAATAAAGATTTCTCCTTACTGGCGCGCAATTAGATGACCAAACCTCTCCTTAGACAGAACTTTCTAGATATTACCAATAATGTTATCTAATAATATTATTCAAATAATATGAATTATTAATCTGATAATGAAAAATACTGTGTAGTGACAATTATTGAAACAACAATAATATAAAATATCAATGCAGCAATTATTGAATCAATAAAATAAAATATTGAACAGTAACTACTGTAACAATTATTGAGTAGTGCCTTCCTTCGTAAGAATCAATAATTCAAAAATACTGTGCAACCACGCGTATTACTATATTTTAACCACCGGGTATTCCAACAGTGTTAACGGTAACAACTACGCCGTTATTTATAAAAACTCAATTTTTATCGTTTTCTTCATCCAATCGCTTTCCGTTATGGGGCCCACAAATAGCTGCGTCGTCGTATGAATATTCCCCGACAGAAAGAATATTCCACGACTAAACGAATATTCCCCGACAAAATGAATATTTTATAACCACTTGTTTATTTTGTAAAATTTGCACATTTCACCCATAACCAAAATATTATATCAAATTAACACCTTATTATTCACAATAATAATTAGAGAAAATTTAATTTTATTCATTAATAAGTTGGGGTCTTACAATTAAGTTGTATTTGAATTTATGTACCATGTATCTGGCGACTCAAGATGGGTGATGTATACCTGTTTTGGGGGCGTCAAAGTTGGTATCAAAACTTAGGGATATAATCCCTTGCTGAGATGTGAGACAAAAACTAGGAGGGGAGAGACGGGAAATTCCTTTACTAGTATGATCTACCTAAGTTTATTTGGTATTTAATTGGTCGGTCAGAGTATAAGGATAATATGTGATATGTTTATTAACCCTTGTTTTGTGACAGTGTTTGAAAATGACATCTGAAAATTTTGAGAAGTACAATGGAGCAAAATAATATGACCGTGTCGCAATACGAGGCTAAATTTGCGGAGTTATCCCTATTTGCATCCTATTTGGTCGATAATGAGGAGCGAATGACGCGGATGTTTCTAAGAGGTTTGAAACCCGATATACATCAATACCTCATTTCTCACAAACTTCGTTTATATTCAGATGTTGTGAATATGGCTCAGTTATTGGAGCGCGATAATGAGTCAGCACAACCAAAAGGCAACGACCAACAACACGATAATAATCGTACCGGTGGCAACGGCCATCGGAACAATGATAACCATCGTGGGGAAAATTATCATGCCAAGAATGGTAACCACTTCGGTGGTAATCATGGCCAAGATAATAGGAGTAAAAATTTCAAGAAGAGAAGTTTCAACAACGATGGAAAGACAGCAACACCAACACTCATTTTCAAGGAAGGAGAACGACCACCAATTGTATGCTTCAAATGCGGAGGGGAGGGACATATCAGTCCAAAGCATGTTACAATTGTGAAAAAGAAGGTCACCTAGCCCGATTTTGTCTTGCACCAAAGTCAAGTCCAGCTGGGACGGTGGCCCCAAAGGCGGATACGGACAAAACAAAGTCGGTGGTTTCAAGGAGAGCGTTTTTCGTGACTTCTCAAAAAGCGAGTAAACCGAACGAAGTTAGCACGGGTTAGTTAATTATAAATTCTTGCGAAGTCTATACCTTATTAGATACCAGTTCTACCCATTCTTTTATCTCTCTTGCTTGCGCTCAACGTTTAAATTTGACTCCGAAGAAATTAGACTTTGACTTAATGTTGAAACTCCGTTAGGAGAAACCTTCATTACATGTGCTATCCAAGTCTTGGATGAAAGTCACAGTTTTAAATGATATTTCTATCATTAATAAATTTGCGGACGTATTCCTGAAGAACTTCTTAGCCTACCCTAGAATGCAAAATCGAATTTTGTATTGACCCCAGTACAAAACCCATTTCTAAAACCCTTAAATATTTCTTCACCTAGAACGAACATAACATGCACCAAGAACGTTGGCTAGAGCTGTTGAAGATTACGACTATACCATTCAATATCACAGTGGAAGAGCGAACGTGATAGCTGACGCGTTGAGTAGAAGATCGTATGCGTTTACAAGTGAGATGTTGTTAACATAAAAACTCATTTCGTATAACTTACAAATGATAAAGATAGAGTTAAAGACTCTAGGGACCCACGTGAAGATAACGAATATACGACTAGAATCGACGTTAACCGATAAAGTTAAAATCGCTCAAGCTATACATCCGAATCTGATGAATGTGAAGAAGAAGGTTCAAGAAGGCGTTATCTCAACCCTCGATTTAATTGGCCCATTTGAAATCCTCGATCGAGTAGGAACTGTGGCCT
Source organism: Panax notoginseng (assembly GCA_016801055.1). NCBI lineage: Eukaryota > Viridiplantae > Streptophyta > Magnoliopsida > Apiales > Araliaceae > Panax > Panax notoginseng. The sequence goes on along the minus strand of CM029015.1, from coordinate 224,944,532 downwards.
ATAGACTCGTTTTACCGCCAAGTATGTCGCGTGTTCATAACGTTTTTCACGTATCGATGTTACGTAAATATGTGGACGACCCGTGTAGGGTTTCGGCACAGAAACGCACAGCGAAAATTAAAATTTTAAAGCAATTTCCGAAACCCTAAAACAGGATCCATGCGAAAAATCAATTAATTAAGAGGTTTAGAGATTATACCGATTATGAAAACGAGAGTCTGAAATCGACTGCGCCTCGAATCTCCAACGCAATACAAACCGACTGCGTCTCTATGGTATCCACACGAACGCTCCGCGAATCGTCTTACGATCTGCAGAAGAAGGAATCGCGGTACTAGCCACCAAGGATGAGGATTTTCGGAACTATTTTCTCTAGTCTCTCTCTAAGAGCGGCTAGGGTTTTGTTTTGACGTAAAAACCTAAAGTCTGATATACATCATATATATAGCAGTCAGGAGGAATTAATCAAAACATAATATTATTAAAATCCGAATTTATATATATCTTAATTAAGTCTTACTTAATTAATATACCTATATATAAATTATCCTATTAATTTAAATTCATAATTTAAAATTATATCAATCATATTGACATATTTAAATCTTTACAATTTAAATTAATTTCCTTTTAATTACGTTCTTTGTGTGTGACCCTATAGGTTATTATTACGTTGGCAATAACCTTAAAATCATATTATAAAGTTATAAACAGTGAGCGGCATCTAGTAATGCATCACTGCTACCCAAGTAATAATAAGATCGATGATTCGATGCAACCTTTTCGTGACCAATGTTTCAATGTAATTTAATCCTTTTAACCTTAATATCCTAGATTAAACTCGAGTCATGGAATGTGTCATACTCTTCATAATTTAATCTGAGTTTTCTTGATCAATGAGTAGACTATATGAAACAAATCACTATTTGAGCATGGCCATGCATTTCATAGTCCTACTCAATCAAGAGGCCTATGGATATCACCTATAAAATATAGGATGGTTAAATTCCATCTAGATCACTCATATTACTCACACGATTCATAATGAACCCAATAATCACCTTTATAGTCCACCCTATTAAAGGTGACATTTGATGATATCAAAGTACATAAATTCTCGTGTAGTAATATAGCGGTTTCAGGTCGGAGGACCATTACATCATTGTCACTATGAGAATTGCTAATGACACTTCGCATAATGCTCCATATAGAATTCTCATGGTGGGTCTGTCCAGTACATTGTTCTCTAACATGTACCTATGCATTGACTTAATATCTCATATATTTATGACCAATGAGATTTGGTCATCAGTCAATCCACATACTAGTCTCAATGCATCATTGTTGTCCCATCAACAATGATACTCGACTAGGGACATTTAAGAACAATGATACTAATTGTAATTATATAATCTCATGTTCAAGTCACATACTTGAAACTATATAATTTGTATCACTATTCTAAGGAATTTTATTATGTTAACAATTATATTACGCAGTAATTAAAACCATAATAAAATCATTTATTTATTCAATCAACAATAATATCAAATGTTAAGCAATTACATCAAATAATTGGCCTCTAGGGCATAAACTCTAACAACCCGAACCACATTATTGAATTAGAACTAGACGAGAAAGCAGAAGATTTAACGTATGAGGAGATACGTGTTAAAATCTTGGATAATAATGATCATATTCGACACTTAAAGGTTATATCTCAAGAGTTGAAATATGAAATGAAGTCAAGGTATCCTCATCTCTTCGGCATACCAGGTACGTAAGGCGAAATTTCATAAGGAGGAGAGATTGTAAGACTCCGAATTTTATAAAATAAAAGTATTCAATTTTATTACAATTATTATTTTATTTCGTAAATAGTTAAATTGATAAAAGGTTAAAGTTAAGGGTGATATGTGAAAATTTTTGTAAAGTATGTAAATTGTTATAAAATATTCGTTTGGTCAATGAATATTCTTTTTGTCGAAAAATATCCGTACGACGGCACAATCATTGGTGGACCCCACAACGGAAGTATTGTCATAGTTAGAAAACGACAAAATTATTATTTTATAAAAATAACGGCGAAAGTGTTATCGTTAAAATTGTTGAACTACTCGGTAGTAAAAGTACAGTAATACGCGTGGTTGCATAGTAGCACACGGTATTGATTATTGATGCTTACGTGAGAAGTCACTCAGTTATATTCAATTATTGCTACAGTAATTGCTGCATCATATCTCTCATATTATTGATTCAATTATTGTCACAGTATCATCTGCATAATATGTTATATTATTAAATCAATAATTGAGACGACAAAATTATTCATATTATTATTTGCAATATTGACAATGTCTAGAAGTTCTGTCAAGGAGAGGTTAGATAATCTAATTATGCGTCAATAGGGAGAAATCCTTATCGGAAAGCCCCCTCTTTCCTGGGAACGACCTAGTTGTTAAATATTGTGAGTTATAAAATTAACGATGAATAAGTTCGTGTTGATTAAAGATGAAATTGATAGTTCCATTGTGTGAGAATTATTAGTGTTAGATAAAATCGACGTTTATTTCGATAATAATTAATGTCTGGAGATTATATTGACCAATCGGGTAATTAACCGAATAAATGAGCAATTAATTGCTATTATTTCACATGCTTATAAGTATTTGTTCACATGTGTTTACTATTGATTCACATTCTTATAATATTAGGGGAGTTGGTACAAGATTGATAATACTTGCATGACTAAGTTAAAAATAGAGGTATAGATGGAGGTACTATACTGTAATTAATTTTTTCACATGATTATACTATTGAGTCACATGAATGAACTATTAATTCACATGATTTACTATTAGGGGAGGTGGTGCAAGTTTGATAATACTTGCAGGACTAAATTAAAAATGAAGAAAAAGATGAAGGTATTATACTATAATATTTTGAGTCTCAAAATGTGTAATTATTGAAACTATATTTTCCTAAAGCTCATTCTTCCTTTATTTCTCACCAATTCACTAAGTCTCACAAGAGCAATTATTATAGAGAAATTATAGAGAGAAAGAAAAAGAGAAGTCTGTTACCGCGCTAATCCAGTATCCAGTTTTCTTCTATGGCAAGGGGTATTATTATTTCTTTCGTATTCATGAAGAGAGCTTCTATTATTCCATTCTTTATTATTATGTTGGAATAACCTGTCTATGCGAAGTACCGCATACATGGTGAAATTCTTCTGTTATTCCATTCTTTATTATTATGTTGGAATAACCTGTCTATGTGAAGTACCGCATACGTGGTGAAATTCTTCTGTTATTCTGTGAAACTCCAGATTTTATGAATAAAAATTTAATTTTTTCGAAATATTTTTTTAAATATTATGGTGTGCATTTGAGATAATGTTATAGTTGTGGATAGTATTTAAAAATTTTACAAAGTATGCAAGTTGTCGTATTATATTCGATTGGTCGGGGAATATTATTTTTGTCGGAAAATATTCGTACGACGGCACAATTATTTGTGGACCCCACAACGGAATTATTGTCAGATTGAAAAAATGACAAAAATATTTTATGAAAATAACGGCGGAAGTTTTACCGTTAATACTATTGAACTACTCGGTAGTAAAAGTACAGTAATACGTGTGGTTGCATAGTAGCACACGGTATTGATTATTGAGGCTTACGTGATAAGTCACTCAGTTTTGTTTTATTAGTATTATTAACGTAATAAAACAAAAAAAAAATTTATATAAAACAGAATACTTTTATAAAGTTATTCGTTTTATTAGGCTAATAGTAAAATCTTTTTATATAAAACATAATACTTTTATAAAGTTATCTGTTTTATTACACAATAATTAGAATATATTATATTTTATTATGCATTGTATTTGCATAGTATCTGCATAGTGTTTGCATAGTAAAATCTTTTATAAAGTTATTTGTTTTATTAGATTATAAATAGAATATATTATATTTTATTTAAAAGATTTTGCTTTAAATATGGACCGTCAGATTAAAGTAAATCAATCTAGACCGTTCATGAGTTAGTTACTATGCAGTCCATTTTTCTATAAATAGAAGCTCATTCCTTCATTATTTCTTACGAATTTACTGAAATTCTAGAGAGAGAAAATTATAGAGAGAGAAAAAAAGTGTTCTGCTACTTCACTATTCCTATATCCAGTACTCTTTCTTTCAAGGTAAGAGATATTATTTGTTGTACTATACGCAGGCTACCCTATACTTGGTGAAATTCTTCTGTTATTTCATACTTTATTATTCTGTTGGAATATCCTATCTGTGCGTTTACGCCGGACCTGGTCCTATTCTTTATTATTCTGTCGGAATATTCTGTCTGTGCGTTTTACGCCGTACCTAGTTCCATTCTTTATTATTCTGTTGGAATATCCTGTCTGTGCATTTTACGCCGGACCTGGTTCCGTTATTTATTATTCTGTTAGAATAACCTGCCTGTGCGGTCTATCGCATGCATGGTGATTTCTTTTGTTATTCCATTCTTTATTACACTCGGTTGGTTAAAACTTTGACTTCTATACTCCATGAAATTAGTGCAATATCCTTGATATTTGCGCTTCATCTAGTATCTTTTCATGAAAATATTCTTCTGACCATTCTTAAATTTTACTCTACAAAGCAGTATCATGTTGACAATTTGGACGTTATCAGTTCCTAGATAAATTAATTCTTGAACTTATTTTATTAAATTTTTATATCATTGTCATCATCCTCTTGCTTACATTATGTTGAAAGTCATATGTGGCCTGTAGTGCATAGATGGACTTGGTATGATTATGACCAGGGATTATTCGATATAATTATGACCGTAATGTTACAAATGATGTGGTAAAAGTCCTCATTGGCCCGTAGTGCATTGATGGACAGTTGTTGACATGATCATGACCATTAATGAATACACAAATATTTTTGGCCCGTAGTGCATGGATAATTGTGGTCGTGATACTAAAGAATATCATTGGCCGTAGTGCAGGGGTGATTCGATGATGTAGATTATTTATTAAGCAGAGTCACAACGATAAAAGTGATGAAAAACCTTTTAAATCATAAAAGATAGTAGATTTTATTCTCTACTTGACTCTTTTAATAGATTGCTTGTTCCGCTGCAGTTAAACTTGATATTTGTTATATTGTATCAGTTTAACACTGTTTAAGGCTAATGATAATTAATTCTGCATTATCTTAGTCATAATATTTTTTACTGGGCTAGTTGAGCTCACCCTTTCTTTCACTGTTCTCTTCAGGAAATGTGAATATAGCTGGGACGAGTTGGGGAACGGAGTGATGGACCAGATGATAGTTTTAGTAGTCCTCACTATTCTGTTAAATAGTGTGACAATAAATATAATGAGGACTTATTCTGAGAGTGGATATTGTCTAGATGACAGTATTTGTATTAAAACTCACAGTTCTCTTGTTGTATATTAAAGATTGTATTTGTATTCTGTACCATGTATTTGGCGACTCAGAATAGGTGATGTATACCTATTTTGGGGGCGTCATATATTCCATTCTTTATTATTCTGTTGGAATATCCTGTCTGTGCGGATTACGCATGCCCTGGTTCAACTCTTTATTATTCTATTGGAATATTCTGTCTGTGCGTATTACGCATAACCTGGTTCCATTATTTATTATTCTGTTGAGAATAACCTGTCTGTGCGGTCTATCGCATACTTGGTGAATTCTTCTGTTATTCCATTCTTTATTATTCTGTTGAGAATAACCTGTCTGTGCGGTCTATCGCATGCCTGGTGAATTCTTTTGTTATTTCATTCTTTATTATTCCGTTGAAAATGATCCGTCTACGTGGATTACCACATGGCGGATGAAAATCCATTTGCAGTTTCGTATATTCTATTGTACTCATATGAGATATCATTTCTTTTGTACTCGTCATGGAATATTATTTTCTTTGGTATTTTTCTTTTACGAATTATTATTCACGGGTTACTATTCACCCAGTTACTATTCACTCTAGTATCATTCACTCGAGTATTCGGGGCACTTTCCGTGTCGGAGTACTATTCACGAGTTACTATTCACGGGTTACTATTCACCCAAATTACTATTCACCCGAATATTATTCACTCGGGTGTTTGGGATATTTTTTATGTCGGGATACTATTCACGAAATACTATTCTCGAAGTACTATTCATGGGGTACTATTTACCCGAAAAATATATATCTTTTCTGTCTAAATTATTTTTGGTACATGAATATTATTCTTGAATTTTACTCCACAAAGCAGTATCATGTTTACAATTTGAACGTTATTAAATTCTGGATAAATTAAATTATAAATCTTTAAAATTTATCCTTGAACTTGTTTTATTGAATTATTATGTCATTGTCATCATCCTCATACTTATATTGTGATGAAAGTCATCTTTGGCTTATGTGCATAGATGGACTTGGTATGATTATGACCAGAAATTATTCGGTATAATCATGACCGTAATGTGACGAATGATGTGGTGAAAGTCATCATTGGCCTGTAGTTTATTGATGGACAGTTGTTGGTATGATTATAACCATGAATTATTTGTTAGAGTTTATGCCCTAGAGGCCAATTATTTGATATAATTGCTTAACATTTGATATTATTGTTGATTGAATAAATAAATAATTTTATTATGATTTTAATTACTGCGTAATATAATTGTTAACATAATAAAATTCCTTAGAATAGTGATACAAATTATATAGTTTCAAGTATGTGACTTGAACATGAGATTATATAATTACAATTAGTATCATTGTTCTTAAATGTCCCTAGTCGAGTATCATTGTTGATGGGACAACAATGATGCATTGAGACTAGTATGTGAATTGACTGATGACCAAATCTCATTGGTCATAAATATATGAGATATTAAGTCAATGCATAGGTACATGTTAGAGAACAATGTACTGGACAGACCCACCATGAGAATTCTATATGGAGCATTATGCGAAGTGTCATTAGCAATTCTCATAGTGACAATGATGTAATGGTCCTCCGACCTGAAACCGCTATATTACTACACGAGAATTTATGTACTTTGATATAATCAAATGTCACCTTTAATAGGGTGGACTATAAAGGTGATTATTGGGTTCATTATGAATCGTGTGAGTAATATGAGTGATCTAGATGGAATTTAACCATCCTATATTTTATAGGTGATATCCATAGGCCTCTTGATTGAGTAGGACTATGAAATGCATGGCCATGCTCAAATAGTGATTTGTTTCATATAGTCTACTCATTGATCAAGAAAACTCAGATTAAATTATGAAGAGTATGACACATTCCATGACTCGAGTTTAATCTAGGATATTAAGGTTAAAAGGATTAAATTACATTGAAACATTGGTCACGAAAAGGTTGCATCGAATCATCGATCTTATTATTACTTGGGTAGCAGTGATGCATTACTAGATGCCGCTCACTGTTTATAACTTTATAATATGATTTTAAGGTTATTGCCAACGTAATAATAACCTATAGGGTCACACACAAAGAACGTAATTAAAAGGAAATTAATTTAAATTGTAAAGATTTAAATATGTCAATATGATTGATATAATTTTAAATTACGAATTTAAATTAATAGGATAATTTATATATAGGTATATTAATTAAGTAAGACTTAATTAAGATATATATAAATTCGGATTTTAATAATATTAGGTTTTGATTAATTCCTCCTGACTGCTATATATATGATGTATATCAGACTTTAGGTTTTACGTCAAAACACAAAAACCCTAGCCGCTCTTAGAGAGAGACTAGAGAAAACAGTTCCGAAAATCCTCATCCTTGGTGGCTAGTACCGCGATTCCTTCTTCTGCAGATCGTAAGACGATTCGCGGAGCGTTCGTGTGGATACCGTAGAGACGCAGTCGGTTTGTATTGCATTGGAGATTCGAGGCGCAGTCGATTTCAGACTCTCGTTTTCATATTCGGTATAATCTCTAAACCTCTTAATTAATTGATTTTTCGCATGGATCCTGTTTTAGGGTTTCGGAAATTGCTTTAAAATTTTAATTTCCGCTGTGCGTTTCTGTGCCGAAACCCTACATTATTCGGTATAATCATGACCATTGATTATTACATGAATATCCTTGGTCGTGATGCAGAGATGATTCAATTTTATCTATTAAGCTGAGTCTCAGCGATAAAGTTGATGAAAAACTTTTTAAATTATAGAAGATAGTAGATTTTATGTTCTACTTAACTCTTCTAATGGATTGCTTATTCCGCTGCAGTTGTTGATCTAAAACTTGTTGTCTATTGTATTCTATCAGTTGTTATACTGTTGAAGGCTTTGGATAATTTATTCTGCATTATCTTAGTCATAATATTTCTTACTGGGCTAGTTGAGCTCACCCTTTCTTTCATTGTCCTCTTCAGAAAATGAGAATATAGTTGAGACGAGTCGAAAAATGGAGTGATGGTCCAGGATAAATGACTTTAGTAGTCCTCACTATTCTACGGAATAATGTGATAATAATTATAATGAGGACACCATTGAGTGTGGATATTGTCTAGATGACAATATTCTTGTTTAAACTCTCAGCTATGTTTTGTCGTATTTTACACGACTGTTGTATAATTAAGTTGTATTTAAATTTATGTACCATGTATCTGGCGACTCAAGATGGGTGATGTATACCTGTTTTGGGTCCGTTACAGTACAAATTTACCTTTAATTAAGTTGAGAAACCTAATTAACTTCACCACCCAAAAATACCCTAAGCAATAAAGTCTTCAAGCTTTCAATTGAACAGAGATGATGGTGAATACCCACGAACAACAAACTGTAATTCTCTCAATTTATTCTTTTGGTATCTTCTTGCTACCAAGTTTCTCTAATGTATATCAAATAAGGATCCCTCATAGCCTTATTTATAGTACTCTTCTTAATCCATTCCTATAATGGATTAGAAACAATTTATTCTCGTAATCAAATTAGGGATCACACCTTCTTGTCTTGGTCACCAACCAATCTAACAAGTAAATCCTTTTTAATTTCAACTTGGATTCCTTTCATGGAATCTCCAATTCCAATATTGCTTCCATTAACCCAATTTCTAATTTGAATAATATCTAGTAAACCCACTTACTTGCTCACAAAGAAAATTAATTCTTTTCTATCTTAGATTCTATCTCAAGCGTGAGGACCCACACCCAACACAAAATAAATACTTGATCTGAAATTTTGAAATAACGAACATAATATTTTAATTTAAATGGAAGCCTTAAATAAAACATAACAATTTTTGAAATCATACATTTAGGCATCCGAGTAATTATTAACGTATACATAAAGTAAACAATAATTTAAAAACACTAAATAGTCCGAAAAATCACTTACCTCAATATTGCGAAACACGAAATATTATCCGAACAAATCCTAAATATAAATTTTAAAACAAATAAAAATCATTAGAATACATATATTATCCTAACTCAACTGTATTTTACTTTATATCTTATGATATTTAATATTTAATTATGTTTAATTTAATTAATATACTAAAATTATACTGATTTCCTGAAATCATAATAACTTAGATAACATAACTTTAAAATTTAAAACAAATATTTTATATTATTTGTTTAGAATTAATTCAGTTATACTTATTAATATAAATACATAATCGATGCATGTAAAATACCAATATAGATTAACATAATTACAAATATAATAATTGTAGCGGAATTGTACGATCCATCCCACATCAATTCATCACCTAGCAGCGCACACCTGTGTAGACGGGTCCAATAAGTATGTTGGACCACCTCTTTACCTAAAAGGTTAACCTATTAGGTTGATGCTCTAACATACTTATTAACCCATCTACACTCTTGAATTTATCCAATGTGCGATTCATGTGAAATATCCCAACAATAATAAAATAGCTTCCATGTTCCAGAGAATGTATAATATATATATATATATATATATATATATATATATATATATATATATATATATATATATATATATATAGTCTTTGAATACCTACTGACCCCCATATATGTATGGATTCTAGGGCTGAGCAAGTAACCAAATTAGAACCGAAACCGCACCAAAAATCGCACGAACCGCACCAATTAAAATCGCACCAACGATTCCGGCGTATGTGGCGGTTTTAGGTGGGTTGAATAACCAAATTTACGGTTTCGATTTGGTTACTAGCCAAAACCAAACCGCATAAAATCGAAACCGCACCATGTGTGTGTATGTATGTATTATCTCTAGTAAATTCTAAAGTTGCTCGAGCACTTGATGCATTGGTTAATGTCAATGCTATAGTTGTAATAGTCTAATATATTATTTTTAGTCCTTCCTACAATATATTTGATTCTATCTTCAGTATATACTTTTAATTTTTGGGAAACTAGATAAACATTCTTGCTTATTATCGAATAGTCTCCGTTGTTTTATATAGCGCATATTTTAGTTTTAAAGCATGCTTGATATAATTCTCATTGTGTACTTTGTCACTAAGTTAATTGCTCGATGTAAGTTTTATGTTAAATTTTATTGAAGGCTTAAACTTTTTTGTTGTTTCAATTAGTTTTGGAACCGAAATCGCACCAATTAAAACCGAACCGCACACTTTAAAACCGAACCGCACCAATCACAAACGGTTTCGGGTGCAGTTTTGAATTTTTCAAACCGTACCTAAGCGGTTTTGGGTGCAGTTTGGATTTCAAACTGTACCAAACCGCACCATACTCACCCCTAATGGATTCAGTGAGTTTGCCACACATTGAAATACAGTATCTAAATTATATAATAATTTTCTCGATTAATGATTAATGAATTAGAACGAATTAACTTTACTTTAGTCAATGGACCCAAACTTTTAGAATCAGACTTACGATCCAGTGGGACAAAATTTTATATAAAAAAATAACAGATTAAAAAAAACTGCGTTCGACTCCATTGAAATTTAATTGCCAATTCCAGGATAACTTCTGTATATTGTTTAAAATAAGAAAATTGACATATAATTTATTTTAACACATAAATTATGTATGCATATCTCTGTTTCATGAATGTATTACTATAATCATTGTTTGCAAAATTAATCATAAATATACATTAGTTATTTATAATTAAAAAAGAAGGGTTTAAGTTTACCTTATTTGAGTTTTCTTCTCTGTTTTGCAATACTCCAAAGCTAAATGATTTTTATGTCTGTTCTTTTCTTTCTCTCTCTCATCTTTCTCTTGTTATATTATGATTTAAATAAATGAAATTCTTTTACAGAATAACTAAGGAAAAGAGTCCTTTTTAAAACTAAAAATTTGTTACAACTTAAATAACTTATCTTATCCTTATAGATTTTAGATATGCATAAATAATTATTAGTTACACTTCTATTATCTCAATATATTATTTTATTATCTTATTATTATTATTATATCCGGATATTACAAATCTAGTACATGCATGGTATATATACATACCATTAATAATTCAGCCTTGGACTTTGTTAGGGGCGAAAGTATTGAATAAATTTTTTATTTTAATTGTTCTGGTTCCTGTATTAATGGAAGATGATAAATTAGAATGTTTACAGAACTGATAAAAGAAAGCAAAAATATTTTATTAAGTTAATTTATTGAATTATATAATGGGTTATGTATTGATCATTTGTTATACTGTTATTATATAAACAGTAAAAATAAATGCCAAAAGTTTAGTGCTATGGTGTTGCTTGATTATTAAGGAATTAAGGTCCTTATATATTATAATGATAAGAAGGCCGAATTTGGTAAATAAATAGTATTAAATAATATATATGATTTTACTTAATTAAGAATTATCTAATTTGTTATGACTAGATCGAATTGAACGAGCCTAGCAAATTGTATTAGATTTTTTTTGGATATTACATTGCTTAACTCGTGTACGGATTTCGTACTCTTTCAACAATACTCTTATTAAATTTAATTAGTTCATTTTGTTTTCGAATCTAGTTTTGTTTCTCATAATTGTTACTTGTGAAATTAATTAATGTGATAATTTCATGTTGGCGTTGATACATAAAACCCGTATTTGTACTCTTTGAATTAGGTTAACATATGTTTAGTATTTATTTTGATATTTGTAGAAATGTACATAGTAATATATTTTAGAGATTTTGTGTTGATGGTTCGTTTTGAGTTGACATTTAAATATTAGAACTCATTATGTAGAAATTGTGTCGCATGCATGTGTTGTAAATGGTATATTTGTTAGAATATATGGTATGCCTGAGTTATACCCATCGTGGGAGTACCATATACATTATCCTCTTAGTATCGAAGTATGACACTTTTCGTGGTGCTGTAATCAGTCCACAGTGTCTTTATTTTGTGCTCCGGTGAGAGTTGATCATATTGTGATTTTGTTGTGGGAGACGTATGGGTCCGGCCATAGTTTTTTGTTTAGTTATGTTTTGTGAATTGGTGATATTTGTGCTAAATATGTCTTCCGATTTTGCATGCATCTGGATTGTGCAATCCGATGTTAGATTGCTTATGTGAAATTATTTTGATTGTCTATGTGATATTATTTGACTTGTCTATGTGACAAGATATATTTTTTTTTTTGTTTTGAGCTCCGTATGAAATAACACAATCATTCATTTGATTCAATTTATTATTTTAGTTCGGTTCAATTAATTGAGTTAGTTATTTCAATTCATTATTTAGATACTCTATATTCATACTGGGCATTTGGCTCATACTGTATTTTTTCTTTTGATATGTAATCAAGAAGATCAAGGACAAATGTGATGAGAACTCCAATTATCCAAGTGGTTTAGATATTTTGTTTATAATTTGATATTTCAATTTATGTTATGGAGTTATTAGAATTTTAATAAATATATTAGATTGTGATATAGTGTATGCATATATTAAATTGTGATTAGGTTTAATAAATAAATATATTGTTTCTGTAAAATCTTTTATATTAAACGAATGGGTTGATATAGTGTATGCATATGCAGGTTTATGGCTTTATGGCTTATGTGGTTCACTTCAAGACTTCAAGTGCAACAGAGTCTTAGAATGAGTAGCACTGCCAACATGGAGCATATTAAGAAGCATTATTATGGAAGCCACCCTTCAATTAATCTATTTAAAATTATCTTTCACGTAATTAACTAATTATCTCTGTTTAAAATTTTCATATGTAAGCAGATAATAATTTATCAGATTCTACTTAGTTTTTGTTTAAACAAAACATTATAAGTAAGGTTGTGTGTTATCAAAATAGTATTTAATATTGTGTGATACTAAATTGTTAATTTAAATTACATAAAATTTTGTTGTTTCAATTGGTTTTGGAACCGAAATCGCACCGCACAGTTCAAAACCGCACCGCACCAATCACAAGCGGCTTCAAATGCGGTTATGGATTTGTCAAACCGCACCTAAGCGGTTTCGTATGCGATTTGGATTTCAAACCGCACCATACTCATCCGTAGCTACCGTTACACTATGTTTCTAATTTTTAAAATGGATGGAAAAAAAATTAATGAAAAAAACTTAAGTATTTTATTAGTTTCTTTTGTTACTGAATAATATTTAATAAGTCGAAAAGAAAAGAAATAGAAAAAAAATAGCCACTTTTTTTTCCAAAGTTTCCCGGAAAAAAATTATAGATTTATACCCAAAAAAACATAAGCAAAAAAACATGAACTTGGACGGATTTTGACGGATTTTTGATTTCGTAATAGTTTTAAATTGATTAATGTTTATAACTATTTCGTTTATTCATATTTCGTTTGTTTTCGATTTGGGCCGTCTGAAAATTGCCAATGGAGGATTTTACAAAATGACATGCAGATTCCTTCCAAGTATGAGCCTTTATAGGCCTGTATGTGTGTGTTAGTTTAAATTAGGGTTCTTTACAGAAATATACAATAATTAAAAAGTAATTACATTATTAGTGCATCAACAAAATAATTACAAAAAGAGTGTAATTAGGACCCATATTACAAAAATAGTACAATTCACATTAATAAGGAAATATAAAATTAAGGAAAAATATCTGCCATAAATAATAATTCAAATTCAAATATTTGGGATCTAACAACAAAAACAAATTCAAATTCAAATATTCAAATTCAAATCTTCATCTCCCTCACATACACTTTGAAATAATAGCTAACAAATAAGTAAATAAATAAATAAAATATATGTACATGTAAATTGGGCTCTGTTTCAGTTTTTACTTTTTTAGTGTCCGTCCATAGCGAAAGCCTGTACCACACTGAAACAGAGCCCAATTTACCTGACATGGCTTTTGCTGCCTTTATCTGCGTACCCCGCTATGGAATTACGACATCGTTTAGCATTCCTGTTAAAACTCTAAACAAAATTTAGCACTTGTTTTCTCCCTATTCAAACTTTTTCACTTCTTCTGCAAATTAAGGTAATCAGTCGCCGACAATGAATCAAATTACACATAAAGGGAAAGTACGAAACGAAATATGAATGTACTTCAAAAAGATGTATTCAGAAATTAAGGGAAAAAAGTTGCGACCCGATAACGTAAATGAAGAAGAAGAAGATTCGCCCCACAAAAAGTTTAAAAATAAATAGATGTAACTTTTACTATTCTGAAATTTTTTTTTATGACTATTTTGTTACTCACAAATACTAAAATGGTTACCTTTGTATGAATGGTTGGCTACCAACTGCATCACATTCAAACAAAATTGATAACTTAATAAAACTGAATTGGTTACCTTGATCTAAAAGTTTGGCTACCAACTGCACTATGAAAAAGTTGCAGGTGTGGATGTGAATTGGTTACCTTGGTATGGAGGTTTTGTTACCTTGGTATGAAGGTTTGCTTACCTTAGATCTGAAAGTTTGGTTACCAACTGCACTAAGAAAAAATTGAAAGTGTGGAGGTTGATTGGTTGGTTACTTTGATATGGCAGTGGAGAATCCAGAGGCATATGCAGTTTTCAAGATTAAGCTTGAAAGGTTACTAGGGAATGTGGTTGTCATTGCTTCGCATACGCAAATGGACATTCAGAAGGAGAAAGTAAGTAACTATCGCTCTCTCGTTCCCTACCCATGGCCCATGGGGGAGAAATATATTATAGATGATAATATTATTGCTCTCCCCTGATAGAACTCTGCTTTAAAACATATATATATATATATATATATATATATATATATATATATATATATACATTGAATGAAGAAGAAGGGTGATGACTAACTAATGCAGTTGTTCTATTTGAGGAAAGAGAGAAGAGGAGAGAAGAAGTTATGGGTATAATTAATTCCTTAAATTAAAGAATTCTAATTGCATACTAATTTCCTAAATTAGAGAATCATAATTACACTAATATTATAATTATTTTATTAAAGTGTATTAATTGTGTAAATATTTTATGAGTGCACTATTGTTGTAATTATTTTTAAAAATGTAATAGAATATGTAATTGTTCCTAAATTAAATGGGTGATCGCATCAAGCTGGGTAAGATTGAACCAGTTAAGCATGTCTAGCATAACACAAAGAGTCTGGTTATATATTGCAAAAAAATTCAGTTGAATTATGATTGTGACATATAGGCATATATGAGATATGCAGGAATTAAAAATGGTCCCATTTTAATTTATTCTATCTTATCGCATACATTTTCACATTGATCGCAATCCAACTTCGTCAAATGTTTGTCGATGTGTATATCATGTTCTTAACAGAAAACCTTAACTATACGCAATGATGAAGCTAGGAAATTTATTCAGTGGAGTCAACATACTGTGAGACTATAAATAATTTTGCGGGAGCTCAAGGGCAGCGCCCCTAAACTATATTTTTGAGATAATTTTGCACTTTTACACACACATATATATATAATGGCAACCAGTTGTTAGGGAACTATTCTAGGAACCTAAAAAAAAGGAACATGTCACTACAAATTGTAGTGGCTGAGACAATTAAAAAGGGACATGCACTACGACTTGTAACGGGTAGGACAACTTAACATATTAATATTAATATTTTGTATATTATTAATACTAATATTAATATTTTGTAGTATTAGTATTAATAATATTTATATTATTAATAATTATAATATTAATATTAACAATATTTATATTAATAATAATACTAGTATTACTATTATTCTTATTAATATAAATATTAATAATATTAATAACTAATATTAATTCAACTATGTAGTTTCAATAATTTACTCCCTCCGTACTTAATATTATATCGGTACTGTACCGGCGGTATCGATTTTCTTCAGTACCGAAATTTTTGGTATCGATTTTTTGATATTTTAATACTTTTCGGTACCGGTAGGGATAAGGAAATTCTGAATTCGGTAAAAATACTGGAAGTGATTTTGTTTGTTTATTGGTGAAGATTTGAAGTTCAAAGCAATAAGAGTCATAGAGCTGCAGGACTTGCTCGACTGCCATAAGAATCTCCGTACACCTGAATTTGCAATAGAAAACGAGGATGAATGGAAAACACACTCACAAATAAAGTAAAAACTTTATAGGATTGAATTGTATATTAGCTGCATGAGTGATGCTACATACACAAACTATTTTATAAATATTTTATAAATTACTGATGTGGCATACTCCACATCAGCATATTGATCAACAAATTGCTTCAATATAGTTTTCGGCCCCACATAATATGTTGAGGTGGAGTATGTCACATCAACAATTTGTAAAATATTTGTAGAATAGTTTGTGTCTCTAACATTATTCTAAGTTGCATTAGATTAGGTGATGGTCCCTGTTGGATATATATATATATATATATATATATATATATATATATATATATATATATATAAATGAATGAAATAAAATCAATAGGTATGATCTTTGGTTCATACCTTTTCAAAGAGATATACCTTTTCAAAGGGATGTAACCTTTCAAAGGGATGTAACCTTTCAAAAGGATGTAACTTTTTGAAAGAATGTATATCTTCAAAGGGGTATTTGAAAACCTATAAATAGGTTCCAAATCTACCCAAAATAATCACTTCAACTTCACCTACAATCATTCTCAAGTTCTTAAAAATTGCATTCATTCTTCATTCATTAAAAAAGTATAGAGAGTATTTAAATTTTATTGGTTCGCGGAACTCTTCCATTGAAGTGCTTCTTGTAAGAGTTGAAGATCATTTTATCTTGGAAAGTAGACGTCCATTGTTCCATCCGTAAGCACCGATAGCGGGGACGAAATCTGCTTTAAGGAGGGTAGAGGTGGCAAACGGACGGGCGGACGGGCGCGGGCTAAAACGGGCGGGGCCAAAAAGGTCCGAATTTTCACATCCCAAAAAAAGTAAGCCCATAGCCCGCGAGCTCACGGGCGGGCAGGGTCGGCCCGCGGGCCGAAGGTGGTTTATACCTATTTTTTGGCATTTTTTTGAGCTCGCAAAGTCCGCGGGCGGGCCGGGCTTTGAACGGGCCGGGCCAAAAAGGCCCGGGTTTTTATGGGCCAAAAAAATGCTGCCCAAAGCCCGCTTTTTGGCGGACTGGCCGGCCCGACCCGCGGGCTTTGGGCCCGTTTGCCAGGTCTAAAGGAGGGACTGTCCAACAGTTAACTTGGTTTTAAAAGTTTGTCATTTATATCTTGTAAGTCATTAATATAAAATTGTTTATTTTTCTAATTCTGTTTATTTAATTAGTATATAATAATACTTTGGGAGTAACAGTCCCTTCCCTTGGTTTTATGCGCATAGTATGGGATTCTTGTTGGTGATAGATAAGATAATATGTGTAAAAGAGTTGTTCAAATTATTTGAAAAATATTGTAGCAGATATTCAAGTGTCTATGCAGAGCCACATTTTTCTTTCATGCCCGTTTTTCTATTTTGTATATATCCATTCACCAAAATCTTTCTTTTACGTTTAACTCTTTGTGATTGTAATTTAAGTTTTAATTAATAGTACAATTTCTAATTATGGTCAAAACAACTTCAATTCACAATTATGATATCAATTATATAGATGATTTCTTAGTTTAAAAACTTTTTGTTAATATATATAAAAAATTATATAATTATTATTAATAATTATATATATTATTATACGGTATAACCGAAAATCAAACCGAAAAAATCGGTACCGATTTTGTACCAAATCTGTATCGATTTTGTACCGAATCGGTATCAATCCGGTGATTCGGTATCGGTACCGATTCTTGCTTTTTCGGTACTTTCAGATCAGTACCGGTTTGATTTTTTTACATATGAGCACCCAGTCCTATCCGCTATAAATTATAATGACATGTCCCTTTTTAATTGTCTCAACCACTACAACTTGTAGTGACTTATTTTTTTGACAAAACTAATAATTTGACCACCGAAGTTAACACATTTTATTGAATACGTGATTGAACTTTTAATTTTTCAAATTAATTAACTGAATTAATTAAAATTTTCAATTTGGGTCATTCCGTAAAAAAAAATAGACAGGCGTTAACTTTTTATCTACGTGGTGCCGAAAAAAATATACAAAAATTAAAAATATTACATATAGCAAAAAAATAAATAAAAAACTTTAATCAATTCTGACTTTCTACATCAACAAAATAATAATATATAATCAATTAAAATATTAATTCATTAAATCAATTACATATAGAAGAACATCTAAAAAAATCTTCATCCGGCGAATTCACTTACCTCGGTTATCTGATGTTCACACATCCACCTCCCTCATCTTTTTCTCACCTCATTTCCTCTGCTTCTATCTCTCCGCCATGCACCACAGTCATCATGGGCTGCACCGCCACCCTCCTTCCTTCACCTCTCCTACCCCACCACCACAACACCCCTAAACTCAATCCCAATTCAAACCTTCAGCTCACGTGCTGCTCCCTCCTCTTCCTATCCACCACCACCACCCTCTTCCCACTCTCCTCCATCGCGGCCCCACCACTATCACCGGACACCACCGTCACCGACAGATCTTCATGGAATTCAGGATCCATTGGTATTTTCTCAATCAGAAGGAAAAACAATCCCTCAGAAAATAGGTAGGTTTTCAACATCACAGTCTCAATTAAGAGATGAGAAACAGAATTTTAGAGACGGAAAATAAAGACGAGAGTGGATGTTTGAATACATGCCCAATAGATACAAAATTCGAAGTCATATATTCAGATTGACATAATTAAATCGAAGGATTTTCAAAAAGAGAGAATAAAGAAAACATCAAACAGATAAAATTAAAGATCCAAAGTACAAGAACAGAAACTGGTATCATCAAATTAGATCTGGTAAAATCAAGAACAGAAACTATGAGATGGATTTTTTCAGATCTATGGAATGTACCGTGCGCTAGAATGAAGGAGGATCACGATCCGAAAAATCGTTTTCAGATCTGTTATTTGAATGAAGGAGGATCGCTAATGAAAGAGAATCGTTTTCAAATCTGCTTTAGTCGAAGAAGAGAGATGTGTTGTTGATTTTGATTTTAATTTTAATGTTTAGTTATTAATATTGTCTTTTTTAAAGGAAAATATGTTTGATTTTTTAATTGATTAAGATTTGATTTATCTTGATAAATAAATTTGATTTAATGAATGAAAAAATGTTTTATTTTTATTAGTTTTTGTTTTGTTTTATTATGTTTTTGTCATTTTTAAAATTTTAAAATGTTAAAAATGAGTCAAAAAATAAATTTTTTATTTTTATTTTCATGTTATTGTTGATGATTGGCCAGCTCATTTTTTATTTTATTTTCCTTTTTTTTAGCTTCCACATATGAAAAATTTTGACAGCCGTTAGTCAGATTTGACAGAATGACCCAATTTAAAAATTTTAATTAATTCAGTTAGTTAATTTGACAAATTAAAAATTCAATCAGATATTCAGTAAAACGTGTCAATTTCGATGGCCAAATCATTAGTTTTACCGTTTTTTTTTGTTGTGTTATTAGAATAGTTCCCTAACAATCAGTCGTCATAGATACATACCCTCCCCCCTCTCTCTCTCTATATATTATTGACCGCTTATACACTTTTCTAGTTCATAAAATACTTCATTTTTTAATTATTTTTAAAAAATAATATAAAATATATTATTATTATTATTATTATCTATTTTAAGAAGATTAAAGAAAAATTGCATATATCAAGGAGTAGGATCGATGTGAAATTGAGAAGTTATAAAATTTTAATTAGAAAATTTTCAGTGGGGATAATTTTTTTAAATTATCATATATTATAAAGTTTTTTTTTTGAATGGAGTCAATTGGGTAACAGTGGTTTATGGTTTTACGCCCTACTTTATTCTAATTTGAAACCCAAACATGGCCTTTGATTCAGAAATAATCTAAGGCTCAAAATAACTGGTCCAATTTTTTGTGTAAAATGGTCCATTTTCCCTTCGGCCAATGTGGGTCTAGAATGTAGATTGAGTTCAGTCCAATCCCAATAAGATTCAGACATTTTACACTGACCTAACAGAAACATAGCATAGATTGAAATGTTGCTCCGTCGCGTCCGCGCATCCCTTGCCGTCGTCCGGCACTTCTCCGCCGAAGCGGTGGAGGCTGCGGCTAAACCGACAATGTCAGAGGGCGCCACCAACTCAGCTGCGAAGTCAGGCGGCAGAGACACGCTGGGTCGGAGGCTTCTAAGTCTGATATACACAAAACGCAGCGCCGTCATCGCTTTACGGAAATGGAAGGAAGAAGGGCACATAGTCCGCAAGTACGAGATCAATCGCAATGTCCGATTGCTCCGAAAACTTAAGCGCTTCAAACACGCCCTCGAGGTTCTCTTCGTTTTCCTTGTGTTTTCACTACTAAAATCCACATATAAACTCAAAATAGATATAATAACTACTAAGTGATTTCGGTGAAATTTAAGGTTCAAGGCTGAATAGAGAAAATGCTAGATTTTTAAAATTGTACCTTTTGGAGGCTCCAGTTAAGGGTTTAGGGTTCAAGCTAAATATGTATAATTAACATGTGGAGCAGTCGAACTAGTGATTATTGTCTATTTTTTGAATATTGGAAGAGTCATTAGTCCTAGGCCATGTTTATTTGCAAAAGAAAAAAATATGTTCATCTTAATTTATGTCTTGATTTAACCCTACTTGGTACTAGTGGGGATTAAAACTATTTATGGGGATTATATAATTTCATGGTGGGGATTTACAGTCCTTTAAAGAGACTATTTATGGGGATTATATAATCCCTGATGAATGTGAGTTTAATAGTCTCTGCATTTTAAACTATCAAAGAGCTTTATGGGAGGACTAATAGTTCCGTTAAAGGATTAGATAGTCCGAAGTAATGTTAAATTTAGACAAAATTATCCAATCCCAAACATGTTTTTACAAACAAACATTGCTCTAGTGACTAGTCTATGGTATTTGGGGTTTCTTGATTCTGTTTCCAGTATTTAGCTTTTATTCAAAGTTGATATATGTTTATTTGACACATTATATGAAATGTTCTTTCTGCAATTCTCTTGGAAGTTTTGGCTAAATGTCACCTATTTAGAATTTTTGTTTGCTATTGTTATTTGCTATGCTAAATATTTTTGATGGTTTAGTCACTTTTTAATGATGGATTTAGGACTTCTGGTTGGGGAATTGATTATTTATGTGAGTTGAACTTTTGAATCTTTAAGGGGGTTGAACTATGAAGAGTTTGTGCCTTAACTACATACCCTTATGATTAACGAACTTAATATTATTTGCGCAGCTTTGTGAGTGGATGAAAACACAAGAAGACATCAAATTGTTAGAAGGAGATTATGCTGTCCATTTGGACTTGATTGCAAAACTTCGTGGTCTAAACAGTGCAGAAAAGTTTTTTGAGGATCTCCCTGATCAGATGAAAGGACAACTAACCTGTACTGCCCTTCTGCACAACTATGTCCAGCACAAGGACTCTTCTAAAGCTGAGGGTTTGATGGGAAAAATGTTGGAATGTGATTTGGTGAAGAATCCCCTTCCTTATAACCACATGATTTCTCTATACATATCAAATGGGAAATTGGAGAAGGCTTTAGAATTAATTAAGGAGTTGAAGAAGAACACTTCACCAGATATTCTAACTTACAACCTGTTGCTAACAGTATGCGCTTCGCAGGATGACATTGACACTGCAGAAAAGGTTTTTCTTGAACTAGAGAAGGGAAAAGTAGATCCAGACTGGGTGACCTATAGCACATTAACCAACATATACATTAAAAATTCACTTCATGAAAAAGCGACTGCTACCTTGAAGGAAATGGAGAAAAAGATTTCTCGGAAGGTTAGAGTTGCATACGCCTCCCTTATTAGTTTGCATACAAGCCTGGAGAAAAAGAACGAGGTTCACCGAATATGGAAGAAGCTCAAGTCAACCTTTCGGAAACTGAATGATGCCGAGTATACTTCCATGATATATTCCCTACTAAAACTGAAGGAGTTTGAAGAAGCAGAAAAGGTCTATAATGAGTGGGAGTCAGTGTCTTCAACTAATGACTGCAGGATTCCAAATTTACTTCTTGCTGCTTACATTAACAAGAATCAGATAGAAATGGCTGAAAATTTTCACAAACGAATGGTAAATAAAGGTATAGCGCCTAGTTACACCACTTGGGAGTTACTTACATGGGGTTATTTGAAACAGAATGATATGGAAAAAGGTCTAGATTGTTTCAAGAAAACTGTTGGTAGTGTGAAGAAATGGGATTTTGATGGGGAAATGGTTCAAGAACTATTTAGAGTCCTTCAAGAGCACAAGAATGTTGAGGGCGCAGAGCAATTGTTGGTTATCCTTAGGCGTGCTGGCCATTTGAATACAGAAATATACAATGCACTTCTGCGGACCTATGCAAAAGCCAGCAAAATGCCACTAATAATTTCAGAACGGATGAAGAAGGACAGGGTACAGTTGGATGATGAGACTCGTGAACTTATTAAATTAACTAGCAAGATGTGTATTAGTGATGCTTCAAGTTGTATGTCTTAATTTAGAAGACGAGCTTGTTTCTGTGGGATAAGGAGAATTCGTACCTTGTTTATTTTGCATTGCATTGTTGGAGATCGTAAGTGACAACATTCTTATTCTTTTTCTACATTTTTGCTAGGTACATATTAGGCATGTCCTTTCACTTTGTCGCATTTATTAAATGAAGCTTTAACCTTTTGAGGAAGAACTCGAGCAGGTTTTGGGTTATGAATTTTGGAAAAGTTCTCAAACTGAGAATTCCATTATTTCTTTTTTGTGCCTTCATATTGAAATTGACCCGAGTATATTTGGAAGAGCCAGTATACATGAAGTGTCCCACTTTCCTAAACCAAACAAGAACTGAACTTTTCAAGATGTTGTTAAGTAGGTGTGGTGGTTAAGAAGAAGAGGGGCACCGGTGGCTGCATATATATACTACTAGTGTCTAGTAGTGGTATTTATGCTATGGTTATATATCAATATGTTGTACTAGTAGTGATACGTGGTCCACCACTCCACCTTACTATAAGCAATTATTATCATGGTCTACGCTTAAAACTTAAATTAATGATTATGAGAATTAAGGTTGTTAATATAAGCAATTATTATCATGGTCTACGCTTAAAACTTAAATTAATGATTATGAGAATTAAGGTTGTTATAATTAAGAAGTAAAAGGTCGTTGTAAGTACTATATGTTTTGGACTTTGGAGTAATAGCAAAGCCTTACGTGAAAGAATACAAGTACAACAATTTAGGGAAGGAGAGGGGTTTACCCAACCCAACCTATCCAATTCCCACATCTTCCTTTTCCCTACTCTCTGCTCTTTCTCTTTTAAGTTACCCAAATACCCTTTTGGTCATCCTTTTTTTAAAAAAATTTATTATTATTACTATTGGTAGTTACATTTTCCACCATCTTATCTACTTTCCCAATATATTAATCCCTCTAATCCAAAAAAGCTCTCTTATGGTGTAATATACTTCATTTGTTTAATTTTGACTTTATTTTAGAAATTAATACGAGACTTTTTTTAATTTAAAAATGATATGAATACTATTAATTTTAAATAATATTATTATGAAAATATGTAGACTATCAATAAATATTTCATTGTTTTCAAAAATTAAACAAATCATGTCGATTTAAAATATTTCATATCAACTTTAAAAAATTTACGGAAAAAAAACATTTAAAAGTCGAATTAAATTTTAATCCTGGGAATGGATAGAATACAATCCATTTGTCTATTTCAATGATAAATACAAATGTTAAAACCATAATAAATAATTAAATATGGGAACACTCGAAAAGATCTGAAATTAAGTAACTTAATCGTAGATGGCTCCTCCTCTTCCGGAGTCAAATGAGCCATTAAATTGATTATATAATAAAAATCTAATTGCTTTACCCCCGTAATTCTTGTCCTTAATGAAAGCCCATTTTAGTAATCTAAATCTCCTTAAAATCCTATATATATATATATATATATATACACACACACAATACTCCTACAACATATACTTTGTATCCGCACGTAACTGTAGTTAGTTAGGTTGCAGGTTTAGAGTTGGAATCTTCATCTCCCTCTCTCATATTCCATTTGATTTCCAGAGCAACAATATATACCTTCTTCAATTTCTCTAGCTCTACGTAATGGCTGATCAACATCACAATGTTAGTACTTTTCAAAAAGAAGGAATTTCACGGTTTCCTACTCATCTCCTTCACCAGGCATGTGATGATATATACACATATATATATATATATATATATATAATTATTTTTATTTCGCTTTTCTGATTTATTTCTCATCTTTTAGGTTCTTGAATATATATTGAGTTTCTTTGAGCAAAATACTCAATTGTTTAAGTTCTCATATTGGTTGTTTAGTTTTTGTTTAGCAGGAAAACATGAGAAGTCAGCGGCAACATGGACATCGCCACCGTCTTAAGTCGCCGGCTTCAACAGAACCATTGGTACTACCCATTTCAATATTTATTTTCTTTACTATTTTTCAGGGTACCCTCTAAATCTCATCTGCATTTTCATTTTTCATTCACAAAAAAGTCTATTCTTTTATTAATATATAGTATAAATAACACAAATTCTATTATATATAATTTTATTATCATGCTTTACTATTAAAGTACTAACGCCTCATGATTGTTGTCGAAGTAAACCTAGCTATAACAAATATATATTTTTAATATTTGCAAAATTTATAAAGAGTAATCTTCTTTTGGAAATGGATGGAGTAATTAAATATTATAGTACTGAGTTATAGTTCGCAAGTATTCGACTTAGGAAAAGAGTTGTCCCAAGTCCTAACTTTGAGGATTTATTTTCAGAGAAATTTATTTTACTAGCCAAAATCCATATATATATTGATTAACCCTTTAATTAGATAATATTGTAGTGTTGTATAAAATCAGTCCACATGTAAGCTATTAATTTACTGCCTTACTCCCTCTGTCCTCAAAAGTATGGTTTAAAAGTATCAATTTATTCTCTATTTTATCCTGCATTAGTTTGTTAGTTAATTGCTTTAATTTGCTCTTGAATTTGTGAAGAGAGGGAGGGTGAATTGATTAATGTGATCAGTTTACTGTTTGACTAAGATGTAAATTGTAATATGGCCATGATAAATTAGTCGATGTAAAATTTTTATATAGTTGACTTACTTTATAAGTAATATGTTTTTGAGGATAAATTTTTTTGTTAATTAAATCGTCTTTTTAAGGAGGAAATATTCGTCTTTTTATTAGACTAATTATTCATTACAGTACTGTTCTTTCCTTCAATATTAGCCGCACTCAAAATGTAGCTCAAAGCCACAGCAAAGATCAATATATCCTAAAAACTGGGCTGGTGGACCTGGAATGCAAGCAATCTTTCTTGATTCTAAGCAAAAATCATGTGGCACCGGGGTTTTCCTTCCGCAAAGAACCGGCACTGATTTCCAGTTTACCAATTATAAGCCAGGTATTTTTAATTTACACGTAAATTAACTAATTAATTAAACCCTAATTGATAAGTCATTAGTATATAATTTGTGGAATATACATTCAATTAATAATTAATATACGCATGCATGCATGTTCATATATAATAATTTAAATGTCATTGTACGTGCAGCTTTCTCTTCCGTTCTTCTCCCAGCCCGTGTCGTAGAAGCTCTAAACCTCAACGTACATGAACTATGTTCCCACATAAAGCCGCCACGAGGTATAAATTTAATTTTACTGGGTGTACGTTGGATCAAACATTAATCAACAACTAACTAATCTTATATATATATATATATATATATATATATATATATATATATATATATATGTTGCACATGCAGATGTAAAAAAGGAGTCGAACAACGAGAATGATGTGGTTGGAAATAAGGAGCGCCAGAGTTGTGTGATATCACAAAAACCAAGTTCTAATTCTTGCCCAGATATATTTCTTCCAAAGGAATGGACTTATTAGTTAATTGAATAATTACCGGTTGGAACTTGGAAGTAATTAATGATATTGTACGTACCACAACGCATAAACAAAAACAATTAAACCCTCCAAATCTATATTATTAATTAGTTGTCGTACGTACGTTGATAAGCTAGTTAGTTCATGATCGTGTGATGAATTTTTTTAATCCAATCATGTAAACGTTAATTATGCTTTATAAGGTTCAAATTTATCGATCTATTGCTTCAATATCTGTTATCTCAAGTTTAAAATTTTATGTGTGCTTGTTTTAAATTTAAATGATTTTTTTAATTTGGGTCTGGGTTGAGTTCTAGGCCCTGAGACTTTAATTGATATTGGTATTATGAATATTATTAAGTTTTAGTGTTATGTTTAGGTTTTCAGTTTACGCTATGGCTTCCATATCCTTGTATATATATGTGTGAATTAATAGTCTTAACAAGCATTTGATGTGAAAATGCTTTTTTAATTCTAACTTGGAGATAGTTTTTATACTGAATGTTATTTTCCATTATGGAGTAATGTTGACTTGCTGTTTACAGTCTTCTGGAGGATAAGCTCACCAAATAATTATTATATACATCGACTTCGGAGTGGATAAGCTCACCAAATCATTATTATATACATCGACCTCGGAGAACCTGGCACAGGTGTACTAGTATTTTTCATCTTTTTTTCCAAGAAGCTTTCTTATAGTATAGATGCAAACGTATTTTTGGCCAACTTCTCTAACTTACAGGTGGGAAGAATACACCCCTTCTCCGGTGTTATCGTCCACCACTATATGCTAAAATTCACATGACGCTTGTGAAAACTTCATATTAATTTTAAATTTTATAAATTAATTTTAAAAAATTAAAATTTATCTCTAATTGACACCGCAACCCCGACCCGTGCTTATATAGAAGCAGAAATATTGGTATACTTAACGATTGATTCGGTAGAAAACGTCACGTACAACTATGAAATTTCAAAAAAATTATTATTAGCTTAGAAATTCTTAAAAACCCAAAAGATAAAATTTCACAAGTATTTTATTAATTGAATCAATTGTATGTCATTTACATCACCCAAGATTCTTATTTATACTAGTAAAAAGTTACTCTAATCAGAAATAACAAATTGATTTGAAATGTAAATCTAGCTAAAAAGCTTCCTAATCACATTAGAATTGAAATACTTCCCTAAATTAAATCGCAAAGCTGCTGAATTTCCTTCTAGGAAAGGCGTCCAAACGCCTAGGCGCTGGACCATCAAATAGTCTCGGATCAAGGAGCGATGCGGCGCTTGTTGAGGGCGCCTAGGCGCTACGGCTGAGAATTGGGTGTTGAGGCGCTGTGCGGGTGCGGCGGCGCTGACGCGCTCTGGCGCTGCTGGGCGTGCACTGGGCTGCTCAATGTGCTCGGCGTGCTGAGTTTTCGTGGACTTGGACCATGAACAAAAAATTTCTTCCTTAACAAACGTCTTACCGTGCAGTTTGAATCCTTTCCCTTTATTCTGTTGTGTTGCCGCGTGATAATTTGTAAGCTCGTCGCCGTGTTTGGAACTTTACATTGTCGTGTGAATGCTAAACCCTCCATGAATTGGAATATAGATTTGCACACAAATGAACATGGATTGGATGACTTGTCTTCAGTCGAGTTGGGCTTGAATTGAACTCCATATTAAGCATACTTAATCCACTTCAGCCCAATAACTTAAGATTACTTGATGAACCTCTGAATTTTGAATTGAGTTATTATGGTTTGATTGATGTAACCCTGATCTTATCTTTTTAATATTGTGGATGCAGTGAGATATGTCTGGATAGATGACCTTCAATATAAGAAGGCTTTGACAGTTCCGCTTCTCCAATGTAGTCTATGTTCTTTGTTTGAGCTGAACAAATGCATGAGCTTTGTATACCATACTTTTATGGCTTGCACCATTCCTTTATGACTGGAACCAATTGACACGTACGTACACTACTATGATTTACTATTCTTGCTGAAGTCATCTTTTCCCAACTAAAATTTTTCCGATTCTTTAATTAATTAAGAAGCGAGCTATTTAGAGTACATGCACTGATTATTGAAAACGATTGTGTAATGTAATATCTTTTCTAGTTGATGCTATTCTGTGAAAGTTTGCATGGTTTCTAGCTAGTGACATAAGCCCATAATGTTCCACAAGTGCCGATCGAGCCACAATCCTTTTGCTTTCAGGATCTACTAAAACAAATACATGACACAGTGTCTATTCTTGTTTGAAGAGCTTGGTTGTAAGTAAATACTACTAGGATTTTATATAAGTTATATATATATATATATATATATATATATATATATATAAAAGGCTAGGCTTTCAAATTGTATTAAGTATTATTGACCACCTTGGGAATGTTACTTTGTGCCTTTTTGTTTCATCTTTGTTTTTCATTATTACTCGTGTTTTAATCAATAATGTTTGTACTTTGTAGCTTTTGGACTAAATTCAAGTGGTTCGAGTGAGTCAAATAATAAAATATCAATAATGAGCGAGCTTAGGACCAGCTGGTTATTTGGATTCTCCAAAATCACTCCTTTAGAGCTTTTATTTTATATATTGTGATATTATATATGCAGAGGCGGAACTAGGCGGATGTAACGACCCCAAAATAGGTTCATTCCACCCAACCCATTCTGAGTCGTCAAATACATGGTACAGAAAACAACTACAACTTTATTACAACAATTGTCGTGCAAAATACAACAACACATATGCTGTGAGTTTGGATACAAATATATACCAAATGTGACTCATGTTCCAACCGTGGACATCACCTCACAATAACACCTTACATAAAGGTATAGTCAAAAACTGTTTTAGAAATTAGAATCTTTGGGAAGTGCTCAAGGAAACCTTCGTACATGGGAGGCCACGCGTCTAGGTTATGATAGATATCATATGGCCACAGAATTATCCTTGGTTGACCCAATAGACCCCAAAGAAAAACGAGAAGATTACTATCATATTCTTCCCAATGGTGAGTCTTCTCTTGACATATCATTATCTCTACTGTCTCTAATTGAGAATTATACTTTAAACAAACACCAAGATTATATAGGTAGTGTTCGTATATATACTCAGCAAGTGGATGAGCACATCCCTGTCTTATGATGACACGAGGTTGTATGTCGTTAGACATCTTGTATGATAGTGGCAAACCACCCTTCCAACGTTGGGTACACCTTACCCTATTGGATTCACCAAATATAACTACTAAATGAACTTTTCTATACTGCTTCGGGAGAACATCCACAGCTAGAGACCACCGTTCTATTTCCCCTTTACCCTCGCTCGACCCAGCTACACTCTTATTACCTGAAAGGAATTGTGAAGCAAAAGGGTGAGCACAACTAGCTCAGTAAAGAATATCATGACTAAAGATAATTCAATTATCAATAGCCTTCATCAACAATAAATCAGAGATTTAGAACATATGATAAATGACAAAAATTTCAACCATAGTTGCAGCGGAACGAGCAATCCATTAGAAGAGTCAAATAGACTATAAAGTCTATTATTTTCTCCATGTTAAAAATTCACCAACAATATTTTATCCCTGTAACATCAATCAACAATTCTGGTCCACAATCATATGAATAACTCATAATCATAACTGTAGTTCTAAATTCCTCTTCTCATCTAGGACGAAGATAATTTTCATCACCTGAAACATCAAACATCATGGTTATACCAAATCACAGTTCCTGTTCATAATCATACTAATAACTTCATCTTTGCACTACGGGTCAAAGATATTCATCAACAAGTCATCTTTGCACTACAGGCCAAAGATATTCATCCACAGTTCATCTTTGCATTACTGGCCAAAGATATTCATCTACAATTCATCTTTGCACTACAGGCCAAAGATATTCCTCAACAATTCATATTTGCACTACAGGCCAAATATATTCATATCTCAAAGAAATATATAACATTTCAGAATTTATATACACCATAATTATAACCATGTTAATCAATTCATCTTTACACTTAAGCTAAAGATATTCAATTATAAATTCAATGGTCATGATCATACCAGTCACAATTCAACTTTGCACTACAGGCCAAAGAGAACCCTAGTCATGATCATACCAATAATCTATCCATCTTTACACTCCAGTGAAAGAGAATTTCAACATCAGGGTTATAAAAATGTTATATATGATGATAAAAATAATATGATTAACATATTATTTTAACCTCAAGAGTAATATTCGTAACTCATGAATAGTAAATCGTGAATAGTAACTCATGAATAGTAACCCCGACACAAAAGATAAAAATTCCACAATAAAATCCATTACTATCCCTTACTATCCCTCACAATCTCATACAATCCCTTACCTCAAAAGAGCAGTACTTCTGACTGGATATCGGATATGATGCTGAAGGAAACTTGCACTGATGAATAGTAACTCACCAAGTATCTAAAAACTCACAAAATATGCTTCATAATATAGAGAGAGAAAGAGAGAAAGCTTATGTTTCTGGTGTGATTTTCAATTCTAACTTAGCCCTCTATTTATAGGAAAATTTTGGTAGGTTTGACCTGCAACCTGATGGCTTTACCTGCTACTATTCCCACCTACCACATTTGAAATATAATTCAGCACATTTCTTCACCAACCACAAGTGGGGCCCACCAATTCTAGAATTTTCCACCAAAAATGATTTATAACCTGATTTCCGAATCAGCCACCTCTTAAAATTCATAACAAATCATACGTTCATTTTTAACGGTTCAAAATTTATGGACATATACTCAACTTATATATGTATAACATATCCAAAAATTACCACGATCCAACGGTCGGATTAAAAATTATAACCCCCGCAAAATATCTCAAAAACCCTGATTTTTAATACCTCCATTCCGACAAAAATACGGATAAAAATCTCAACATTAACTCCTTCATTTTTTAACCACAAAAATATATCCCTCATTTATATCCACATAAAATAAATATTTCCTTATCATACGAATCAATAATTAATTATTCACAAATAATATTACAGAATCACATTTATGACAACCAGGCCGTTCCCAGGAAAGAGGGGGCTTTCCAATAAGGATTTTTCCTTACTGGCGCGCAATTAGATGACCAAACCTCTCCTTAGACAGAACTTTCTAGTCATTGCCAATAATGTTATCTAATAATATTATTCAAATAATATGAATTATTGATCTGATAATGGGAAATACTGTGCAGCAACAATTATTGAACAACAATAATATAAAATTTCAACGTAGCAATTATTGAATCAATAAAATAAAATATTGAACAGTAATTACTGTAACAATTATTGAGTAGTGTCTTCTTACGTAAGAATCAATAATTTTAAAAATACTGTGCAATACCGTGTGCTACTGTGCAATAACGCGTATTACTGTATTTTAATCACCGGGTATTCCAACAGTGTTAACGGTAACAACTACGCCGTTATTTGTAAAAACTCAAATTTGTCGTTTTCTTCACCCGACAGTTATTCGTTATGGGGCCCACAAATAGCTGCGCCGTCGTACGAATATTCCCCGACAGAAAGAATATTCCACGACCAAACGAATATTCCCCGACAACAATGATTATTTTATAACCACTTGTATATTTTGAAAAAAAATCATATATCACCCTTAACTTTAACATTTATCAATTTAACCATTTACTGAATAGTAATTATAAGAAAAATTGAATACTTTTATTTCATAAAATTCGGGGTCTTACAATCTCCCCTCCTTATGAAATTTCGTCCCCGAAATTTACGTACCTGGTATTTCAAAAAGTTGAGAATACCTTCCTTTCATTTCAATTTCCATCTTCTCTGTCATCATAATTTCTCCATTGCTCATCTCCTGTATTTCAAATAACATTCTAGAATACAGCTTCAAAATAAGTGTTAATTTAACAAATTAACATATCACATAATATCCCGATATTATGACTGACCAACAAATAAGCTTAGGTAGGACACACTAGCGAAGGATTTACTCATCTCTCCCCTCCTAGTTGTATTCCTCGATCTCCGCCAGAGATCATATCCCTAAGCTCTGATACCACCTGTGACAACCCCAAAATAGGTTCATTCCACCCAACCCATTCTGAGTCGTCAAATACATGGTACAGAAAACAACTACAACTTTATTACAACAATTGTCGTGCAAAATACAACAACACATATGCTGTGAGTTTGGATACAAATATATACCAAATGTGACTCATGTTCCAACCGTGGACATCACCTCACAATAACACCTTACATAAAGGTATAGTCAAAAACTGTTTTAGAAATTAGAATCTTTGGGAAGTGCTCAAGGAAACCTTCGTACATGGGAGGCCACGCGTCTAGGTTATGATAGATATCATATGGCCACAGAATTATCCTTGGTTGACCCAATAGACCCCAAAGAAAAACGAGAAGATTACTATCATATTCTTCCCAATGGTGAGTCTTCTCTTGACATATCATTATCTCTACTGTCTCTAATTGAGAATTATACTTTAAACAAACACCAAGATTATATAGGTAGTGTTCGTATATATACTCAGCAAGTGGATGAGCACATCCCTGTCTTATGATGACACGAGGTTGTATGTCGTTAGACATCTTGTATGATAGTGGCAAACCACCCTTCCAACGTTGGGTACACCTTACCCTATTGGATTCACCAAATATAACTACTAAATGAACTTTTCTATACTGCTTCGGGAGAACATCCACAGCTAGAGACCACCGTTCTATTTCCCCTTTACCCTCGCTCGACCCAGCTACACTCTTATTACCTGAAAGGAATTGTGAAGCAAAAGGGTGAGCACAACTAGCTCAGTAAAGAATATCATGACTAAAGATAATTCAATTATCAATAGCCTTCATCAACAATAAATCAGAGATTTAGAACATATGATAAATGACAAAAATTTCAACCATAGTTGCAGCGGAACGAGCAATCCATTAGAAGAGTCAAATAGACTATAAAGTCTATTATTTTCTCCATGTTAAAAATCCACCAACAATGTTTTATCCCTGTAACATCAATCAACAATTCTGGTCCACAATCATATGAATAACTCATAATCATAACTGTAGTTCTAAATTCCTCTTCTCATCTAGGACGAAGATAATTTTCATCACCTGAAACATCAAACATCATGGTTATACCAAATCACAGTTCCTGTTCATAATCATACTAATAACTTCATCTTTGCACTACGGGTCAAAGATATTCATCAACAAGTCATCTTTGCACTACAGGCCAAAGATATTCATCTACAGTTCATCTTTGCATTACTGGCCAAAGATATTCATCTACAATTCATCTTTGCACTACAGGCCAAAGATATTCCTCAACAATTCATATTTGCACTACAGGCCAAATATATTCATATCTCAAAGAAATATATAACATTTCAGAATTTATATACACCATAATTATAACCATGTTAATCAATTCATCTTTACACTTAAGCTAAAGATATTCAATTATAAATTCAATGGTCATGATCATACCAGTCACAATTCAACTTTGCACTACAGGCCAAAGAGAACCCTAGTCATGATCATACCAATAATCTATCCATCTTTACACTCCAGTGAAAGAGAATTTCAACATCAGGGTTATAAAAATGTTATATATGATGATAAAAATAATATGATTAACATATTATTTTAACCTCAAGAGTAATATTCGTAACTCATGAATAGTAAATCGTGAATAGTAACTCATGAATAGTAACCCCGACACAAAAGATAAAAATTCCACAATAAAATCCATTACTATCCCTTACTATCCCTCACAATCCCATACAATCCCTTACCTCAAAAGAGCAGTACTTCTGACTGGATATCGGATATGATGCTGAAGGAAACTTGCACTGATGAATAGTAACTCACCAAGTATCTAAAAACTCACAAAATATGCTTCATAATATAGAGAGAGAAAGAGAGAAAGCTTATGTTTCTGGTGTGATTTTCAATTCTAACTTAGCCCTCTATTTATAGGAAAATTTTGGTAGGTTTGACCTGCAACCTGATGGCTTTACCTGCTACTATTCCCACCTACCACATTTGAAATATAATTCAGCACATTTCTTCACCAACCACAAGTGGGGCCCACCAATTCTAGAATTTTCCACCAAAAATGATTTATAACCTGATTTCCGAATCAGCCACCTCTTAAAATTCATAACAAATCATACGTTCATTTTTAACGGTTCAAAATTTATGGACATATACTCAACTTATATATGTATAACATATCCAAAAATTACCACGATCCAACGGTCGGATTAAAAATTATAACCCCCGCAAAATATCTCAAAAATCCTGATTTTTAATACCTCCATTCCGACAAAAATACGGATAAAAATCTCAACATTAACTCCTTCATTTTTTAACCACAAAAATATATCCCTCATTTATATCCACATAAAATAAATATTTCCTTATCATACGAATCAATAATTAATTATTCACAAATAATATTACAGAATCACATTTATGACAACCAGACCGTTCCCAGGAAAGAGGGGGCTTTCCAATAAGGATTTTTCCTTACTGGCGCGCAATTAGATGACCAAACCTCTCCTTAGACAGAACTTTCTAGTCATTGCCAATAATGTTATCTAATAATATTATTCAAATAATATGAATTATTGATCTGATAATGGGAAATACTGTGCAGCAACAATTATTGAACAACAATAATATAAAATTTCAACGTAGCAATTATTGAATCAATAAAATAAAATATTGAACAGTA
Source organism: Panax notoginseng (assembly GCA_016801055.1). NCBI lineage: Eukaryota > Viridiplantae > Streptophyta > Magnoliopsida > Apiales > Araliaceae > Panax > Panax notoginseng. Next base: position 224,909,274 of record CM029015.1, on the reverse strand, counting down.
ATTACTGTAACAATTATTGAGTAGTGTCTTCTTACGTAAGAATCAATAATTTTAAAAATACTGTGCAATACCGTGTGCTACTGTGCAATAACGCGTATTACTGTATTTTAATCACCGGGTATTCCAACAGTGTTAACGGTAACAACTACGCCGTTATTTGTAAAAACTCAAATTTGTCGTTTTCTTCACCCGACAGTTATTCGTTATGGGGCCCACAAATAGCTGCGCCGTCGTACGAATATTCCCCGACAGAAAGAATATTCCACGACCAAACGAATATTCCCCGACAACAATGATTATTTTATAACCACTTGTATATTTTGAAAAAAAATCATATATCACCCTTAACTTTAACATTTATCAATTTAACCATTTACTGAATAGTAATTATAAGAAAAATTGAATACTTTTATTTCATAAAATTCGGGGTCTTACAGCGGAGGCGGAAGCGGGGGACGGGGGGGCCAGCTGAACCCGGTAGGGTGACGGTTGTCCAGGCGGAGCTACCGAGCTGGGGGGGCAGCCGGCAGATCTGTAAGACTGTAACTCTGTTTCTTCAGTTCTTCTTCTCCGAACAAACACAGATTTTTTTTTTTTAAATAACATAAAACGACGTCGTTTCATTAAAAAAAAATAATTTTAAAAAATAATTTTTTTTATTAAGTCTTCGCTTCCTCAGCCTCTCCCTCTTTTCAGATCTCCGCCTCTCCCTCTTTGCCTCTGCTCTCCGCCTCTCCCAGTCTCCCTCTTTTCAGATCCTCTGCCGCCACTACTCCGCCCGCCGCCTGCCGCCGCCCGCCGCCGTCGTCTGCACTCTGCTCCACGCCGGCCCGTCGGCCCGCCGCTGTCTGCTGAATTTGTCCACGCCTCCGGCCCTCCACTGCTTTGGTCCAGGTAATAATAAAGTAAAACATAATAATTTACATGTAAAAAATAATGGTAAGCAAATTAGTTGCTATTATTTTCTTAAGAAAATGATATATATGTCTAAATAACAAAGAAATTAGTTGCTATTTATTTTTCCTGACTTCTATTATGCAACTGGGGATAAGTTTAAAAGTAAAGGTAACTTAGTTTTAAGCTTTTGCAAACTAAAGGTAACTTAGTTTCTTTGATTGTTCTAAATTAGTTATGTGCTAAATTAAATAAATTGGTTGGTTTGAATGAAAATTAACCATGAAAACAGTGACAATAGAAGTTATATACTTATATGTATGGAACAATTATAGAATTGAATTTCTAATACGATGAAAGTTATAAAAACCCAATGAACAGAATTTATATAAAGTTAGTTAGTAGTATGTGAATTCATTAATTGATAGATAGATTATGTATGCTTTTATGGTATAAATCAGTTAGCTTTTGACTGAATTAGTGACATGGAGTATAATTGTTAGTGTGTGGAGTAATAAGGATGGCGAATTCGGGTTGGAACACAAAGAAATAACTAAGAAATCTGATTGTTAAAGTGATGCACATAACATGTTCGCTAAAAGTCCTCTTAGGACTATTTTTGCTAAAAACTAGGAATTAAGCAAAGGCAACGTCCTAAATTCTGCAAGTGATGGTATTAAACTATTAATAATTTCGGTTCACTTGGTTTAAAAATTTTGACCCCCCTATAAAATCGTTCTGGTTCCGCCACTGTATATATGGTTTTCAAAATCTAATTGTAATTTGAGATTTAATAATATTTATACTTGGCTGGATAAAGAGTTTTCAAGTTGATAAGAATTAATTATATGAGAAAATTGAAAGGGAAATGAGAAAGTTGAAATATAGTAGTAAAATGTAGTAACGGTGGTTGTTGAAAGGCACAGTAACTAATTATTATTAACCATAGAGATTGTGAGTTGAGACCGACTGTTATTAGTAAATTCTAGGCTTTATTAGTAATAGAATTAGAAATCAATGCATTATTATTTAAACTCAGTGCACCACCAGACAGACCAGGCGTGTTTTATCATCCCAAGTCCAAACCCGACAACAGATATATCCCGCCAGCCTAATAGTCCATCTCAAATTCTCACCTCAGATTTTAGTTTCAGAAAAACTTGCCGGAAATGGAAGGAGAAGGAAGATCGGAGATGGAGTTTATGGACATCGTGACGGCAGCCGAATATCTGGATAGTTCGGTATTATACCATGTCGTCACGGACATCCTAGGGTTCGTCCTTTTCATGCACCAGCAAATCCCCTTGTATGTTCCTTTTTACCAACTTTCAGAATTTCTTATTACATATTATTTCTCTCCTTTTCCAATTCAAATTATGGTTGTGTCAGTTAGAGTAATTATTGTTAGAGTAATTATTGTTAGAATTTTGTGATATGAAGCATGCATTTTATTGGATTGGAACAGAGTTCATCAAGCTCAAGTTTATGATTTTAGGTCAAAATTAGCATTTACTATGTTTCTGTCGGGTTGAAATTTAATCATTTCTTGCCTTTATTATGAATAATTACATACAAAGGATCGGTGAATACTGAATTATTGCATTTTCTTGTTATACTTTTATCTTTATCTTAAAGTTGTATTTGGAACTCGTAACATGTGTGTAGGAATTTTGAGATGGATATATGTTCATTAAGGAGTTTTATCCTGCTTTGTTTTTCATTTATTTTTTGTTTTTCCACGCATTCCGAGTTCCTAATAGAACAGTAAAATAATCTGCAATTGACTAATTCATTCAGCCAAAAGTTAGTAAGTAGGTTTACTTCACATGATATGACCCAGTTATCCAGATTGTACTTCTTTTGATTGGTTTGGAATTGTGAATTTGGTATTACTTGTTTTTACAATCAAGACCACATCTTTATTACTCTCTTTTTTTTCTCCTGGAAGTATCTTGCAGGATATCAGTCTTGAATTTGATGCATTGCACACAGAATATAAGGATTTGGTATGTAGAATGAGTCGAAGTAGTTTGTATTCTGGCATTTGGGTCTTCGTTACCTAAGAATTTTCAGTTATAGGACACAATTCTGGCACAAACTGAAATGAAGGCATCTGTACGGAGAGAGCATGCTGGAAGAAAGAGAGAGGTGAGAATGGGAATAAGGAAATTTGACAAGTTGATGAAAACTGTTGCTAGTCTTCAAACTGCTCTACAACTGGTGATCAGTGAGATACCTAATATCAAGGGTGTCATGTTGGTTCTTGGAGCTAGTTCTGTGAGGCCTCAACATGTTTTTGAGCTTTGTTTTTCACATGGAAAAGTTGTTTCAGGAGGTGCTTCAGATTTTTCAAAAAGTAAAGCAGCAGAAGGGCTTTCTAGAAAGGTTAATTAGCAGTAGTTCTTCTTTCTTACTGTTTTCCTTATATTATTGGCACTTGAATTCTAAATTTTAGCAGGCGATTAGGGCTTTGGTCTCAAAGGGTGCTGGATCAAATTCTTATGGAGGTACTTATCAAGCATCTGGTCACTAGAAATTGTTTAGATATTCATTTACTGCGACTTGAAGCTATTTATTTGCTTGTTAGGCCCTACCAAATTGTTTCTTTTGGTCAAAGCTCCCACTTATTTCAGTCAGCCTATGCATTTCCTTCCCAAGCGTGATTATCGATACAACAAGAAGGTACTGATTCACATAGATAGCATACACATTGCTAAATCAAACCTCATAGTGAGCTTCTTTTCTTTAATGTTTCCCACCTATTATACGTCTAAATCAATGGCTGATAGTCCTGACCCTTAGTACCAGTAAATCATTCCACTAGGTAAGTTAAACTCTGGTTTGGGCATCATGTAGTAAAATTTGCATATCACTCCTCAGTCAAGGTCCTGTTGAATACTAACTTCTGTCATAATTAACAATTTCTAAGAGCCATAAAATGTAGGTTCCTGAAGCAGCAATATATATTTTGTAATTCTGCTAGTTGTTACTGGTGTTTAGAATTATATCTTGGTATTCTTACAGTATGGGTATGAATTGGATCATATGTTAGTAATCATGAAGTCAACAATGGCAAGTTAAACCTCTTAGGAAGATCCATTCATGGGAACTAGCACACCATCTTAGATGTTTCATCAAATGTCATACTCCTGATTCACATTTCAATAAATTACTAGCCAAGATTCACCTTTTTATATTTTTCCAATTGCAGATACTGCCTTTCAGATTAAGGTTCAAGAGCAGAGTCCTAGATCAGGAAATGGATTCTCCGCATCGTGGCTCTCAAAATGCAAGCTCTATTGATTTGATAGATCCGGCTTCAAATGATTTAATTTGGTAATTAATGTTTCAATTGCTCAAGTTATCATTCTTTTATGTGTATCTATATACCCTCATAATTTGATACTGATTACACTCATAACTTGCTGCTGAGTAGTGACGATACTTCTTCTCACTTTTCAGTTCAGACAAGAACTTCCCAAGCTTCCGTGAACTGTAAAATGATGTTTCTAATCATCAGACTACTTTACTTTTAGCAATTTAGTTTTCGCAGCTGTGTGACAATAATATACTAAGATTAACATCATGTTATTCACCTCATTGGGCCGTATTGCTCTTTCCAATTGTCAGACTCCAAGTAAAAAGTATTCTGGTTACAAGAAATTTATAATATCACGTTACTTTGACTTTGGACGTTCATACATCACAAATGATTCTACAATTGCATCACTGTCATCAACTTATTGTCTGTTTGAGTGGAGTCCTATCAGCTTTGGATGTAGTTTCCTTGTGGTCCAGGGTTATGGTGCAAGACTTGTACTTTGTATTCATTTATTTTATGTTCACTTCTTTAGGTTGAATGTGGGTTTGTAGGATCCTCGAGCAGATGTAACAAGTTATGACCATATGTGTTCCTTGAAGTACAAAGTGAAACTTTTGGGCTGCATGTTAGTGAAAGTTTTGTTTTCATTTCAGGTTTCAATGTCGGCACGTTATCAAGGGCATGGCTTGCAGGACGTCACCAGCAGAAGAGTGATGGATTGGTCTAAGAATCTTCACGTCAGTTTGTAGAGAATATTGGTACTACTATTTTACACTTCAATTCAATGATGTAGTTTCATTAGCATGTAAACTTCTCCCAGCTTAGGAATTAATCAACTTTGTTAATGATTTCTGATGTTCACAAAGCTGAAATGTTTGAAATGGAGTATGTAAGATCAATTCTTGTTTGGTCAGTTTTTAGCTTTTTTTAGTTTCGAAATCAATTTTGGCTTTTAAGTTGATAACACTAGATCGGGTTTTATGTTTTTAAAAGTCGATTTCAAATATTTTTAAATTTAAAATTGATATATATTCATGTACAATACAATACAATACTTATTATAATAATTATTATTTTTATAGATTAAATGAATCGCATTAATTTAGAATGTGAAAATATTTTAAATTAATTTTTTTTAAAATTAATATTAATATTGATGTCTGATGGTACATGTCTGTTCATATCTCTACATTAATATTTCCTAGCTGATGATGATGAGAAAACAAAAACAAATGCATTCATAAATAAAGTTTGTATCTTTGTCTCACCTGTCATGATGTCAGCCTGCCAAAACATCACCCACTATCATGTAATCGATCCTGCATCAAAAAGTAAGTCACCATCATATCATATCAAAGATTTTTACTCAAGAAAGAATGAAGGAAATAGTATTACAAAAATTAGAGAGGAAAAAGTTTTTGGCGTATTGCAATCAACAAGGTGACGAATACCAACTCCTACTAAGAAAGATGAGAGAGAGATTGAACATATAAACATACTAACGAGCAAACCACTTAAATATTTCATAGACAGGCGTTTTGGTCAATGCAGCAGCTAACTAAATCATTGTTCAAAATTTCGTGCTTGTAATATTAAGCTAGCGAGATGGCAAATTAAAATGTCGTTCTATAAAAAGGGAATAAGCAAGAAACAAGCATGGCTGCCAAAAGAGTACAGTATTTGGTTCATGGATAAAGCCTTTCCATGTTCAAATTGAGTGGTAAAACCATCTAAATAACAATATAAATTGTCTTTTATGGTGCATTCATCCGCCAAGCTAACACATAGCAATGCATATTAGGAATCCTATGGAGAGTCGAAAATTTTCCGAATGACAGCAATTGAGTACAGAAAAGTTAAGTAGGGCAGTACTACACTACTACTGCATATCACATATTCCAAGGGTGAACGCCCTTATGGCATACTCCCAGATTGTAGGAGCCTGATAACATCAGTGGATGCAACCAAAATGAGCGTTAAATAAATTTACTTGCGCAGATCATCAGTAAATATATGAAAGGAAAATTTTCTTGATTTACCTTTTCAAATAGAAGAAAACTTTACAGAGCATGTCCCCATATATGTGTGTGTGTGTGTATACATGTCACATATCTAAAAGTTAATAGCTCACTGGTCAGCTTAATTAGAACTCTAGAATTGCATCAAACTTCCAAGGAAATTGTGAATCGCCTATCACAATTTGTTGCAGAATGGCAATAATATCAAAGAAATAAAAGGGAACCACATGCCAATATATCCCCTACTTCCTTCATTACAAGTTTCTGAAACAACATTACAGCTGAATTGGTGTAGCCCAGTTTCTCAACACTACTGTTCATTAAGTGATGGCTATATCCCTCATCATTAATTTACACAACAAAATGAAAACAAAATTCCATGGAGCATTTCGAAAATGATGCATGTGAGTATATCATTAATAGAACAAATATTGTTGTCAATAGCTTCAGTTAAAAAAATAATTAGAAAATGGTCTTCCAAACTAGAAATTTAATCTGAAAGAACCCTTGCAAAGTAGCAGACAACAATTTTACATAATAGACAATGGATAGTGGCCCAACACGATACACCACACTATATCTTAATTAAGATGGTGTCATTTTCTGATAGACCATCATTATCCTGGCATCTTCAACCATTTTCATATAATATTATACTGCAGTAACATATTTACTATTGACTCGTTTAGATCAGTGTCTCAGCTAATTCACAGTAGATTGTTATGACCATTTCCGAACCCCCCCCCCCCCCCCGATTTCTCAATGAACATGTACATGCATACACAACTCTATTCCATAAAATATATGATTTGTATTCCACAAGAAAGATACATGTATTAATACATACACAGGAAATAGGCATGATAAAACAGTCTCAATCAATTTTTAAGATTTTTTATACATGGTTTTGCAATCATTTCGCCCATCATTAAGCATGCTAAGTGATTGAAAGCATAGATAGGGGTTGTTGAATTATGGCCATCGCTATCATTACTGCACGTTAGGGAATTCATCGCAGTGGGATATCCAAAACCATAAATCACACTACTACAGTCATTCACCCCCAAAAACTAAATTGTACTAGTTCAAAATGTAGTACAAATGTCCACAATAATTTTTATCTGCATTACCGTTGCATTGATTGTTTTGAAAAGACCATTCTCCACATTATCTCAAAGGTTACAGTTTTTGGCAAGCGTGGTCCACTTATATCAAGTAACAGAGGAATAGATTAATTTTAACACAACCTGTCGTTAAGTGTGGTTAACTTCTTTTGCCAAACCAATTAATAGATGTGCATGAGACCAATGTCCTCTTAGGCACTAAGGTGCAACTAGTATCTACCCACTTCGTACAACTCATGGGATCCATCATCCAAGGATGCATATATATATATATATATATATATATATATATATATATATGCATTCTCTTCAACTCAACTTCCATAAAAGAAAAGGATACTGATCAATCCGAGAGAAAAGGAGAAAGAGATAAAAGAAACATCTAACTATGTACTCGGCCACGATAGATATTCCAAATGAAGATAAAACAGTTCTCAACCAGAAGAAGAAATTTCAGTTTCCTCTTCTTTCTTATGTTTCTTCTCTAATGGAAAAGACAAGCAAGCATGACACAAGAAAGATGATTCATAGAATAAAGGTTGGCATTGCCTTGGTTTTGGTTTCACTTCTCTATCTCCTTGATCCACTCTTCAAGCAAGTTGGGGGAAATGCCACGTGGGCTATCATAACAGTTGTGGTTGTCTTTGGGTTCATCGCAGGTTTGTCATATAATGTTAACAATTGGTATAGTAGCTTGGTTGATTCATTGTAAACTGTCCAGAAATTACCTATTTTCCCTAGACATTTTGATGAATTTAATATGTAGTACTTCAAATGTGTGTGGCAGGTGCAACACTAAGCAAGGGATTAAATCGTGGAGTCTGAACTTTTTTAGGTGGTGGATTAGGGTGTTTGGCGGCAATTTTAGCTGACGAATTAGGAGGGATTGGCAATCCCATAGTTGTTGGAACTTCCGTTTTTATCTTTGGTAAGAACAAATCCCATATGTAGTGTTGCATTTCAGCCTAGTATGTAGTTTCTTTCTCTTGGTTAACTCTTTTAGTGACGAAACAATAAAAAAATGGCCTTGTACAGCAATTCAAAACTTGATCATGAGATTTAATTCTGTTCACAAAATCATGACCAAGAAGCATATAACCAAATCGGATTAGTTTGTTCCCTTATCATACATAAGTAGAGTACTAGTAGCAACAATATCTATCATGCCATGTCTCCTCCAGATCTGTTGGAAGAATAGCTACTTAACAATATAATTCATGATGCATTCATATTTCACAAATCTAAAGAGATAATCGTAGGTTCATCTGTCAGGATTCTATAAACATAACTCTCATAACAAATAGGCCTAATCTAAAAGCATCTAAAAACAATTACATGTTGGGCCTTATGTGTAGAGAGAGGTACTAGATATTTAAATCCCACTTCTTAACTTGAGTTTGAACTGGCTGCCTGCCTCTAAAATTGTGAACTTCCATAATGACCATACGGACTTTTATAGAGTCATTATCAAGGAATTCTTCACTATTATTGAGCAAACTAAAAGGCAAAATCATTATCATCACTAGGTGCTGCTGTGACATACTACCGATTGGTTCCAAGCATTAAAAAAAGATACGACTATGGGCTTATGATCTTCATTCTTACCTTCAATCTGGTTGCCGTATCTGGTGTTCGAGCTGACAAAGTCATGGAATTTGCCGGTAAGCGTCTCTCAACAATTGGTATGGGATTTGCCGTCTGCATATTAACCAGCTTGTTGATCTTTCCCATGTGGGCTAGCGATGAGTTTCATGACTCAACAGCATCCAAGTTTCAAAAACTCGCTGACTGTATTGAAGGTAGCTCATCACATTTGAAGATATATATGGAGAAATATATTACTTCCCAACCTTCTGTGATATTAAAATACATGGCATTATATAAACATGATAAAGAAAAAGTGAAGCTTAAGAACATAGATAATGATTACAAACTGTCGCACTTCATCTACGTACTTATTTTTTAGCCAATTGATTGAGTTTCACTATCCTCAGGCAGCTAGAAATTGAGTAATTAACTTGCGATAACTTCCTGTAATAATTGAGCAGGATGCTTGGAGGAATACTTCAGACTAGTCAGCGTAAAGGAAACTGAGCCACCTGCTAATGTCAACAGTTTCAAGCCTGTGTTACATGCAAAGTCAACTGAAGAGTCCCTGGTACAGTATTTATTCCTATAAAGTATAAAGTCATATTATTGGAGAAAGATGGATTCATAAGGAGACATTGGAATTTTTATTTATGTATTTCAGGCTAATTTTGCAAAGTGGGAACCATGCCATGGAAAATTTGGGTTCCACTATCCTTGGGAGAATTATCTACGGATAGGTGAAGTTCTTAGAGAGCTTGCTGCAACCATTCTTTCCCTGAAAGGGTGTGTTCAGTCACCTAAACAAGTGTGAAATGCTCATCTTTTAAGTAATAAAACATTACCTACGATACTTTGTTTAGTTTATAAATGTCCTATACATCATACATTAATTAATTGGTAAAATAATTATTCTGAAATGTGTGGTCAGCCATCATCAAGATCAAGACAGGAAATCAAAAAGCCATGTGAAACTGTTGGATCAAAACTAGTGTGGATTCTGGGAGAGCTTGGAGACAGTATCACAAAAATGAAAAAGTGCGGTGCTAAGATCTTGATAGTGCCAAAGCTGCAGTCTATGAAAATAGAACTGAGACTAATCAAATCTCCAAAGCTAGAAGAATCACAGAATGGTGAAGGTCTTGCCATTGCAAGCTTTCGTGTTCCTATTGATGGAGACGGTCGAAAAGGTAGAAGTAATAGCAAATGAGGTGGAAGAACTTGGAGAGGTTGCTGATTTCCAAAGTAACTAGCAGTTGCACTGATGCTGTATATCACCATTGAAGCCAATTTTGACATGTATATACATGTATGTATGTATAAAAGAAAATAGTGTTCAGAGAAGAAATCATGCCTCCCCACATCTATATTCCCCCCAAACAAAACAAAAAAACAAGAAAGAAAATAGTGTTCAGAGAAGAAACCACAGAAGTGTACTTGCTATCTTCATGTTGATACTGAATTCAAATTTCCAATGGTGAAATTATTAAATAATTATCCCTCCTCGCAGTTAGATTAGACTACAATCATCAACTTTGTGATACTAAGGTATACCTTCCTGTCTCAAATATTCAAACTAACAGATTGGAAATACAAAAATTATCATCTTGTTTGACATATCACGTTCCAGAAAAAGAGAGCGATGTATGAGCATATATGGTGTGTTCATGATACCCTTTAGAACTGAAAAGTGTGATAGAGGAACTATGACAAGAAAATAGTCTACACAGGCTTGCCAAGATGATTACCCTCACACAAGAAGATAATCTCCTAATTTAATCTACCAATACGAGAATTATATGCTATTATGATATTCTTAGATAGCGAGGGGAAAGAGACGATCAGTAAAAAATAAATCTAACTGACCGCAGTACCTATACATTTGAATTATTAAAACAGCACTCTCATGATTACTTGGAACAGTTTCATTAAACCAGGAAAGTCGTACATGTATTCAAAACAAGATCGAATCATGTGTTAATCAATGACATAAAACTGGCACGTTCATCAGATACAGAGGGAAAAATAACCAAAAGAGCAAGTAGCAGAGGAACATTCAATAACTGGAATACAAGCAAGAAGAACAAAAGTTGTTTAGCATTGCCTAAATAGGTGGAGAAACCAATAGATATCAAAACTCCACATTTCATCAGAGAGGAACTAGCGAAAAAGAAAGAGAATTGAACAGAATACACGAGGTTCATGCTTAACCGAGTGGGTCTCGCTCAAGGTTGACACTTGACAAAGTAGGATAAGAGAAATTCCTACCAAGATGACGGATCCTGTCGTAGGTGCCTCTGCATGAGCTTCGGGTGACCAAATATGAACGGGTATCATAGGCACCTTGACGGCGAAAGAAGCAATCCATAGAAAGATTTGGCGCCACTCACTAAATTATGTGGTTAATGATATTTGTAAATCGGTGGTTCAAGTTTGGAGAAGAATCAACAGAATAGCTAATAACATAAAAACACATTCAAGTAAAGTATAGAGGAAAAATTGATATGCTGTCATCCACGTTAACAACTTCCTTAACCGTATCATTAACATGGTCTTCCTAAAAAAATTTCCAAGTAAAGTATAGAGGAAAAACTGATATGTTGTCATCCACGTTAACAACTTCCTTAGCCGTATCATTAACATGGTCCTCCTCAAAAAATGAAACTTCGTTGTCACGATTCCTGCTTTTCTTGGTCAACGCTGGATCCTTAGTGCATGTGTACCGAGTAAGAAAATGGCGAGAGCTAGACGCCTTTGCAATAATCTGAGGTTGAGAATTTGTACCAACAGCATCACTAGGGCGAAGAACCGTTGAATGCTTCAACTTGGCCACTGAAGAAGGCGAAGGTTGGGCTAGAGACTAGGCCAACTTACTACTTACTGCCATTCAACTACTACTTACTGCCATGCCATGGTTGAAGCTTTAGGCTACATAGACGGAACTCTTTATTAGGTATTAGGGAGGGGAGGACAACACTCAACACCTAAGGTGGGGTTCAATGCCTAACAAAAACGGCCAAAATACAAAAAAGGGCACAAAAGAGATGTATAACTGAGGAGAGGAGAGAGAACGAACGCATGGAGATTTTGTCTGTCGGGGATTCTATGGCGGCACTAGACATCTATTAAACCGAGTGGATTATGTGTCAGGACTGCTAATTGAGAGTCTTTGGGCGGTGCAGACTGCAGTATTATTCAAAATGATTCAAATACTAGAGTAATATGTGTGCTGTTTAATTCTGGCATAAATGCGGAAGCGGCTCCTTCGCCACTAGTCTACTCTATCTCCTTGCAGATTTAGAGGCTGTTACACCTACACACAAAGGTTGTGACTATTACCCTGCCCCAAATTATTATTTTTATTTTTTTATGGTAAGTAAAGTTTGGGAAAATAAATATGAACTTCAGATGCACCATACTTTTTATCCCTTCAAATTGATTCCAGTTATTTGCTAAGATCTTTATATCATAAGAGTTGAATTTATATATAAAGGGAACTAACTCATGTGAAAAAAGATCTTATCATCGTATCAGTTTCCTATATAAAAAGTGGCCTCTGATAATATAAGAAATCCCTCTTCTGCAAAGTTTACCAGGAATGTTAAAAGTTATATTCCTGTTTTTTCTTTTTCTTTAATTACCAACAACATAAGATCTCCAAGATGATATGGAATAATAACTGGATAAATTTAAGTAACATTGAACAATATATATAATATAATATAATCCACCATTACAATTTTGTCATATAATTAATCCATCAATCAAAAACCTCAAATACTTTTGACTACTTTTTTAAATCTTCTTCTTCCCCAATAATAAACCACCTAAAATCAAAAACAATCTGAAACTACAATTTCCGTCAAAAAAACATCCATACTAATAATACTCCATACATATATAAATTGTATGGATATAAATATATAGGACAGAATGCAATACTGACGAAGAGGCTAGAGTTTTGTTTAAGAATCTGTCTATTCGTCGTCGGGCGGCGACTTCTTAGCTGTGTCGATGTTGTCGGTGATGTTGTCAGCGGGGGAGCTGTCATCGGGGTCGCGAGTGGGGTCGGACTTGTCCATGGCGGCACGAGCCTTGTCCAGCCACGGCTTGAAAGCCAGCTCTATGGCTGCCCATCCAAAAGCTAGGGCTCCCAACACCACAGCCGCTGTTTTGACAGAATTTGTTTTTCCCATCTTAATCTAAATCACAATAATCTCCTTCTTCTTCTTCTTCTTCTTCTTTCGCAAAAAATGGAGGATTCCAAGGTCAAGCAACAAGTTGCTAACTACAGTCTACAGAGTGGCGTATATATGGAGAGAGATATTTCGGCTTGGGGAAGAAGAAAGAACGAAATATGGTGTTGACCTCATTGGGCCCGACTTATGAGGCCCGCAAGCTGCCTATTTCATATCAAAAACCAGCTGAGGCTGTGTTGTGTCTTGTTTTAGAAAATCATTTTTTATGTTTTTAAATATTTCATTTGTTCCTAATTACAGATATTTTATTATTGTTCATGTAAAATTTGAGAGGGATTTTTTCTGTTCATCCTAAAATTTTAGAGATTTATTTTTAATTTTAAACTATATAAAAATATTAATTCTTCATATTCTGTAATTTTTATTCTTCTTGATTGACCGAGTATAAATTATTTTACGAGTTAATTTACCTTTGAATTTAATTTTGAAAAAATAATTTACCACTTTCAGTTGAGAAGCCATTTTTTGAGAAAGAAGTAAAATGTTAATATTTTAATAAATAATTTACATACACATAAACAGAACAATAAAATTTAACATTTGAAGATTCTCAATTTATAGTTAAGGATATTTAATTACTGTTGGTACTCCTTTTAGCCTTTTATTTTAGCACCATAATATTTTAATGATTTCATTTAAACTTGGGTAGTCTAACTTGTCTGAAACACACATGCATTGCACGTGTTCCAGATCCAGACTCAGTTAAATGCATAGGTATTATGTTATGAATCATTTGAGCTCAAGTAAATAAATACTACGACGATTGAAAAAGATATTATAACCTTCAGGTTTGGACTTTGGATTCATAATTTTCGAATGACAACAGAAAAAAATAAAAAGTTTGGGCATACAAATCGTTATGTTATCCGGGAATATCCCTACCATAACGTATGATTATGCTCCTCGTTAATTTCCACTTTAGGCCTAAAAGAAAATTGTTTATAAAGAATTAAGTCATGTATTACTTGTGATTTATCTATGCTCATTACTTGTGCCAAGGAATAAAATTGTAAAGCAAAAAATTTTCATTGGAAATTGCAGAAGCTACGCATTAGAAGAGAATACTTGCTCATACTTTGCATCTAGCAGATATGATGGACAAAGCAACATCCTGAACACGGTTACTAGAACATGAAATTTGAACACAATTAGTGCATTTAAGTCGTAATGATACTAAGAAATAACCTCAAGATCATCCGTTCTGAGTACTCCTAGAATTTACCATATTAGCTCCCACAATACAAAGGAACCAAACATCACAAAATTTGTAATACTGCAATAGAACTAACGGCCTCGACCACGTCCACGTCCTCGACCACGTCCCCTTCCACGCCCTACTGGCCTCCCTGTGTAGAGAAAAAATTTGCAGCAGAAAACATTAATAACAATGACTAACCAAGTAACCAACATGTGTCCACAGAACCAAAGCCTAGATAATAATATCAGAAAGTATCAAGTTGCAGCCAAAGAGAGTTGCAATACCTGCAGTTGGCTTCTTGGGCTTGACCCTAGGTGTCTCCTCCACCAGCAGAGTCTCGAGATTTAAGCTGTCAGGCAGGATATAGTATCGGATGTTGTTACCCCTAACACTAAGGTGATCTAGAGTCACTGGATTTTTTCCCTTAAGTGTAAGTTTCACTGTTTTCAAATGTGTGTTCATACTAATATCCACACCTATAATGCCAAAAAAAACAACAGTGAAAAATCTCGGTTCACAAAGCAATTTTTTTTAATATGTAACTGCTTCTTTCAATGTAAACATTGCAGGGGAAGAATATAGCATCGGGAGAGACTTTTCAGTTACCAGGCACAGAACAACAATTCAAAAAGGAAATTAGTACGCAATAATTACACACGTAAGAACAATTATATAAATGTTCTATTACAATGTAATCAACTACAATGAAGGATCATTTTTGTCAAAGCTTAATACTTTTATGTTGACAAAGTTCGATACTTCTAAGGGGCTGGTGTTGGTATATGAAGCTAGGTAAAATGAAAATTACAATGGTAGGCGTTGGTAAAAGATGATGGAATATCTTCGGCATGAATTTAAGTCTTAAGAAGTGCAGAAAACTGCACTATCTTTTCAGATGGAAGAAATATATTATTAAGAAGCTTGACAAATTATATTTCAAACATCACGAGGTTCACATGAAATTTCTATCATGATTAAGTGGCATATTAACATGGGATAATGGGATTTTCAAGCAAACAAACATGATTCACACGTCATTTTTAAAATGCCAATCACACACTAATGCTTCGATACAGAACAAAAGCTTTCTTGGATTGACTGGCAAACTAACATGGAGAAAGTGTTGTTAAAGGAACAAGCATGGTTCACAAAATCATTTTCTAAATACCATTCTATAATGATGCTATGATACAAAATAGATGCTACACAAGACGGCAAGTATGCCGTGGGTATCAACCAAAATTTGGCAGGTTGCAGAATTACGGAAGTGTCCATAATTATCCTCACATCAACATGTAACAGTTACAATCAAGCAATAACAATGTAGACACCCCAACTATAAACTTCTTAAACTATATATAGCCTTGGGTCAAATCTATGCAGCTGAACTTTTGTCACGTCTTAATTTTCCCATTTATAAAAGGGGGTAATAAAAGGACTTGGGCACTACATCATTTTTTTTTTACCTTATATGGACCAAACAACTTTTACTCAACACTATCAGTAATTTTAGCTCCACCTTTGACCTTTCATAATTCGACAGAATATTTACAACTTTTTGAAAAATCACATTAGTTTCCATAATTTGTTTTTCTTTTTTGACAACTTAATTTCTTTTTCCATAGTACTCTTACATTTCTAGGAAAAAGAATCATAACATATACAAAACTCTTCATCTCAAAGATACTTTTTCAAAATAATGTTCATTATCAATAACAAGACTTGGTCAAACTATTTACAATTTCCTGCACAATTAGGAATTACAGATTAGCCCATTAAACAGTATGGAGTTGTATGGAAAACAATTCATTGACAAGTCTTTCTCCCGGGATAGACAATTCATCCCAGCCATCTGCTCTTACATTTTTGGAATCAACTAGTCATGGTTTGCAAAGATGCATTCTGTGTATTTATGGTGGGGTGGGGTGGGGTGGGGTGGGGTGGGGTTAAAACCTCCAACAATGAGGATTTCAGAGCAGATGATAACTCCAGATGCTAGTACATAGAATTAAGAATTAAAGTAATGGTGTAACTTCGATTTAGATTCACAATCCAGCCAACAAATGCTTTAGATTAACTCAGCAATTAGATCATTTGACAGTTTGTGGACGTTGCTCATGTGCAAATGATGCATGTTATTCCTGAGTATTGATATTCAGCAGATAGAATTGTAAACAATATGTTTCAAGGATGATATAGTTTATAGCACTTAATGACATGAAATTGATAGACCTTCTAATTGTTGAGCCAGGAAAAAATTAAGTCATGTGAAGAATCATATACAATGAATTAGATATATTGAGAACAGTTTTATTATAGAAATAAAGCCTGAACAATACATAAATACGAAAATAAAAAGAGTAGATCATCCTCAACTATAAAAATATGTTTCAGCCATAAATCTAAGGGGAGATGATAATTTTATAACAATTAGCGGAAAATGCAATCTATATCGACCCGCCTATACTACAGTCACCATGACAGAAAATGGAAATGGTTTGCACTTATTATCCACTGCAGTGTACTTCTGGTAACTTATTAAGACTTAATCTCTTCCAAAAGCATATCCTCCTTTTGGAAGGAAAAATTATAATAACCCAGAAATGTTGGTTTTCTTAACTGTACCAACCAGATGAAAAACATCATATATAGTTATAGATAAAAAAGTAAATACTTTTGGATATTAATTGGCAAAGAGGAGATTGACACCTTATATATGTGTAGACTGTAGTCAATCTAACTTATCAGGCCTGCAGTTCTAAATTGCATGCTCAAGTAGGATCGAGATCAAATTTGACAGTTACAATCTTCCTTATCCAATGTGTCAAATGAGTAAAATTTAAGGAGTGAAGTGCCTTTCCTCTCCTATCAACCTTTGTAATTTTCATAGACTTTGCATAAACAACAAGTGTACTAAACATTACGACCTGATTACCTACAATCAGTAGTACATAGCTACACATTTTACCAACCAAATACCAATTTTATGAATATCACAAAATGCTACAGACCCCTTCCAATTGCAGTATTAACAAGTCATAGAGATCCTATAGGTTCAAATATTCTTCAACTGTAATTCTAAAATAAAGCACACAAATGAGATTATAGTTTTTATTAGAACCAAGAACAAGTGTGTTTGCTTCTGCTTTGTGCACAAACTATAAATAGAAAAAAAAAGAAATTTAATTAATGGTTTGAAAGGAACTTTTAAAGAGGGAAGGAAATGTAAAACTGCACAGTTCGTCAACAAACTGTTACACAAAATTCTAGTAACATAAATAGTATATGATTTACTAAAAGCATATATAACTGGACTTTTGTTCACTAAAAGTGTTTCTCTAACCCGAAAAAGAAGAATTCAAGGTCGGCTAAGCCAAATATGATCCTGATTACAGTTCTCCCCTTTTTTTCCCTTTCTATTGTTCACGAGCTTCAATCACATAAAAAAAAAGAAGAAAACACAAATTATGACCTAATTCTGGCCAACCAAGGATGTTGAGAGAAAGAGAGAAACCTGTGATTGTGCCGTGAACAACAGTCCCGTTTTTGAGCTCAATCGAGACGGTCTCATTGTTCAACTTCATCAAAAACCTGCTCATATAAATTTAAACACTTGCATTAGAAACTTAAATTTATCAGATTAACAATATTAAACAATAAACGGACATATTTAAAGGCGATCAACTGACCTAACGAGCTTCATGGTTGCAGAAGGAAGAAGACGTACGCTATGGTTGGGTCTACTAGTAACGAAGTAGCAGTAAAAGCAAAGCCTCTGCGAAGAGGATCGAGGGTTAGGGCATGGTTGGGCTTCTTCTGCTTTAACTCCTCCTGGGTCTTCTTGAGGAAGACGACGTCGTATTTCGTTTTAACTTGTAAGAGTTTCTGGTGCAAGAATACGGTGACCGGGTCACGCTGTTTCTTATTAGCATAAAGCCCGAATAAGAAATGAGATTGGCCCATTTTTTGAAAAAACTCTATGAGAAATGTCTAATTTTTATATCTTATTACCATATACTCATAATTTATACTACCATAAAGGCCGAGTGAGAAATGAGACTATATACAATCAGATTAAAATTTAGACAATTGATATTTTTATAATATTTTTTCATATTTTTATAATAAAAGTATCATTATAGATGTATATCGATAATTTTTACTGTCGATATAGGATCTATAGTGATAATTTTGTTATGAAAATATTATTTTTTATTGTGAATTTATCAGTTTCTTAAAATTTACTTATTCAATAACAAAATTTATACTTTTCACATGAGAATGAACTCAAAATTACAGTTTTCAAAAATGTATTTATTTTGAAATAAATAAAATATATTATGAGTTGTTCCATTTATAATTATTCCCATTTCAATATTTCATAATCTTTAATTATAATGATATAAATTTTGAAGCCTCATTTTGAAATACTGTGACGCCCCCAAAATTAGGTATACATCACCCATCTTGGGTCGTCAGATACATAGTACAGAATACAAATACAACTTAATAATACAACTGTCGTGTACAATACGACAAAACATAAACTGTGAGTTTGAATACAAATATTATCTTCTAGAGAGTATTCATACTCAAAAGGAGTCCTCATTACATTTATTAACACACCATTACATAGAATAGTGAGGACTACTAACTAATACTATCATTCGGACCATCACTCCGTACCCCGACTTGTCCCAGCTACGTTCTCATTTCCTGAAGAGAACAGTGAAAGAAAGGGTGAGCTCAACTAGCCCAGTAAGAAATATTATGACTAAGATAATGCAGAATAAATTATCATTAGCCTTCAACAATGTTAAACTGATAAAATATAATAGACATCAAGTTTAACTGCAGCGGAACAAGCAATCCATTAAAAGAGTCAAGTAGAAAATAAACTCTACTATCTTTTATGATTTAAAAGGTTTTTCAACACTGCGATCGCTGAGACTCAGCTTAATAAAATAATCCACATCATCGAATCACCCCTGCACTACGGCCAAGGATATTCGTGTATTCATTAATGGTCATGATCATGCCAACAACTGTCCATCAATGCACTACGGGCCAATGAGGACTTTTACCACATCATTTGTAACATTACGGTCATGATTATACCGAATAATCCCTGGTCATAATCATACCAAGTCCATCTATGCACTACATGCCACAGATGACTTTCAACATTTTATAAACATGAGGATGATGACAATGATATAAGAATTCAATAAAACAAGTTCAAGAATTAATTTATCCAGGAATTAACAACGTCCAAATTGTCAACATGATACTGCATTGTGGAGTAAAATTCAAGAACGCTTAGAAGAATATTTTCTTGAAAAGATACTGGATGAAACGCAACTATCAAGGATATTCCACAAATTTCATGGAGTATAGAAGTCAAAACTTAACCAACTGAGTACAATAAAGAATGGAATAACAAAAGAAATCACCATGCATGCGATAGACCGCACAGACAGGTTATTCCAATAGAATAATAAATAATGGAACCAGGTCCGGCGTAAACGCACAGACAGGATATTCCGACAGAATAATAAATAATGGAACCAGGTCCGGTGTAAAACACACAGACAGGATATTCCAACAGAATAATAATAAAACGGAACCAGGTCCGGTGTAAAACACACAGACAGGATGTTCCAACAGAATAATAAACGGAACCAGGTCCGGTGTAAAACACACAGACAGGATGTTCCAACAGAATAATAGAAGAATGTCACCAAGTATAGGGTAGACCGCGTATACTGGTTATTCCAACAGAATAATAACAAATGGAATAACAGAAGTTCTCTTCATGAATATAAAAGAAATAATATTCCCTACCTTAAAAGAACTGGATATTGGAAAAGTGATGTAGCAGAATACTTTTAGTCTCTCTCTCTCTTATTCTCTCTATACTTTCTCTCTCTATAGCTTGAATGAATTCGTGAAAAATAATGAAGCCCTAGGCCTCTATTTATAGAAAAACTGAGGGTGGCTCTTGGTCTTAACGAAGGGTCAAATGACTCTTGGTCTTAACGAAGGGTCAAATGACTCTTGGTAATATTGAAGGGACAACTACTATTGACGAAAGTAATTACTATTGACCAAGGTAAATACTATTGACGAAGGTAATTACTATTGACGACGGTAATTACTATTGACGACGGTAATTACTATTGACGAAGAGACTCTTAGATGATGGCATATGGCCCCCCATAAAATAACCAAACTTACCACAACGTCTCAATAATATAACATATTATACAGATGATACTATGACAATAATTTAAGAGATATGATGCAGCAATTACTGTAGCAATAATTGAGTATAGCTGAGTGACTTCTCACGTAAGCATCAATAATCAATACCGTGTGCTACTATGCAACCACGCGTATTACTGTACTTTTACTACCGAGTAGTTCAACAGTTTTAACGGTTTTAACGGTAACACCTCAGCCGTTATTTTTATAGAAAGATAATTCTGTCGTTTTCTCAATCCGACAATAATTCCGTTGTGGGGTCCACCAATGATTGTGCCGTCGTACGAATATTCCCCGACAAAAAGAATATTCTCCGACCAAACGAATATTTTATAACAACTTGCTTACTTTGCAAAATTTATAAATATTACCCACAACTATAACATTATATCAAATTAACTCCATAATATTCAAAAATGATATTTATAGAAAATTCATCTTTATTTATAAAAGTTGGGGTCTTACAACCTCCCCTTCTTATGAAATTTCGCCCTCGAAATTAGGGTACGTACCTGGTATGTCGAAGAGGTAAGGATACCTTGATTTCATTTCTGATTCTAACTCCCAAGTCATTTCCTCAACATCGTGGTTTCTCCACAAAACTTTGACTTGAGGTATAACCTTGGAGCGTAGAATATGTTCCTTCTTATCCAAGATTTGAACAGGAACTTCTTCATACGTCAAATCCTCCGCTATTTCGTCCGGTTCTAACTCAATAATGTGGTTCGGGTCTTCCACATATTTGCGTAACATGGATATGTGGAAAACGTTATGAACACGAGACATACTTGGCGGTAAAGCGAGTCTATAAGCCACAGTTCCTACTCGATCGAGGATTAAAAATGGACCGATGAATCGAGGATTTAGCTTTCCTCTCTTTCCAAATCTCGTAACTCCTTTCCATGGAGCAACACGTAAGAACACATGATCTCCTACATCAAATTCCACGTCCTTTCGATGAAGATCAGCATAACTCTTTTGTCGATCTTGTGAGGTTTTTATACGTTGTCGGATCGTTTGAATCTTTTCTGTAGTCATACGTACCAACTCCGGTCCCAACAACGTTGCTTCGCCCACCTCATCCCAGCATACTGGAGAACGACATTTTCTTCCATACAATGCTTCGAATGGAGCCATGCCAATACTTGCTTGATAACTGTTGTTGTAGGAAAACTCCACCAATGGTAAGAACTTGTCCCAACTTCCCTTGAAGTCAAAGACACAGAGTCTTAATAGATCTTCAAGAGTTTGAATAGTCCTCTCTGATTGTCCGTCCGTCTGAGGATGATATGCTGAACTAAATCGTAACTCCGTGCCCATAGCTTTTTGTAAACTAACCCAAAATCGTGAAGTGAATCTTGGGTCTCGATCAGAAACTATGGATACTGGCATACCATGCAGTCTTACAATCTCGTTTATGTACATACGAGCAAGACGTTCAAGTGTATAAGTTTCTCGTATCGGTAAGAAATGAGCAGACTTGGTCAATCTATCAACAATGACCCAAATCGCATCAATACCTTGAGAAACCCTAGGAAGACCGGTAACGAAATCCATGGTAATGTGCTCCCACTTCCATTCTGGAATTTCAAGTGGTTGCAATGGACCTTTTGGTACTTGATGCTCCGCTTTGACTCGTTGACAAGTTAGACACCTTGAGATAAACAACGCTATCTCTCTCTTCATATTGCTCCACCAAAATGTATGACGAAGATCATGATACATTTTGGTACTTCCAGGATGGATTGCAAACGGTGTGTTGTGCGCCTCCATCATGATTTCATACTTTAAATCAGGGTTGTTAGGAACACAAAGTCTGGAGTTGACTCGAAGTATTCCTTCTTCATCGATTCTTGCTTCCGGCATAGAACCTTCTTGCACTTTCTTCCTCATACGCATCAGCTCCAGGTCTGTAGCTTGAGCAGCTTTAACTTTATCGATTAAAGTCGGTTCTACTCGTATATTCGCCATCATCACATGGGTCCCTGGAGTCTTCAACTCTATCTCCATCCTTTGCAAGTCACACAAAATGGGCCTTTGCGTTGTTAATATTGCACTTGTACCCGCATATGATCTTCTACTCAATGCGTCAGCTACCACGTTCGCTTTTCCAGGATGGTATTGAATGGTATGATCATAATCTTTCAACAGTTCAAGCCAACGTCGTTGTCGCATGTTGAGTTCCTTTTGAGTGAAGAAATATTTGAGGCTTTTATGATCCGTAAAGATCTCCACTTTCTCCCCATACAAGTAATGCCTCCAAATTTTAAGTGCAAAGACAACAGCTGCCAACTCTAGATCATGAGTAGGATAATTCCTCTCATATTCCTTGAGTTGTCTTGATGCATAGGCTATGACTTTTCCATGTTGCATGAGAACGCATCCCAACCCTTTGCTCGAAGCATCACTGTAGATGACAAATCCCTCCGAGCCAGATGGTATTGTTAGAACAGGTGCTGAAATGAGTCTCCTCTTGAGTTCTTGAAAACTCTGCTCACATTCTTCGCTCCAACCAAACTTTGTATCTTTCCGAGTCAGCTGAGTTAATGGAGTAGCGATTCGAGAAAATCCTTCCACGAATCTCCGATAATAACCAGCTAAACCAAGAAAGCTACGTACCTCGGTCACTGATTTAGGTTGCTCC
The DNA here is from genome assembly GCA_016801055.1 of Panax notoginseng. Taxonomy (NCBI): domain Eukaryota; kingdom Viridiplantae; phylum Streptophyta; class Magnoliopsida; order Apiales; family Araliaceae; genus Panax; species Panax notoginseng. The sequence continues at coordinate 224,885,964 of CM029015.1, read as the reverse complement.
CAGCTTTGAATAGCTTCAATCTTTGCCGGGTCAACCGATATTCCACGACTTGATACTACGTGCCCAAGGAATGCTACCTCCTCCAGCCAGAACTCGCATTTCTTCAACTTGGCATAAAGCTTGTATTCACGAAGCTTTTGGAGTACCAGCCTCAAGTGTTGCTCATGATCTTCACGGCTTTTGGAATAAATAAGGATGTCATCAATAAAGACGACCACAAAGTGATCCAAATATTCCTTGAATACCCGGTTCATCATATCCATGAAGGCAGCAGGAGCATTAGTCAATCCAAAGGACATGACTAGGAATTCATAATGCCCGTACCGAGTTCTAAAAGCCGTCTTTGGAATATCCTCAGTTCTAACCTTCAGCTGATGATATCCAGAACGAAGATCGATCTTTGAAAAGAATTGTGCTCCTTGCAACTGGTCAAACAGGTCATCAATACGTGGCAATGGGTACCTGTTTTTGATGGTGACATGATTCAACTCCCGATAATCAATACAAAGTCGCATACTCCCATCTTTCTTCTTCACGAACAGAACAGGAGCACCCCAAGGAGAAGTACTAGGACGAATAAAACCAATGTCTAACAATTCCTGCAGTTGGGTCTTTAACTCCTGAAGTTCAATAGGAGCCATTCGATATGGGGCTTTGGAAATGGGTTTTGTACCGGGTTCAAGGTCGATACAAAATTCAATTTCACGCTCTGGGGGTAGGCCAGGAAGTTCTTCGGGAAATACGTCAGGAAATTTATTAACAACAGAAATATCATTCAAAGCTGACGTATTTTTGTTTAGATCTGTGACATGAGCTAAGAAAGCTTGACATCCGTTTTTCAATAAACGAATAGCTTTATGGCTTGAGATGACAGCGATTGATTTTAATGGTTTGGTTGCTTGAATTCGCATAATAGGTCGATTAGGAATATGAAAGCTAACAACCTTACGAAAACAATCAATTTTTGCATAATGAGTAGTTAACCAATCAATCCCTAGAATCACGTCAAATGCAAGTATTTTTAATGAAATCAGATCGATAGGTAATGTGTGGGTACCAACTTGAACCAAACAAGACTTATAAACAGTGGAGGTAATGAAGGTTTCTCCCAACGGAGTTTCCACAGATAAGTCAAAGTCTAATTTCTCCGGAATCAAATTTAATCGATGAGCGCAAGTAGGAGAAATAAAAGAATGGGTTGAACCGGTATCAAATAAAGTATAGACTTCGTTAGAGTTTATGATAAGCTTACCCGTGATGACCTCATTCGGGTTCCTTGCGTTCTGGGAGGTCACAACAAACGCTCTCCCTTGCACAACCGGTTTTGACTTTTCTGGGACGGCCTTTGGTGCCTCCATCCTAGCTGAATTTGTCTTCGGTAAACGACAAAATCGGGCTAAATGACCTTCTCTTCCACAATTATAACATGCTTTGGACGGCATCGCGCAGTTTGGACTGATGTGCCCCTCCCCTCCGCATTTGAAACATATGATAGGTGGTCGTTCTCCTTCCTTAACGACAGGTGCTGGTGCTGACGTCTTTCCATCATTGTTGAATCTCCTCTTCTTGAAATGTCCATTCTTATTGTTTTGGCCCTGATTACCACCGAAGTGGTTACCATTTCTGGCCTGTTGATTCCCTCCACGCTTGTTGTCACCGCTTCGATGACTGCTCTCACTGGTATTATCATTTTGCCGGCTGCTCTCTTTTGGTTGCGTTGTCTCGTTATCGCGCTCCACCAACTGAGCCCTATTTACAACATCTGAATACAAACACAGTTTATGAGAAACAAGATGTTGACGTATCTCCGGCTTCAAACCTCTTAAAAACATCCGCGTCATTCTTTCTTCATTATCCACCAGGTGGGACGCAAACCGGGATAACTCCGCAAATTTTGCCTCGTACTGCGACACGGTCATATTATTCTGCTCCAATTTGATGAACTCCACCTCCTTCATGTGACGAATACTCTCGGGAAAGTATTTGTCGTTAAACAGATCTTGGAACTTCTCCCAAGACATCTTCAGTGCGGCAGGTTGAGTACGCTTTATCGATTCCCACCAGTAATCTGCCTCTCCTCGCAACATAAAGGCGGCAAAGGGAACCTTTTGCTCCTCGGAGCAACCCAAGACATCAAATATCTTGGTGATCTGCTTTATCCATGTTTCAGCTACAAGTGGTTTGGGTTCTCCCTTAAACTCCGGTGGTCCCAGCTCCTTAAACTGTTTAGCGGTGACCGCCTGAGAGTTTCCAGTATTTCCACCTACGTTGTGGACAGGAGCCGCTTTCACCTGTTGTTGCATGAATTGCATAAAGCCTCTGAACATTTGATCATTCATCATTTGGTCAGTGTTGTTGTTTGCATGAGGATTGACACCTTCCTGATGCACATTATCCTGATTATTGATATGTGGTGAATCAACAGTCGTCTGTGCTCCATTGCTATTCTCAACATTCTCAGATGCCATTTTCAGATACTGCCACAAAATAAAAATTAATTGATATGTCATATATTATCCTTATATTATGACCGACCAATTAAATACCATGCAAATAAACTTAGGTATGTCATACTAGCGAAGGAATTCCCCGTCTCTCCCCTCCTAGTTCTATTCTCACATCTTAGCCAGGGATCATATCCCTAAGCTCTGATACCAACTGTGACGCCCCCAAAATTAGGTATACATCACCCATCTTGGGTCGTCAGATACATAGTACAGAATACAAATACAACTTAATAATACAACTGTCGTGTACAATACGACAAAACATAAACTGTGAGTTTGAATACAAATATTATCTTCTAGAGAGTATTCATACTCAAAAGGAGTCCTCATTACATTTATTAACACACCATTACATAGAATAGTGAGGACTACTAACTAATACTATCATTCGGACCATCACTCCGTACCCCGACTTGTCCCAGCTACGTTCTCATTTCCTGAAGAGAACAGTGAAAGAAAGGGTGAGCTCAACTAGCCCAGTAAGAAATATTATGACTAAGATAATGCAGAATAAATTATCATTAGCCTTCAACAATGTTAAACTGATAAAATATAATAGACATCAAGTTTAACTGCAGCGGAACAAGCAATCCATTAAAAGAGTCAAGTAGAAAATAAACTCTACTATCTTTTATGATTTAAAAGGTTTTTCAACACTGCGATCGCTGAGACTCAGCTTAATAAAATAATCCACATCATCGAATCACCCCTGCACTACGGCCAAGGATATTCGTGTATTCATTAATGGTCATGATCATGCCAACAACTGTCCATCAATGCACTACGGGCCAATGAGGACTTTTACCACATCATTTGTAACATTACGGTCATGATTATACCGAATAATCCCTGGTCATAATCATACCAAGTCCATCTATGCACTACATGCCACAGATGACTTTCAACATTTTATAAACATGAGGATGATGACAATGATATAAGAATTCAATAAAACAAGTTCAAGAATTAATTTATCCAGGAATTAACAACGTCCAAATTGTCAACATGATACTGCATTGTGGAGTAAAATTCAAGAATGCTTAGAAGAATATTTTCTTGAAAAGATACTGGATGAAACGCAACTATCAAGGATATTCCACAAATTTCATGGAGTATAGAAGTCAAAACTTAACCAACTGAGTACAATAAAGAATGGAATAACAAAAGAAATCACCATGCATGCGATAGACCGCACAGACAGGTTATTCCAATAGAATAATAAATAATGGAACCAGGTCCGGCGTAAACGCACAGACAGGATATTCCGACAGAATAATAAATAATGGAACCAGGTCCGGTGTAAAACACACAGACAGGATATTCCAACAGAATAATAATAAAACGGAACCAGGTCCGGTGTAAAACACACAGACAGGATGTTCCAACAGAATAATAAACGGAACCAGGTCCGGTGTAAAACACACAGACAGGATGTTCCAACAGAATAATAGAAGAATGTCACCAAGTATAGGGTAGACCGCGTATACTGGTTATTCCAACAGAATAATAACAAATGGAATAACAGAAGTTCTCTTCATGAATATAAAAGAAATAATATTCCCTACCTTAAAAGAACTGGATATTGGAAAAGTGATGTAGCAGAATACTTTTAGTCTCTCTCTCTCTTATTCTCTCTATACTTTCTCTCTCTATAGCTTGAATGAATTCGTGAAAAATAATGAAGCCCTAGGCCTCTATTTATAGAAAAACTGAGGGTGGCTCTTGGTCTTAACGAAGGGTCAAATGACTCTTGGTCTTAACGAAGGGTCAAATGACTCTTGGTAATATTGAAGGGACAACTACTATTGACGAAAGTAATTACTATTGACCAAGGTAAATACTATTGACGAAGGTAATTACTATTGACGACGGTAATTACTATTGACGACGGTAATTACTATTGACGAAGAGACTCTTAGATGATGACATATGGCCCCCCATAAAATAACCAAACTTACCACAACGTCTCAATAATATAACATATTATACAGATGATACTATGACAATAATTTAAGAGATATGATGCAGCAATTACTGTAGCAATAATTGAGTATAGCTGAGTGACTTCTCACGTAAGCATCAATAATCAATACCGTGTGCTACTATGCAACCACGCGTATTACTGTACTTTTACTACCGAGTAGTTCAACAGTTTTAACGGTTTTAACGGTAACACCTCAGCCGTTATTTTTATAGAAAGATAATTCTGTCGTTTTCTCAATCCGACAATAATTCCGTTGTGGGGTCCACCAATGATTGTGCCGTCGTACGAATATTCCCCGACAAAAAGAATATTCTCCGACCAAACGAATATTTTATAACAACTTGCTTACTTTGCAAAATTTATAAATATTACCCACAACTATAACATTATATCAAATTAACTCCATAATATTCAAAAATGATATTTATAGAAAATTCATCTTTATTTATAAAAGTTGGGGTCTTACAAATACAATACAATAAATTGTTGTAACTAAATATATAAATTCTCACACAAACGAAGAAACAAAATTAGCTTAAAAAACAAAAAATTCATATGTTTTAAATTTTTATATATATATATATATATATATATATATATATATATATATATATATATATTATTAGCAAGGATCAAGTACATACTCCTTATCTTACTCACCCGTGATCACCCTCCTTTAAGCGACGGTTTCGGTCATACAACCGTCGTCTATACTTTTAGCGACGTTATATATTGTCCGTCGCTAAAAGTATAGACGATGGTTATATGACCAAAACCGTCGCCTAAAGGGGAGTGAGCACGAATGAGTAAAATAAGGAGTATGCACTTGATTCGGACCGTATATATTATATGTTATAATATTAAAATACATATGTATATATAATAATATATTATAAACATATACTAATATATAATTAATATACAATATAACATATGCCATATTGTATTAATATAATATAATACAAAATAAATATAATACCTATTAATATCTATTGTAAGACCCCGAATTTTATGAAATGAAAGTATTCAATTTTCTTATAGTTATTATTCTATTTAATAAATTGTTAAATTGATGAATGATTAAAGTTAAGGGTGATATGTGAAAATTTTTAAAAGTAAGCAAGTTGATATAAAATAATCGTTGTGTCGGAAAATATTCTTTTTGTCGGGGGATATCCGTACGATGACACCATCATTGGTGGACCACACAACGTAATAACTGTAGGAATTAAAAAAAGACATAAATATCTTTTTATAAAAATAACGGCGAAAGTTTTACCGTTAAACTGTTGAAATACCCGGTGGTAAAAGTACAGTAATACACGTGGTTGCATAGTAGCACACGGTATTGATTATTGATGCTTACGTGAGAAGTCACTCATTTATACTTAATTATTGCTATAGTAATTACTACATAGTATCTCACGTTATTTGATTCAATTATTGTCACAATATCATCTGCATAATATTTTATATTATTTAATTAATAATTGAGACAACAAAGTTATTCATATTATTATTTATAATATTGACGATGTCTAGAAAGTTCTATCGATTAGAGGTTTAGTCACCTAATTGCGCGCCAATAGGGAGAAATCCTTATTGAAAAACTCTCTCTTTTCTGGGAATAATCTGATTGTTAAATATTGTGAGTTATAAGATTAATGATGAATAATTGTTAATAGATTAAAATTGTGTTTATTAAATATAAGTGATTTGTGGTAAATATTTATTCAATTTTTGATATAAATAAAGGAGTTTGTTATGAGGTATTTGTTATAAATTTGGCTTATTATTTCATGAGGAGATGTGCTAATTTTTCAGACCGTTGGTTGAAGTTATAATAGTAAATCAATATGAACCACTGGTGGAAAGTTATAATAGTAAATCAATATGGATCGCTGGTTTAAAGTAAATCAGTATGAACCGTTGCTTTAATTTTTAATAGTAAATCAATATGGACCGTCCGTTTAAAAGTAAATTAATCTGGGTCGTTCAATAATTAGTTACTATTCAGTCATTTTTCCTATAAATAGAAGCTCATTCACTACTACAAAACAGTAAATAAATAACGCGAAAAAAACGTTGTAGTTTCAATCAAAAAAACGTCGTGGTTAAAAGTGTCATCTATTTGACGCCCTTACACAATATTTTTAAAACGTTGCAGTTAGACACATTATACAACGTTTTAAAAAAAACGTTGTAGATTTGTTTTTCATAAATTAGTAGATGCTTGAAAACGTTGTAGAAGGCATGATTTCACAACGTTTTCTGGCTAAAAATGTTATAGTTTAATATATCAAATAACGTTTAGGCACATTTACACAACGTTTATAATGTGTCATCTATTTAAAAGGTGTCATTTATTTATATAAATATACAATATTTTTAAAATGTTGTAGATAAAAAAAAAGAGAAAAAAAAGTTGTGACTCACCTATATTACCGATGCACATACAATATGCTAATGTCATGATATATAGCTAAAAGATCTAAATTCTCATTTAAATTTAAAGACAAAATGTATAAACCATTCAAAATACATCCCAATAATACCATTCAGTTACAGTTTCAAATTACTACATCCACTGGCGGAACTAGGGGGCGGGTTGGGGCATCTGCCCCCGGTAGCAGCGGCGGTCAAAGTGTCTAAGGGACGGGGGCGGGGCAACTGCTGCTTCTGCTTCGATCTGCCATCATCATCTTCTTCTTCTTCAGTGCTGTGTAGTATAGAAAATGGAGTGGAAGAAGTTCAGACAACTTGAATTTATTACTAGTATTACTCATCTGATAATTGGGCATGGTGGGAGGCAGAAATTAGACAAATACGTGTTGGACTAGGACTGTTTAAAAAACATGCAATGTTTATCCTAATAATTGGGCTTTGGTCCAATACACACTATCGCAACTTAACTTTTTTTTTTCTTTAAGTTTTAACTGGCATTGATAAAATTTGGTAAACAGAATTTTCTTTTTATGTTGATTTTTTTTAGATTAATTCATTATATATAGCATGTTTATAAATACACTTTTTATGTAAAAAAAGTTAAAAATATTTATTATTTAAAATTTGATATTGGGCTTTTGATCCACTTATGATTACTTTGATAGCGATATAATTGTAATTGTGAGTTCTTAATTAATGTATTTTGACGATGTTCAAAATTTTCAAAATTGACTGAATGCCGTCAATTCTAATAGCCATTGCCAATTGATAAAGTTCCTCAACGAATTTTAATTGCTTTGAAAATTGAGACTGTGACAATCCCAAAATAGGTCCATTCCATCCAACCCATTCTGAGTCGTCAAATACATGGTACAGAAAATAACTACAACTTTATTACAACAATTGTCATGCAAAATACAACAACACATATGCTGTGAGTTTGGATACAAATATATACCAAATGTGACTCATGTTCCAACCGTGGACATCACCTCACAATGACACCTTACATAAAGGTATAGTCAAAAATTGTTTTAGAAATTAGAATCTTTGGGAAGTGCTCAAGGAAACCTTCGTACATGGAAGGCCATGCGTCTAGGTTATGATAGATATCATATGGCCACAGAATTATTCTTGGTTGACCCAATAGACCCCAAAGAAAAACGAGAAGATTACTATCATATTCTTCCCAATGGTGAGTGTAAGACCCCGAATTTTATGAAATAAAAGTATTCAATTTTTCTTATAATTACTATTCAGTAAATGGTTAAATTGATAAAAGTTTAAAGTTATGAGTAAAATATGATTTTTTTTCAAAATAAGCAAGTGGTTATAAAATAATCATTGTTGTCGGAGAATATTCGTACAACGACGCAGCCATTTGTGGGCCCCATTACAGAATAACTGTCGGATGAAGAAAACGACAAATTTGAATTTTTACAAATAACGGCGTAGTTGTTACCGTTAACACTGTTGGAATACCCGGTGGTTAAAATACAGTAATACGCGTTATTGCACAGTAGCACACGGTATTGCACAGTATTTTTGAAATTATTGATTCTTACGTAAGAAGGCACTACTCAATAATTGTTACAGTAATTACTGTTTAATATTTTATTTTATTGATTCAATAATTGCTACGTTGAAATTTTATATTATTGTTGTTCAATAATTGTCACTGAACAATATTTTCCATTATCAGATCAATAATTTATATTATTTGAATAGTATTATTAGATAGCATTATTGGCAATGTCTAGAAAGTTCTGTCTAAGGAGAGGTTTGGTCATCTAATTGCGCGCCAGTAAGGAAAAATTCTTATTGGAAAGCCCCCTCTTTCCTGGGAACGGCCTGGTTGTCATAAATGTGATTCTGTAATATTATTTGTGAATAATTAATTATTGATTCATATGATAAGAAAATATTTATTTTATGTGGATATAAATGAGGGATATATTTTTGTGGTTAAAAAAATGAAGGAGTTAATGTTGAGATTTTTATCCGTATTTTTGTCGGAATGGAGGTATTAAAAATCAGGGTTTTTGAGATATTTTGCGGGGGTTATAATTTTTAATCCGACCGTTGGATCGTGGTAATTTTTGGATATGTTATATATATATAAGTTGAGTATATGTCCACAAATTTTGAACCGTTAAAAATAAACGTATGATTTGTTATGAATTTTACGAGATTACTGGTTCAGAAATTATTGAATTTTCGGAGTTAATCATTTTGGTGGAAAATTCTAGAATTGGTGGGCCCCACTTGTGGTTGGTGAAGAAATGTGCTGAATTATATTTCAAATGTGGTGGGTGGGAATAGTAGCAGGTAAAGCCATCAGGTTGCAGGTCAAACCTACCAAAATTTTCCTATAAATAGAGGGCTAAGTTAGAATTGAAAATCACACCAGAAACATAAGTTTTCTCTCTTTCTCTCTCTAGATTATTGAGTGTATTTTGTGAGTATTTAGATACTCTGTGAGTTTCTATTCATCAGTGCAAGTTTCCTTCAGCCTTATACCGATCAGAAGTACTGCTCTTTTGAGGTAAGGGATTGTAAGGGATAGTAAGGGATAGTAAGAGATTTTAAGGGTTGTTATGATTTTCAGTTTCGTAATTTTTCTGACCTTCAAAAATTCTGGAAAAATTTGAAATGATATTTTGATGAGTTTTCTTGATTGTGTCCAAAAATGGTGATTTTTGGATGTATAGATTGAGAGTTATGAATTTTATGAGAAAAGACTATTTTAGAAGTAACAGCTTATAATTTCTTGTGGTTAACTCCAAAATTGATGAAATTTTTATTGGCAGTACATGTATATGATGGAAGTATACTCTGTTAATTTCAGAATTTTTGGACAAAAGTACAATTTTTGATAAATGTCTAAATATTCGGCTATTTTGGCCATATGAAAAATGGTAAATGACTTTTAAAAATTCTGAAAAAAATATATGTTCACTATGGGACTATATTATGCTAAATTCCAGAAAAGAAATATTTTTGGAACGGATTTGGTATTTTTCATGAAAATAGTCTAGTTATGAGAAAATGAATTAAATATGTTATGTGAAGTAAGAAAATTGGAAAATAGGATTTTATGGCTTGAGAATCCTATATATGAGGTATATGCAGATTTTTGATGAGGGTTTTGGTTATTGATGATAAAATCTTAAGAGTTGGCATTTTATGATGATTAAATGCATTAATTAGTAAAGTGTAAACAATTTAAATAAATTCTTTATAAGCTTAAGAATATTATTCTTTTAATATCATTATACCGAAATATTGGTATGTATATTATTGTGGAATTTCTACCTTTTTCATGTCAGGGTTACTATTCACGAGTTACTATTCACGACAAAATTGGTTTCTTTTTCTAACCAAATTATAGTTGATTTATGAATATTACTCTTGAGATTAAATCTATGATCATGTTGATCATATTGTTTTTATTATCATATATAACATTTTTATAACCTTGATGTTGAAATTCTCTTTCGCTTGAGTGTAAAGATGGGTAAATTATTGGTATGATCATGACTATGGGTTCTCTTTGGCCAGTAGTGCAAAGTTGAATTGTTGACTGGTATGATCATGACCATTGAATTTATAAGTGAATATCTTTAGCTTAAGTGCAAAGGTGAATTGATTAACATGGTTATAATTATTGTTTATATAAATTCTGAAATGATTATATATTTCTTTGAGATATTAATATATTTGGCATGTAGTGCAAATATGAACTGTTGATGAATATATTTGGCCGTAGTGCAAATATAAACTGTTGAGGAATATCTTTGGCCTGTAGTGCAAAGATGAATTGTTGATGAATATCTTTGGCCCGTAGTGCAAAGATGACATGTTGTTGAATATCTTTGGCCAGTAGTGCAAAGATGAACAGATGTTGAGATAAACATGACCAACTGGTGATACAAATGAATATCTTTGGCCGTAGTGCAAAGATAGATTTATTAGTATGATTATGAACATGAAATGTGATTTGGTATAACCATGATCTTTGATGTTTCAGGTAAAGATAGGTGATGAAAATTATCTTCGTCCTGGATGAGAAGAGGAATTTAGAACTACAGTTATGATTATGAGTTATTCATATGATTGTGGACCAGAATTGTTGATTGATGTTACAGGGATAAAACATTGTTGATGGATTTTTAACATGGAGAAGATAATAGACTGTATAGTCTATTTGACTCTTCTAATGGATTGCATGTTCCGCTGCAACTATGGTTGAAATTTTTTTATCATCTACCATATGTTCTAAATCTCTGATTTATTATTGATGAAGACTATTGATAATTTATTTATCTTTAGTCATGATATTCTTTACTGAGCTAGTTGTGCTCACCCTTTTGCTTCACAATTCCTTTCAGGTAATAAGAGTATAGCTGGGTCGAGCGAGGGTAACAAGGGAATAGAACGGTGGTCATCATTTAGTAGTTATATTTGGTGAAGAAAATAGGGTGAGGCGAACCCAACGTTGGAAGGGTGTTTTGTCACTATCATACAAGATGTCTAATGACATACAACCTCGTGTCATCATAAGACAGGGTTGTGCTCATCCACTTGCTGAGTATATCTATGGGCACTACCTATATAATCTTGGTGTTTGTTTGAAGTATAATTCTCAATTAGAGACAGTGGAGATAATGATAAGTCAAGAGAAGACTCACCATTGGGAAGAATATGATAGTAATCTTCTCGTTTTTCTTTGGGGTCTATTGGGTCAACCAAGGATAATTCTGTGGCCATATGATATCTATCATAACCTAGACGCATGGCCTCCCATGTATGAAGGTTTCCTTGAGCACTTCCCAAAGATTCTAGTTTCTAAAACAGTTTTTGACTGTACCTTTATGTAAGGTACCTTTGTGAGGTGCTGATACATGATAGTGTCCAATGTCACATTTGGTATATATTTGTATCCAAACTCACAGCATATGTGTTGTTGTATTTTGCACGACAATTGTTGTAATAAAGTTATAGTTGTTTTCTGTACCATGTATTTGACGACTCAGAATGGGTTGGGTGGAATGGACCTATTTTGGGGTTGTCACAGGTGGTATCAGAGCTATAAGTAAAGAGCCCCGAGCCTCTCGCTGGTGACTTCCTGTTGATGAGGGATGCACCGAAGCCAGACTCTCCGTAGGGGACGCCGTTCTGCGGTGGCAAACTGATAGGTACCACTGTAAGGTGTTGTCCACTGATGGGACGTGAGTTATAAGACCCCGAATTTTATGAAATAAAAGTATTCAATTTTTCTTATAATTACTATTCAGTAAATGGTTAAATTGATAAAAGTTTAAAGTTATGAGTGAAATATGATTTTTTTTCAAAATAAGCAAGTGGTTATAAAATAATCATTGTTGTCGGAGAATATTCGTACAACGACGCAGCCATTTGTGGGCCCCATTACAGAATAACTGTCGGATGAAGAAAACGACAAATTTGAATTTTTACAAATAACGGCGTAGTTGTTACCGTTAACACTGTTGGAATACCCGGTGGTTAAAATACAGTAATACGCGTTATTGCACAGTAGCACACGGTATTGCACAGTATTTTTGAAATTATTGATTCTTACGTAAGAAGGCACTACTCAATAATTGTTACAGTAATTACTGTTTAATATTTTATTTTATTGATTCAATAATTGCTACGTTGAAATTTTATATTATTGTTGTTCAATAATTGTCACTGAACAATATTTTCCATTATCAGATCAATAATTTATATTATTTGAATAGTATTATTAGATAGCATTATTGGCAATGTCTAGAAAGTTCTGTCTAAGGAGAGGTTTGGTCATCTAATTGCGCGCCAGTAAGGAAAAATTCTTATTGGAAAGCCCCCTCTTTCCTGGGAACGGCCTGGTTGTCATAAATGTGATTCTGTAATATTATTTGTGAATAATTAATTATTGATTCATATGATAAGAAAATATTTATTTTATGTGGATATAAATGAGGGATATATTTTTGTGGTTAAAAAAATGAAGGAGTTAATGTTGAGATTTTTATCCGTATTTTTGTCGGAATGGAGGTATTAAAAATCAGGGTTTTTGAGATATTTTGCGGGGGTTATAATTTTTAATCCGACCGTTGGATCGTGGTAATTTTTGGATATGTTATATATATAAGTTGAGTATATGTCCACAAATTTTGAACCGTTAAAAATAAACGTATGATTTGTTATGAATTTTACGAGATGACTGGTTCAGAAATTATTGAATTTTCGGAGTTAATCATTTTGGTGGAAAATTCTAGAATTGGTGGGCCCCACTTGTAGTTGGTGAAGAAATGTGCTGAATTATATTTCAAATGTGGTGGGTGGGAATAGTAGCAGGTAAAGCCATCAGGTTGCAGGTCAAACCTACTAAAATTTTCCTATAAATAGAGGGCTAAGTTAGAATTGAAAATCACACCAGAAACATAAGTTTTCTCTCTTTCTCTCTCTAGATTATTGAGTGTATTTTGTGAGTATTTAGATACTCTGTGAGTTTCTATTCATCAGTGCAAGTTTCCTTCAGCCTTATACCGATCAGAAGTACTGCTCTTTTGAGGTAAGGGATTGTAAGGGATAGTAAGGGATAGTAAGAGATTTTAAGGGTTGTTATGATTTTCAGTTTCGTAATTTTTCTGACCTTCAAAAATTCTGGAAAAATTTGAAATGATATTTTGATGAGTTTTCTTGATTGTGTCCAAAAATGGTGATTTTTGGATGTATAGATTGAGAGTTATGAATTTTATGAGAAAAGACTATTTTAGAAGTAACAGCTTATAATTTCTTGTGGTTAACTCCAAAATTGATGAAATTTTTATTGGCAGTACATGTATATGATGGAAGTATACTCTGTTAATTTCAGAATTTTTGGACAAAAGTACAATTTTTGATAAATGTCTAAATATTCGGCTATTTTGGCCATATGAAAAATGGTAAATGACTTTTAAAAATTCTGAAAAAAATATATGTTCACTATGGGACTATATTATGCTAAATTCCAGAAAAGAAATATTTTTGGAACGGATTTGGTATTTTTCATGAAAATAGTCTAGTTATGAGAAAATGAATTAAATATGTTATGTGAAGTAAGAAAATTGGAAAATAGGATTTTATGGCTTGAGAATCCTATATATGAGGTATATGCAGATTTTTGATGAGGGTTTTGGTTATTGATGATAAAATCTTAAGAGTTGGCATTTTATGATGATTAAATGCATTAATTAGTAAAGTGTAAACAATTTAAATAAATTCTTTATAAGCTTAAGAATATTATTCTTTTAATATCATTATACCGAAATATTGGTATGTATATTATTGTGGAATTTCTACCTTTTTCATGTCAGGGTTACTATTCACGAGTTACTATTCACGACAAAATTGGTTTCTTTTTCTAACCAAATTATAGTTGATTTATGAATATTACTCTTGAGATTAAATCTATGATCATGTTGATCATATTGTTTTTATTATCATATATAACATTTTTATAACCTTGATGTTGAAATTCTCTTTCGCTTGAGTGTAAAGATGGGTAAATTATTGGTATGATCATGACTATGGGTTCTCTTTGGCCAGTAGTGCAAAGTTGAATTGTTGACTGGTATGATCATGACCATTGAATTTATAAGTGAATATCTTTAGCTTAAGTGCAAAGGTGAATTGATTAACATGGTTATAATTATTGTTTATATAAATTCTGAAATGATTATATATTTCTTTGAGATATTAATATATTTGGCATGTAGTGCAAATATGAACTGTTGATGAATATATTTGGCCGTAGTGCAAATATAAACTGTTGAGGAATATCTTTGGCCTGTAGTGCAAAGATGAATTGTTGATGAATATCTTTGGCCCGTAGTGCAAAGATGACATGTTGTTGAATATCTTTGGCCAGTAGTGCAAAGATGAACAGATGTTGAGATAAACATGACCAACTGGTGATACAAATGAATATCTTTGGCCGTAGTGCAAAGATAGATTTATTAGTATGATTATGAACATGAAATGTGATTTGGTATAACCATGATCTTTGATGTTTCAGGTAAAGATAGGTGATGAAAATTATCTTCGTCCTGGATGAGAAGAGGAATTTAGAACTACAGTTATGATTATGAGTTATTCATATGATTGTGGACCAGAATTGTTGATTGATGTTACAGGGATAAAACATTGTTGATGGATTTTTAACATGGAGAAGATAATAGACTGTATAGTCTATTTGACTCTTCTAATGGATTGCATGTTCCGCTGCAACTATGGTTGAAATTTTTTTATCATCTACCATATGTTCTAAATCTCTGATTTATTATTGATGAAGACTATTGATAATTTATTTATCTTTAGTCATGATATTCTTTACTGAGCTAGTTGTGCTCACCCTTTTGCTTCACAATTCCTTTCAGGTAATAAGAGTATAGCTGGGTCGAGCGAGGGTAACAAGGGAATAGAACGGTGGTCATCATTTAGTAGTTATATTTGGTGAAGAAAATAGGGTGAGGCGAACCCAACGTTGGAAGGGTGTTTTGTCACTATCATACAAGATGTCTAATGACATACAACCTCGTGTCATCATAAGACAGGGTTGTGCTCATCCACTTGCTGAGTATATCTATGGGCACTACCTATATAATCTTGGTGTTTGTTTGAAGTATAATTCTCAATTAGAGACAGTGGAGATAATGATAAGTCAAGAGAAGACTCACCATTGGGAAGAATATGATAGTAATCTTCTCGTTTTTCTTTGGGGTCTATTGGGTCAACCAAGGATAATTCTGTGGCCATATGATATCTATCATAACCTAGACGCATGGCCTCCCATGTATGAAGGTTTCCTTGAGCACTTCCCAAAGATTCTAGTTTCTAAAACAGTTTTTGACTGTACCTTTATGTAAGGTACCTTTGTGAGGTGCTGATACATGATAGTGTCCAATGTCACATTTGGTATATATTTGTATCCAAACTCACAGCATATGTGTTGTTGTATTTTGCACGACAATTGTTGTAATAAAGTTATAGTTGTTTTCTGTATCATGTATTTGACGACTCAGAATGGGTTGGGTGGAATGGACCTATTTTGGGGTTGTCACAGGTGGTATCAGAGCTATAAGTAAAGAGCCCCGAGCCTCTCGCTGGTGACTTCCTGTTGATGGGGGATGCACCGAAGCCAGACTCTCCGTAGGGGACGCCGTTCTGCGGTGGCAAACTGATAGGTACCACTGTAAGGTGTTGTCCACTGATGGGACGTGAGTTATAAGACCCCGAATTTTATGAAATAAAAGTATTCAATTTTTCTTATAATTACTATTCAGTAAATGGTTAAATTGATAAAAGTTTAAAGTTATGAGTGAAATATGATTTTTTTTCAAAATAAGCAAGTGGTTATAAAATAATCATTGTTGTCGGAGAATATTCGTACAACGACGCAGCCATTTGTGGGCCCCATTACAGAATAACTGTCGGATGAAGAAAACGACAAATTTGAATTTTTACAAATAACGGCGTAGTTGTTACCGTTAACACTGTTGGAATACCCGGTGGTTAAAATACAGTAATACGCGTTATTGCACAGTAGCACACGGTATTGCACAGTATTTTTGAAATTATTGATTCTTACGTAAGAAGGCACTACTCAAAAATTGTTACAGTAATTACTGTTTAATATTTTATTTTATTGATTCAATAATTGCTACGTTGAAATTTTATATTATTGTTGTTCAATAATTGTCACTGAACAATATTTTCCATTATCAGATCAATAATTTATATTATTTGAATAGTATTATTAGATAGCATTATTGGCAATGTCTAGAAAGTTCTGTCTAAGGAGAGGTTTGGTCATCTAATTGCGCGCCAGTAAGGAAAAATTCTTATTGGAAAGCCCCCTCTTTCCTGGGAACGGCCTGGTTGTCATAAATGTGATTCTGTAATATTATTTGTGAATAATTAATTATTGATTCATATGATAAGAAAATATTTATTTTATGTGGATATAAATGAGGGATATATTTTTGTGGTTAAAAAAATGAAGGAGTTAATGTTGAGATTTTTATCCGTATTTTTGTCGGAATGGAGGTATTAAAAATCAGGGTTTTTGAGATATTTTGCGGGGGTTATAATTTTTAATCCGACCGTTGGATCGTGGTAATTTTTGGATATGTTATATATATAAGTTGAGTATATGTCCACAAATTTTGAACCGTTAAAAATAAACGTATGATTTGTTATGAATTTTACGAGATGACTGGTTCAGAAATTATTGAATTTTCGGAGTTAATCATTTTGGTGGAAAATTCTAGAATTGGTGGGCCCCACTTGTGGTTGGTGAAGAAATGTGCTGAATTATATTTCAAATGTGGTGGGTGGGAATAGTAGCAGGTAAAGCCATCAGGTTGCAGGTCAAACCTACTAAAATTTTCCTATAAATAGAGGGCTAAGTTAGAATTGAAAATCACACCAGAAATGTGACGCCCCCAAAATTAGGTATACATCACCCATCTTGGGTCGTCAGATACAAGGTACATAATACAAATACCACTTACTAATACAACTGTCGTGTACAATACGACAAAACATAAACTGTGAGTTTGAATACAAATATTATCTTCTAGAAAGTATTCATACTCAAAAGGAGTCCTCATTACATTTATTAACACACCATTACATAGAATAGTGAGGACTACTAACTAATACTATCATTCGGACCATCACTCCGTTCCCCGACTTGCCCCAGCTACGTTCTCATTTCCTGAAGAGAACAGTGAAAGAAAGGGTGAGCTCAACTAGCCCAGTAAGAAATATCATGACTAAGATAATGCAGAATAAATTATCATTAGCCTTCAACAATGTTAAACTGATAAAATATAATAGACATCAAGTTTAACTGCAGCGGAACAAGCAATCCATTAAAAAAGTCAAGTAGAAAATAAACTCTACTATCTTTTATGATTTAAAAAGTTTTTCAACACTGTGATCGCTGAGACTCAGCTTAATAAAATAATCCACATCATCGAATCACCCCTGCACTACGGCCAAGGATATTCGTGTATTCATTAATGGTCATGATCATGCCAACAACTGTCCATCAATGCACTACGGGCCAATGAGGACTTTTACCACATCATTTGTAACATTACGGTCATGATTATACCGAATAATCCCTGGTCATAATCATACCAAGTCCATCTATGCACTACATGCCACAGATGACTTTCAATATTTTATAAACATGAGGATGATGACAATGATATAAGAATTCAATAAAACAAGTTCAAGAATTAATTTATCCAGGAATTAACAACGTCCAAATTGTCAACATGATACTGCATTGTGGAGTAAAATTCCAGAATGCTTAGAAGAATATTTTCTTGAAAAGATACTGGATGAAACGCAACTATCAAGGATATTCCACAACTTTCATGGAGTATAGAAGTCAAAACTTAACCAACTGAGTACAATAAAGAATTGAATAACAAAAGAAATCACCATGCATGCGATAGACCGCACAGACAGGTTATTCCAATAGAATAATAAATAATGGAACCAGGTCCGGCGTAAACGCACAGACAGGATATTCCGACAGAATAATAAATAATGGAACCAGGTCCGGTGTAAAACACACAGACAGGATATTCCAACAGAATAATAATAAAACGGAACCAGGTCCGGTGTAAAACACACAGACAGGATGTTCCAACAGAATAATAAACGAAACCAGGTCCGGTGTAAAACACACAGACAGGATGTTCCAACAGAATAATAAACGGAACCAGGTCCGGTGTAAAACACACAGACAGGATGTTCCAACAGAATAATAGAAGAATGTCACCAAGTATAGGGTAGACCGCGTATACTGGTTATTCCAACAGAATAATAACAAATGGAATAACAGAAGTTCTCTTCATGAATATGAAAGAATAATATCCCTTACCGTAAAAGAACTGGATATAAGAGTAGTGAAGTAGCAGAAAACTTTTCTTCTATCTCTATATAGTCTCTCTCTATAGTTTCTCTCTCTAGAGTTCAGTGAATTCGTAAGAAAATAATGAAGGAATGAGCTTCTATTTATAGGAAAATGGAATGCATAGTAACTAATCCATGAACGGTCCAGATTGATTACTTTAATCTGACGGTCCATATTTAAAGAAAAATCTTTTAAATAAAATATAATATAATATATTATATATATATTACATGCGAAGAAAAAATATCACGGGTGAAAATCCCCGTGAACCCACATCATTTGTTTCTGCTAAAATTTCAAACCTTATACAATAATAATACATATAACACTCCATTATATGTTTTCCTCCCCCACCAACTTCAATCATCATATAATATATAATATAATATATATATTTATATACTACTCCACCAATCCCACATTCCACCCAATATACGGGTGGAATTCCTCCCACCTAAAACAATCCTTTCATTCCCCATCTTTATCAAATCATGTCATATATATATATATATATATATATATATATATATATATATATATATATTCCATCATCCTCCACCACAACCCACTCACCCACATTTTCAAACTTCCACCAACATATGGTCCCCACCTGTCATCATTATATATATATAACACATTCTCTTACACACACACACACATTATATATATATATATATAATACACTCCACCTTTTCCATCATCCTCCACTAACATTATATAATATATATATATATATAAAATATTTTATCTCCCTTTACGTAATTTTCTCTCACCCCTATTTTCAGATTTCATACATCACACGTGGGCCCCATATGTGGTCCCCACATGTGGGCCCCACCTTTATTATATAAAATAATTTTCTACCAATTATTTTGAAAAATGGGCAAAATAGGGGGTCCATATAATGAGCAAAATTGAGTGACTTCTCACGTAAGCATTAATAATTAATACCGTGTGCTACTATGCAACCACACGTATTACTGTACTTTTACTACCGAGTAGTTCAACAGTATCAACGGTAAAACTTCCGCCGTTATTTTCATAAAGTATTTTTGTCGTTTTCTCAATCCGACAATAATTCCGTTGTGGGGTCCACCAATAATTGTACCGTCGTACGAATATTCCCCGACAAAAAGAATATTCTCCGACCAATCGAATATAATATGACAACTTGCATACTTTGCAAAATTTATAAATACTACTCATAACTATTATATCAAATCCACACAATAATATAAAAAAAATTATTTCGAGAAAAATTAAATATTTATTCATAAAATCTGGGGTTTCACAATCTCCCCTCCTTATAGAATTTCGCCCTCGAAATTTACTTACGTACTTGGTATGCCGAACATGTGAGGATACCTTGACTTCACTTCAAATTCTAACTCTTGAGGTATAACCTTTAAGCATCGAATATGATCCTTCTTATCCAAGATGTTAACACGTATCTCCTCATACGTTAAATCTTTCGCTATTTCGTCCGGTTCTAAATTAATAATGCGGTTCGGGTCGTCCACATATTTACGTAACATCGATACGTAAAAAAAATGTTCTGAACACGCAACATACTTGGCGGTAAAACGAGTCTATAGGCCACAGTTCCTACTTCATCGAGGATTTCAAATGGGCCAATTAAATCGAGAGTTGAGATTTCCTCTCTTCGTCGATTCTTGCTTCTAGAATAACGCCCTCTTGAACCTTCTTCTTCACATTTATCAGCTCTTAGTATGTAGCTTGAGCGGCTTTAACTTTATCGATTAAAGTCGATTTTAATCGTATATTCGTTATCTTCACGTGGGTTCGAATATTCACACTTGTAACCGTATACGATCTTCTACACAACGCGTCAGCTACCACGTTCACTTTTCCACGATGTTATTGAATGGTATGATCGTAATCTTCAACAGCTCGAGCCAACGTCTTTGGCGCATAATACGTTCGTTTTAGTTGAAGAAATATTTGAGGGTTTAAGAAATAGGTTTTGTAAGACCCCAAATTTTATGAAATAAAAGTATTCAATTTTTCTTATAATTACTATTCAGTAAATGGTTAAATTGATAAAAGTTTAAAGTTATGAGTGAAATATGATTTTTTTTCAAAATAAGCAAGTGGTTATAAAATAATCATTGTTGTCGGGGAATATTCGTTTGGTCGTGGAATATTCTTTCTGTCGGGGAATATTCGTACGACGGCGCAGCCATTTGTGGGCCCCATAACGAATAACTGTCAGGTGAAGGAAAACGACAAATTTGAGTTTTTACAAATAACGGCGTAGTTGTTATCGTTAATACTGTTGAAATACCCGGTGGTTAAAATACAGTAATACGCGTTATTGCACAGTAGCACACGGTATTGCACAGTATTTTTGAAATTATTGATTCTTACGTAAGAAGGCACTACTCAATAATTGTTACAGTAATTACTGTTCAATATTTTATTTTATTGATTCAATAATTGTTGCTGCACAGTATTTCCCATTATCAGATCAATAATTCATATTATTTGAATAATATTATTAGATAACATTATTGGCAATGACTAGAAAGTTCTGTCTAAGGAGAGGTTTGGTCATCTAATTGCGCGCCAGTAAGGAAAAATCCTTATTGGAAAGCCCCCTCTTTCCTGGGAACGGCCTGGTTGTCATAAATGTGATTCTGTAATATTATTTGTGAATAATTAATTATTGATTCATATGATAAGAAAATATTTATTTTATGTGGATATAAATGAGGGATATATTTTTGTGGTTAAAAAATGAAGGAGTTAATGTTGAGATTTTTATCCGTATTTTTGTCGGAATGGAGGTATTAAAAATCAGGGTTTTTGAGATATTTTGCGGGGGTTATAATTTTTAATCCGACCGTTGGATCGTGGTAATTTTTGGATATGTTATACATATATAAGTTGAGTATATGTCCACAAATTTTGAACCGTTAAAAATGAATGTATGATTTGTTATGAATTTTACGAGATGACTGGTTCAGAAATTGTTGAATTTTCGGAGTTTATCATTTTGGTGGAAAATTCTAGAATTGGTGGGCCCCACTTGTGGTTGGTGAAGAAATGTGCTGAATTATATTTCAAATGTGGTGGGTGGGAATAGTAGCAGGTAAAGCCATCAGGTTGCAGGTCAAACCTACCAAAATTTTCCTATAAATAGAGGGCTAAGTTAGAATTAAAAATCACACCAGAAACATAAGCTTTCTCTCTTTCTCTCTCTATATTATGAAGCATATTTTGTGAGTTTTTAGATACTTGGTGAGTTGCTATTCATCAGTGCAAGTTTCCTTCAGCATCATATCCGATATCCAGTCAGAAGTACTGCTCTTTTGAGGTAAGGGATAGTAAGGGATAGTAAGGGATTGTAAGGGATAGTAAGGGATAGTAAGGGATTTTAAGGGTTGTTATGTTTTTCAGTTTCGTAATTTTTCTGAATTTCAAAAATTCTGGAAAAATTTGAAATAATATTTTGATGAATTTTATTGATTGTGTCCAAAAATGGTGATTTTTGGATGTATAGATTGAGAGTTATGAATTTTATGAGAAAAGACTATTTTAAAAGTAACAGCTTATAATTCCTTGTGGTTAACTCCAAAATTGATGAAATTTTTATTGAGAGTACATGTATATGATAGAAGTATACTCTGTAAATTTCAGAATTTTTGGACAAAAGTACAATTTTTGATAAATGTCTAAATATTCGGCTATTTTGGCCATATGAAAAATAGTAAATGACTTTTAAAAATTCTGAGAAAAATATATGTTCACTATGGGATTATATTATGCTAAATCCCAGAAAAGAAATATTTTTGGAACTGATTTGGTATTTTTCATGAAAATGGTTTAGTTATGAGCAAATGAATTAAATATGTTTTGTGAAGAAAGAAAATTGAAAAATAGGATTTTATGGCTTGAGAATCCTATATGAGGTATATGCAGATTTTGATGAGGGTTTTGGTTATTGGTGATGAAATCTTATGAGTTTGGCATTTTGGAATGATTAAATGCATTATTTTAGTAAAGTATAAACAATTAAAATAAATTGTTTATAAATTTAAGAAATGTTATTCTTTCAATATCATTATACCGAAATATTGGTATGGATTTTATTGTGGAATTTTGACCTTTTTAAGTCGGGGTTACTATTCACGAGTTACTATTCATGGGTTACTATTCACGAGTTACTATTCATGACAAAATTTGTTTCTTTTCTGACCAAATTATAGTTGAGTTATGAATATTACTCTTGAGATTAAATCTATATGTTGATTATATTGTTTTTATTATCATATATAACATTTTTATAACCCTGATGTTGAATTTCTCTTTCACTGGAGTGTAAAGATGGGTAGATTATTGGTATGATCATGACTAGGGTTCTCTTTGGCCTGTAGTGCAAAGTTGAATTGTGACTGGTATGATCATGACTATTGAATTTACAATTGAATATCTTTAGCTTAAGTGTAAAGATGAATTGATTAACATGGTTATAATTATGGTGTATATAAATTCTGAAATGATTATATATTTCTTTGAGATATGAATATATTTGGCCTGTAATGCAAATATGAATTGTTGAGGAATATCTTTGGCCTGTAGTGCAAAGATAAATTGTAGATGAATATCTTTGGTCTGTAGTGCAAAGATGGTCTGTTGATGAATATCTTTGGCCCGTAGTGCAAAGATGACCTGTTGTTGAATATCTTTGGCCAGTAATGCAAAGATGAACTGTTGATGAATATCTTTGGCCTGTAGTGCAAAGATGACTTGTTGATGAATATCTTTGGCCCGTAGTGCAAAGATGAAGTTATTAGTATGATTATGAACAGGAACTGTGATTTGGTATAACCATGATGTTTGATGTTTCAGGTGATGAAAATTATCTTCGTCCTAGATGAGAAGAGGAATTTAGAACTACAGTTATGATTATGAGTTATTCATATGATTGTGGAAAGGAACTATTGATTGATGTTACAGGGATAAAACATTGTTGATGGATTTTTAACATGGAGAAGATAATAGACTTTATAGTCTATTTGACTCTTCTAATGGATTGCTCGTTCCACTGCAACTATGGTTGAAATTTGTATCATTTACCATATGTTCTAAATCTCTGATTTATTATTGATGAAGGCTATTGATAATTTAATTATCTTTAGTCATGATATTCTTTACTGAGCTAGTTGTGCTCACCCTTTTGCTTCACAATTCCTTTCAGGTAATAAGAGTGTAGCTGGGTCGAGCGAGGGTAACGGGGAAATAGAACGGTGGTCTCTAGCTGTGGATGTTCTCCCGAAACAGTATAGAAAAGTTCATTTAGTAGTTATATTTGGTGAAGAAAATAGGGTGAGGCGAACCCAACGTTGGAAGGGTGTTTTGTCACTATCATACAAGATGTCTAATGACATACAACCTCGTGTCATCATAAGACAGGATTATGCTCATCCACTTGCGAGTATATCTACAAGCACTACCTATATAATCTTGGTGTTTGTTTAAAGTATAATTCTCAGTTAGATACAGTGGAGATAATGATAAGTCAAGAGAAGACTCACCATTGGGAAGAATATGATAGTAATCTTCTCGTTTTTCTTTGGGGTCTATTGGGTAAACCAAGGATAATTCTGTGGCCATATGATATCTATCACAACCTAGAAGCATGGCCTCCCATGTACGAAGGTTTCCTTAAGCACTTCCCAAATATTTTAATTTCCAAAACAGTTTTTGACTATACCTTTATGTAAGGTGTCATTGTGAGGTGATGTCCACGGTTGGAACATGAGTCACATTTGGTATATATTTGTATCCAAACTCACAGCATATGTGTTGTTGTATTTTGCACGACAATTGTTGTAATAAAGTTGTAGTTATTTTCTGTACCATGTATTTGGCGACTCAAAATGGGTTGGATGGAATGGACCTATTTTGGGGTCGTCACAGGTGGTATCAGAGCTTAGGGATATGATCTCTGGCGGAGATCGGGAAATAGAACTAGGAGGGGAGAGATGAGTAAATACTTCGCTAGTGTGTCCTACCTAAGCTTATTTGTTGGTCAGTCATACTATCGGGATATGATGTGATATGTTAATTTGTTAAATTAACCTTTGTTTTGAAGCTGTATTCTAGAATGATATTTAAAATACAGGAGATGAGCAATGGAGAAATTATGATGACAGGGAAGATGGAATTTGAAATGAAAGGAAGGTATTCTCAACTCTTTGAAATACCAGGTACGTAAATTTCGGGGACGAAATTTCATAAGGAGGGGAGATTGTAAGACCCCAAATTTTATGAAATAAAAGTATTCAATTTTTCTTATAATTACTATTCAGTAAATGGTTAAATTGATAAAAGTTTAAAGTTATGAGTGAAATATGATTTTTTTTCAAAATAAGCAAGTGGTTATAAAATAATCATTGTTGTCGGGGAATATTCGTTTGGTCGTGGAATATTCTTTCTGTCGGGGAATATTCGTACGACGGCGCAGCTATTTGTGGGCCCCATAACGAATAACTGTCAGGTGAAGGAAAACGACAAATTTGAGTTTTTACAAATAACGGCGTAGTTGTTACCGTTAACACTGTTGGAATACCCGGTGGTTAAAATACAGTAATACGCGTTATTGCACAGTAGCACACGGTATTGCACAGTATTTTTGAAATTATTGATTCTTACGTAAGAAGGCACTACTCAATAATTGTTACAGTAATTACTGTTCAATATTTTATTTTATTGATTCAATAATTGTTGCTGCACAGTATTTCCCATTATCAGATCAATAATTCATATTATTTGAATAATATTATTAGATAACATTATTGGCAATGTCTAGAAAGTTCTGTCTAAGGAGAGGTTTGGTCATCTAATTGCGCGCCAGTAAGGAAAAATCCTTATTGGAAAGCCCCCTCTTTCCTGGGAACGGCCTGGTTGTCATAAATGTGATTCTGTAATATTATTTGTGAATAATTAATTATTGATTCATATGATAAGAAAATATTTATTTTATGTGGATATAAATGAGGGATATATTTTTGTGGTTAAAAATGAAGGAGTTAATGTTGAGATTTTTATCCGTATTTTTGTCGGAATGGAGGTATTAAAAATCAGGGTTTTTGAGATATTTTGCGGGGGTTATAATTTTTAATCCGACCGTTGGATCGTGGTAATTTTTGGATATGTTATACATATATAAGTTGAGTATATGTCCACAAATTTTGAACCGTTAAAAATGAACGTATGATTTGTTATGAATTTTACGAGATGACTGGTTCAGAAATTGTTGAATTTTCGGAGTTTATCATTTTGGTGGAAAATTCTAGAATTGGTGGGCCCCACTTGTGGTTGGTGAAGAAATGTGCTGAATTATATTTCAAATGTGGTGGGTGGGAATAGTAGCAGGTAAAGCCATCAGGTTGCAGGTCAAACCTACCAAAATTTTCCTATAAATAGAGGGCTAAGTTAGAATTGAAAATCACACCAGAAACATAAGCTTTCTCTCTTTCTCTCTCTATATTATGAAGCATATTTTGTGAGTTTTTAGATACTTGGTGAGTTGCTATTCATCAGTGCAAGTTTCCTTCAGCATCATATCCGATATCCAGTCAGAAGTACTGCTCTTTTGAGGTAAGGGATAGTAAGGGATAGTAAGGGATTGTAAGGGATAGTAAGGGATAGTAAGGGATTTTAAGGGTTGTTATGTTTTTCAGTTTCGTAATTTTTCTGAATTTCAAAAATTCTGGAAAAATTTGAAATAATATTTTGATGAGTTTTATTGATTGTGTCCAAAAATGGTGATTTTTGGATGTATAGATTGAGAGTTATGAATTTTATGAGAAAAGACTATTTTAAAAGTAACAGCTTATAATTCCTTGTGGTTAACTCCAAAATTGATGAAATTTTTATTGAGAGTACATGTATATGATAGAAGTATACTCTGTAAATTTCAGAATTTTTGGACAAAAGTACAATTTTTGATAAATGTCTAAATATTCGGCTATTTTGGCCATATGAAAAATAGTAAATGACTTTTAAAAATTCTGAGAAAAATATATGTTCACTATGGGACTATATTATGCTAAATCCCAGAAAAGAAATATTTTTGGAACTGATTTGGTATTTTTCATGAAAATGGTCTAGTTATGAGTAAATGAATTAAATATGTTTTGTGAAGAAAGAAAATTGGAAAATAGGATTTTATGGCTTGAGAATCCTATATGAGGTATATGCAGATTTTGATGAGGGTTTTGGTTATTGATGATGAAATCTTATGAGTTGGCATTTTGGAATGATTAAATGCATTAATTAGTAAAGTGTAAACAATTAAAATAAATTGTTTATAAATTTAAGAAATGTTATTCTTTCAATATCATTATACCGAAATATTGGTATGGATTTTATTGTGGAATTTTACCTTTTTAAGTCGGGGTTACTATTCACGAGTTACTATTCATGGGTTACTATTCACGAGTTACTATTCATGACAAAATTTGTTTCTTTTCTGACCAAATTATAGTTGAGTTATGAATATTACTCTTGAGATTAAATCTATATGTTGATTATATTGTTTTTATTATCATATATAACATTTTTATAACCCTGATGTTGAATTTCTCTTTCACTGGAGTGTAAAGATGGGTAGATTATTGGTATGATCATGACTAGGGTTCTCTTTGGCCTGTAGTGCAAAGTTGAATTGTGACTGGTATGATCATGACCATTGAATTTATAATTGAATATCTTTAGCTTAAGTGCAAAGGTGAATTGATTAACATGGTTATAATTATGGTTTATATAAATTCTGAAATGATTATATATTTCTTTGAGATATGAATATATTTGGCCTGTAATGCAAATATGAATTGTTGAGGAATATCTTTGGCCTGTAGTGCAAAGATAAATTGTAGATGAATATCTTTGGCCTGTAGTGCAAAGATGGTCTGTTGATGAATATCTTTGGCCCGTAGTGCAAAGATGACCTGTTGTTGAATATCTTTGGCCAGTAATGCAAAGATGAACTGTTGATGAATATCTTTGGCCTGTAGTGCAAAGATGACTTGTTGATGAATATCTTTGGCCCGTAGTGCAAAGATGAAGTTATTAGTATGATTATGAACAGGAACTGTGATTTGGTATAACCATGATGTTTGATGTTTCAGGTGATGAAAATTATCTTCGTCCTAGATGAGAAGAGGAATTTAGAACTACAGTTATGATTATGAGTTATTCATATGATTGTGGAAAGGAACTGTTGATTGATGTTACAGGGATAAAATATTGTTGATGGATTTTTAACATGGAGAAGATAATAGACTTTATAGTCTATTTGACTCTTCTAATGGATTGCTCGTTCCGCTGCAACTATGGTTGAAATTTTTATCATTTACCATATGTTCTAAATCTCTGATTTATTATTGATGAAGGCTATTGATAATTTAATTATCTTTAGTCATGATATTCTTTACTGAGCTAGTTGTGCTCACCCTTTTGCTTCACAATTCCTTTCAGGTAATAAGAGTGTAGCTGGGTCGAGCGAGGGTAACGGGGAAATAGAACGGTGGTCTCTAGCTGTGGATGTTCTCCCGAAGCAGTATAGAAAAGTTCATTTAGTAGTTATATTTGGTGAAGAAAATAGGGTGAGGCGAACCCAACGTTGGAAGGGTGTTTTGTCACTATCATACAAGATGTCTAATGACATACAACCTCGTGTCATCATAAGACATGATTGTGCTCATCCGCTTGCGAGTATATCTACAAGCACTACCTATATAATCTTGGTGTTTGTTTAAAGTATAATTCTCAATTAGATACAGTGGAGATAATGATAAGTCAAGAGAAGACTCACCATTGGGAAGAATATGATAGTAATCTTCTCGTTTTTCTTTGGGGTCTATTGGGTAAACCAAGGATAATTCTGTGGCCATATGATATCTATCATAACCTAGAAGCATGGCCTCCCATGTACGAAGGTTTCCTTGAGCACTTCCCAAATATTTTAATTTCTAAAACAGTTTTTGACTATACCTTTATGTAAGGTGTCATTGTGAGGTGATGTCCACGGTTGGAACATGAGTCACATTTGGTATATATTTGTATCCAAACTCACAGCATATGTGTTGTTGTATTTTGCACGACAATTGTTGTAATAAAGTTGTAGTTATTTTCTGTACCATGTATTTGGCGACTCAAAATGGGTTGGATGGAATGGACCTATTTTGGGGTCGTCACAGGTGGTATCAGAGCTTAGGGATATGATCTCTGGCGGAGATCGGGAAATAGAACTAGGAGGGGAGAGATGAGTAAATACTTCGCTAGTGTGTCCTACCTAAGCTTATTTGTTGGTCAGTCAATGATATGATGTGATATGTTAATTTGTTAAATTAACCTTTGTTTTGAAGCTGTATTCTAGAATGATATTTAAAATACAGGAGATGAGCAATGGAGAAATTATGATGACAGGGAAGATGGAATTTGAAATGAAAGGAAGGTATTCTCAACTCTTTGAAATACCAGGTACGTAAATTTCGGGGACGAAATTTCATAAGGAGGGGAGATTGTAAGACCCCAAATTTTATGAAATAAAAGTATTCAATTTTTCTTATAATTACTATTCAGTAAATGGTTAAATTGATAAAAGTTTAAAGTTATGAGTGAAATATGATTTTTTTTCAAAATAAGCAAGTGGTTATAAAATAATCATTGTTGTCGGGGAATATTCGTTTGGTCGTGGAATATTCTTTCTGTCGGGGAATATTCGTACGACGGCGCAGCCATTTGTGGGCCCCATAACGAATAACTGTCAGGTGAAGGAAAACGACAAATTTGAGTTTTTACAAATAACGGCGTAGTTGTTATCGTTAATACTGTTGAAATACCCGGTGGTTAAAATACAGTAATACGCGTTATTGCACAGTAGCACACGGTATTGCACAGTATTTTTGAAATTATTGATTCTTACGTAAGAAGGCACTACTCAATAATTGTTACAGTAATTACTGTTCAATATTTTATTTTATTGATTCAATAATTGTTGCTGCACAGTATTTCCCATTATCAGATCAATAATTCATATTATTTGAATAATATTATTAGATAACATTATTGGCAATGTCTAGAAAGTTCTGTCTAAGGAGAGGTTTGGTCATCTAATTGCGCGCCAGTAAGGAAAAATCCTTATTGGAAAGCCCCCTCTTTCCTGGGAACGGCCTGGTTGTCATAAATGTGATTCTGTAATATTATTTGTGAATAATTAATTATTGATTCATATGATAAGAAAATATTTATTTTATGTGGATATAAATGAGGGATATATTTTTGTGGTTAAAAAATGAAGGAGTTAATGTTGAGATTTTTATCCGTATTTTTGTCGGAATGGAGGTATTAAAAATCAGGGTTTTTGAGATATTTTGCGGGGGTTATAATTTTTAATCCGACCGTTGGATCGTGGTAATTTTTGGATATGTTATACATATATAAGTTGAGTATATGTCCACAAATTTTGAACCGTTAAAAATGAATGTATGATTTGTTATGAATTTTACGAGATGACTGGTTCAGAAATTGTTGAATTTTCGGAGTTTATCATTTTGGTGAAAAATTCTAGAATTGGTGGGCCCCACTTGTGGTTGGTGAAGAAATGTGCTGAATTATATTTCAAATGTGGTGGGTGGGAATAGTAGCAGGTAAAGCCATCAGGTTGCAGGTCAAACCTACCAAAATTTTCCTATAAATAGAGGGCTAAGTTAGAATTGAAAATCACACCAGAAACATAAGCTTTCTCTCTTTCTCTCTCTATATTATGAAGCATATTTTGTGAGTTTTTAGATACTTGGTGAGTTGCTATTCATCAGTGCAAGTTTCCTTCAGCATCATATCCGATATCCAGTCAGAAGTACTGCTCTTTTGAGGTAAGGGATAGTAAGGGATAGTAAGGGATTGTAAGGGATAGTAAGGGATAGTAAGGGATTTTAAGGGTTGTTATGTTTTTCAGTTTCGTAATTTTTCTGAATTTCAAAAATTCTGGAAAAATTTGAAATGATATTTTGATGAGTTTTATTGATTGTGTCCAAAAATGGTGATTTTTGGATGTATAGATTGAGAGTTATGAATTTTATGAGAAAATACTATTTTAAAAGTAACTGCTTATAATTCCTTGTGGTTAACTCCAAAATTGATGAAATTTTTATTGGGAGTACATGTATATGATAGAAGTATACTCTGTAAATTTCAGAATTTTTGGACAAAAGTACAATTTTTGATAAATGTCTAAATATTCGGCTATTTTGGCCATATGAAAAATAGTAAATGACTTTTAAAAATTCTGAGAAAAATATATGTTCACTATGGGACTATATTATGCTAAATCCCAGAAAAGAAATATTTTTGGAACTGATTTGGTATTTTTCATGAAAATGGTTAGTTATGAGTAAATGAATTAAATATGTTTTGTGAAGAAAGAAAATTGGAAAATAGGATTTTATGGCTTGAGAATCCTATATGAGGTATATGCAGATTTTGATGAGGGCTTTGGTTATTGGTGATGAAATCTTATGAGTTTGGCATTTTGGAATGATTAAATGCATTATTTTAGTAAAGTGTAAACAATTAAAATAAATTGTTTATAAATTTAAGAAATGTTATTCTTTCAATATCATTATACCGAAATATTGGTATGGATTTTATTGTGGAATTTTGACCTTTTTAAGTCGGGGTTACTATTCACGAGTTACTATTCATGGGTTACTATTCACGAGTTACTATTCATGACAAAATTTGTTTCTTTTCTGACCAAATTATAGTTGAGTTATGAATATTACTCTTGAGATTAAATCTATATGTTGATTATATTGTTTTTATTATCATATATAACATTTTTGTAACCCTGATGTTGAATTTCTCTTTCACTGGAGTGTAAAGATGGGTAGATTATTGGTATGATCATGACTAGGGTTCTCTTTGGCCTGTAGTGCAAAGTTGAATTGTGACTGGTATGATCATGACTATTGAATTTACAATTGAATATCTTTAGCTTAAGTGTAAAGATGAATTGATTAACATGGTTATAATTATGGTGTATATAAATTCTGAAATGATTATATATTTCTTTGAGATATGAATATATTTGGCCTGTAATGCAAATATGAATTGTTGAGGAATATCTTTGGCCTGTAGTGCAAAGATAAATTGTAGATGAATATCTTTGGTCTGTAGTGCAAAGATGGTCTGTTGATGAATATCTTTGGCCCGTAGTGCAAAGATGACCTGTTGTTGAATATCTTTGGCCAGTAATGCAAAGATGAACTGTTGATGAATATCTTTGGCCTGTAGTGCAAAGATGACTTGTTGATGAATATCTTTGGCCCGTAGTGCAAAGATGAAGTTATTAGTATGATTATGAACAGGAACTGTGATTTGGTATAACCATGATGTTTGATGTTTCAGGTGATGAAAATTATCTTCGTCCTAGATGAGAAGAGGAATTTAGAACTACAGTTATGATTATTAGTTATTCATATGATTGTGGAAAGGAACTATTGATTGATGTTACAGGGATAAAATATTGTTGATGGATTTTTAACATGGAGAAGATAATAGACTTTATAGTCTATTTGACTCTTCTAATGGATTGCTCGTTCCGCTGCAACTATGGTTGAAATTTGTATCATTTACCATATGTTCTAAATCTCTGATTTATTATTGATGAAGGCTATTGATAATTTAATTATCTTTAGTCATGATATTCTTTACTGAGCTAGTTGTGCTCACCCTTTTGCTTCACAATTCCTTTCAGGTAATAAGAGTGTAGCTGGGTCGAGCGAGGGTAACGGGGAAATAGAACGGTGGTCTCTAGCTGTGGATGTTCTCCCGAAGCAGTATAGAAAAGTTCATTTAGTAGTTATATTTGGTGAAGAAAATAGGGTGAGGCGAACCCAACGTTGGAAGGGTGTTTTGTCACTATCATACAAGATGTCTAATGACATACAACCTCGTGTCATCATAAGACATGATTATGCACATCCGCTTGACGAGTATATCTACAAGCACTACCTATATAATCTTGGTGTTTGTTTAAAGTATAATTCTCAGTTAGATACAGTGGAGATAATGATAAGTCAAGAGAAGACTCACCATTGGGAAGAATATGATAGTAATCTTCTCGTTTTTCTTTGGGGTCTATTGGGTAAACCAAGGATAATTCTGTGGCCATATGATATCTATCACAACCTAGAAGCATGGCCTCCCATGTACGAAGGTTTCCTTAAGCACTTCCCAAATATTTTAATTTCCAAAACAGTTTTTGACTATACCTTTATGTAAGGTGTCATTGTGAGGTGATGTCCACGGTTGGAACATGAGTCACATTTGGTATATATTTGTATCCAAACTCACAGCATATGTGTTGTTGTATTTTGCACGACAATTGTTGTAATAAAGTTGTAGTTATTTTCTGTACCATGTATTTGGCGACTCAAAATGGGTTGGATGGAATGGACCTATTTTGGGGTCGTCACAGGTTTTGTACTGGGGTCAATACAAAATTCAATTTTACGCTCTGGGGTAGGCTAAGAAGTCTTCAAGAATACGTCAAGAAATTTATTAACAATAGAAATATCGTTCAAAACTGTGACCCTCATCCAAGACTTGGATAACACGTCACATTGATACCTATCAACTTGCCATCATCATTTACAACGTCTCCTACAGGAAGTCTAGCTTCGGTACATTCCACACCAGGAAGTCAACAGCGAAAGGAACGGGGATTTTTACTTATGGCTTGATATGACAATGATTGACTTTAGTAGTTTGGTTACTTTGAATT
Organism: Panax notoginseng; assembly: GCA_016801055.1. Classification (NCBI taxonomy): domain Eukaryota; kingdom Viridiplantae; phylum Streptophyta; class Magnoliopsida; order Apiales; family Araliaceae; genus Panax; species Panax notoginseng. The sequence continues at coordinate 224,852,227 of CM029015.1, read as the reverse complement.
TGCATAACAGGTTGGTTAGGAATATGAAAGCTAACAACCTTACGAGAAGCATGATGAGTAGTGAACCAATCGTTTCAAAAAAATCACATCAAAGGCAAGTATTTTCAAAGAGATAAGATCGACAGGTAACGTGAAAGTGTTGATTTGAACAAGATTTATAAATAGTAGAGGTAACGAAGGTTTCTCCCAACTGAGTTTAAACAGACATATCAAAGTCTAAGTTCTCCGGAGTTAACTTCAAACATTTAACACAACTAGGTGAAATAAAAGAGTGAGTAGAACCGGTATCTAACACGGTATAGACTTCGCAAGAGTTTATGACTAACATACCCGTGATAATTTTATTCAGGTTCCTCGTCACGAAAAAAAAAATACTCTCTCTTAAACTACTGGCTTTGGCTTTTCTGGGACTGTCTTTGGTGCCTCCATCCTATCTGAACTTGTCTTCGGTGAACGACAAAATCGGGCTAAATGACCTTCTCTTCCACAATTATAACATGCTTTGGACGGCATCGCGCAGTTTGGACTGATGTGCCCCTCCCCTCCGCATTTGAAACATATGATAGGTGATCGTTCTCCTTCCTTAACGACAGGTGCTGGTGCTGACGTCTTTCCATCATTGTTGAATCTCCTCTTCTTGAAATGCCCATTCTTATTATTTTGGCCCTGATTACCACCGAAGTGGTTACCATTTCTGGCCTGTTGATTCCCTCCACGCTTGTTGTCACCGCTTCGATGACTGCTTTCACTAGTATTATCATTTTGCCGGCTGCTCTCTTTTGGCTGCGTTGTCTCGTTATCGCGCTCCACCAACTGAGCCCTATTTACAACATCTGAATACAAACACAATTTATGAGAAACAAGATGTTGACGTATCTCCGGCTTCAAACCTCTTAAAAACATCCGCGTCATTCTTTCTTCATTATCCACCAGGTGGGACGCAAACCGGGATAACTCCGCAAATTTTGCCTCGTACTGCGACACGGTCATATTATTCTGCTCCAATTTGATGAACTCCACCTCCTTCATGTGACGAATACTCTCGGGAAAATATTTGTCGTTAAACAGCTCTTGGAACTTCTCCCAGGACATCTTCAGTGCGGCAGGTTGAGTACGCTTTATCGATTCCCACCAGTAATCTGCCTCTCCTCGCAACATAAAGGCGGCAAAGGGAACCTTTTGCTCCTCGGAGCAACCCAAGACATCAAATATCTTGGTGATCTGCTTTATCCATGTTTCAGCTACAAGTGGTTTGGGTTCTCCCTTAAACTCCGGTGGTCCCAGCTCCTTAAACTGCTTAGCGGTGACCGCCTGAGAGTTTTCAGTATTTCCACCTACGTTGTGGACAGGAGCCGCTTTCACCTGTTGTTGCATGAATTGCATAAAACCTCTAAACATTGCATCATTCATCATCTGGTCAGTGTTGTTGTTTGCATGAGGATTGTCACCTTCCTGATGAACATTATCCTGATTATTGATATGTGGTGAATCAATAATCGCCTGGGTTTCATTGCTATTCTCAACATTCTCAGATGCCATTTTCAGATACTGCCACAAAATAAAAGTTAATTGATATGTCATATATTATCCTTATATTATGACCGACCAATTAAATACCATGCAAATAAACTTAGGTAGGTCATACTAGCGAAGGAATTCCCCGTCTCTCCCCTCCTAGTTCTATTCTCACATCTTAGCCAGGGATCATATCCCTAAGCTCTGATACCAACTGTGACGCCCCCAAAATTAGGTATACATCACCCATCTTGGGTCGTCAGATACAAGGTACATAATACAAATACCACTTACTAATACAACTGTCGTGTACAATACGACAAAACATAAACTGTGAGTTTGAATACAAATATTATCTTCTAGAAAGTATTCATACTCAAAAGGAGTCCTCATTACATTTATTAACACACCATTACATAGAATAGTGAGGACTACTAACTAATACTATCATTCGGACCATCACTCCGTTCCCCGACTTGCCCCAGCTACGTTCTCATTTCCTGAAGAGAACAGTGAAAGAAAGGGTGAGCTCAACTAGCCCAGTAAGAAATATCATGACTAAGATAATGCAGAATAAATTATCATTAGCCTTCAACAATGTTAAACTGATAAAATATAATAGACATCAAGTTTAACTGCAGCGGAACAAGCAATCCATTAAAAGAGTCAAGTAGAAAATAAACTCTACTATCTTTTATGATTTAAAAAGTTTTTCAACACTGTGATCGCTGAGACTCAGCTTAATAAAATAATCCACATCATCGAATCACCCCTGCACTACGGCCAAGGATATTCGTGTATTCATTAATGGTCATGATCATGCCAACAACTGTCCATCAATGCACTACGGGCCAATGAGGACTTTTACCACATCATTTGTAACATTACGGTCATGATTATACCGAATAATCCCTGGTCATAATCATACCAAGTCCATCTATGCACTACATGCCACAGATGACTTTCAATATTTTATAAACATGAGGATGATGACAATGATATAAGAATTCAATAAAACAAGTTCAAGAATTAATTTATCCAGGAATTAACAACGTCCAAATTGTCAACATGATACTGCATTGTGGAGTAAAATTCCAGAATGCTTAGAAGAATATTTTCTTGAAAAGATACTGGATGAAACGCAACTATCAAGGATATTCCACAACTTTCATGGAGTATAGAAGTCAAAACTTAACCAACTGAGTACAATAAAGAATTGAATAACAAAAGAAATCACCATGCATGCGATAGACCGCACAGACAGGTTATTCCAATAGAATAATAAATAATGGAACCAGGTCCGGCGTAAACGCACAGACAGGATATTCCGACAGAATAATAAATAATGGAACCAGGTCCGGTGTAAAACACACAGACAGGATATTCCAACAGAATAATAATAAAACGGAACCAGGTCCGGTGTAAAACACACAGACAGGATGTTCCAACAGAATAATAAACGAAACCAGGTCCGGTGTAAAACACACAGACAGGATGTTCCAACAGAATAATAAACGGAACCAGGTCCGGTGTAAAACACACAGACAGGATGTTCCAACAGAATAATAGAAGAATGTCACCAAGTATAGGGTAGACCGCGTATACTGGTTATTCCAACAGAATAATAACAAATGGAATAACAGAAGTTCTCTTCATGAATATGAAAGAATAATATCCCTTACCGTAAAAGAACTGGATATAAGAGTAGTGAAGTAGCAGAAAACTTTTCTTCTATCTCTATATAGTCTCTCTCTATAGTTTCTCTCTCTAGAGTTCAGTGAATTCGTAAGAAAATAATGAAGGAATGAGCTTCTATTTATAGGAAAATGGAATGCATAGTAACTAATCCATGAACGGTCCAGATTGATTACTTTAATCTGACGGTCCATATTTAAAGAAAAATCTTTTAAATAAAATATAATATAATATATTATATATATATTACATGCGAAGAAAAAATATCACGGGTGAAAATCCCGTGAACCCACATCATTTGTTTCTGCTAAAATTTCAAACCTTATACAATAATAATACATATAACACTCCATTATATGTTTTCCTCCCCCACCAACTTCAATCATCATATAATATATAATATAATATATATATTTATATACTACTCCACCAATCCCACATTCCACCCAATATACGGGTGGAATTCCTCCCACCTAAAACAATCCTTTCATTCCCCCATCTTTATCAAATCATGTCATATATATATATATATATATATATATATATATATATATATATATATATATATATATATATTCCATCATCCTCCACCACAACCCACTCACCCACATTTTCAAACTTCCACCAACATATGGTCCCCACCTGTCATCATTATATATATAACACATTCTCTTACACACACACACACATTATATATATATATATAATACACTCCACCTTTTCCATCATCCTCCACTAACATTATATAATATATATATATAAAATATTTTATCTCCCCTTTACGTAATTTTCTCTCACCCCTATTTTCAGATTTCATACATCACACGTGGGCCCCATATGTGGTCCCTACATGTGGGCCCCACCTTTATTATATAAAATAATTTTCTACCAATTATTTTGAAAAATGGGCAAAATAGGGGGTCCATATAATGAGCAAAATTGAGTGACTTCTCACGTAAGCATTAATAATTAATACCGTGTGCTACTATGCAACCACACGTATTACTGTACTTTTACTACCGAGTAGTTCAACAGTATCAACGGTAAAACTTCCGCCGTTATTTTCATAAAGTATTTTTGTCGTTTTCTCAATCCGACAATAATTCCGTTGTGGGGTCCACCAATAATTGTACCGTCGTACGGATATTCCCCGACAAAAAGAATATTCTCCGACCAATCGAATATAATATGACAACTTGCATACTTTGCAAAATTTATAAATACTACCCATAACTATTATATCAAATCCACACAATAATATAAAAAAAATTATTTCGAGAAAAATTAAATATTTATTCATAAAATCTGGGGTTTCACAAGAAACATAAGTTTTCTCTCTTTCTCTCTCTAGATTATTGAGTGTATTTTGTGAGTATTTAGATACTCTGTGAGTTTCTATTCATCAGTGCAAGTTTCCTTCAGCCTTATACCGATCAGAAGTACTGCTCTTTTGAGGTAAGGGATTGTAAGGGATAGTAAGGGATAGTAAGAGATTTTAAGGGTTGTTATGATTTTCAGTTTCGTAATTTTTCTGACCTTCAAAAATTCTGGAAAAATTTGAAATGATATTTTGATGAGTTTTCTTGATTGTGTCCAAAAATGGTGATTTTTGGATGTATAGATTGAGAGTTATGAATTTTATGAGAAAAGACTATTTTAGAAGTAACAGCTTATAATTTCTTGTGGTTAACTCCAAAATTGATGAAATTTTTATTGGCAGTACATGTATATGATGGAAGTATACTCTGTTAATTTCAGAATTTTTGGACAAAAGTACAATTTTTGATAAATGTCTAAATATTCGGCTATTTTGGCCATATGAAAAATGGTAAATGACTTTTAAAAATTCTGAAAAAAATATATGTTCACTATGGGACTATATTATGCTAAATTCCAGAAAAGAAATATTTTTGGAACGGATTTGGTATTTTTCATGAAAATAGTCTAGTTATGAGAAAATGAATTAAATATGTTATGTGAAGTAAGAAAATTGGAAAATAGGATTTTATGGCTTGAGAATCCTATATATGAGGTATATGCAGATTTTTGATGAGGGTTTTGGTTATTGATGATAAAATCTTAAGAGTTGGCATTTTATGATGATTAAATGCATTAATTAGTAAAGTGTAAACAATTTAAATAAATTCTTTATAAGCTTAAGAATATTATTCTTTTAATATCATTATACCGAAATATTGGTATGTATATTATTGTGGAATTTCTACCTTTTTCATGTCAGGGTTACTATTCACGAGTTACTATTCACGACAAAATTGGTTTCTTTTTCTAACCAAATTATAGTTGATTTATGAATATTACTCTTGAGATTAAATCTATGATCATGTTGATCATATTGTTTTTATTATCATATATAACATTTTTATAACCTTGATGTTGAAATTCTCTTTCGCTTGAGTGTAAAGATGGGTAAATTATTGGTATGATCATGACTATGGGTTCTCTTTGGCCAGTAGTGTAAAGTTGAATTGTTGACTGGTATGATCATGACCATTGAATTTATAAGTGAATATCTTTAGCTTAAGTGCAAAGGTGAATTGATTAACATGGTTATAATTATTGTTTATATAAATTCTGAAATGATTATATATTTCTTTGAGATATTAATATATTTGGCATGTAGTGCAAATATGAACTGTTGATGAATATATTTGGCCGTAGTGCAAATATAAACTGTTGAGGAATATCTTTGGCCTGTAGTGCAAAGATGAATTGTTGATGAATATCTTTGGCCCGTAGTGCAAAGATGACATGTTGTTGAATATCTTTGGCCAGTAGTGCAAAGATGAACAGATGTTGAGATAAACATGACCAACTGGTGATACAAATGAATATCTTTGGCCGTAGTGCAAAGATAGATTTATTAGTATGATTATGAACATGAAATGTGATTTGGTATAACCATGATCTTTGATGTTTCAGGTAAAGATAGGTGATGAAAATTATCTTCGTCCTGGATGAGAAGAGGAATTTAGAACTACAGTTATGATTATGAGTTATTCATATGATTGTGGACCAGAATTGTTGATTGATGTTACAGGGATAAAACATTGTTGATGGATTTTTAACATGGAGAAGATAATAGACTGTATAGTCTATTTGACTCTTCTAATGGATTGCATGTTCCGCTGCAACTATGGTTGAAATTTTTTTATCATCTACCATATGTTCTAAATCTCTGATTTATTATTGATGAAGACTATTGATAATTTATTTATCTTTAGTCATGATATTCTTTACTGAGCTAGTTGTGCTCACCCTTTTGCTTCACAATTCCTTTCAGGTAATAAGAGTATAGCTGGGTCGAGCGAGGGTAACAAGGGAATAGAACGGTGGTCATCATTTAGTAGTTATATTTGGTGAAGAAAATAGGGTGAGGCGAACCCAACGTTGGAAGGGTGTTTTGTCACTATTATACAAGATGTCTAATGACATACAACCTCGTGTCATCATAAGACAGGGTTGTGCTCATCCACTTGCTGAGTATATCTATGGGCACTACCTATATAATCTTGGTGTTTGTTTGAAGTATAATTCTCAATTAGAGACAGTGGAGATAATGATAAGTCAAGAGAAGACTCACCATTGGGAAGAATATGATAGTAATCTTCTCGTTTTTCTTTGGGGTCTATTGGGTCAACCAAGGATAATTCTGTGGCCATATGATATCTATCATAACCTAGACGCATGGCCTCCCATGTATGAAGGTTTCCTTGAGCACTTCCCAAAGATTCTAGTTTCTAAAACAGTTTTTGACTGTACCTTTATGTAAGGTACCTTTGTGAGGTGCTGATACATGATAGTGTCCAATGTCACATTTGGTATATATTTGTATCCAAACTCACAGCATATGTGTTGTTGTATTTTGCACGACAATTGTTGTAATAAAGTTATAGTTGTTTTCTGTACCATGTATTTGACGACTCAGAATGGGTTGGGTGGAATGGACCTATTTTGGGGTTGTCACAGGTGGTATCAGAGCTATAAGTAAAGAGCCCCGAGCCTCTCGCTGGTGACTTCCTGTTGATGAGGGATGCACCGAAGCCAGACTCTCCGTAGGGGACGCCGTTCTGCGGTGGCAAACTGATAGGTACCACTGTAAGGTGTTGTCCACTGATGGGACGTGAGTTATAAGACCCCGAATTTTATGAAATAAAAGTATTCAATTTTTCTTATAATTACTATTCAGTAAATGGTTAAATTGATAAAAGTTTAAAGTTATGAGTGAAATATGATTTTTTTTCAAAATAAGCAAGTGGTTATAAAATAATCATTGTTGTCGGAGAATATTCGTACAACGACGCAGCCATTTGTGGGCCCCATTACAGAATAACTGTCGGATGAAGAAAACGACAAATTTGAATTTTTACAAATAACGGCGTAGTTGTTACCGTTAACACTGTTGGAATACCCGGTGGTTAAAATACAGTAATACGCGTTATTGCACAGTAGCACACGGTATTGCACAGTATTTTTGAAATTATTGATTCTTACGTAAGAAGGCACTACTCAATAATTGTTACAGTAATTACTGTTTAATATTTTATTTTATTGATTCAATAATTGCTACGTTGAAATTTTATATTATTGTTGTTCAATAATTGTCACTGAACAATATTTTCCATTATCAGATCAATAATTTATATTATTTGAATAGTATTATTAGATAGCATTATTGGCAATGTCTAGAAAGTTCTGTCTAAGGAGAGGTTTGGTCATCTAATTGCGCGCCAGTAAGGAAAAATTCTTATTGGAAAGCCCCCTCTTTCCTGGGAACGGCCTGGTTGTCATAAATGTGATTCTGTAATATTATTTGTGAATAATTAATTATTGATTCATATGATAAGAAAATATTTATTTTATGTGGATATAAATGAGGGATATATTTTTGTGGTTAAAAAAATGAAGGAGTTAATGTTGAGATTTTTATCCGTATTTTTGTCGGAATGGAGGTATTAAAAATCAGGGTTTTTGAGATATTTTGCGGGGGTTATAATTTTTAATCCGACCGTTGGATCGTGGTAATTTTTGGATATGTTATATATATAAGTTGAGTATATGTCCACAAATTTTGAACCGTTAAAATAAACGTATGATTTGTTATGAATTTTACGAGATGACTGGTTCAGAAATTATTGAATTTTCGGAGTTAATCATTTTGGTGGAAAATTCTAGAATTGGTGGGCCCCACTTGTAGTTGGTGAAGAAATGTGCTGAATTATATTTCAAATGTGGTGGGTGGGAATAGTAGCAGGTAAAGCCATCAGGTTGCAGGTCAAACCTACTAAAATTTTCCTATAAATAGAGGGCTAAGTTAGAATTGAAAATCACACCAGAAACATAAGTTTTCTCTCTTTCTCTCTCTAGATTATTGAGTGTATTTTGTGAGTATTTAGATACTCTGTGAGTTTCTATTCATCAGTGCAAGTTTCCTTCAGCCTTATACCGATCAGAAGTACTGCTCTTTTGAGGTAAGGGATTGTAAGGGATAGTAAGGGATAGTAAGAGATTTTAAGGGTTGTTATGATTTTCAGTTTCGTAATTTTTCTGACCTTCAAAAATTCTGGAAAAATTTGAAATGATATTTTGATGAGTTTTCTTGATTGTGTCCAAAAATGGTGATTTTTGGATGTATAGATTGAGAGTTATGAATTTTATGAGAAAAGACTATTTTAGAAGTAACAGCTTATAATTTCTTGTGGTTAACTCCAAAATTGATGAAATTTTTATTGGCAGTACATGTATATGATGGAAGTATACTCTGTTAATTTCAGAATTTTTGGACAAAAGTACAATTTTTGATAAATGTCTAAATATTCGGCTATTTTGGCCATATGAAAAATGGTAAATGACTTTTAAAAATTCTGAAAAAAATATATGTTCACTATGGGACTATATTATGCTAAATTCCAGAAAAGAAATATTTTTGGAACGGATTTGGTATTTTTCATGAAAATAGTCTAGTTATGAGAAAATGAATTAAATATGTTATGTGAAGTAAGAAAATTGGAAAATAGGATTTTATGGCTTGAGAATCCTATATATGAGGTATATGCAGATTTTTGATGAGGGTTTTGGTTATTGATGATAAAATCTTAAGAGTTGGCATTTTATGATGATTAAATGCATTAATTAGTAAAGTGTAAACAATTTAAATAAATTCTTTATAAGCTTAAGAATATTATTCTTTTAATATCATTATACCGAAATATTGGTATGTATATTATTGTGGAATTTCTACCTTTTTCATGTCAGGGTTACTATTCACGAGTTACTATTCACGACAAAATTGGTTTCTTTTTCTAACCAAATTATAGTTGATTTATGAATATTACTCTTGAGATTAAATCTATGATCATGTTGATCATATTGTTTTTATTATCATATATAACATTTTTATAACCTTGATGTTGAAATTCTCTTTCGCTTGAGTGTAAAGATGGGTAAATTATTGGTATGATCATGACTATGGGTTCTCTTTGGCCAGTAGTGCAAAGTTGAATTGTTGACTGGTATGATCATGACCATTGAATTTATAAGTGAATATCTTTAGCTTAAGTGCAAAGGTGAATTGATTAACATGGTTATAATTATTGTTTATATAAATTCTGAAATGATTATATATTTCTTTGAGATATTAATATATTTGGCATGTAGTGCAAATATGAACTGTTGATGAATATATTTGGCCGTAGTGCAAATATAAACTGTTGAGGAATATCTTTGGCCTGTAGTGCAAAGATGAATTGTTGATGAATATCTTTGGCCCGTAGTGCAAAGATGACATGTTGTTGAATATCTTTGGCCAGTAGTGCAAAGATGAACAGATGTTGAGATAAACATGACCAACTGGTGATACAAATGAATATCTTTGGCCGTAGTGCAAAGATAGATTTATTAGTATGATTATGAACATGAAATGTGATTTGGTATAACCATGATCTTTGATGTTTCAGGTAAAGATAGGTGATGAAAATTATCTTCGTCCTGGATGAGAAGAGGAATTTAGAACTACAGTTATGATTATGAGTTATTCATATGATTGTGGACCAGAATTGTTGATTGATGTTACAGGGATAAAACATTGTTGATGGATTTTTAACATGGAGAAGATAATAGACTGTATAGTCTATTTGACTCTTCTAATGGATTGCATGTTCCGCTGCAACTATGGTTGAAATTTTTTTATCATCTACCATATGTTCTAAATCTCTGATTTATTATTGATGAAGACTATTGATAATTTATTTATCTTTAGTCATGATATTCTTTACTGAGCTAGTTGTGCTCACCCTTTTGCTTCACAATTCCTTTCAGGTAATAAGAGTATAGCTGGGTCGAGCGAGGGTAACAAGGGAATAGAACGGTGGTCATCATTTAGTAGTTATATTTGGTGAAGAAAATAGGGTGAGGCGAACCCAACGTTGGAAGGGTGTTTTGTCACTATCATACAAGATGTCTAATGACATACAACCTCGTGTCATCATAAGACAGGGTTGTGCTCATCCACTTGCTGAGTATATCTATGGGCACTACCTATATAATCTTGGTGTTTGTTTGAAGTATAATTCTCAATTAGAGACAGTGGAGATAATGATAAGTCAAGAGAAGACTCACCATTGGGAAGAATATGATAGTAATCTTCTCGTTTTTCTTTGGGGTCTATTGGGTCAACCAAGGATAATTCTGTGGCCATATGATATCTATCATAACCTAGACGCATGGCCTCCCATGTATGAAGGTTTCCTTGAGCACTTCCCAAAGATTCTAGTTTCTAAAACAGTTTTTGACTGTACCTTTATGTAAGGTACCTTTGTGAGGTGCTGATACATGATAGTGTCCAATGTCACATTTGGTATATATTTGTATCCAAACTCACAGCATATGTGTTGTTGTATTTTGCACGACAATTGTTGTAATAAAGTTATAGTTGTTTTCTGTACCATGTATTTGACGACTCATAATGGGTTGGGTGGAATGGACCTATTTTGGGGTTGTCACAGTGAGTCTTCTCTTGACATATCATTATCTCTACTGTCTCTAATTGAGAATTATACTTCAAACAAATACCAAGATAATATAGGTAGTGCTTGTAGATATACTCGGCAAGCGGATGTGCACAATCATGTCTTATGATGACACGAGGTTGTATGTCGTTAGACATCTTGTATGATAGTGGCAAAACACCCTTCCAACGTTGGGTTCGCCTCACCCTATTTTCTTCACCAAATATAACTACTAAATGATGACCACCGTTCTATTCCCTTGTTACCCTCGCTCGACCCAGCTACACTCTTATTACCTGAAAGAAATTGTGAAGCAAAAGGGTAAGCACAACTAGCTCAGTAAAGAATATCATGACTAAAGATAATTAAATTATCAATAGCCTTCATCAATAATAAATCAGAGATTTAGAACATATGGTAAATGATAAAAATTTCAACCATAGTTGCAGCGGAACGAGCAATCCATTAGAAGAGTCAAATAGACTATAAAGTCTATTATCTTCTCCATGTTAAAAATCCACCAACAATGTTTTATCCCTGTAACATCAATCAACAGTTCTGGTCCACAATCATATAAACAACTCATAATCATAATTGTGATTCTAAATTTTTCTTCGCACCCACGACGAAGAATATTTTTATCACCTGTCTTTACCTGAAACATCAAAGATCATGGTTATACCAAATCACAGTTCCTGTTCATAATCATACTAATAAATCCATCTTTGCATTACGGCCAAAGATATTCAACAACAGTTCATCTTTGCACTACAGGCCAAAGATATTCATCAACAGACCATCTTTGAACTACAGGCCAAAGATATTCAACAACAGTTCATCTTTGCACTACGGGCCAAAGATATTCATCAACAGACCATCTTTGAACTACAGGCCAAAGATATTCAACAACAGTTCATCTTTGCACTACGGGCCAAAGATATTCATCAACAACTCATATTTACACTACATGCCAAATATATTCATATCTCAAAGAAATATATAATCATTTCAGAATTTATATAAACAATAATTATAACCATGTTGATCAATTCACCTTTGCACTTAAGCTTAAGATATTCAATTATAAATTCAATGGTCATGATCATACCAGTCACAATTTAGCTTTGCACTACAGGCCAAAGAGAACCCTAGTCATGATCATACCAATAATCTACCCATCTTTACATTCAAGCGAAAGAGAATTTCAACATCAAGGTTATAAAAATGTTATATATGATAATAAAAACAATATGATCAAAACATAGATTTAATTTCAAGAGCAATATTCATAAATCAACTATAATTTGGTTAGAAAAAAAAACCAATTTTGTCGTGAATAGTAACTCGTGAATAGTAACTCATGAATAGTAACTCGTGAATAGTAACTCATGAATAGTAACCCCGACATGAAAAAGGTAGAAATTCCACAATAATATACATACTAATATTTCGGTATAATGATATTGAAAGAATAATATTCTTAAACTTATAAACAATTTATTTAAATTGTTTACACTTTACTAATTAATGCATTTAATCATCATAAAATGCCAACTCTTAAGATTTCATCATCAATAACCAAAACCCTCATCAAAAATCTGCATATACCTCATATATAGGATTCTCAAGCCATAAAATCCTATTTTCCAATTTTCTTACTTCACATAACATATTTAATTCATTTTCTCATAACTAGACTATTTTCATGAAAAATACCAAATCCATTCCAAAAATATTTCTTTTTTGGAATTTAGCATAATATAGTCCCATAGTGAACATATATTTTTCTCAGAATTTTTAAAAGTCATTTACTATTTTTCATATGGCCAAAACAGCCGAATATTTAGACATTTATCATAAATTGTACTTTTATCCAAAAATTCTGAAATTCACGGAGTACACTGATATATATAGATATACTTCCAATAAAAATTTCATTAATTTTGGAGTTAACCACAAGGAATTATAAGCGATTACTTTTAAAATAGTCTTTTCTCATAAAATTCATAACTCTCAATCTATACATCCAAAAATCACCATTTTTGGACACAATCAAGAAAACTCATCAAAATATCATTTCAAATTTTTCCAGAATTTTTGAAGGTCAGAAAAATTACGAAACTGGAAAATCATAACAACCCTTAAAATCCCTTACTATCCCTTACAATCTCTTACCTCAAAAGAGCAGTACTTCTGACTGGATATCGGATATGATGCTGAAGGAAACTTGCACTGATGAATAACAACTCACCAAGTATCTAAAAACTCACAAAATATACTTCATAATATAGAGAGAGAAAGAGAGAAAGTTTCTGTTTCTGGTGTGATTTTCAATTCTAACTTAGCCCTCTATTTATAGGAAAATTTTAGTAGGCTTGACCTGCAACCTGATGGCTTTACCTGCTACTATTCCCACCCACCACATTTAAAATATAATTCAGCACATTTTTTTACCAACCACAAGTGGGACCCACCAATTCTAGAATTTTCCACCAAAATGATTAACTCCGAAAATTCAACAATTTCTGAACCAGTCATCTTGTAAAATTCATAATAAATCATACGTTCATTTTTAACGGTTCAAAATTTGTGGGCATATACTCAACTTATATATGTATAACATATCCAAAAATTACCACGATCCAACGGTCGGATTAAAAATTATAACCCTCGAAAAATATCTCAAAAACCCTGATTTTTAATACCTCCATTCCGACAAAAATACTGATAAAAACCTCAACATTAACTCCTTCATTTTTAACCACAAAAATATATCCCTCATTTATATCCACATAAATTAAATATTTCCTTATCATACGAATCAATAATTAATTATTCACAAATAATATTACAGAATCACATTTATGACAACCAGGCTGTTCCCAGGAAAGAGGGGGCTTTCCAATAAGGATTTTTCCTTACTGGCGCGCAATTAGGTAACCAAACCTCTCCTTAGACAGAACTTTCTAGACATTGCCAATAATGTTATCTAATAATATTATTCAAATAATATGAATTATTGATCTGATAATGAGAAATACTGTGCAATGACAATTATTGAACAACAATAATATAAAATTTCAACGTAGCAATTATTGAATCAATAAAATAAAATATTGAACAGTAATTACTGTAACAATTATTGAGTAGTGTCTTCTTACGTAAGAATCAATAATTTCAAAAATACTATGCAATACCGTGTGCTACTGTGCAATAACGCGTATTACTGTATTTTAACCACCGGGTATTCTAACAGTGTTAACGGTAACAACTACGTCGTTATTTGTAAAAACTCAAATTTGTCGTTTTCTTCACCCGACAATTATTCTGTTATGGGGCCCACAAATAGCTACGCCGTCGTACGAATATTCCCCGACAGAAAGAATATTCCACGACCAACGAATATTCCCCGACAATAATGATTATTTTATAACCACTTGTTTATTTTGAAAAAAAATTCACATCTCACCCATAACTTTAACTTTTTATCAATTTAACCATTTACTGAATTGTAATTATAAGAAAAATTGAATACTTTTATTTCATAAAATTCGGGGTCTTACAGAGACCTTACCTCAAGAAAATTGAGGTCACTGTTTTCATGTGTTGCAATCAACCAGTTGGGTCTGATTATTGGTGTTCTTGCCGATAACGTGTTGCCTAATGCATTGAGCCACGATTCTCTGGTCGATATGCATTGGGCAACTAATATACTTTCTATTTTTTTTTCAATCTGGGTCAAAATCAAACCCAAAGACATTAATTCCACTCCCTCGTCGCTGTAATCTATTCGTCGTTGTTCCGGACCTCCGGTAACCGCCCTCAAATTTTGACCCCCCTCAAATTTTGTTCTGCTTCC
Source organism: Panax notoginseng (assembly GCA_016801055.1). Taxonomy (NCBI): domain Eukaryota; kingdom Viridiplantae; phylum Streptophyta; class Magnoliopsida; order Apiales; family Araliaceae; genus Panax; species Panax notoginseng. Next base: position 224,837,134 of record CM029015.1, on the reverse strand, counting down.
GCCACTGACTACATCCACAAAATATATACCAAACTATCCATATATGCATCTCAAATTCACTTTTCAATATAAATTACTACTATATTGAATTGTAAATTTGATTACATGCATCTACAAAATAAATCAAACTATCCATAAAATTAAACTACTACCTAAACATGTGCAAAAAAGCCTAAGTTCTCCCAAAATACGTACATTCATCTAACCCTGTACATATCCATCAGAGGCTAGATTGGTAGAATCAAAGCAGATGCTGCCATCAACAAATTTGAGTTTTCATCCCGGATTGCCCTCGACAGACTGAAAAAAGATCGTCAGTTAGTTTACCATGAAAGAGCCAATAGAAAATCTTTGACTGAAATATAAACAAATGCTATAGTTTATTTCTTTTCTTTTTTGATAGGCAAATGCCACAGTTTATTTCAATATCTACAAAGGAATATTTGTGACACTAACAAAGTAACAAGAAAACTATCAGAATAGCCAATAGAATGAACTGTTCACCTTAATTTACTGATGCATTACAAAAACTAACTAATAGCTCATGACTACCACAGCAAGTAAGATGAGCAAATGGTAACTGATAGTCTAATTTTTTACAAAAACCATAAGGTGCCATTGTACCATATCAAAGTCATCCTCACTCCCCTGATAGTAAAAGGTTAGAAACTAGGAAAAGGAAAAGCAGATTTAATCAATTGAAATAAAGATACGGGGGAACTTTAGCTTACTTTAGAGCAAGGACAGGACCAGATTTCATGCATCCAATGTACACACGAGGTTTTGACCGATGCCTAGCTAAAGTAGCTACTTGCTGCAGTTGTATACAATTACATATTACGAGCTCCAAATTCTAGCTTTAGAAAACTTATATTGTCTGCAAAATTTTAGTCAGCCCATCTCAGATATTCACTTCATACATAATGAGCCTCTCGACATGCCTTCTGTCTTGAGTCCATTCTGACTTCAGTTCAACCAGGGCTCGTCTCTCTTCATTCATGTAGGAGAATCTGCTCAAGCATCAACCTCTCCACCGATCTGAATTCGCCAAGAGCTCGCTTACGCGAAATTATATTGAAGGCATAAACCTGTTTCTCAAATGTGGCAGCGAATTCAGCAACTTTAGCAGCAATGTTGTGGTCCCACTGCTGGGAGCGAGATAGCATCTGACCTGTTGTGTCAGAATCAAGGATTCTATCACCCTCCTCCGCTTCATAGTCCGACACCACATGGTAAGGTAGTAGCCTGTCAGAAAAATTGTTATGGTTCGAAAGTAATATGCAACAAAAGGTTGAAGTTGTAATTTTCAACACCAAATTAAGATGTCCAGAAATATCATTATGCGAGAAGCAGATAGAGGTCCCTAAAAATCATTCTCTTCCCCTCCCTCCTTTTATCCCAGAAATATAAATTAAAATTTTAATAACGTATCAAAAAATCAAATAAATACAGATGCATACATAATTCACTTATTTTCTATTTAACCTGCAACATTATGCAAAAGCACTTACCCTCAAGCCTCTTATCCATGATACATCAACAAGTGAAAAGGGTAACAGTTATCACGTTGAACTTTTACAACTCCAAACATGCTTTCGTAGAATGGAAACTTGGGAAGTCAAAGCTCCATGTTGAGCCATTAGACTTTCAAGCCTCAAGCTCAACAAATTTCACAGCTCATATAATGCACAATTGTAAACAACCGAAGGAGGTTTAAAGTCCACGGAATGCTTCCAAAGCAATTATGAACTATCAAATTTACCTCAAATCATTGACCTATTTTAATATTGATTGAAAGTACCTTTTAGCACAAGTAAAAATGCCTCCAAAATCCACATTCTAAAAAATTGCCAGACAAATATGCAGATTTGAACAGAGTTTTCCAATATCAAATATAATGCTAAAATTTCACTCGACAGAATGTTGATAAAGCTACTTTTTTTAAACATTGAATTTACTTGTCCTCTCTTTCCATGTTCCAAACATAGCCTTAATGCAAGTAAGTAACACCCCTTATGCCCAAAATCTCCCACTCCCAAAAAACACAAAACAAAAACAAAAGAAGCTTAAAATCTTAGGAGTGTACCCCAAATGACTAGGAAATTCAGCCATGAAAGTTCACTTTTATGTAAGCCAATAGTTGATGTGCACAGCATTCACTATTATGATAACTCGATATTATAAATCTTCAACTTGATATCATTCAAAAACAAGTAATATGCTGAGGAAAGAAAAAAATCTTTGCAAGTTTATTGCTTAATATTGCAAATGATTGAATGAATGAATAAAGCAAGGTATAAGTTGAAGCATGAACATTCTGCAAACACAGAAAATCTTTTACTCTATAACAGTTTCGTACTAGAATAATAAACAAACAGGAATCATGGTCCATACATGCTTCTCAAAGAAGCTAATAGTAATACCTTACAAAATATGCATCATCAAGCATGATCAAGGAATAATGTAGCAGCATACACACAAAAATGCACGTATCTTATAATCACTCTCTCAAATGGAAACACAATCACTATTGTCAATAAGAGGATTTAAAGAAGAAACATCACCTTTCAAGTTGTAATATATTAGAACATAACTCACCCAAAGTTCCTGACTCATGAATCCTGATAACTCACAACAGTCATTTCCAAATAAAAGGAATTAAGATAAGGGGGAAAATGAAAACAAGAATAGATTCATAAAAAGCAAATGAATAAAATTTTCAACTAGTCTATAAGCAAGAATAATAAAATTTGAAAGTAGTATACAAAATGGCTCATCTAGACAAGAACTCAACTATACTAACTTATCATCTCAGGCCAATAGTACATAAAACAACATCTGTTAAACAATCTAGGAAAAATCTTATTGACTACACGAAGCAAGACACTTTGCATACTTCAAACAAAACAGCATCAGTTCTTTCAACCTCAGAAAACTGTTACTGGCATATTGCAGATCTGCATTTTCACAATGGACAATGACAAAAAAAAACAACTAGAAAAGCCTGACTACTAACCAACTATGGGCCACAAGCCACCACGAGACATAACCTGCACAAACAGGAGATGCAGACCTAATAAAAGAATCATCAACAGCCACCAAATACTTAGAGGGTCAAACAAATGAAAACCTGCCGTGTGAGATAATATGCTCTCCGGATTCCTCAATGGTACAGACAACCATGGGATCAGATTTGGCCAATTTTAAATTTTCTATTAAAAACTCATAAACAACACAAATGAAAACTTCAAGTTTTCTATTCTTTTCTTTTCTGTTCTAATTTAAGTTTTTTATTCTTTTTTTTTCTGTTCAAAACTCCGAAACAAAGTGTTAATCTCCGTGTGAATTATTTTAAGCTCCTTGTTTTTGACATAGATAATATTTTTTTTAAAAAAATATTATCTATTTAAAATTAAAAATTACTCTTATAAATATATAATATTTTTTTATATATATCTTGAAGAAAAATATCACAACATTTTTTTTTATAAAAACGTTGTTGTTTAAGTGTTGTCTATTTACTGTTTTGTACTAGTGATTCCTTCATTATTTTTTACGAATTCACTTAAACTCTAAAGAAATAACTATAGAGAGAAATAAGATAAGTATTTTGCTACTACCCTACTTCAGTATTCAATCTTTTACTAAGGTAAGGGATGTTATTTATTTCATATTCGCTTACGATATTATTTTTCGTATTCGTAAATAATATTATCTTTGTTCAACATTCGCAAGGGATATTATTTGTTGTATTCGCAAGGGGTATTATTTATTTCGTATTCATGAAGAGAGTTGTTTTCTTTCAATACTCGTAAGGGTTACTATTCCATTTTTTATTATTCTGTTGGAATAACCTGTCTACGCGGACTACCGCATGCATGGTGAAATCTTTTGTTATTCAATTCTTTATTATTCTGTGTGAATAACATGTCTACGCGGACTACCGCATGCATGGTGAAATCTTTTGTTATTCCATTCTTTACTATTCTGTGGGAATAACCTGTCTACACGGACTAACGCATGCCTGGTGAATAACTCTTCGTATTCAATTGTTATTAAATTGTAAAAATGATCTGTCTACGCGGACTACCGCATGACAGGTGAAAATTCATTTACAGTTCGTATATTATTTATTTTCATATTCTTAAATCTAAACTTATTATTGTGACGCCCCCAAAATAGGTATACAACACCCATTCTGAGTCGCCAAATACATGGTACAGAAAGCAAACTACAACTTCAATAATACAATTGTCGTGCAAAATACGACAACACATACTGTGAGTTTAAATACAAATATTGTCTTCTGGACAATATCTGTGACAACCCCAAAATAGGTTCATTCCACCAACAATATTTTGAGTCGCCAAATACATGGTACAGAAAATAACTACAACTTTATTACAACAATTGTCGTGCAAAATATAACAACAAATATGCTGTGAGTTTGGATACAAATATATACCAAATGTGACTCATGTTCCAATCGTGGACATCACCTCACAATGTCACCTTACATAAAGGTATAGTCAAAAACTGTTTTGGAAATTAGAATCTTTGGGAAGTGCTTAAGGAAACCTTCGTACATGGGAGGCCATGCTTCTAGGTTGTGATAGATATCATATGGCCACAGAATTATTCTTGGTTTACCCAATAGACCCCAAAGAAAAACGAGAAGATTACTATCATATTCTTCCCAATGGTGAGTCTTCTCTTGACTTATCATTATTTCCACTGTCTCTAATTGAGAATTATACTTCAAACAAACACCAAGATTATATAGGTAGTGCTCGTATATATACTCAGCAAGTGGATGAGCACATCCATGTCTTATGATGACACGAGGTTGTATGTCGTTAGACATCTTGTATGATAGTGGTAAACCACCCTTCCAACGTTGGGTACACCTTACCCTATTGGATTCACCAAATATAACTACTAAATGAACTTTTCTATACTGCTTCGGGAGAACATCCACAGCTAGAGACCACCGTTCTATTTCCCCGTTACCCTCGCTCGACCCAGCTACACTCTTATTACCTGAAAGGAATTGTGAAGCAAAAGGGTGAGCATAACTAGCTCAGTAAAGAATATCATGACTAAAGATAATTAAATTATCAATAGCCTTCATCAATAATAAATCAGAGATTTAGAACATATGGTAAATGATAAAAATTTCAACCATAGCTGCAGCGGAACGAGCAATCCATTAGAAGAGTCAAATAGACTATAAAGTCTATTATCTTCTCCATGTTAAAAATCCATCAACAATGTTTTATCCCTGTAACATCAATCAACAGTTCCTTTCCACAATCATATGAATAACTCATAATCATAATTGTGATTCTAAATTTTTCTTCGCACCCAGGACGAAGAATATTTTCATCACATGTCTTTACCTGAAACATCAAAGATCATGGTTATACCAAATCACAGTTCCTGTTCATAATCATACTAATAAATCCATCTTTGCACTACGGGCCAAAGATATTCATCAACAAGTCATCTTTGCACTACAGGCCAAAGATATTCATCAACAGTTCATCTTTGCACTACAGGCCAAAGATATTCATCAACAATTCATATTTCCACTACAGGCCAAATATATTCATATCTCAAAGAAATATATAATCATTTCAGAATTTATATAAACAATAATTATAACCATGTTGATCAATTCACCTTTGCACTTAAGCTTAAGATATTCAATTATAAATTCAATGGTCATGATCATACCAGTCACAATTCAACTTTGCACTACAGGCCAAAGAGAACCCTAGTCATGATCATACCAATAATCTACCCATCTTTACACTCCAGTGAAAGTGAATTTCAACATCAGGGTTATAAAAATGTTATATATGATGATAAAAATAATATGATCAACATATAGTTTTAATCTCAAGAGTAATATTCGTAACTCATGAATAGTAACCCCGACACAAAAGATAGAAATTCTACAATAAAATTCATACCAATATTTCGGTATAATGATATTGAAAGAATAACATTACTTAAATTTATAAATAATTTATTTTAATTGTTTACACTTTACTAATTAATGCATTTAATCATCATAAAATGCCAACTCTTACAATTTCATCATCAATAACCAAAACCCTCATCAAAAATCTGCATATACCTCATATAGGATTCTCAAGCCATAAAATCCTATTTTCCAATTTTCTTTCTTCACAAAACATATTTAATTCATTTACTCATAACTAGACCATTTTCATGAAAAATACCAAATCAGTTCCAAAAATATTTCTTTTCTGGGATTTAGCATAATATAGTCCCATAGTGAACATATATTTTTCTCAGAATTTTTAAAAGTCATTTACTATTTTTCATATGGCCAAAATAGCCGAATATTTAGACATTTATCAAAAATTGTACTTTTGTCTAAAAATTCTGAAATTTACAGAGTATACTTCTATCATATACATGTACTCCCAATAAAAATTTCATCAATTTTGGAGTTAACCACAAGGAATTATAAGATGTTACTTTTAAAATAGTATTTTCTCATAAAATTCATAACTCTGAATCTATACATCCAAAAATCACCATTTTTGGACACAATCAAGAAAACTCATCAAAATATCATTTCAAATTTTTCCAGAATTTTTGAAGATCAGAAAAATTACGAAACTGAAAAACATAACAACCCTTAATATCCCTTACTATCCCTTACCTCAAAAGAGCAGTACTTCTGATCGGTATAAGGCTGAAGGAAACTTGCACTGATGAATAGCAACTCACCAAGTATCTAAATACTCACAAAATACACTCAATAATCTAGAGAGAGAAAGAAAGAAAGCTTATGTTTCTGGTGTGATTTTCAATTCTAACTTAGCCCTCTATTTATAGGAAAATTTTGGTAGGTTTGACCTGCAACCTGATGGCTTTACCTGCTACTATTCCCACCTACCACATTTAAAATATAATTCAGCACATTTCTTCACCAACCACAAGTGGGGCCCACCAATTCTAGAATTTTCCACCAAAATGATAAACTCCGAAAATTCAACAATTTCTGAACCAGTCATCTCGTAAAATTCATAACAAATCATACATTCATTTTTAACGGTTCAAAATTTGTGGACATATACTCAACTTATATATGTATAACATATCCAAATATTACTACGATCCAACGGTCGGATTAAAAATTATAACCCCCGCAAAATATCTCAAAAACCCTGATTTTTAATACCTCCATTCCGACAAAAATACTGATAAAAACCTCAACATTAACTCCTTCATTTTAACCACAAAAATATATCCCTCATTTATATCCACATAAAATAAATATTTTCTTATCATATAAATTAATAATTAATTATTCACAAATAATATTACAGAATCACATTTATGACAACCAGGCCGTTCCCAGGAAAGAGGGGGCTTTCCAATAAGGATTTTTCCTTACTGGCGCGCAATTAGATGACCAAACCTCTCCTTAGACAGAACTTTCTAGACATTGTCAATAATGCTATCTAATAATACTATTCAAATAATATGAATTATTGATCTGATAATGGAAAATACTGTGCAGCAACAATTATTAAACAACAATAATATAAAATTTCAACGTAGCAATTATTGAATCAATAAAATAAAATATTGAACAGTAATTACTGTAACAATTATTGAGTAGTGCCTTCTTACGTAAGAATCAATAATTTCAAAAATACTGTGCAATACCGTGTGCTACTGTGCAATAATGCGTATTACTGTATTTTAACCATCGGGTATTTCAACAGTATTAACGATAACAACTACGCTGTTATTTGTAAAAACTCAAATTTGTCGTTTTTCTTCACCCGACAGTTATTCGTTATGGGGCCCACAAATAGCTGCGCCGTCGTACGAATATTCTCCGACAGATAGAATATTCCACGACCAAACGAATATTCCCCGACAACAATGATTATTTTATAACCACTTGCTTATTTTGAAAAAAAATTCATATTTCACCCATAACTTTAAACTTTTATCAATTTAACCATTTACTGAATAGTAATTATAAGAAAAATTGAATACTTTTATTTCATAAAATTCGGGGTGTTACAATATCCACACTCAAATAAATCCTCATTACAATTATTCAAACACTATTTTACAGAAATAGTGAGGACTGCTAAAACATCTTTCTAGAACCATCACTCCATACCCCAACTAGATCCTGCTATGTTCTCACCTCCTGAGAAGAAAAATGGAACAAAAAGAAAAAGGGTGAGCTCAACTCGCCCAGTAAAGAATATTATGACTAAGATAATATACCACAAATTATCATTAGTATTCAACAGGGAAAAATCTGATAGAATATAATCGACAACAAGTTTTAGATCAACAACTGCAGCGGAAACAACAAACCATTAGAAGAGTCAAGTAGAAAATGAATTCTACTATCTTCTAAGATTTAAAAGTCCATCATCAATATTTTATCCCTGTAACATCAATTAATAACCATCTTTATCCAAATATTCATCTTTGCACTACAAGCCAAAGATATTCATTTGTATCACATGTCGGTCATGTTCATCTCAACACCTGTTCATCTTTGCACTACAGGCCAAAGATATTCATCAAGTAATCATACATCTTTGCACTACAGGCCAAAGATATTCAGTAATATCATCATTTAGGACTGAGGATGATGAAAAATATCTTAAAGAAAACGAATCCAATGAGACAGAAGGACAAATAGTAGGGATTCGTATAACAGTTTATCCAAGATCAATAATACTTCATAATAATCAATTGTGAAGCAGAATTCAAAAATAAAGATCAAAACATGGATACAATCAAAGATAGTAACCATAATAGATATCTTGGACAAAAAGGGAAAATTTTATTATTCGGTGAATAATGTCGTATTCGTGAATAGTGCCGTATACGTGAATAGTAACGTATACGTGAATAGTAACGTATACGTGAATAGTAACCCCGACACAAAAAGTTCTAAATTTGATAAAAACTCATGTTGATATTTCAGCATAATGATATTGTAGAAAATAATATCATTAAGAAGATAATAATATCCCTTACCTCAAAATAACCGTACTTCTGACTGAATATCGGATATGAGGCTGAATGAAACTTGTGCTGAATAGCAACTCTCAAAGTATCTAAATACTCACAAAATACACTCAATAATCTAGAGAAAGAAAGAGAGAAAACTTATGAATTCTGGTGTGATTTTCAATTCTAACTTAGCCCTCTATTTATAGGAAAATGTTAGCACGCCGAAGCAGACTTAACCTGCAACCTGATGGCTTTACCTGCTACTATTTCCACCCACCACATTTGAATAAAAATCTCAGCACATTTCTTTACCAACCAAGATTGGGCCCCACCAATTCTAAAATTTTCCATCAAAATGATAAACTCCGAAAATTCAACAATTTCTGAACCAGTCATCTCGTACAATTTATAATAAATCATACGTTCATTTTTAACGGTTCAAAATTTGTGGACATATACTCAACTTATATATGTATAACATATCCAAAAATTACCACGATCCAACGGTCGGATTAAAAATTATAACCCCCACAAAATATCTCAAAAATCCTGATTTTTAATACCTCCATTCCGACAAAAATACTGATAAAAACCTCAACATTAACTCCTTCATTTTTAACCACAAAAATATATCCCTCATTTATATCCACATAAAATAAATATTTTCTTATCATATGAATCAATAATTAATTATTCACAAATAATATTACAGAATCACATTTATGACAACCAGGCCGTTCCCAGGAAAGAGGGGGCTTTCCAATAAGGATTTCTCCTTACTGGCGCGCAATTAGATGACCAAATCTCTCCTTAGACAGAACTTTCTAGACATTGCCAATAATGTTATCTAATAATATTATTCAAATAATATGAATTATTTATCTGATAATGGAAAATAATGTGCAGCAACAATTATTGAAACACCAATAATATAAAATATCAACGCAACAATTATTGAATCAATAAAATAAAATATTGAACTATAACTACTGTAACAATTATTGAGTAGTGCCTTCTTACGTAAGAATCAATAATTGGTGCAATACCGTGTGCTATTGTATTTTAACCACCGGCTATTCCAACAGTATTAACGGTAACAACTACGCCGTTATTTATAAATAACTTATACTTGTCGTTTTCTTCATCCAATCGCTTTCCGTTATGGGGCCCACACAAGGCTGCGCCGTCGTACGAATATTCCCCGACAGCAAGAATATTCCACGACCAAACGAATATTCCCCGACAAAATGAATATTTTATAACCACTTGCTTATTTTGTAAAATTTGCACATTTCACCCATAACCAAAGTATTATATCAAATTAACCCCTTATTATTCACAATAATTGTAAGACCCCGAATTTTATGAAATAAAAGTATTCAATTTTTCTTATAATTACTATTCAGTAAATGGTTAAATTGATAAAAGTTTAAAGTTATGAGTGAAATATGATTTTTTTTCAAAATAAGCAAGTGGTTATAAAATAATCATTGTTGTCGGGGAATATTCGTTTGGTCGTGGAATATTCTTTCTGTCGGAGAATATTCGTACGACGGCGCAGCCATTTGTGGGCCCCAAAACAGAATAACTGTCGGATGAAGAAAACGACAAATTTGAGTTTTTACAAATAACGGCGTAGTTGTTACCGTTAACACTGTTGGAATACCCGGTGGTTAAAATACAGTAATACGCGTTATTGCACAGTAGAACACGGTATTGCATAGTATTTTTGAAATTATTGATTCTTACGTAAGAAGGCACTACTCAATAATTGTTACAGTAATTACTGTTCAATATTTTATTTTATTGATTCAATAATTGCTACGTTGAAATTTTATATTATTGTTGTTCAATAATTGTCACTGCACAGTATTTTCCATTATCAGATCAATAATTCATATTATTTGAATAATATTATTAGATAACATTATTGGCAATGACTAGAAAGTTCTGTCTAAGGAGAGGTTTGGTCACCTAATTGCGCGCCAGTAAGGAGAAATTCTTATTGGAAAGCCCCCTCTTTCCTGGGAACGGCCTGGTTGTCATAAATGTGATTCTGTAATATTATTTGTGAATAATTAATTATTGATTCATATGATAAGAAAATATTTATTTTATGTGGATATAAATGAGGGATATATTTTTGTGGTTAAAAATGAAGGAGTTAATGTTGAGGTTTTTATCCGTATTTTTGTCGGAATGAAGGTATTAAAAATCAGGGTTTTTGAGATATTTTGCGGGGGTTATAATTTTTAATCCGACCGTTGGATCGTAGTAATTTTTGGATATGTTATACATATATAAGTTGAGTATATGCCCACAAATTTTGAACCGTTAAAAATGAACGTATGATTTATTATGAATTTTACGAGATGACTGGTTCAGAAATTGTTGAATTTTCGGAGTTTATCATTTTGGTAGAAAATTCTAGAATTGGTGGGCCCCACTTGTGGTTGATGAAGAAATGTGCTGAATTATATTTTAAATGTGGTAGGTGGGAATAGTAGCAGGTAAAGCCATCAGGTTGCAGGTCAAACCTACCAAAATTTTCCTATAAATAGAGGGCTAAGTTAGAATTGAAAATCACACCAGAAACATAAGCTTTCTTTCTTTCTCTCTCTAGATTATTGAGTGTATTTTGTGAGTATTTAGATACTTGGTGAGTTGCTATTCATCAGTGCAAGTTTCCTTCAGCCTTATACCGATCAGAAGTACTGCTCTTTTGAGGTAAGGGATAGTAAGGGATAGTAAGGGATAGTAAGGGATTTTAAGGGTTGTTATGTTTTTCAGTTTCGTAATTTTTCTGAACTTCAAAAATTTTGAAAAAATTTGAAATGATATTTTGATGAGTTTTATTGATTGTGTCCAAAAATGGTGATTTTTGGATGTATAGATTCAGAGTTATGAATTTTATGAGAAAACACTATTTTAAAAGTAACTGCTTATAATTTCTTGTGGTTAACTCCAAAATTGATGAAATTTTTATTGGGAGTACATGTATATGATAGAAGTATACTCTGTGAATTTCAGAATTTTTAGATAAAAGTACAATTTTTGATAAATGTCTAAATATTCGGCTATTTTGGCCATATGAAAAATAGTAAATGACTTTTAAAAATTCTGAGAAAAATATATGTTCACTATGGGACTATATTATGCTAAATCTCATAAAAGAAATATTTTTGGAACTGATTTGGTATTTTTCATGAAAATGGTCTAGTTATGAGTAAATGAATTAAATATGTTTTGTGAAGAAAGAAAATTGGAAAATAGGATTTTATGGCTTGAGAATTCTATATGAGGTATATGCAGATTTTTGATGAGGGTTTTGGTTATTGATGATGAAATTATAAGAGTTGGCATTTTATGATGATTAAATGCATTAATTAGTAAAGTGTAAACAATTAAAATAAATTGTTTATAAATTTAAGTAATGTTATTCTTTCAATATCATTATACCGAAATATTGGTATGAATTTTATTGTAGAATTTCTATCTTTTGTGTCGGGGTTACTATTCATGAGTTACGAATATTACTCTTGAGATTAAAACTATATGTTGATCATATTATTTTTATCATCATATATAATATTTTTATAACCCTGATGTTAAAATTCTCTTTCACTGGAGTATAAAGATGGGTAGATTATTGGTATGATCATGACTAGGGTTCTCTTTGGCCTGTAGTGCAAAGTTGAATTGTGACTGGTATGATCATGACCATTGAATTTATAATTGAATATCTTAAGCTTAAGTGCAAAGGTGAATTGATCAACATGGTTATAATTATTGTTTATATAAATTCTGAAATGATTATATATTTCTTTGAGATATGAATATATTTGGCCTGTAGTGGAAATATGAATTGTTGATGAATATCTTTGGCCTGTAGTGCAAAGATGAACTGTTGATGAATATCTTTGGCCTGTAGTGCAAAGATGACTTGTTGATGAATATCTTTGGCCCGTAGTGCAAAGATGGATTTATTAGTATGATTATGAACAGGAACTGTGATTTGGTATAACCATGATCTTTGATGTTTCAGGTAAAGACATGTGATGAAAATATTCTCCGTCCTGGGTGCGAAGAAAAATTTAGAATCACAATTATGATTATGAGTTATTCATATGATTGTGGAAAGGAACTGTTGATTGATGTTACAGGGATAAAACATTGTTGATGGATTTTTAACATGGAGAAGATTATAGACTTTATAGTCTATTTGACTCTTCTAATGGATTGCTCGTTCCGCTGCAGCTATGGTTGAAATTTTTATCATTTACCATATGTTTTAAATCTCTGATTTATTATTGATGAAGGCTATTGATAATTTAATTATCTTTAGTCATGATATTCTTTACTGAGCTAGTTATGCTCACCCTTTTGCTTCACAATTCCTTTCAGGTAATAAGAGTGTAGCTGGGTCGAGCGAGGGTAACGGGGAAATAGAACGGTGGTCTCTAGCTGTGGATGTTCTCCCGAAGCAGTATAGAAAAGTTCATTTAGTAGTTATATTTGGTGAATCCAATAGGGTAAGGTGTACCCAACGTTGGAAGGGTGGTTTACCACTATCATACAAGATGTCTAACGACATACAACCTCGTGTCATCATAAGACATGGATGTGCTCATCCACTTGCTGAGTATATATACGAGCACTACCTATATAATCTTGGTGTTTGTTTGAAGTATAATTCTCAATTAGAGACAGTGGAAATAATGATAAGTCAAGAGAAGACTCACCATTGGGAAGAATATGATAGTAATCTTCTCGTTTTTCTTTGGGGTCTATTGGGTAAACCAAGAATAATTCTGTGGCCATATGATATCTATCACAACCTAGAAGCATGGCCTCCCATGTACGAAGGTTTCCTTAAGCACTTCCCAAAGATTCTAATTTCCAAAACAGTTTTTGACTATACCTTTATGTAAGGTGACATTGTGAGGTGATGTCCACGATTGGAACATGAGTCACATTTGGTATATATTTGTATCCAAACTCACAGCATATTAGTTGTTATATTTTGCACGACAATTGTTGTAATAAAGTTGTAGTTATTTTCTGTACCATGTATTTGGCGACTCAGAATAGGTTGGATTGAATGGACCTATTTTGGGGTTGTCACAGGTGGTATCAGAGCTTAGGGATATGATCTCTGGCGGAGATCGGGAAATATAACTAGGAGGGGAGAGATGAGTAAATCCTTCGTTAGTGTGTCCTACCTAAGCTTATTTGTTGGTCAGTCATAATATTGGGATATTATGTGATATGTTAATTTATTCAATTAACCCTTATTTTGAAGCTGTATTCTAGAATGATATCTGAAATACAGGAGATGAGCAATGGATAAATCATGATGATAGGGAAGATGAAATCTGAAATGAAAGCAAGGTATTCTCAACTCTTTGAAATACCAGGTACGTAAATTTCGGGGACGAAATTTCATAAGGAGGGGAGATTGTAAGACCCCGAATTTTATGAAATAAAAGTATTCAATTTTTCTTATAATTACTATTCAGTAAATGGTTAAATTGATAAAAGTTTAAAGTTATGAGTGAAATATGATTTTTTTTCAAAATAAGCAAGTGGTTATAAAATAATCATTGTTGTCGGGGAATATTCGTTTGGTCGTGGAATATTCTTTCTGTCGGGAAATATTCGTACGACGGCGCAGCCATTTGTGGGCCCCAAAACAGAATAACTGTCGGATGAAGAAAACGACAAATTTGAGTTTTTACAAATAACGGCGTAGTTGTTACCGTTAACACTGTTGGAATACCCGGTGGTTAAAATACAGTAATACGCGTTATTGCACAGTAGAACACGGTATTGCATAGTATTTTTGAAATTATTGATTCTTACGTAAGAAGGCACTACTCAATAATTGTTACAGTAATTACTGTTCAATATTTTATTTTATTGATTCAATAATTGCTACGTTGAAATTTTATATTATTGTTGTTCAATAATTGTCACTGCACAGTATTTCCCATTATCAGATCAATAATTCATATTATTTGAATAATATTATTAGATAACATTATTGGCAATGACTAGAAAGTTCTGTCTAAGGAGAGGTTTGGTCACCTAATTGCGCGCCAGTAAGGAGAAATTCTTATTGGAAAGCCCCCTCTTTCCTGGGAACGGCCTGGTTGTCATAAATGTGATTCTGTAATATTATTTGTGAATAATTAATTATTGATTCATATGATAAGAAAATATTTATTTTATGTGGATATAAATGAGGGATATATTTTTGTGGTTAAAAATGAAGGAGTTAATGTTGAGGTTTTTATCCGTATTTTTGTCGGAATGAAGGTATTAAAAATCAGGGTTTTTGAGATATTTTGTGGGGGTTAAATTTTTAATCCGACCGTTGGATCGTAGTAATTTTTGGATATGTTATACATATATAAGTTGAGTATATGCCCACAAATTTTGAACCGTTAAAAATGAATGTATGATTTATTATGAATTTTACGAGATGACTGGTTCAGAAATTGTTGAATTTTCGGAGTTTATCATTTTGGTGGAAAATTCTAGAATTGGTGGGCCCCACTTGTGGTTGGTGAAGAAATGTGCTGAATTATATTTTAAATGTGGTAGGTGGGAATAGTAGCAGGTAAAGCCATCAGGTTGCAGGTCAAACCTACCAAAATTTTCCTATAAATAGAGGGCTAAGTTAGAATTGAAAATCACACCAGAAACATAAGCTTTCTTTCTTTCTCTCTCTAGATTATTGAGTGTATTTTGTGAGTATTTATGTAAGACCCCAATTTTTTATAAATAAAGATGAATTTTCTATAAATATCATTTTTGAATATTATGGAGTTAATTTGATATAATGTTATAGTTGTGGGTAATATTTATAAATTTTGCAAAATAAGCAAGTTGTTATAAAATATTCGTTTGGTCGGAGAATATTCTTTTTGTCGGGGAATATTCGTACGACGGCACAATCATTGGTGGACCCCACAACGGAATTATTGTCAGATTGAGAAAACGACAGAATTATCTTTCTAAAAAAAAAAAATAACGGCTGAGGTGTTACCGTTAAAACTGTTAAAACTGTTGAACTACTCGGTAGTAAAAGTACAGTAATACGCGTGGTTGCATAGTAGCACACGACATTGATTATTGATGCTTACGTGAGAAGTCACTCAGCTATACTCAATTATTGCTATAGTAATTGCTGCATCATATCTCTTAAATTATTGTCATAGTATCATCTGTATAATATGTTATATAATTGAGACGTTGTGGTAAGTTTGGTTATTTTATGGGGGGCCATATGTCATCATCTAAGAGTCTCTTCGTCAATAGTAATTACCGTCGTCAATAGTAATTACCGTCGTCAATAGTAATTACCGTCGTCAATAGTATTTACCTTGGTCAATAGTAATTACCTTCGTCAATAGTATTTACCTTGGTCAATAGTATTTACCTTGGTCAATAGTAATTACCTTCGTCAATAGTATTTACCTTGGTCAATAGTAATTACTTTCGTCAATAGTAGTTGTCCCTTCAATATTACCAAGAGTCATTTGACCCTTCGTTAAGACCAAGAGTCATTTGACCCTTCGTTAAGACCAAGAGCCACCCTCAGTTTTTCTATAAATAGAGGCCTAGGGCTTCATTATTTTTCACGAATTCATTCAAGCTATAGAGAGAGAAAGTATAGAGAGAATAAGAGAGAGAGAGAATAAAAGTATTCTGCTACATCACTTTTCCAATATCCAGTTCTTTTAAGGTAGGGAATATTATTTCTTTTATATTCATGAAGAGAACTTCTGTTATTCCATTCGTTATTATTCTGTTGGAATAACCAGTATACGCGGTCTACCCTATACTTGGTGACATTCTTCTATTATTCTGTTGGAACATCCTGTCTGTGTGTTTTACACCGGACCTGGTTCCGTTTATTATTCTGTTGGAACATCCTGTCTGTGTGTTTTACACCGGACCTGGTTCCGTTTTATTATTATTCTGTTGGAATATCCTGTCTGTGTGTTTTACACCGGACCTGGTTCCATTATTTATTATTCTGTCGGAATATCCTGTCTGTGCGTTTACGCCGGACCTGGTTCCATTATTTATTATTCTATTGGAATAACCTGTCTGTGCGGTCTATCGCATGCATGGTGATTTCTTTTGTTATTCCATTCTTTATTGTACTCAGTTGGTTAAGTTTTGACTTCTATACTCCATGAAATTTGTGGAATATCCTTGATAGTTGCGTTTCATCCAGTATCTTTTCAAGAAAATATTCTTCTAAGCGTTCTTGAATTTTACTCCACAATGCAGTATCATGTTGACAATTTGGACGTTGTTAATTCTTGGATAAATTAATTCTTGAACTTGTTTTATTGAATTCTTATATCATTGTCATCATCCTCATGTTTATAAAATGTTGAAAGTCATCTGTGGCATGTAGTGCATAGATGGACTTGGTATGATTATGACCAGGGATTATTCGGTATAATCATGACCGTAATGTTACAAATGATGTGGTAAAAGTCCTCATTGGCCCGTAGTGCATTGATGGACAGTTGTTGGCATGATCATGACCATTAATGAATACACGAATATCCTTGGCCGTAGTGCAGGGGTGATTCGATGATGTGGATTATTTTATTAAGCTGAGTCTCAGCGATTACAGTGTTGAAAAACTTTTTAAATCATAAAAGATAGTAGAGTTTATTTTCTACTTGACTCTTTTAATGGATTGCTTGTTCCGCTACTGTTAAACTTGATGTCTATTATATTTTATCAGTTTAACATTGTTGAAGGCTAATGATAATTTATTCTGCATTATCTTAGTCATAATATTTCTTACTGGGCTAGTTGAGCTCACCCTTTCTTTCACTGTTCTCTTCAGGAAATGAGAACGTAGCTGGGACAAGTCGGGGTACGGAGTGATGGTCCGAATGATAGTATTAGTTAGTAGTCCTCACTATTCTATGTAATGGTGTGTTAATAAATGTAATGAGGACTCCTTTTGAGTATGAATACTTTCTAGAAGATAATATCTGTATTCAAACTCACAGTTTATGTTTTGTCGTATTGTACACGACAGTTGTATTAATCAGTTGTATTTATATTCTGTACTATGTATCTGACGACCCAAGATGGGTGATGTATACCTAATTTTGGGGGCGTCACAGTTGGTATCAGAGCTTAGGGATATGATCCCTGGCTAAGATGTGAGAATAGAACTAGGAGGGGAGAGACGGGGAATTCCTTCGCTAGTATGGCATACCTAAGTTTATTTGCATGGTATTTAATTGGTCGGTCATAATATAAGGATAATATATGACATATCAATTAATTTTTATTTTGTGACAGTATCTGAAAATGGCATCTGGGAATGTTGAGAATAGCAATGGAGCACAGACGACTGTTGATTCACCACATATCAATAATCAGGATAATGTGCATCAGGAAGGTGTCAATCCTTATGCAAACAACAACACTGACCAAATGATGAATGATCAAATGTTCAGAGGCTTTATGCAATTCATGCAACAACAGGTGAAAGCGGCTCCTGTCCACAACGTAGGTGGAAATACTGGAAACTCGCTGGCGGTCACCGCTAAACAGTTTAAGGAGCTGGGACCACCGGAGTTTAAGGGAGAACCCAAACCACTTGTAGCTGAAACATGGATAAAGCAGATCACCAAGATATTTGATGTCTTGGGTTGCTCCGAGGAGCAAAAGGTTTCCTTTGCCGCCTTTATGTTGCGAGGAGAGGCAGATTACTGGTGGGAATCGATAAAGCGTACTCAACCTGCCGCACTGAAGATGTCTTGGGAGAAGTTCCAAGATCTGTTTAACGACAAATACTTTCCCGAGAGTATTCGTCACATGAAGGAGGTGGAGTTCATCAAATTGGAGCAGAATAATATGACCGTGTCGCAGTACGAGGCAAAATTTGCGGAGTTATCCCGGTTTGCGTCCCACCTGGTGGATAATGAAGAAAGAATGACGCGGATGTTTTTAAGAGGTTTGAAGCCGGAGATACGTCAACATCTTGTTTCTCATAAACTGTGTTTGTATTCAGATGTTGTAAATAGGGCTCAGTTGGTGGAGCGCGATAACGAGACAACGCAACCAAAAGAGAGCAGCCGGCAAAATGATAATACCAGTGAGAGCGGACATCGAAGCGGTGACAACAAGCGTGGAGGGAATCAACAGGCCAGAAATGGTAACCACTTCGGTGGTAATCAGGGCCAAAACAATAAGAATGGGCATTTCAAGAAGAGGAGATTCAACAATGATGGAAAGACGTCAGCACCAGCACTTGTCGTTAAGGAAGGAGAACGACCACCTATCATATGTTTCAAATGCGGAGGGGAGGGGCACATCAGTCCAAACTGCGCGATGCCGTCCAAAGCATGTTATAATTGTGGAAGAGAAGGTCATTTAGCCCGATTTTGTCGTTTACCGAAGACAAATTCAGCTAGGATGGAGGCACCAAAGGCCGTCCCAGAAAAGTCAAAACCGGTTGTGCAAGGGAGAGCGTTTGTTGTGACCTCCCAGAACGCAAGGAACCCGAATGAGGTCATCACGGGTAAACTTATCATAAACTCTAACGAAGTCTATACTTTATTTGATACCGGTTCTACCCATTCTTTTATTTCTCCTACTTGCGCTCATCGATTAAATTTGATTCCGGAGAAATTAGACTTTGACTTATCTGTGGAAACTCCGTTGGGAGAAACCTTCATTACCTCCACTGTTTATAAGTCTTGTTTGGTTCAAGTTGGTACCCACACATTACCTATCGATCTGATTTCATTAAAAATACTTGCATTTGACGTGATTCTAGGGATTGATTGGTTAACTACTCATTATGCAAAAATTGATTATTTTCGTAAGGTTGTTAGTTTTCATATTCCTAATCGACCTATTATGCGAATTCAAGCAACCAAACCATTAAAATCAATCGCTGTCATCTCAAGCCATAAAACTATTCGTTTATTGAAAAACGGATGTCAAGCTTTCTTAGCTCATGTCACAGATCTAAACAAAAATACGTCAGTTTTGAATGATATTTCTATTGTTAATAAATTCCCTGACGTATTCCCTGAAGAACTTCCTGGCCTACCCCCAGAGCGTGAAATTGAATTTTGTATCGATCTTGAACCCGGTACAAAACCCATTTCCAAAGCCCCATATCGAATGGCTCCTATTGAACTTCAGGAGTTAAAGATCCAACTGCAGGAATTGTTAGACATTGGCTTTATTCGTCCTAGTACTTCTCCTTGGGGAGCTCCTGTTCTATTCGTGAAGAAGAAAGATGGAAGTATGCGACTTTGTATTGATTATCGGGAGTTGAATCATGTCACCATCAAAAAATAGGTACCCATTGCCACGTATTGATGACCTGTTTGACCAGTTGCAAGGAGCACAATTCTTTTCAAAGATCGATCTTCGTTCTGGATATCATCAGCTGAAGGTTAGAACTGAGGATATTCCAAAGACTGCCTTCAGAACTCGGTACGGGCATTATGAATTCCTAGTCATGTCCTTTGGATTGACTAATGCTCCTGCTGCCTTCATGGATATGATGAACAGGGTATTTAAGGAATATTTGGATCACTTTGTGGTCGTCTTTATCGATGACATCCTTGTTTATTCCAAAAGTCGTGACGATCATGAGCAACACTTGAGGCTGGTACTCCAAAAGCTTCGTGAATACAAACTTTATGCCAAGTTGAAGAAATGCGAGTTCTGGCTGGAGGAGGTAGCATTCCTTGGGCACGTAGTATCAAGTCGTGGAATATCGGTTGACCCGGCAAAGATTGAAGCTATTCAAAGCTGGGAGCAACCTAAATCAGTGACCGAGGTACGTAGCTTTCTTGGTTTAGCTGGTTATTATCGGAGATTCGTGGAAGGATTTTCTCGAATCGCTACTCCATTAACTCAGCTGACTCGGAAAGATACAAAGTTTGGTTGGAGCGAAGAATGTGAGCAGAGTTTTCAAGAACTCAAGAGGAGACTCATTTCAGCACCTGTTCTAACAATACCATCTGGCTCGGAGGGATTTGTCATCTACAGTGATGCTTCGAGCAAAGGGTTGGGATGCGTTCTCATGCAACATGGAAAAGTCATAGCCTATGCATCAAGACAACTCAAGGAATATGAGAGGAATTATCCTACTCATGATCTAGAGTTGGCAGCTGTTGTCTTTGCACTTAAAATTTGGAGGCATTACTTGTATGGGGAGAAGGTGGAGATCTTTACGGATCATAAAAGTCTCAAATATTTCTTCAACTAAAACGAACGTATTATGCGCCAAAGACGTTGGCTCGAGCTGTTGAAGATTACGATCATACCATTCAATAACATCGTGGAAAAGCGAACGTGGTAGCTGACGCGTTGTGTAGAAGATCGTATACGGTTATAAGTGCGAATATACGAACCCACGTGAAGATAACGAATATACGATTAAAATCGACTTTAATCGATAAAGTTAAAGCCGCTCAAGCTACATACTCAGAGCTGATAAATATGAAGAAGAAGGTTCAAGAGGGCGTTATTCTAGAAGCAAGAATCGACGAAGAGAGGAAATCTCAACTCTCGATTTAATTGGCCCATTTGAAATCCTCGATGAAGTAGGAACTGTGGCCTATAGACTCATTTTACCGCCAAGTATGTTGCGTGTTCAAAACATTTTTTACGTATCGATGTTACGTAAATATGTGGACGACCCGAACCACATTATTGAGTTAGAACCGGACGAAATAGCGGAGGATTTGACGTATGAAGAAGTTCCTGTTCAAATCTTGGATAAGAAGAAACATATTCTACGCTCCAAGGTTATACCTCAAGTTAAAGTTTTGTGGAGAAACCACGATGTTGAGGAAATGACTTGGGAGTTAGAATCAGAAATGAAATCAAGGTATCCTTACCTCTTCGACATACCAGGTACGTACCCTAATTTCGAGGGCGAAATTTCATAAGAAGGGGAGGTTGTAAGACCCCAATTTTTTATAAATAAAGATGAATTTTCTATAAATATCATTTTTGAATATTATGGAGTTAATTTGATATAATGTTATAGTTGTGGGTAATATTTATAAATTTTGTAAAGTAAGCAAGTTGTTATAAAATATTCGTTTGGTCGGAGAATATTCTTTTTGTCGGGGAATATTCGTACGACGGCACAATCATTGGTGGACCCCACAACGGAATTATTGTCGGATTGAGAAAACGACAGAATTATCTTTCTAAAAAAAAAAAATAACGGCTGAGGTGTTACCGTTAAAACTGTTAAAACTGTTGAACTACTCGGTAGTAAAAGTACAGTAATACGCGTGGTTGCATAGTAGCACACGACATTGATTATTGATGCTTACGTGAGAAGTCACTCAGCTATACTCAATTATTGCTATAGTAATTGCTGCATCATATCTCTTAAATTATTGTCATAGTATCATCTGTATAATATGTTATATAATTGAGACGTTGTGGTAAGTTTGGTTATTTTATGGGGGGCCATATGTCATCATCTAAGAGTCTCTTCGTCAATAGTAATTACCGTCGTCAATAGTAATTACCGTCGTCAATAGTAATTACCGTCGTCAATAGTATTTACCTTGGTCAATAGTAATTACCTTCGTCAATAGTATTTACCTTGGTCAATAGTATTTACCTTGGTCAATAGTAATTACCTTCGTCAATAGTATTTACCTTGGTCAATAGTAATTACTTTCGTCAATAGTAGTTGTCCCTTCAATATTACCAAGAGTCATTTGACCCTTCGTTAAGACCAAGAGTCATTTGACCCTTCGTTAAGACCAAGAGCCACCCTCAGTTTTTCTATAAATAGAGGCCTAGGGCTTCATTATTTTTCACGAATTCATTCAAGCTATAGAGAGAGAAAGTATAGAGAGAATAAGAGAGAGAGAGAATAAAAGTATTCTGCTACATCACTTTTCCAATATCCAGTTCTTTTAAGGTAGGGAATATTATTTCTTTTATATTCATGAAGAGAACTTCTGTTATTCCATTCGTTATTATTCTGTTGGAATAACCAGTATACGCGGTCTACCCTATACTTGGTGACATTCTTCTATTATTCTGTTGGAACATCCTGTCTGTGTGTTTTACACCGGACCTGGTTCCGTTTATTATTCTGTTGGAACATCCTGTCTGTGTGTTTTACACCGGACCTGGTTCCGTTTTATTATTATTCTGTTGGAATATCCTGTCTGTGTGTTTTACACCGGACCTGGTTCCATTATTTATTATTCTGTCGGAATATCCTGTCTGTGCGTTTACGCCGGACCTGGTTCCATTATTTATTATTCTATTGGAATAACCTGTCTGTGCGGTCTATCGCATGCATGGTGATTTCTTTTGTTATTCCATTCTTTATTGTACTCAGTTGGTTAAGTTTTGACTTCTATACTCCATGAAATTTGTGGAATATCCTTGATAGTTGCGTTTCATCCAGTATCTTTTCAAGAAAATATTCTTCTAAGCGTTCTTGAATTTTACTCCACAATGCAGTATCATGTTGACAATTTGGACGTTGTTAATTCTTGGATAAATTAATTCTTGAACTTGTTTTATTGAATTCTTATATCATTGTCATCATCCTCATGTTTATAAAATGTTGAAAGTCATCTGTGGCATGTAGTGCATAGATGGACTTGGTATGATTATGACCAGGGATTATTCGGTATAATCATGACCGTAATGTTACAAATGATATGGTAAAAGTCCTCATTGGCCCGTAGTGCATTGATGGACAGTTGTTGGCATGATCATGACCATTAATGAATACACGAATATCCTTGGCCGTAGTGCAGGGGTGATTCGATGATGTGGATTATTTTATTAAGCTGAGTCTCAGCGATTACAGTGTTGAAAAACTTTTTAAATCATAAAAGATAGTAGAGTTTATTTTCTACTTGACTCTTTTAATGGATTGCTTGTTCCGCTACTGTTAAACTTGATGTCTATTATATTTTATCAGTTTAACATTGTTGAAGGCTAATGATAATTTATTCTGCATTATCTTAGTCATAATATTTCTTACTGGGCTAGTTGAGCTCACCCTTTCTTTCACTGTTCTCTTCAGGAAATGAGAACGTAGCTGGGACAAGTCGGGGTACGGAGTGATGGTCCGAATGATAGTATTAGTTAGTAGTCCTCACTATTCTATGTAATGGTGTGTTAATAAATGTAATGAGGACTCCTTTTGAGTATGAATACTTTCTAGAAGATAATATATGTATTCAAACTCACAGTTTATGTTTTGTCGTATTGTACACGACAGTTGTATTAATCAGTTGTATTTATATTCTGTACTATGTATCTGACGACCCAAGATGGGTGATGTATACCTAATTTTGGGGGCGTCACAATTTAGATACTTGGTGAGTTGCTATTCATCAGTGCAAGTTTCCTTCAGCCTTATACCGATCAGAAGTACTGCTCTTTTGAGGTAAGGGATAGTAAAGGATAGTAAGGGATTGTAAGGGATTGTAAGGGATATTAAGAGATTTTAAGGGTTGTTATGATTTTCAGTTTCGTAATTTTTCTGATCTTCAAAAATTCTGGAAAAATTTGAAATGATATTTTGATGAGTTTTCTTGATTGTGTCCAAAAATGGTGATTTTTGGATGTATAGATTCAGAGTTATGAATTTTATGAGAAAACACTATTTTAAAAGTAACTGCTTATAATTTCTTGTGGTTAACTCCAAAATTGATGAAATTTTTATTGGGAGTACATGTATATGATAGAAGTATACTCTGTGAATTTCAGAATTTTTAGATAAAAGTACAATTTTTGATAAATGTCTAAATATTCGGCTATTTTGGCCATATGAAAAATAGTAAATGACTTTTAAAAATTCTGAGAAAAATATATGTTCACTATGGGACTATATTATGCTAAATCTCAGAAAAGAAATATTTTTGGAACTGATTTGGTATTTTTTATGAAAATGGTCTAGTTATGAGTAAATGAATTAAATATGTTTTGTGAAGAAAGAAAATTGGAAAATAGGATTTTATGGCTTGAGAATCCTATATGAGGTATATGCAGATTTTTGATGAGGGTTTTGGTTATTGATGATGAAATTGTAAGAGTTGGCATTTTATGATGATTAAATGCATTAATTAGTAAAGTGTAAACAATTAAAATAAATTGTTTATAAATTTAAGTAATGTTATTCTTTCAATATCATTATACCGAAATATTGGTATGAATTTTATTGTAGAATTTCTATCTTTTGTGTCGGGGTTACTATTCATGAGTTACGAATATTACTCTTGAGATTAAAACTATATGTTGATCATATTATTTTTATCATCATATATAATATTTTTATAACCCTGATGTTGAAATTCTCTTTCACTGGAGTGTAAAGATGGGTAGATTATTGGTATGATCATAACTAGGGTTCTCTTTGGCCTGTAGTGCAAAGTTGAATTGTGACTGGTATGATCATGACCATTGAATTTATAATTGAATATCTTAAGCTTAAGTGCAAAGGTGAATTGATCAACATGGTTATAATTATTGTTTATATAAATTCTGAAATGATTATATATTTCTTTGAGATATGAATATATTTGGCCTGTAGTGGAAATATGAATTGTTGATGAATATCTTTGGCCTGTAGTGCAAAGATGAACTGTTGATGAATATCTTTGGCATGTAGTGCAAAGATGACTTGTTGATGAATATCTTTGGCCCGTAGTGCAAAGATGGATTTATTAGTATGATTATGAACAGGAACTGTGATTTGGTATAACCATGATCTTTGATGTTTCAGGTAAAGACATGTGATGAAAATATTCTCCGTCCTGGGTGCGAAGAAAAATTTAGAATCACAATTATGATTATGAGTTATTCATATGATTGTGGAAAGGAACTGTTGATTGATGTTACAGGGATAAAACATTGTTGATGGATTTTTAACATGGAGAAGATAATAGACTTTATAGTCTATTTGACTCTTCTAATGGATTGCTCGTTCCGCTGCAGCTATGGTTGAAATTTTTATCATTTACCATATGTTCTAAATCTCTGATTTATTATTGATGAAGGCTATTGATAATTTAATTATCTTTAGTCATGATATTCTTTACTGAGCTAGTTATGCTCACCCTTTTGCTTCACAATTCCTTTCAGGTAATAAGAGTGTAGCTGGGTCGAGCGAGGGTAACGGGGAAATAGAACGGTGGTCTCTAGCTGTGGATGTTCTCCCGAAGCAGTATAGAAAAGTTCATTTAGTAGTTATATTTGGTGAATCCAATAGGGTAAGGTGTACCCAACGTTGGAAGGGTGGTTTACCACTATCATACAAGATGTCTAACGACATACAACCTCGTGTCATCATAAGACATGGATGTGCTCATCCACTTGCTGAGTATATATACGAGCACTACCTATATAATCTTGGTGTTTGTTTGAAGTATAATTCTCAATTAGAGACAGTGGAAATAATGATAAGTCAAGAGAAGACTCACCATTGGGAAGAATATGATAGTAATCTTCTCGTTTTTCTTTGGGGTCTATTGGGTAAACCAAGAATAATTCTGTGGCCATATGATATCTATCACAACCTAGAAGCATGGCCTCCCATGTACGAAGGTTTCCTTAAGCACTTCCCAAAGATTCTAATTTCCAAAACAGTTTTTGACTATACCTTTATGTAAGGTGACATTGTGAGGTGATGTCCACGATTGGAACATGAGTCACATTTGGTATATATTTGTATCCAAACTCACAGCATATTTGTTGTTATATTTTGCACGACAATTGTTGTAATAAAGTTGTAGTTATTTTCTGTACCATGTATTTGGCGACTCAGAATAGGTTGGATTGAATGGACCTATTTTGGGGTTGTCACAATAATATTTAGAGAAAAATTGATTTTATTCATTAATAAGTCGGGGTCTTACACGGTCCGAGATGGTGGCTATAGTTGTCCTCACTATTTTATGAAATAGTGTGATAATAAATATAATGAGGACTTCATTTGAGTTTGAATACTGTCTATAAGACAGTATTTGTGTAAAAACTCTAAGCTACGCTGTTGTCGTATTGTATAAAAGAAGTTTGTATTCGATTTATGTACAATGTATTTAGCGACTCAGAATGGGTGATGTATACCTATTTTAGGGGCGTCACATATATATTATATTATATATATTTAACTATTTTGGGCGAGGACATATCCAAAAATTATCACGATCCAAAGATTCCTTGAATACCCGGTTCATCATATCCATGAAGGCAGCAGGAGCATTAGTCAATCCAAACACTACAACAAAAAGGCTTATCAGCGACCGCACATCTGCGACCGCATATAGTCGCAGATGGGTATCAGCGACCGGATGCAGTCGCTAATAGTAGTCGCAGAAAATCTTGTCGCTAAAAAGACATCAGCGACCAACAATAGCGACCGCATTATTAGCGACCGCAATCAGCGACCTCAGCTGTCGCTATTCTGACTCATGCTGAGTCATGCGTCAGACGTGATGTGGTACACGTGTCAGCGACTGGTAATAGCGACCGCATGCGGTCGCTGAAGTAGACGAACCTTACTGGGTCGCTAATACTGTATCAGCGA
Organism: Panax notoginseng; assembly: GCA_016801055.1. Lineage (NCBI taxonomy): Eukaryota > Viridiplantae > Streptophyta > Magnoliopsida > Apiales > Araliaceae > Panax > Panax notoginseng. The sequence continues at coordinate 224,809,503 of CM029015.1, read as the reverse complement.
CCGCACGCGGTCGCTGACTTTGTTTTTTTTTTAAATATTTTTCCTGTTTTATTGATTTCCCAAAAATAACCTGCTTTGTACCTGCTTTTTATCCCAACACACAGCAGTATATATAAGCATCCATCCATGATAACTACTATATGATAAACATCCATCCATACATACAGTCCAAAGAATGAATCTAAATCAACACAACACAATACAATCGTAAACATCCATATAATAGAATCGTAAACCAATACAGTCCAAAGATAAGTAGTTTAAAAGATTACAAGGCTTTAAAAATCTAAAAAACAAGTCTAACAAGGCTTTACAAATCTAACATGCATGACTGGTCTAGCTCTTCATGGATCATTCAAATTAGTACCCTGTAATTAACAAAAGAATAAAACATATATGTTACATGTGTTGATACTGCTATGACTTGGGGAAAGCTAAATAATAGACAATGTACGTAATGAAACATTAAAAGTACCTGGTCGCCACCCTGATGCTGTGATGCTGCTGCTTCCGCCACTGCCTTTGCCAAGTCATCAGGATTCAGAGAATGCAGATGCCCGCCCAGTATAAGAAGAAGATCACGATTTTGACAGATCGCTCTCACACAGTCAGCAGGAGTATGATAGACTGGATGACCTGATGACTGTGTAGACTGTGTAGACTGGGTAGCAGAGCTGCCTGTGCCACTGATGGTCGGGCGTCGTCTTTGTCCTTGACCTTTAACATAATTTTTCTTCACGACGGACGCCCTCTCCCACAATTCTTGATCAATCGCCGGACGCGGGGTGCCTTCAGGATAGCGCTCGTTCATTAAGCCCTTATAAGTGTCCTGTCAGAAGGTCAACAAATAAATAGTTAAAAATAAATACGAAATGCTAAAAAACATGACTATAATATATTTAAAGTTAACTTATTACCGCTATCTGAACAGCATCAGGCAGACCATCACGGGTGGCCACATACACATCTAACCAATTGATAGGTTGACCTTGAGACTCAGACTCCTACAGTTCATGTTCTCATATTTTAGCTACAAAACATGACTGTAAACATAAAGACAAATAACTAAGCCAATAAGCTTGTTATACATACGTACCCTAGCAGCAATATGTTGCAGCTGAGATATACTGCCGCCCTTGTACGTGCCTTTTGCCTTTTCGCCTTCAGATACACCTGAGGATCTGTTCGAGGCGGCAGTCTTACGTCTCTTGACCCAGCTCTCAGCTCTCCACTGCTCACACATCTGCACCCATATGGGATGTGCGCACCACCAGGGGCAATGCTCATGCATATACTGCTCACCCTGTCCTGGATGGTCAATCTCAGCATTGTGCAGGGCTTTCTGTCGTTCTTTGTTTAGATTATCTTTAGTGCGGACGGCGCACTTCTGCCAGAACAGTGCTTGAATAACTGATGCATGTGCGTCGTCCCATCTATACCGCTTCTGCAAATAAAACAACAATAATAATATTAAAACTACTATAATACCATAATCCAACATTACTAAACTATTAGTTGATTAACTATGTATTATCTATCAGAGTGATTAAATAAATATACCTGAAATTCAGCCCAAACTGCATCCTTATGGGCGAGAGGTGTGCTCGCCCATGTAATCACTGGCGTAGGCCAGTTCTGTAAGCATAATTGTGAAATGCACTTCACAATTTTACTATCTTGAAAATCACTACAATATACAATAATTTACATTAAAATATATTTATAACAATGGAAATATTAAACCCTTATATATACACGATGTTTAACTTACGTGCTTTCTGGAGGAGGACGGATCTGTATAAGAATGCGATCATCCGGATTAGCCGGGGCCTTCGGCACATGATTAGGGCCCCGACCCAACCCGCGCTTTCGTGCAACAGGTTCAGAAGACATCTATAAATAAAAAAAATTAGGATGTTAGTATGAAATTATGAATGACAATTAATTGTATGAAATAGTTAACTACGATTACCATAAGTGAAAGGTACATAAACATGACTGCAAAATAGTTAACTACAACAACTATAAATGATATAGTTAAGGATATAGAGAACATTCCTATATAGAGAACATAAATGAAAGGTACATAATTATGAACTAAACATGAACATGAACATAAACATACATTTTGTACAATTAAAACTAAACATACATTTTAATGAAAATCGTTGTCTGATGAGTCAGAATCATTTTGTACAAGTATCGGAGATTCATAACCATCTTCAGATTCTGTGTCAGTGTCAGTCAATAACTCTTTCTCAATATCACTGTCATCCTGCACAATAACTGTCTCGGGATCCAATTCATCAGGTTCATCTCCACCCTCTAACTGGATTACATCATTGTTGTCCTCTATATTTATTATAGGAGGTCTCTGAAGCATTTCCTCTTGGTAGAAATCCCCGTCTATTACTTGGACACGACTACGCGCGGGAGTATGAATTACAACTTGCCAATCTGTAGGCGGTCTATCCCTTTTCCTAACTGGACTAGGAGTATAGTATACTTGTATTGTTTGAGTTGGTAATACAAACGGTTCGTTGGAGTACGCAGACCTATGGAGGTCAATATCGACGATTCCATGTCTGTCAACACGTATCCCTTTTTCTGAATCAAACCAATGGCACTTGAACAAGTGAATATGACCACCGTACGTGCCCTTGTACGACAACTCTACGATTTCCTCCAACTCCCCATAAAAGGCACGACCAAGCTCATTGTAACAATCTCCTTGGACACACACTCCAGAGTTCGTTGTTCTTTTACCGTGCTCATATGCCTTTGTGTGAAATTCACAACCATTTATTTTGTAACCATTGCGGGTGACTTGGTCCCTGTCTGGTCCCATAGCTAGGACTTGTACATTAGCCGGAATCGTTGATCCCTTAGTCAAAGCCTACAAAAACTCCATCTTATTAAATGAAGTCATAGTTAACATGGAGTATATATATATATATTACGTGCTTAAAAATTAAACTTACTTTGTCCTTTAGCCAAAGTGCAAAGTTTTTATCCCGATTGATTTGAACATCTTTATCAGTTATGCCGGGATGCTTCACTTTTAACTCGTCATCGTACAATCTATACCATGTTATAAACATTAACATATTGGAATAAATTGTCAACTTAAAAGATAAATTATCAAGTTTACATGTGTACCTCACAAATTCGTCAATCTCCTCGCAATTGAGAAGAATGTAAGTATGTGCAGCATGTAATTCTTGCTCAGAGAGGAATATGCGCTTCCCTTTTCCATAAGCGCGGCCCGATAGACCAAATACAGATAGTCGACCATTTAGTTCAACATTTCCCCCATCATCATGTCTCGATACTCGATTGGCCTTTGTCAAGACTTCGTCCGGAAAATAGTCTGAGACAAACGTAGATATCTCATCGAAACTGTATGCCTCGCATATCGACCCTTCGATATAAGCTCTATTCTTAACCTTTCTCTTAAGGTTTCCCATCACCCTTTCGAAAGGGTACATCCATCTATATTGAACTGGACCCCCAACACGAGCTTCATAGGGAAGATGGATTTGCAAATGCTCCATGGAGTCAAAAAAACCAGGTGGGAATATTTTTTCCAGTTTACACGTGATCTCTATGATGTTCTTCTCAAGTACAGACATGTCCTTCTCATTTAATGATTTTGAACATAAGTCTTTGAAGAAACGACTAAGATCCGTCAAAGCATCCCATATTGGTTTATCAAGCAGATCCCGAAATGCTATAGGCATGAGCCTCTCCATGAACACATGACAGTCATGACTCTTCATCCCTTGCAATTTCCCACCCGTAACACACCTTGCAATGTTTGATGCATATCCATCTGGTAGTTTCAGAGACTTAACCCATGTGCATACATCTTCAACTTGCTTTTTGGACAATGTGTACTTTGCATGCGGTTTGACAATCTTACCATTAGGAGATTCGTAAAGTTCTAATCCGGGACGCTTACAAATATCTTTCATGTCCAAACGTGCCTTATCGTTATCTTTTGTCTTCCCCGTAACATTCATCACAGTGTTAAACACATTGTCAAACACATTCTTCTCAATATGCATCACATCTAGATTATGACGAATCAAATTTGTAGACCAATAAGGCAGTTCCCAAAAGATGCTTCTCCGAACCCAGTTATGAGATTCGCCAAACCCATTGATTATATTTGTGGCATCAACCTTACCAAATGGGATAACCGGCAATCTCATCACACGATCTCGCATCTCCGTTCCCGAAAATCGCGGTGCAGGTATATCATTGTCTACTTTCCCTTTCCTGAAGTGTTCTCTATTTCTTCGAAATGGGTGATCTACCGGTAAGAACCGACGATGACAGTCAAACCAACAAGGCTTTCGACCTTTTGATAGATTAAACGACTTTGTATGCTCCATACAATACGGACAAGCCAACTTCCCGTGTGTACTCCATCCAGCTAACATACCATAAGCTGGGAAGTCACTTATAGTCCACATAACCGCTGCCCTAAGGTTGAAATTTGTTTTCGTTGCAACATCCCAAGTCTGTACTCCATCCTCCCACAATACCTTCAACTCGTCTATAAGAGGTCTCAAGTAAACATCTAAGTTCTTTCCAGGACTCTTAGGACCAGGAACCAAGAGTGAAAGAAATAAGTATGGCTGTTTCATACACATCCAAGGTGGCAAGTTGTACGGAGTAACAATCACAGGCCAACATGAGTACGGAACAGCTGAGTGGCCAAACGGATTGAAACCATCGGTGGACAATCCAAGCCTCACATTTCTAGGTTCCAATGCAAATCCAGGATGTGCTAAGTTGAAATCTTTCCAAGCCTTCCCATCTGCGGGATGATTTAGTTCTCCATCTTTAGCTGGAGATTTCGCATGCCAACTCATATGTTCAGCTGTTCTTGAAGACATGTACAATCTTTTTAGCCGATGTGTTATTGGAAAATACCTTAGAATCTTAAACGGTATACTTGATTTTTTTGTAGTCACACCCTCTTTATTAGGCCTAAACCGATCATGACTGCAAAACGTGCACCTTGTCATCTGTTCATTTTCCTTATAAAACAACATGCAATCGTTGGGACATGCATCGATCTTTTGGTATCCAAGACCCAACTTCTTCACCATTTTCTTACAAAAGTAATAGTTACCAGGTAATTTCTCACCGTCAGGCAACATACTCTTAATGGCCTTCAAGAGCGACTCAAAACACTCATGGCTCATGTTGTGATCAGCCTTGATGTTAAGTAATGTCGCCACTGCAGACAATATAGTGTGTTTGGTGCAACCATGCCACAATGGCTCGCTACCCTCGTTTAACAACTTAAAGAATTCTTTGGCATCAGAATTCATAGGTTGTTCTCTGCCTTGCTCCCAATCAAAATCTGGCCATGCAATATCATGAACCATTTCATTCATACGATGAGTACTACTGCCAGAATTATGTACTTGTGTGATGCCACCATCTCTTCTCTGCCCATGTGCCCACCAGCATTCTTCGTAATTTCTCATGAACCCAGAAACAAGTAAATGATAGTTTATCATGTCTCTATCCATATAATTTACATTCTTACACTTCAAATATGGACATCGTATCTGCGACTTACCATTCATACATTCCGGGTGACTATACGCATACTCCAAAAATACTTGGCAACCAGCTCTAAATTCAGCTGTAGCACCTATCTGGGCACTTGACTTTCGTCGTGCCATCCAACTACGGTCTAAATAGAGGTCCATGATTGCACGGTACCTATGTTGACATGAATTTATTGTATTCCCTTGTTAGAGATTTACAATTCAGCTCAATCCCATTTATGATGCTTATAAATACATATAGATGTATATATACATATATAACATGAGTGTGCATCATATATGATTATTCGGGAATTGAACAAGGATACATGCCAAAACAAATTTACACCGCTTGAGATCGACTACCCAAAGGCATGGTATATTGTTATGGATCTTAAATTAGAGTATGGTCTTATGTCATCCTACATATTTTAACTAACACCAACCTAAAGCCAATAGATTCATAGGGGTAGAATACGAATCATTACATCATATATGGTCTGCATATGCTGCGTATATCAAGATTGCAGAAGAAGGCATACTATTAGTCCCTTAATATGGGACTATTAGTCCTATTAGTCCCTTATATAGGATATATCTTGCTTTAAGTACGGTTCTAACGTATATTTTAGTTTCAGTTTTCAAGCGCTGCGTGTACATTTGATTAGCTACTAAGCATTTGATTAGCTCGTTGTACTTTATAAATGTTCGCAACTACCCGACCAACAAAAAAATTTCGCCAGAGTCTCCCCTATAATATGGACTAGCCACATGCACGACGGCATGCATATATTGTCATTTCTAGGCACCCAAGACACAAACCAAGAGAAATATATAAATAATCATAACATTATCCCTACTTGGCAAGACTTGAAACTTTGTTTTTGTTAGGAATTGAAATTTAATGCAGATTACAAGTTGAACTAATAATTGATTATTTTTCATAGCAGTCAGTCAAACACTGCTCTTGCTATTACATGTAACATCACACCTTTATAATTGCTTCAGTTTCTTTTTTCATCATTATATCCCATCTAATTTTTGCTTCTGTATTTAGTTGTCAAGTTACTTATTGCTCATTAGTATTGTCAAGTGACTTATTGCTCATTAAGTTGAAATTCTTAGATTATTATTCTTTGAAGTCAGAAGGGGAAGAAATAAAATAGTTTGTCATTCTTTACTGCTGCTCACTCTTTGTAGTCACAGTTTTAGATATATCTCAGAAATTATGAATCCTACTATATCAATACATAAAATTAACCCACTACATCAATTTAGTTGCAATATATACTATTTTTCTTAAATTATTACCACTATTCAATAAAAAGATTCAACAAAAATCAGATTGATTACGCACCCTACCTACAGTAGTCTGAATTACAAAAGAAAATGAAGGGGTCCCTGCATCACAATGAACAATGCATATAAATATATACAAGCATATGTAAAGAAGAAGCAAGACCAGCACAGACATGGTCACAGTTGATTGCATCTTTCACAATACACGAGATTTTACTAGTATATCCACGACAATCTATCAAATCCAGCCCCCCTCCTCAATGTCAGTCATCACTGTCCAAGTACTTCTAACATATCATTAAATCAAACACTAGTATTTACAAGCTAACGAACTAGGTTAATACAATTGAACATACCTTTCAAAAGATTTGCAGGTAACGGTGGCGCCGGCGGCGGCTGAGGTAGTGGTGGGTGGCGGTAGCGGTTTTCCCCTCTTCTCCCTTTTCTTTTCTCCCCCTTCTCGGTGGCGCTGGCGGCGGCTGAGGTAGTGGTGCACCTTGGCAGCGGTTTTCCCCTCTTCTCCCTCTTCTTTTCTCCCCCTTCTCCCTCTTCTCCCTCTTTTTTTCTTCTGTTCTGGTCGACAGTGACGAACTGATACTGGTTTATTGAAATACATTTGCGACCGCTATCAGCGACCGCATGCGGTCGCTGATTTTTAATGATGTGGAAGTATTCGCGACCGAATGCGGTCGCTGTTACTTATTGGTCACAAATAAGCAGCGCGCCAACATTTCCAGGCAATTTTTTGGAGGCAAAAATGAGTCTGCAACCGAATAGCGACCGATATCGGTCGCTAACATAAACTAGCGACTAAATTCAAGTGCGGTCGGTAAAGGTGGTCGCTAAAAATCCTATCTGCGACCAAAAAAAGCAGTCGCTGATAAGATTGGTCGCTGTTAGAGCATTTTCTTGTAGTGAAAGGACATGACTAGGAATTCATAATGCCCGTACCGAGTTCTAAAAGCCGTATTTGGAATATCCTCAGTTCTAACCTTCAGCTGATGATATCCAGAACGAAGATCGATCTTTGAAAAGAATTGTGCTCCTTGCAACTGGTCAAACAGGTCATCAATACGTGGCAATGGGTACCTGTTTTTGATGGTGACATGATTCAACTCCCGATAATAAATACAAAGTCGCATACTTCCATCTTTCTTCTTCACGAATAGCACAGAAGCACCCCAAGGAGAAGTACTAGGACGAATAAAGCCAATGTCTAACAATTCCTGCAGTTGGATCTTTAACTGCTGAAGTTCAATAGGAGCCATTCGATACGGGGTTTTGAAAATGGGTTTTGTACCGGGTTCAAGGTCGATACAAAATTCAATTTCACGCTCTGGGGGTAGGCCAGAAAGTTCTTCAGGGAATACGTCAGAGAATTTATTAACAATAGAAATATCATTTAAAACTGACGTATTTTTGTTTAGATCCGTGACATGAGCTAAGAAAGCTTGACATCCGTTTTTCAATAAACGAATAGCTTTATGGCTTGAGATGACAGCGATTGATTTTAATGGTTTGGTTGCTTGAATTCGCATAATAGGTCGATTAGGAATATGAAAGCTAACAACCTTACGAAAATAATTAATTTTTGCATGATGAGTAGTTAACCAATCAATCCCTAGAATCACGTCAAATGCAAGTATTTTTAATGAAATCAGATCGACAGGTAATGTGTGGGTACCAACTTGAACCAAACAAGACTTATAAACCGTGGATGTAATGAAGGTTTCTCCCAATGGAGTTTCAACAGATAAGTCAAAGTCTAATTTCTCCGGAATCAAATTTAATCGATGAGCGCAAGTAGGATAAATAAAAAAATGGGTAGAACCGGTATCAAATAAAGTACAGACTTCGTTAGAGTTTATGATAAGCTTACCCGTGATGACCTCATTCGGGTTCCTTGCTTTCTGGGAGGTCACAACAAACGCTCTCCCTTGCACTACCGATTTTGACTTTTCTAGGACGGCCTTTGGTGTCTCCATCTTAGCTGAACTTGTTTTTGGTAAACGACAAAATCGAGCTAAATGACATTCTCTTCCACAATTATAACATGCTTTAGACGGCATCGCGCAGTTTGGACTGATGTGCCCCTCCCCTCCGCATTTGAAACACATGATAGGTGGTCGTTCTCCTTCCTTAACAACGGGTGCTGGTGCTGACGTCTTTCCATCATTGTTAAATCTCCTCTTCTTGAAATGACCATTCTTATTGTTTTGGCCCTGATTACCACTGAAGTGGTTACCAATTCTGACCTATTGATTCCCTCCACGCTTGTTGTCACCGCTTCGATGATTGCTCTCACTGGTATTATCATTTTGCCGACTGCTCTCTTTTGGTTGCGTTGACTCATTATCGCGCTCCACTAACTGAGCCCTATTCACAACATCTGAATACAAACACAATTTATGAGAAATAAGATGTTGACGTATCTCAGGTTTCAAACCTCGTAAAAACATTCGCGTCATTCGCTCTTCATTATCCACCAAGTGGGACGCAAACCGGGACAACTCAGCAAATTTAGCCTCATACTGCGACACAGTCATATTATTCTGCTCCAATTTGATGAACTCCACCTCCTTCATGTGACGAACACTTTCGGGAAAGTATTTGTCATTGAACAGCTCTTGGAACTTCTCCCAAGACATCTTCAGTGCGGCAAGTTGAGTATGTTTAATCGATTCCCACCAGTAATCTGCCTCTCCTCGCAACATAAAGGCGGCAAAGGGAACCTTTTGCTCCTTGGAGCATCCCAATACATCAAATATCTTGGTAATCTGCTTTATCCATGTTTCCGCTATAAGTGGTTTTGGCTCTCCCTTAAACTCTGGTGGTCCCAACTCCTTGAACTGTTTAGCGGTGACCGTCCGAGAGTTTTCAGTGTTTCCACCTATATTTTGGACAGGAGCCGCTCTCGCCTGTTGTTGCATGAACTGCATAAAGTTTCTGAACATTCTATCATTTATCATCGGGTCAGTGTTGTTGTTTACATGAGGATTGTCACCTTCCTGATGCACATTATCCTGATTATTGATATGTGGTGAATCAACAGTCGCCTGTTGTAAGACCCCAAATTATTAATAAATGAAATTTAAATTCCCTCTATTTATTATTTTGAAATAGTAAGTGTTAAATTGATTAATGAGGTTAGTTATGGGTAAAATGCGTAAATATTTTAAATAAGCAAGTGGTTATAAAATATTCATTGTTGTCGGGGAATATTCGTTTGGTCGTGGAATATTCTTCCTGTCGGGGAATATTCGTACGACGGCGCAGTCTTTTGTGGGCCCCATAACGGAAAGCGATTGGATGAAGAAAACGACAAGTATATGTTTTTTATTAATAACGGCGTAGTTGTTACCGTTAATACTGTTGGAATACCCGGTGGTTAAAACACAGTAATACGCGTTGTTACATAGTAGCACACTGTATTGCACCAATTATTGATTCTTACGTAAGAAGGCACTACTCAATAATGGTTACAGTAATTACTGTTCAGTATTTTATTTTATTGATTCAATAATTGCTGCGTTGATATTTTATATTACTGTTGTCACTACACAGTATTTCCCATTATCAGATCAATAATTCATATTATTTGAATAATATTATTAGATAACATTATTGGCAATGTCTAGAAAGTTCTGTCTAAGGAGAGGTTTGGTCATCTAATTGCGCGCCAGTAAGGAGAAATCCTTATTGGAAAGCCCCCTCTTTCCTGGGAACGGTCTGGTTGTCATAAATGTGATTCTATAATATTATTTGTAAATAATTAATTATTGATTCATATGATAAGGAAATATTTATTTTTGTGGATATAAATGAGGGATATATTTTTGTGGTTAAAAATGAAGGAGTTAATGTTGAGGTTTTTATCAGTATTTTTGTCGGAATGGAGGTATTAAAAATCAGGGTTTTTGAGATATTTTGCGGGAGTTATAATTTTTAATCCGACCGTTGGATCGTGGTAATTTTTGGATATGTTATACATATATAAGTTGAGTATATATCCACAAATTTTGAACCGTTAAAAATGAACGTATGATTTATTATGAATTTTACGAGATGACTGGTTCAGAAATTGTTGAATTTTCGGAGTTAATCATTTTGGTAGAAAATTCTAGAATTGGTGGGCCCCACTCTTGGTTGGTGAAGAAATGTGCTGAGATTTTTATTCAAATGTGGTGGGTGGGAATAGTAGCAGGTAAAGCCATCAGGTTGCAGGTTAAGTCTGCTTCGGCGTGCTAACATTTTCCTATAAATAGAGGGCTAAGTTAGAATTGAAAATCACACCAGAAACAAGTTTTCTCTCTTTCTCTCTCTAGATTATTGAGTGTATTTTGTGAGTATTTAGATACTTTGAGAGTTTCTATTCATCAGAGCAAGTGTCTTTCAGCCTTATACCGGTATTCCGACCAGAAGTACTGTCTGTACGAGGTAAGGGATGTTATTTTATTCAAAAATGATATTATTTCTTCAATATCATTATGCCGAAATATTGGTTGGAAATTTTTATCAAATTTGGAACTTTTCACGTCGGGGTTACTATTCATGAGTTACTATTCACGAGTTACTATTCACCGAAAAATAAAATTTTCTTCTTTTCGTCCAAAATATCTATTCTGGGTACTAGCTTTGATTGTATCCATGTTTTGATCATTCTTGAATTCTACTTCACTATGAATAATTATAAGGTATTTTTGGACATGGATAAATCGAAATACGAATCCTTAATATTTGTTATTTTGTTTCACTGGATTCGTTTTCTTTAATATATTTTTCATCATCCTCAGTCCTAAATGATGATATTACTGAATATCTTTGGCCGTAGTGCAAAGATGAATGATTAACTGATGAATATCTTTGGCCCGTAGTGCAAAGATGAACAGGTGTTGAGATGAACATGACCGACTGGTGATACAAATGAATATCTTTGGCCTGTAGTGCAAAGATGAATATTTGATTAAAGATGGTTATTGATTGTTGTTACAGGGATAAAATATTGATGATGGACTTTTAAATCTTAGAAGATAGTAGAACTCATTCTCTACTTGACTCTTCTAATGGTTTGCTGTTTCCGCTGCAGTTATTGATTTAAAACTTGTTGTCTATTGTATTCTATTAGATTTTTCCCTGTTGAAGACTAACGATAATTTGTTCTGTATTATCTTAGTCATAATGTTCTTTACTGGGCTAGTTGAGCTCACCCTTTTCCTTTTTGTTCCATTTTTCTCAGGAGGCGAGAATGTAGCGAGTACTAGTCGGGGTATGGAATGATGGTTCTAGAAGTTACTTTAGTAGTCCTCACTATTTTTGTGAAATAATGTATCAATAATTGTAATGAGGGCTTATTTGAGTGTGAATATTGTCTAAATGACAATATTTGTATTTAAACTCACAATTCTTGTATTGTAATAATAAAGATGTAGTTGTTTCTGTACCATGTATTTTGGCGACTCAGAATGGGTGTTGTATACCTATTTTGGGGGCGTCACAGTTGGTATCAGAGCCATAAGTAAAGAGCCCCGAGCCTCTATCTGGTGACATCCTGTTGATGAGGAATGCACCGAAGCCAGACTCTCCGTAGGGGACGCCGTTCTGCGGTGGCAAGCTGATAGGTACCTTTGTGAGGTGCTGACACATGATGGTGTCCAATGTCACAGTTGGTATCAGAGCTTAGGGATATGATCTCTGGCGGAGATCGGGGAATAGAACTAGGAGGGGAGAGACGAATCCTTCGCTAGTGTGTCCTACCTAAGCTTATTTATTGGTCAGTCATAATATAGGGGTATTATGTAATTTGTTAATTTATTTAATTAACCCTTGTTTTATGGCAGTATTTGAGAATGTCGACTGAGAATGTTAATAGTGGAGTAAATGAGACCGTGGAGACACCGGTGCTTACCAACGAGGAGAACGTGCAACAGGCTGGCAATGTTCCTCCTGTGAACAACACCAATGAGCAGATGATGAACGATGGAATGTTTAGAAGTTTTTTGCAATTCATGCAAAACCAGACAAGGGAGACTCGTGTTCAAAATACAGGAGGAAATGATAGCAATTCACGGTTTGTCACAGCCAAACAGTTCAAAGAATTGGGACCACCAGAATTTAAGGGAAAGCCGGATCCGATCATGGCGGAAACGTGGGTCAAGCAAATTACCAAGATATTCGATGTCTTGGGATGCACGGAGGAACAGAAGGTTCCATTCGCCACCTTTATGTTCCGTGGCGAGGCAGATTACTGGTGGGAGTCTGTGAAGCGTACCCATCCAACCGCACTCAGCATGTCTTGGGAGACATTTCAAAAACTGTTCAATGACAAGTACTTTCCTGAAAGTATTCGTCATATGAAGGAGGTAGAGTTTATTAGACTAGAGCAGAATAATATGACGGTATCTCAGTACGAGGCAAAGTTTGCAGAGTTGTCCAGGTTTGCACCTCATTTGGTGGAGAATGAGGAACGTATGACGAGGATGTTTCTGAGAGGTTTGAAACCCGGCATACGTCAATATCTCATTTCTCATAAATTTTCTCTCTATTCAGATGTTGTCAACAGGGCTCAATTATTAGAGCGAGATAACGAGTACGGTCAACTGAGGGATCACAACCAGGATCATATCGGTGACAGCAGTCATCAGAACAATGATAACCAGCGGAGAAAGAAAAATACAGACAAGAACGGCAACCACTCTGGTGGTAATCGTGGCTATGAAAATAGAAGAAGCGAGTCGGGAGGAGATTTTAAAAAGAGGAGATTCAACAATGACAATACGAAGACGTCAGCACCAACAGCAATTGGTTCCAAGGGAGGAGAACGACCACCGGTTATATGCTATAAGTGCGGAAAAGAAGGACATATCAGCCCAAACTGCCCACAACAGTTTAAGGTATGTTATAATTGTGGAAAGGAAGGACATATCGCTCGAGATTGCACTGTAGCAAAACCAAGTCCAGCGGGGTTGGTGACTCAAAAAGCTGTCCCAGAAAAGATAAAGTCAACGGTTCCTGGAAGAGCGTTTGTCGTGACTGGTCAACATGCGAGGAACCCAAACGAGGTGATCACGGGTAAGCTAATCATAAATTCATGCGAAGTTTATACCTTATTAGATACCGGTTCTACCCATTCTTTTATCTCTCCTGCTTGTGCTCAACGTTTAAACTTGACTCCGGAGAAGTTAGACTTTGATTTATCTGTGGAGACTCCGTTAGGAGAAACTTTCATCACATCCACTGTTTATAAATCTTGTGTGATCCAAGTTGGTACCATCACCTTACCTGTTGACCTTATCTCTTTAAAGATACTTGCTTTTGACGTGATTTTAGGGATTGATTGGCTAACTACTCATCATGCCAAAATTGATTGTTTTCGTAAGGTTGTTAGTTTTCATATTCCTAACCAACCTGTTGTACGAATTCAAACAACTAAGCCATTAAAATCAATCACTGTTATATCAAGCCATAAAGCCATTCGTTTATTAAAAAACGGATGTCAAGCTTTCTTAGCCCATGTTATGGATTTGAATAAAGACACGTCAAATTTGAATAATATTCCTGTTGTTATTGACTTTCCTGACGTATTTCCTGAAGAACTTCCCGGTCTACCCCCGGAACGAGAAATTGAATTCTTTATTGATCTTGAACCTGGTACAAAGCCCATTTCTAAAACCCCATATCGAATGGCTCCTATTGAACTTCAGGAGTTAAAGGTCCAACTACAAGAGTTGTTGGACATCGGTTTCATTCGTCCTAGTACATCTCCTTGGGGTGCTCCTGTTTTATTTGTAAAGAAGAAAGACGGGAGTATGCGACTTTGTATTGATTACCGGGAATTAAACCATGTCACTATTAAGAATAGGTATCCGCTACCTCGTATTGATGACCTGTTTGACCAGTTACAAGGAGCACAGTTCTTTTCAAAGATCGATCTTCGTTCTGGATATCATCAGCTGAAGGTTAAAACTGAGGATATTCCAAAGACTGCCTTCAGAACTCGGTACGGGCATTATGAGTTCCTAGTTATGTCTTTTGGATTGACTAATGCTCCTGCGGCTTTCATGGATATGATGAACCGAGTATTTAAGGATTATTTGGATCAGTTCGTTGTTGTCTTTATTGATGACATCCTCATATATTCCAAAAGCCGTGAAGATCATGAGCATCATTTGAAGCTGGTACTCCAAAGGCTGCGTGAAAATAAGTTATATGCCAAGTTGAAGAAATGCGAGTTCTGGCTTGAGGAAGTAGCTTTCCTAGGGCACGTGGTGTCAAAACATGGAGTATCTGTTGACCCGGCGAAGATTGAAGCAATACAAAGTTGGGAGCAACCAAAGACGGTGACCGAAGTACGTAGCTTTCTAGGCTTAGCTGGTTATTATCGAAGATTCGTGGAAGGGTTTTCTCGAATCGCTACCCCGTTAACTCAGCTGACTCGGAAAGATATCAAATTCGTATGGAGCGAGGAATGCGAGAAGAGTTTTCAAGAGCTTAAGAGGAGACTCATTTCGGCACCTGTTCTGACAATACCATCTGGTTCGGATGGATTTGTTATCTACAGTGATGCTTCAGGCAAAGGGTTAGGATGTGTTCTCATGCAACATGGGAAAGTCATAGCCTATGCCTCGCGACAACTCAAAGAATATGAGAGGAATTATCCTACTCATGATTTGGAGTTGGCAGCAGTAGTTTTCGCGTTGAAGATCTGGAGACACTACCTGTATGGGGAGAAAGTGGAGATCTATACAGATCATAAAAGCCTTAAATATTTCTTCACCCAAAAGGAACTCAACATGCGGCAGCGACGTTGGCTCGAGCTGTTGAAAGATTACGATCATACCATCCAATATCATCCTGGAAAAGCAAACGTAGTAGCTGACGCATTGAGTAGAAGATCATATGCGGGTACGAGTGCAATGTTGTTAACACAAAGGCCCATTTTGTATGACTTGCAAAGGATGGAGATAGAGATGAAGGCTCCAAGTACCCACATGATGATATCAAATATACGAGTAGAACCGACTTTAATCGATAAAGTTAAAGCTGCTCAAGCTACGGACATAGAGCTGATGCGTATGAAGAAGAAAGTGCAAGAAGGTTCTATTCCAGAAGCAAGAATCGATGAAGAAGGAATACTTCGAGTTCACTCTAGACTCTGTGTTCCTAACAATTCTGATTTGAAGTACAAGATCATGATGGAAGCACACAATACACCATTTGCAATCCATCCTGGAAGTACCAAAATGTATCGTGATCTACGACATACATTTTGGTGGAATAATATGAAGAGAGAGATTGCAAAGTTTATCTCGAGGTGTTTAACTTGTCAACGTGTAAAGGCGGAACATCAAGTACCAAAGGGTCCATTGCAACCACTTGAGATTCCGAAATGGAAGTGGGAACACATTACCATGGATTTCGTTACGGGTCTTCCCACGGTTTCTCAAGGCATAAATGCTATTTGGGTTATTGTTGATAGATTAACCAAGTCTGCTCATTTCTTGCCGATACGGGAGACTTATTCCCTTGAACGTCTTGCTCGTATATACGTAGATGAGATTGTGAGACTGCATGGCATGCCAGTATCCATAGTTTCGGATCGTGACCCAAGATTCACTTCAAGATTTTGGGTTAGCTTGCAAAAAGCTATGGGCACAGATTTACGATTTAGTTCGGCATACCATCCTCAAACGGACGGACAATCAGAGAGGACTATTCAAACTCTTGAAGATCTATTAAGACTTTGTGTCCTAGATTTCAAAGGGAGTTGGGATAAGTACCTACCATTGGTGGAATTCTCTTACAATAACAGTTATCAGGCAAGTATAGGTGTGGCCCCATTTGAAGCACTATATGGACGAAAGTGTCGCTCTCCAGTATGCTGGGACGAGGTGGGTGAAGCAACATTGTTGGGACCAGAGTTGGTACGCATGACTACAGAGAAGATCCAAACGATTCGACAACGTATACAAACGGCACAGGATCGACAAAAGAGTTATGCGGATCTTCATCGGAAGGACGTGGAATTTGACATTGGGGATCATGTATTGTTGCGTGTGGCTCCATGGAAAGGAGTTACAAGATTTGGGAAGAGAGGAAAGCTCAATCCACGATTTATTGGTCCATTTCAGATTCTTGACCGAGTAGGAAATGTGGCCTATAGACTTGCGTTACCTCCAAGTATGTCTCGTGTTCATAATGTTTTTCATATATCTGTGTTACGTAAATATGTGAAAGACCCAGACCACGTTATTGAGTTAGAACCGGACGAGATAGCTGAAGACTTAACGTACGAAGAGGTACCTGTCAAGATCTTGGATAGAAAGGAGCATGTCCTACGCACGAAGGTCATACCACAAGTTAAAGTTTTGTGGAGAAACCATGCTATTGAGGAAATGACCTGGGAGTTGGAAACAGAAATGAAAGCGAGGTATCCTCATCTTTTCGAAACACCAGGTACGTACGTCAATTTCGAGGACGAAATTTCATAAGGAGGGGAGGTTGTAAGACCCCAAATTATTAATAAATGAAATTTAAATTCCCTCTATTTATTATTTTGAAATAGTAAGTGTTAAATTGATTAATGAGGTTAGTTATGGGTAAAATGCGTAAATATTTTAAATAAGCAAGTGGTTATAAAATATTCATTGTTGTCGGGGAATATTCGTTTGGTCGTGGAATATTCTTCCTGTCGGGGAATATTCGTACGACGGCGCAGTCTTTTGTGGGCCCCATAACGGAAAGCGATTGGATGAAGAAAACGACAAGTATATGTTTTTTATTAATAACGGCGTAGTTGTTACCGTTAATACTGTTGGAATACCCGGTGGTTAAAACACAGTAATACGCGTTGTTACATAGTAGCACACTGTATTGCACCAATTATTGATTCTTACGTAAGAAGGCACTACTCAATAATGGTTACAGTAATTACTGTTCAGTATTTTATTTTATTGATTCAATAATTGCTGCGTTGATATTTTATATTACTGTTGTCACTACACAGTATTTCCCATTATCAGATCAATAATTCATATTATTTGAATAATATTATTAGATAACATTATTGGCAATGTCTAGAAAGTTCTGTCTAAGGAGAGGTTTGGTCATCTAATTGCGCGCCAGTAAGGAGAAATCCTTATTGGAAAGCCCCCTCTTTCCTGGGAACGGTCTGGTTGTCATAAATGTGATTCTATAATATTATTTGTAAATAATTAATTATTGATTCATATGATAAGGAAATATTTATTTTTGTGGATATAAATGAGGGATATATTTTTGTGGTTAAAAATGAAGGAGTTAATGTTGAGGTTTTTATCAGTATTTTTGTCGAAATGGAGGTATTAAAAATCAGGGTTTTTGAGATATTTTGCGGGAGTTATAATTTTTAATCCGACCGTTGGATCGTGGTAATTTTTGGATATGTTATACATATATAAGTTGAGTATATGTCCACAAATTTTGAACCGTTAAAAATGAACGTATGATTTATTATGAATTTTACGAGATGACTGGTTCAGAAATTGTTGAATTTTCGGAGTTAATCATTTTGGTAGAAAATTCTAGAATTGGTGGGCCCCACTCTTGGTTGGTGAAGAAATGTGCTGAGATTTTTATTCAAATGTGGTGGGTGGGAATAGTAGCAGGTAAAGCCATCAGGTTGCAGGTTAAGTCTGCTTCGGCGTGCTAACATTTTCCTATAAATAGAGGGCTAAGTTAGAATTGAAAATCACACCAGAAACAAGTTTTCTCTCTTTCTCTCTCTAGATTATTGAGTGTATTTTGTGAGTATTTAGATACTTTGAGAGTTTCTATTCATCAGAGCAAGTGTCTTTCAGCCTTATACCGGTATTCCGACCAGAAGTACTGTCTGTACGAGGTAAGGGATGTTATTTTATTCAAAAATGATATTATTTCTTCAATATCATTATGCCGAAATATTGGTTGGAAATTTTTATCAAATTTGGAACTTTTCACGTCGGGGTTACTATTCATGAGTTACTATTCACGAGTTACTATTCACCGAAAAATAAAATTTTCTTCTTTTCATCCAAAATATCTATTCTGGGTACTAGCTTTGATTGTATCCATGTTTTGATCATTCTTGAATTCTACTTCACTATGAATAATTATAAGGTATTTTTGGACATGGATAAATCGAAATACGAATCCTTAATATTTGTTATTTTGTTTCACTGGATTCGTTTTCTTTAATATATTTTTCATCATCCTCAGTCCTAAATGATGATATTACTGAATATCTTTGGCCGTAGTGCAAAGATGAATGATTAACTGATGAATATCTTTGGCCCGTAGTGCAAAGATGAACAGGTGTTGAGATGAACATGACCGACTGGTGATACAAATGAATATCTTTGGCCTGTAGTGCAAAGATGAATATTTGATTAAAGATGGTTATTGATTGTTGTTACAGGGATAAAATATTGATGATGGACTTTTAAATCTTAGAAGATAGTAGAACTCATTCTCTACTTGACTCTTCTAATGGTTTGCTGTTTCCGCTGCAGTTATTGATTTAAAACTTGTTGTCTATTGTATTCTATTAGATTTTTCCCTGTTGAAGACTAACGATAATTTGTTCTGTATTATCTTAGTCATAATGTTCTTTACTGGGCTAGTTGAGCTCACCCTTTTCCTTTTTGTTCCATTTTTCTCAGGAGGCGAGAATGTAGCGAGTACTAGTCGGGGTATGGAATGATGGTTCTAGAAGTTACTTTAGTAGTCCTCACTATTTTTGTGAAATAATGTATCAATAATTGTAATGAGGGCTTATTTGAGTGTGGATATTGTCTAAATGACAATATTTGTATTTAAACTCACAGTTCTTGTGTTGTAATAATAAAGATGTAGTTGTTTCTGTACCATGTATTTTGGCGACTCAGAATGGGTGTTGTATACCTATTTTGGGGGCGTCACACCTGTGCTCCATTGCTATTCTCAACATTCTCATATGCCATTTTCAGATACTGCCACAAAATAAAAGTTAATTGATATATCATATATTATCCTTATATTATGACCGACCAATTAAATACCATGCAAATAAACTTAGGGAGGTCATACTAGCGAAGGAATTCTCCGTCTCTCCCCTCCTAGTTCTATTCTCACATTTTAGCCAGGGATCATATTCGTAAGCTCTGATACCAACTGTAACTCTGGACACCAACTTGGGTCAGCACCTTACATTGATACCTATCAGTTTGTCACTGCAGAACGGCGTCCCCTACGGAGAGTCTGGCATCGGTGCATCCCCCATCAACAGGAAGTCACCAGCGAGAGGCTCGGGGCTCTTTACTTATAGCTCTGATACCAACTGTGACGCCCCCAAAATTAGGTATACATCACCCATCTTGGGTCGTCAGATACATAGTACAGAATACAAATACAACTATCGTGTACAATACGACAAAATATAAACTGTGAGTTTGAATACAAATATTATCTTCTAGAGAGTATTCATACTCAAAAGGAGTCCTCATTACATTTATTAACACACCATTACATAGAATAGTGAGGACTACTAACTAATACTATCATTCGGACCATCACTCCGTTCCCCGACTTGCCCCAGCTACGTTCTCATTTCCTGAAGAGAATAGTGAAAGAAAGGGTGAGCTCAACTAGCCCAGTAAGAAATATTATGACTAAGATAATGCAGAATAAATTATCATTAGCTTTCAACAATGTTAAACTGATAAAATATAATAGACATCAAGTTTAACTGCAGCGGAACAAGCAATCCATTAAAAGAGTCAAATAGAAAATAAACTCTACTATCTTTTATGATTTAAAAGGTTTTTCAACACTGTGATCGCTGGGACTCAGCTTAATAAAATAATCCACATCATCGAATCACCCCTGCACTACGGCCAAGGATATTCGTGTATTCATTAATGGTCATGATCATGCCAACAACTGTCCATCAACGCACTACGGGCCAATGAGGACTTTTACCACATCATTTGTAATATTACGGTCATGATTATACCGAATAATCCCTGGTCATAATCATACCAAGTCCATCTATGCACTACAGGCCACAGATGACTTTTAACATTTTATAAACATGAGGATGATGACAATGATATAAGAATTTAATAAAACAAGTTCAAGAATTAATTTATCCAAGAATTAACAACGTCCAAATTGTCAACATGATACTGCTTTGTGGAGTAAAATTCAAGAATGCTTAGAAGAATATTTTCATGAAAAGATACTGGATGAAACGCAATTATCAAGGATATTTCACAAATTTCATGGAGTATAGAAGTCAAAACTTAACCAACTGAGTATAATAAAAAATGGAATAACAAAAGAAATCACCATGCATGCGATAGACCGCACAGACAGGTTATTCCAATAGAATAATAAATAATGGAACCAGGTCCGGCGTAAAACGCACAGACAGGATATTCCAACAGAATAATAATAAAGACGGAACTAGGTCCGGTGTAAAACACACAGACAGACAGGATGTTCCAACAGAATAATAATAAAGACGGAACCAGGTCCGGTATAAAACACACAGACAAGATGTTCCAGCTGAATAATAACAAAGACGGAACCAGGTCCGGTGTAAAACACACAGACAGGATGTTCCAACAGAATAATAATAAAAACGGAACCAGGTCCGGTGTAAAACACACAGACAGGATGTTCCAACAGAATAATAGAAGAATGTCACCAAGTATAGGGTAGACCACGTATACAGGTTATTCCAACGGAATAATAAAAAATGGAATAACAGCAGTTCTCTTCATGAATAAGAAAGAATAACACCCCTTACCGTTTTAAAGAAGAGCTGAAGTAAGGAGGTAGTTAAGTAGCAGAATACTCTTCTTCTCTCTCTCTATAGTTTCTCTCTATAGCTTCTCTCTCTAGAGTTCAGTGAATTCGTAAAAAATAATGAAGGAATGAGCTGCTATTTATAGAAAAATAGAATGCATAGTAACTAATCCATGAACGGTCCAGATTGATTACTTTAATCTGACGGTCCATATTTAAAGAAAAATCTTTTAAATAAAATATAATATATTCTATTTATAGAATAACTTTAATAAAGTATTCTGTTTTATATAAAAAGATGTTTCTATTTTATTACGTTAATAATACGAATAAAACAAAACGTCATTATCGCTAAATAATTCATATTATTAACTGACAATAATTGAATCAAACTGAGTGACTTCTCACATAAGCATTAATAATCAATACCGTGTGCTACTATGCAACCACACGTATTACTATACTTTTACTACCGAGTAGTTCAACAGTATCAATGGTAAAACTTCCGCCGTTATTTTTAATAAAAAAATTTTGTCGTTTTCTCAATCCGACAATAATTTCGTTGTGGGGTCCACCAATGATTCTGCCGTTGTACGAATATTTCCCGACCAATCGAATATTATATAACAACTTGCGTATTTTGCAAAATTTATAAATATTACCCACAACTATAACATTATATCAAATTAACTCCATAATATTCAAAAATGATATTTATAGAAAATTCATCTTTATTTATAAAAGTTGGGGTCTTACAACCTCCCCTTCTTATGAAATTTTGCCCTCGAAATTAGGGTACGTACCTGGTATGTCGAAGAGGTAAGGATACCTTGATTTCATTTTAGATTCTAACTCCAAAGTCATTTCCTCAACATCGTGGTTTCTCCACAAAACTTTGACTTGAGGTATAACCTTGGAGCGTAGAATATGTTCTTTCTTATCCAAGATTTGAACAGGAACTTCTTCATACGTCAAATCCTCCGCTATTTCGTCCGGTTCTAACTCAATAATGTGGTTCGGGTCTTCCACATATTTGCGTAACATGGATATGTGAAAAACGTTATGAACACGAGACATACTTGGCGGTAAAGCGAGTCTATAAGCCACAGTTCCTACTCGATCGGGGATTAAAAATAGACCGATGAATCGAGGATTGAGCTTTCCTCTTTTTCCAAATCTCGTAACTCCTTTCCATGGAGCAACACGTAAGAACACATGATCTCCTATATCAAATTTCACGTCCTTTCGATGAAGATAAACATAACTCTTTTGTCGATCTTGTGAGGTTTTTATACGTTGTCGGATCGTTTGAATCTTTTCTGTAGTCATACGTACCAACTCCGGTCCCAACAACGTTGCTTCACCCACCTCATCCCAGCATACTGGAGAACGACATTTTCTTCCATACAATGCTTCGAATGGAGCCATGCCAATACTTACTTGATAACTATTATTGTAGGAAAACTCCACCAATGGTAAGAACTTGTCCCAACTTCCCTTGAAGTCAAAGACACAGAGTCTTAATAAATCTTCTAGAGTTTGAATAGTCTTCTCTGATTGTCCGTCCGTCTGAGGATGATATGCCGAACTAAATCGTAAATCTGTGCCCATAGCTTTTTGTAAACTAACCCAAAATCGTGAAGTGAATCTTGGGTCTCGGTCAGAAACTATGGATACTGGCATAGCATGCAGTCTTACAATCTCGTTTATGTACATACGAGCAAGACGTTCAAGTGTATAAGTTTCTCGTATCGGTAAGAAATGAGCAGACTTGGTCAATCTATCAACAATGACCCAAATCGCATCAATACCTTGAGAAACCCTAGGAAGACCGGTAACGAAATCCATGGTAATGTGCTCCCACTTCCATTCTGGAATTTCAAGTGGTTGCAATGGACCTTTTGGTACTTGATGCTCCGCTTTGACTCGTTGACAAATTAGACACCTTGAGATAAACAACGCTATCTCTCTCTTCATATTGCTCCACCAAAATGTATGACGAAGATCATGATACATTTTGGTACTTCCAGGATGGATTGCAAACGGTGTGTTGTGCGCCTCCATCATGATTTCATACTTTAAATCAGGGTTGTTAGGAACACAAAGTCTGGAGTTGACTCGAAGTATTCCTTCTTCATCGATTCTTGCTTCCGGCACAGCACCTTCTTGCACTTTCTTCCTCATACGCATCAGCTCCAGGTCTGTAGCTTGAGCAACTTTAACTTTATCGATTAAAGTTGGTTCTACTCGTATATTCGCCATCATCACATGGGTCCCTGGAGTCTTTAACTCTATCTCCATCCTTTGCAAGTCACACAAAATGGGCCTTTATGTTGACAATATTGCACTCGTACTTGCATATAATCTTCTACTCAATGCGTCAGCTACCACGTTCGCTTTTCCAGGATGGTATTGAATGGTATGATCATAATCTTTCAACAGTTCAAGCCAACGTCGTTGTCGCATGTTGAGTTCCTTTTGAGTGAAGAAATATTTGAGGCTTTTATGATCCATAAAGATCTCCACCTTCTCCCCATATAAGTAATGCCTCCAAATTTTAAGTGCAAAGACAACAGCTGCCAACTCTAGATCATGAGTAGGATAATTCCTCTCATATTCCTTGAGTTGTCTTGATGCATAGGCTATGACTTTTCTATGTTGCATGAGAACGCATCCCAACCCTTTGCTCGAAGCATCACTATAGATGACAAATCCCTCCGAGCCAGATGGTATTGTTAGAACAGGTGCTGAAATGAGTCTCCTCTTGAGTTCTTGAAAACTCTGCTCACATTCTTCGCTCCAACCGAACTTTGTATCTTTCCGAGTCAGCTGAGTTAATGGAGTAGCGATTCGAGAAAATCCTTCCACAAATCTCCGATAATAACCACCTAAACCAAGAAAGCTACGTACTTCGGTCACTGATTTAGGTTGCTCCCAGCTTTGAATAGCTTCAATCTTTGTCGGGTCAACCGATATTCCACGACTTGATACTACGTGCCCAAGGAATGCTACCTCCTCCAGTCAGAACTCACATTTCTTCAATTTGGCATAAAGCTTGTATTCACGAAGCTTTTGGAGTACCAGCCTCAAGTGTTGCTTATGATCTTCACGGCTTTTGGAATAAATAAGGATGTCATCAATAAAGACGACCACAAAATGATCCAAAGATTCCTTGAATACCCGGTTCATCATATCCATGAAGGCAGCAGGAGCATTAGTCAATCCAAAGGACATGACTAGGAATTCATAATGCCCGTATCGAGTTCTAAAAGCCGTCTTTAGAATATCCTCAGTTCTAACCTTCAGCTGATGATATCCAGAACGAAGATCGATCTTTGAAAAGAATTGTGCTCCTTGCAACTGGTCAAACAGGTCATCAATACGTGGCAATGGGTACCTGTTTTTTATGGTGACATGATTCAACTCCCGATAATAAATACAAAGTCGCATACTTCCATCTTTCTTCTTCACGAATAGCACAGGAGCACCCCAAGGAGAAGTACTAGGACGAATAAAGCCAATGTCTAACAATTCCTGCAGTTGGATCTTTAACTCCTGAAGTTCAATAGGAGCCATTCGATATGGGGCTTTGGAAATGGGTTTTGTACCGGGTTCAAGGTCGATACAAAATTTAATTTCACGCTCTGGGGGTAGGCCAGGAAGTTCTTCAGGGAATACGTCAGAGAATTTATTAACAATAGAAATATCATTTAAAACTGACGTATTTTTGTTTAGATCCGTGACATGAGCTAAGAAAGCTTGACATCCGTTTTTCAATAAACGAATAGCTTTATGGCTTGAGATGACAGCGATTGATTTTAATGGTTTGGTTGCTTGAATTCGCATAATAGGTCGATTAGGAATATGAAAGCTAACAACCTTACGAAAACAATTAATTTTTGCATGATGAGTAGTTAACCAATCAATCCCTAGAATCACGTCAAATGCAAGTATTTTTAATGAAATCAGATCGACAGGTAATGTGTGGGTACCAACTTGAATCAAACAAGACTTATAAACCGTGGATGTAATGAAGATTTCTCTCAATGGAGTTTCAACAGATAAGTCAAAGTCTAATTTCTCCGGAATCAAATTTAATCGATGAACGCAAGTAGGAGAAATAAAAGAATGGGTATAACCGGCATCAAATAAAGTATAGACTTCGTTAGAGTTTATGATAAGCTTACCCGTGATGACCTCATTCGGGTTCTTTCTTTCTGGGAGGTCACAACAAACGCTCTTCCTTGCACTACTGGTTTTGACTTTTCTGGGACGGCCTTTGGTGTCTCCATCTTGGCTGAACTTGTTTTTGGTAAACGACAAAATCGAGCTAAATGACCTTCTCTTCCACAATTATAACATGCTTTAGACAGCATCGCGCAGTTTGGACTGATGTGCCCCTCCCCTCCGCATTTGAAACACATGATAGGTGGTCGTTCTCCTTCCTTAACAACGGGTGCTGGTGCTGACGTCTTTCCATCATTGTTGAATCTCCGCTTCTTGAAATGACCATTCTTATTATTTTGGCTCTGATTACCACCGAAGTGGTTACCAATTCTGACCTATTGATTCCCTCCACGCTTGTTGTCACCGCTTCGATGATTGCTCTCACTGGTATTATTATTTTGCCGACTGCTCTCTTTTGGTTGCGTTGACTCATTATCGCGCTCCACTAACTGAGCCCTATTCACAACATCTGAATACAAACACAATTTATGAGAAATAAGACGTTGACGTATCTCAGGTTTCAAACCTCGTAAAAATATTCGCGTCATTCGCTCTTCATTATCCACCAACTGGGACGCAAACCGGGATAACTCAGCAAATTTAGCCTCATACTGCGACACGGTCATATTATTCTGCTCCAATTTGATGAACTCCACCTCCTTCATTTGACGAACACTTTCGGGAAAGTATTTGTCATTGAACAGCTCTTGGAACTTCTCCCAAGACATCTTCAGTGCGGCAGGTTGAGTACGCTTAATCGATTCCCACCAGTAATCTGCCTCTCCTCGCAACATAAAGGCGGCAAAGGGAACCTTTTGCTCTTCGGAGCATCCCAAGACATCAAATATCTTGATAATCTGCTTTATCCATGTTTCCGCTATAAGTGGTTTTGGCTCTCCCTTAAACTCTGGTGGTCCCAACTCCTTGAACTGTTTAGCGGTGACCGTCCGAGAGTTTTCAGTGTTTCCACCTATATTTTGGACAGGAGCTGCTCTCGCCTGTTGTTGCATGAACTGCATAAAGTTTCTGAACATTCCATCATTCATCATCTGGTCAGTGTTGTTGTTTACATGAGGATTGTCACCTTCCTGATGCACATTATCCTGATTATTGATATGTGGTGAATCAACAGTCGCCTGTGCTCCATTGCTATTCTCAACATTCTCATATGCCATTTTCAGATACTGCCACAAAATAAAAGTTAATTGATATATCATATATTATCCTTATATTATGACCGACCAATTAAATACCATGCAAATAAACTTAGGCAGGTCATACTAGCGAAGGAATTCCCCGTCTCTCCCCTCCTAGTTCTATTCTCACATCTTAGCCATGGATCATATCCCTAAGCTCTGATACCAACTGTAACTCTGGACACCAACTTGGGTCAGCACCTTACATTGATATCTATCAGTTTGCCATCGCAGAACGGCGTCCCCTACGGAGAGTCTGGCTTCGGTGCATCCCCCATCAACAGGAAGTCACCAGCGAGAGGCTCGGGGCTCTTTACTTATAGCTCTGATACCAACTGTGACGCCCCCAAAATTAGGTATACATCACCCATCTTGGGTCGTCAGATACATAGTACAGAATACAAATACAACTTAGTAATACAACTGTCGTGTACAATACGACAAAACATAAACTGTGAGTTTGAATACAAATATTATCTTCTAGAGAGTATTCATACTCAAAAGGAGTCCTCATTACATTTATTAACACACCATTACATAGAATAGTGAGGACTACTAACTAATACTATCATTCGGACCATCACTACGTTCCCCAACTTGTCCCAGCTACGTTCTCATTTCCTGAAGAGAATAGTGAAAGAAAGGGTGAGCTCAACTAGCCCAGTAAGAAATATTATGACTAAGATAATGCAGAATAAATTATCATTAAACTGATAAAATATAATAGACATCAAGTTTAACTGCAGCGGAACAATCAATCCATTAAAAGAGTCAAGTAGAAAATAAACTCTACTATCTTTTATGATTTAAAAAGTTTTTCAACACTGTGATCGCCGGGACTCAGCTTAATAAAATAATCCACATCATCGAATCACCCCTGCACTACGGCCAAGGATATTCGTGTATTCATTAATGGTCATGATCATGCCAACAACTGTCCATCAACGCACTACGGGCCAGTGAGGACTTTTACCACATCATTTGTAACATTACGGTCATGATTATACCGAATAATCCCTGGTCATAATCATACCAAGTCCATCTATGCACTACAGGCCACAGATGACTTTTAACATTTTATAAACATGAGGATGATGACAATGATATAAGAATTTAATAAAATAAGTTCAAGAATTAATTTATCCAAGAATTAACAACGTCCAAATTGTCAACATGATACTGCTTTGTGGAGTAAAATTCAAGAATGCTTAGAAGAATATTTCATGGAAAGATACTGGATGAAACGTAATTATCAAGGATGTTCCACAAATTTCATGGAGTACAGAAGTCAAAACTTAACCAATTGAGTATAATAAAGAATGGAATAACAAAAGAAATCAACATGCATGCGATAGACCGCACAGACAGGTTATTCCCACAGAATAATAAATAATGGAACCAGGTCCGGCGTAAAACGCACAGACAGGATATTCCAACATAATAATAATAAAGACGGAACTAGATCCGGTGTAAAACACACAGACAGACAGGATGTTCCAACAGAATAATAATAAAGACGGAACCAGGTCCGGTGTAAAACACACATACAGGATGTTCCAGCAGAATAATAACAAAGACGGAACCAGGTCCGGTGTAAAACACACAGACAGGATGTTTCAACAGAATAATAATAGAAACGGAACCAGGTCCGGTGTAAAACACACAGACAGGATGTTCCAACAGAATAATAGAAGAATGTCACCAAGTATAGGGTAGACCGCGTATACAGGTTATTCCAACGGAATAATAAGAAATGGAATAACAACAGTTCTCTTCATGAATAAGAAAGAATAACACCCCTTACCGTTTTAAAGAAGAGCTGAAGTAAGGAAGTAGTTAAGTAGCAGAATACTCTTCTTCTCTCTCTCTATAGTTTCTCTCTATAGCTTCTCTCTCTAGAGTTCAGTGAATTCGTAAAAAATAATGAAGGAATGAGCTGCTATTTATAGAAAAATAGAATGCATAGTAACTAATCCGTGAACGGTCCAGATTGATTACTTTAATCTGACGGTCCATATTTAAAGAAAATTCTTTTAAATAAAATATAATATATTCTATTTATAGAATAACTTTAATAAAGTATTATGTTTTATATAAAAAGATGTTTCTGTTTTATTACGTTAATAATACGAATAAAACAAAACGTCATTATCGCTAAATAATTCATATTATTAACTGACAATAATTGAATCAAACTGAGTGACTTCTCACATAAGCATTAATAATTAATACCGTGTGCTACTATGCAACCACACATATTACTGTACTTTTACTACCGAGTAGTTCAACAGTATCAATGGTAAAACTTCCGCCGTTATTTTTAATAAAATATTTTTGTCGTTTTCTCAATCCGACAATAATTTCGTTGTGGGGTCCACCAATGATTGTGCCGTTGTACGAATATTCCCTGTTAAAACGAATATTCCCCGACCAATCTAATATTATATAACAACTTGCGTATTTTACAAAATTTATAAATATTACCCACAACTATAACATTATATCAAATTAACTCCATAATATTCAAGAATGATATTTATAGAAAATTCATCTTTATTTATAAAAGTTAGGGTCTTACAATATGAATCAATAATTAATTATTCACAAATAATATTACAGAATCACATTTATGACAACGAGGTCGTTCCCAGGAAAGAGGGTGCTTTCCAATAAGGATTTCTCCTTATTGGCGCGCAATTAGATGACCAAACCTCTACTTAGACAGAACTTTCTAGATATTGTCAATAATGTTATCTAATAATATTATTTAAATAATATAAATTATTGATCTGATAATAGAAAATACTGTGCAGCAATAATTATTGAAACAACAATAATATAAAATATCAACGCAACAATTATTGTATCAATAAAATAAAATATTGAACAATAACTACTGTAACAATTATTGAGTAGTGCCTTCTTACGTAAGAATCAATAATTGGTGCAATACCGTGTGCTACTGTATTTTAACCACCGGGTATTCCAACAGTATTAACGGTAACAACTACGCCGTTATTTATAAATAACTTATACTTGTCGTTTTCTTCATCCAATTGCTTTCCGTTATGGGGTCCACACAAGGCTGCGCCGTCGTACGAATATTCTCCGACAGCAAGAATATTCCACGACCAAACGAATATTCCCCGACAAAATGAATATTTTATAACCACTTGCTTATTTTGCAAAATTTACACATTTCACCCATAACCAAAGTATTATATCAAATTAATCCCTTATTATTCACAATAATATTTAGAGAAAATTTGATTTATTCATTAATAAGTTGGGGTCTTACACGGTCCGAGATGGTGGCTATAGTTGTCCTCACTATTTTATGAAATAGTGTGATAATAAATATAATGAGGACTTCATTTGAGTTTGAATACTGTCTATAAGACAGTATTTGTGTAAAAACTCTAAGCTACGCTGTTGTCGTATTGTATAAAAGAAGTTTGTATTCGATTTATGTACCATGTATTTGGCGACTCAGAATGAGTGGTGTATACCTATTTTAGGGGCGTCACATATATATTATATTATATATATTTAACTATTTTGGGCGAGGACATTTTTGTCCCCATTCTTTTATTCATTCGAATTGCGATTCCTTGGGAGGGTGATAGGAATCGTGATTCTTTGGGAGAGTGTTAGGAATTGCGATTTCGTCGGAGTTGTAAAAAATTTGAGTCGATCCTCCCTTTAAAATCAATATATGTAAAAAAAAAAGAGGAAAAATGTAAGACCCCAATTTTTATAAATAAAGATGAATTTTCTATAAATATCATTTTTGAATATTATGGAGTTAATTTGATATAATGTTATAGTTGTGGGTAATATTTATAAATTTTGCAAAGTAAGCAAGTTGTTATAAAATATTCGTTTGGTCGGAGAATATTCTTTTTGTCGAGGAATATTCGTACGACGGCACAATCATTGGTGGACCCCACAACGGAATTATTGTCGGATTGAGAAAACGACAGAATTATCTTTCTATAAAAATAACAGCTGAGGTGTTACCGTTAAAACCGTTAAAACTGTTGAACTACTCGGTAGTAAAAGTACAGTAATACGCGTGGTTGCATAGTAGCACACGGTATTGATTATTGATGCTTACGTGAGAAGTCACTCAGCTATACTCAATTATTGCTACAGTAATTGCTGCATCATATCTCTTAAATTATTGTCATAGTATCATCTGTATAATATGTTATATTATTAAATCAATAATTGAGACGTTGTGGTAAGTTTGGTTATTTTATGGGGGGCCATATGTCATCATCTAAGAGTCTCTTCGTCAATAGTAATTACCGTCGTCAATAGTAATTACCGTCGTCAATAGTATTTACCTTTGTCAATAGTAATTACCTTCGTCAATAGTATTTACCTTGGTCAATAGTAATTACCTTCGTCAATAGTATTTACCTTGGTCAATAGTAATTACTTTCGTCAATAGTAGTTGTCCCTTCAATATTACCAAGAGTCATTTGACCCTTCGTTAAGACCAAGAGTTATTTGACCCTTCGTTAAGACCAAGAGCCACCCTCAGTTTTTCTATAAATAGAGGCCTAGGGCTTCATTATTTTTCACGAATTCATTCAAGCTATAGAGAGAGAAAGTATAGAGAGAATAAGAGAGAGAGAGAATAAAAGTATTCTGCTACATCACTTTTCCAATATCCAGTTCTTTTAAGGTAGGGAATATTATTTCTTTTATATTCATAAAGAGAACTTCTGTTATTCCATTTGTTATTATTCTGTTGGAATAACCAGTATACGCGGTCTACCCTATACTTGGTGACATTCTTCTATTATTCTGTTGGAACATCCTGTCTGTGTGTTTTACACCGGACTTGGTTCCGTTTATTATTCTGTTGGAACATCCTGTCTGTGTGTTTTACACCGGACCTGGTTCCGTTTTTATTATTATTCTGTTGGAATATCCTGTCTGTGTGTTTTACACCGGACCTGGTTCTATTATTTATTATTCTGTCGGAATATCCTGTCTGTGCGTTTACGCCGGACCTGGTTCCATTATTTATTATTCTATTGGAATAACCTGTCTGTGCGGTCTATCGCATGCATGGTGATTTCTGTTGTTATTCCATTCTTTATTGTACTCAGTTGGTTAAGTTTTGACTTCTATACTCCATGAAAGTTGTGGAATATCCTTGATAGTTGCGTTTCATCCAGTATCTTTTCAAGAAAATATTCTTCTAAGCATTCTTGAATTTTACTCCACAATGCAGTATCATGTTGACAATTTGGACGTTGTTAATTCCTGGATAAATTAATTCTTGAACTTGTTTTATTGAATTCTTATATCATTGTCATCATCCTCATGTTTATAAAATGTTGAAAGTCATCTGTGGCATGTAGTGCATAGATGGACTTGGTATGATTATGACCAGGGATTATTCGGTATAATCATGACCGTAATGTTACAAATGATGTGGTAAAAGTCCTCATTGGCCCGTAGTGCATTGATGGACAGTTGTTGGCATGATCATGACCATTAATGAATATACGAATATCCTTGGCCGTAGTGCAGGGGTGATTCGATGATGTGGATTATTTTATTAAGCTGAGTCCCAACGATCACAGTGTTGAAAAACTTTTTAAATCATAAAAGATAGTAGAGTTTATTTTTTTACTTGACTCTTTTAATGGATTGCTTGTTCCGCTACAGTTAAACTTGACGTCTATTATATTTTATCAGTTTAACATTGTTGAAGGCTAATGATAATTTATTCTGCATTATCTTAGTCATAATATTTCTTACTGGGCTAGTTGAGCTCACCCTTTCTTTCACTGTTCTCTTCAGGAAATGAGAACGTAGCTGGGGCAAGTCGGGGAACGGAGTGATGGTCCGAAGAATAGTATTAGTTAGTAGTCCTCACTATTCTATGTAATGGTGTGTTAATAAATGTAATGAGGACTCCTTTTGAGTATGAATACTCTCTAGAAGATAATATTTGTATTCAAACTCACAGTTTATGTTTTGTCGTATTGTACACGACAGTTGTATTAATCAGTTGTATTTGTATTCTGTACTATGTATCTGACGACCCAAGATGGGTGATGTATACTTAATTTTGGGGGCGTCACAAAAAAAGTCTTCACTTTCTTATTGGCACTCTTTATAATTTTGTAATACTAATACAAATAATTTTATCCATCGTAGTTAGAATTGGTTAATAGAAAAAAGAAAAGCCGAATATATATTACATAGTATGGCAATTATAATACACCTACAAACTTCTCTAACATTAGTAATATTTATAAAGATATATTTTTTCATTTATAAAATACAATTTAAGATAATAAAAAAGAAATTTAAAACAATAAGAGTCGAATTAAAAGTGAAATATTTATAAAAAATGGTTAAGAATACATTATAACATAACTAACAAAAAGAATCATAATGCTCCTTACATGCAACTCAGATTTTGAATAAATATTAATATAGTATTATTGCCAACGAGGGGAGGGGAGGGGAGGGGAGGGGAGGGGAGGCGGGGGGGTGGGGGCGGCCAGGTGGGTGGGAGAGGGGGGACTGGCATGATCACAAGGGGAGAAAATCATTGTCCCTATTTATGCCAAGAACAACCTCACAATAAGAGGTGAATGTATTTTTTTAAATATATAAAAGAAATGATAATTATTTGTTTAAAATATTTGATTACATATATTTTTTTTATTTTAACCTTCTAAATTGTTATGAACAAATTTATTATATAATTATAAATAAATAATATTATCTAAAAAAAATTAAATATAATTTTTTGACAATTTTTGATGGAGTATACTATTAGTAATATAAATTTAAGAATAAAACACTAAAAAAATTAATAACATTTTATCACTTCATAAAAAAAAATTAAAATAACATAAACGGTTATTAACAAATTTATTAAAGAAAAATGAAAAATAATTTGTATATAATAAAACGTGGTTACAAGATAAATATTGAATGTAAAGATATATAAGTGAAAATATTATTTAACATTAATTTTTATTTATTCAATCACAATTTTTTAAATAAATAGTTTAAATATATTTAGAATTTAAAAATTATAAAATAATTGATATTAATGACTTACGTAGATTTATGCTCTGTTTCTGAGTTTTTATAATTATTCGTAGCTTCGTACTTATTCACAAGGCCCAAGCTAAAGTTATCCCGAGATTAGATTTCTGTTTCAGACGTTATTCTCCTGCCCCGTGTGTCTCTCAGAAGCAAAACCCTAGATTGATTTGTCAGCGCAAGTACGCTATGCTCAGCTTATATTCTCACATCGGTTCTCATGCCAATAATCGCATGTAATTTGAGTCTATTTCAAACTGAATCAAGAGCCATTTCTGCGATTCAATTATATTGTTGATGATTATATATATTTGATAGGTGATTTTTGTCTCCAGTAATATTCACTGATGAATATTTTTTTATCAGTATTTATAAATCTGTGTCTGTAGGTATGTATACGAGATACTCCAATTTGCGTGTGTATATATTTAAGCACCAACTATAATTGTATTCATGAACTGATTGCAGAGGAAGAGACTCAAGGTTTAGGTGTGAATATATCATTACAATGTTTACAACTTATTGAATATAGCACAAGCTTACCGATTTTAGTTAAGAATTTTGTTAGGTAAAGGGGTATAATAATTTCACTTTTGCGACTTTTCTGGTGGGTGAAATGAAGTGAAGTGGTTTCCTGCTTGAATTTGTAGCCACAGGATATTTGGAGAATGAAGATTTGAGAGAGGCAATTGTTCATAATTATGTTATGAGATAGTGTGAGATTGCTCCTAAGATACATTTATTGAAGCTCACAAACTACAACTCTTGGTGTAGTATCTTCGGAACATCAGATTTTTGAATGAAGCGAAAACAATCTTGTCTTGGATTTAAAACAAATACCAACCGTAATCTGTGATGCTCAGGTATTTCCTGCATAATACAATGGTCTTTTTTTAAGTAG
Source organism: Panax notoginseng (assembly GCA_016801055.1). NCBI lineage: Eukaryota > Viridiplantae > Streptophyta > Magnoliopsida > Apiales > Araliaceae > Panax > Panax notoginseng. Next base: position 224,774,422 of record CM029015.1, on the reverse strand, counting down.
CCAACTGTGCCCAATGTTTTAATGCGGACAACATATGATACATTTAAAAACAAAATTTACTATTGACCGTCTTACTTCAAGTTGAGCAGGGAAGATTCTGTTGTATATGATTGGAAAAGAAATACATGCTTGGCAGAGTTACACCAATATTGCCCTCGTCTCTTGATTGTGCTAGTGCTACAACATAACAACATTTATAAACTTTACTAGAATTACGGGCTGCTGCTTATGTTATTGAATCGCCATTTAACTTCTTTTTTTAAATTTACACTGTACAGCTCAGGATAATGTTAAGGAGTTTGGCATTTTGGTGTTGAGAACATTGTTAGAAGTAGACCTTTTCTGGACAGTCCGGATCTCTATATCGCCCAGTGTTTATGTCAATGTGGGGTGATCTATACTATGGACTTAAATGCGTCTCCACTACCTGAAGGAGATGAAGTGATATACGAAGAGAGATTAGATAAACATTCAGCACGGCAAGAGCTCAGAGTGACAGCCACTGAAACTATGCACCAAGTATGACTTTTAATTTTGCTTTAGCAGTCTCTCAATAGGAGAATTAACTCGGCCGTGGATTTAACTGTTTTTTGTGCAATTAATATTGTTTGCTGTGGTTTAACGGGGATATGCTATGACCTAATATTTGGTTTATAAGTAAAATTATGTCAACTTGTGAGTGTTTTTGCAGACCTTGACAACATTCTAGTGAAGGTAGGTAAGTCACGAAAGATTTATATTTTCATTAAATTTATAATGCAAAACAAACCAAGATTTAATATTCATCTGCAGAAGGAAAAAAAAATCCCACGAGTACATCATACTTCACAGGGATGTAATTTCTTTAACTTCTATGTTCGTATACTAACAGCAAAAGAAGGAAAGTCCAATACTTCTTTGCTCTGATCCATGTACTAAGTTTTAACATTGTCTCCACTTGCCCACTAGAAAGAACTTAAAATCAGACCTTTAAAATGGAAGTATTTGATGATTATGGATCATTGACGTACATATCTATGATTGCTGAAACCATAACTGGTATAGAAAGGTTAATTTGTATGTGCAGTCTTGAATCATTGATAATTTGATTTAGAAAACCTACCATGGATATCATCTCGGTATTTGTTTAATTTCAAATTTAAAACGTTTTTCAACTTTACAACATTGGCCGCATGAACATTATGACGAAAATTAACACTGTCATGTGTAGTTTGGACATTATGAGATAGCATATTTTCATGGGTTGATTAAGCAGTGGGCTTGTTTTTGTAAAGACATGTTTGTTTTACTGAGCATAAGTTAGGAAGGTATGCGTTTCTTAGCTTTTAGTTGTGAAAGATTATTCTTATACTTAATATTATAATTGATGAAACTGTGTAAATAAATGACTGAACTCTGTTTTTCATGCACATATCTTTTCTTAACACTAGCCTTATGATTGATGAATATATGAGCGAACTCTGTTATTCGCGCACATGCTTTCTTAACACTTCCCATGGACACGGACATTTTATAAATGAGTGGGGAAATTACTATTGTAAGTGGGTAAGTACTTTTTACATTTATAAGGGGGTGATATTAATTATTTTTCTTAAAATTATAATTTTAAATATTTATTTTTCTCAAGTGTCAACTTAATTACACCAAACTACCATACAATACCAAACCTGGCAAAAAAAGAAAAAAGAGTCGATGCATTATAGTATGCTGGCATCTAATAATCCAAAATGTATTGAACATGGGTTTGGGGAAGATCATATAGCTGAGTCATAAGCAAAGTTGGGGTGAGTGCAGTCACCTTCTTCCTGAAGCAATGTTAGATTGATAATTGTGAATCTAATTGGTGTGTTGCTGGTTACTATTGAAATGGCGTTACATGGCCACCCTTCTCCAATGCTTTGGGTTTTTATCCTGTCTTTTCTAGACTTGAGGAAATGTGTACATGCACAGCGTCATTCAAGCTCTGTGAGGCATGAGACCTGTGCATTTATTGGACTTTGATACCGTCTCCATATCACTTTCATGTATTGTTTAATGAGTTCTTTTGATGTTCTATTAACTGATTTTAATGCACTATTTATCAGGATACAGATGGAAGACATCCTAGAATGAAAAGAAAACATCCAGACGAGGATTCAATTCATGTTTCTCAGCGCTTTATGAATAATCATGAATCCCAGTTTAGGAACAATGGATATGATAGGAATAGCCTTCCCTCTGGTAGGGTTCGAAGCATTTGCTCATTGCTATTAGCTCAAACAAGATTTCTTATCTATTAATTTTGAAAAGATTTTTGCATCTTGTCTGCTTAATTTTAATTCATATAATAATTGCAAAAGCTATCCCATACAAAGTTATTCCATATCACTTATAAAAAAGAGGTTATAAAAGTAATATTTGCATATCAATGTTGATAAACCTACAAAAGTTAATCTCTGCATTCTTCTATTGTAGATGATATATTTTACACAATTAAAATGTGAGTAGCTTCATCTTTGTTCCATTGCTCCATTTATCTGGGAGCATATTGGTGTCGAAGACTCGAGGAGTTGTAGATTGGCAATGAACCACATTGTTTTCCCTCAAGTCCAGAGTATATGCGTAAAAGATCACTGTTCTACAGACACGAGGGATATTATAGGTCATAATGTCATATCACAGTAAGCTGCATAGCCACCTTAGAAGGGAGATAACTAAATATGGTTTAGGAATGTTATTCTGCAAGTCTATATTATAACTTTTTTGTTATAATTGGTTGATGTTGTGCAAGTAGCTGTTTACTTTGAGGAGTGATTGTCATTGTTATGGGTCAAGTATAGAAACTAAACCAAGGGTTAGTAATTCAATTTTTTTTACGAGTTAGAAAAATTCATTAGGAATGTTCACATATGATTTACTTTAGAAAGTGGGTCAATGGTGAAGAATATTTTACTAAAGTGCCTTGCTTTCTACTTTCACAAGTTAGACCTGCTTTGAACAGCCAGCAATACTGTTATGTCTTCTGACCAAGTTTGATAGGCAACAGGCCTGGGGATAGCTTTTGCTCACATACGCATGTGCTGAACTTGGTTGTGTGATCGAACATTTTATATTTATATATCACAGATGTAAGAGATTTAAATAAAGTACTCCACTATCACCTTTGTTCTTCACCAGGTATTAATTGAAGGAAACTACTCATTGGGCGTACATTTCATTTTAAATGCTTTAGTTTCTGCATGTGTTGTCTCTTCTTACTAGAGAGGTCATCCATCCATTTTTGATTTGGTTTCAAATCCATATGATCATACCTATATCGTTCATGACGAATTTTGGGTTTCTATGTTTGCGCCAAGAGATTTTGCTTCTGGAAAGTTTTGTTACACCCTTTCTAACACATTTTAGTTTGCTCTATTATTAAAAGTATCTCAGTTAGCTGTTTAAGCAGCAAAGGTTAAGTTACTGGATTTTTGTATTTGACCTGACAAATCTGGTGAATTACTTGAAACTAAAAAGTTTAAGCACTTAGTCCATTACTTCTTCAAGTGTCAATAAGTTGAAGCTAATTAGCACCAGGCCTTGAATCAGTTAAAAGGTTTGCATACCTACTTCAGACCAATGAGGTTTATCATTTTCTTCGTTCTATTGATGTCATGATATGATAGTGGCTCTTATTTTCTATTTGTTCATTAATATCAAAGGTAAATAGTAGATATTTGTCAAGACTACAATGTGTTTCACTTGTAGATATGTTAGTTTCTCTATTTAAAGTTTTCATTTGAACTTTTCCTCGGTCTAATGGTTATTTCGTACTTCATTTGCCTCTAGAATTTTATCACTCTATGTATTCCCGATATTGTTCCTTATTTTTTGGTTTTATGAGTATTGGCTTGGTAAATTTGTGGTATAAATGTTTATATAAAATTTGTCCTTTAACTCAAAATAAACTAAAATTGTATACAATCTTTATGTTACAGGCTGGTTGAATTGCCCTGCTTTCGGTAATGAAATAGGCTTTATTATCCCTTCAAAAGTTCCTCTTGGCGAGTCCTTTAGTGAAAAAATTAGTCCCGGCAAAACATACACTCCAAGAGAAGTGATTCATCAACAAAGGCGCTTAGGAAGAGAGGTAAGTCTTGATGTTTAACTTTCTTTAAACTTCAGTCATTCCCCTTTCAATGTCCAAACATTTTCCCTCCTGTTATTAAAAAGTGAAGTAGTTTATCATCGTGGTTCACTTGCCAATTAGTTGAATTTTATTTGATTGTTTAGCTTAATTAAATGGTGCTTGACTAATAGAGTAATCTTCATGTGCATATACCTATTTGTGTATTTATCTACTTACCTAATTGGATTTCTTATAAGTAGGAAGATTTGGAAATATGGGATTCTTTATTATTTGAAACTAATTGTAGTATTTCCCTAAATTATTCTGATATTGGACTAGTTTGAGTATCTAATAAGTAAGAAAATGTTAAAAACTGGTTCTATAAGGTATAAAGAGGATTAGAGGACCTTTTAGGGCTGTTACAAGAATGTTTTGGGTGTACTGGCTACAAAACATGTTGGACTTTAGGGTCTGTAGATGTTCGACAGGGTTAACATAATGGTTTATTATTGTATTTATAAGCTATAATGAAGAAACTTAGCATAGTTTCGGTCATGTAATAGTAACTTATTTTACTGTTGTGGAATCCTTTTATTGTGCTTTGGCTACATTAGTCCACTATGGGGTTGGGAACTAGGGAGTTTTGTCTGGCATTCTGGGTTCGAGTTACACAAGGCTTGAAAGTGCTGAATTGTTTCGGCAGTGAGAAGGGGGTGCATGAGGTAGTTTATTTACTGTTTTGGATTTGAGCTGTAGAAAGCATGAAAGTGCTGAAAAAAGAAGAAGAGGATTTATATAGCATATATTATGTTTCATGTTTATATTTATAGCATACTGTATCATTTTGCTTCTACTAGCTCTTCTTTCCTTGCTTATTTTTATCTTTGCTTGACATCCTGAATAGTGAATGATTCAGGATTATTTCTTCAGTTTTCCTTATTTATATTGAGACGAGCAGCTTACATTCTATCTGTGTACTTGTACTTCTTCTGTTCTTACCTTACTTGTATGAGGTACTGATTGGTGTGATGGTGCCCAGAATATAATCCATAGAGTTCAACCAACATTGGGCTTTAGTTATGCCTGGATCTTTTATGCAGCCCAACTCATTGCGAGTTCTGTCACTTGCCTAAATCCATTTCTTCTATTTTGTTTAGTGATGAGTTTTTTCTTTCAAGGATTTGCTTTCTATCTCATATCGTGTTGTGCTAAGCTCATTTCTCATATTAGGTCTTACCTTTAATACCACAAATGATGTAAGACAACCTTTGTAAAATAAATTTTGTTATTAATTGATAGATATGTAGAACAAGGATTGAAGCTCTGCCCTTAAATTCTAGGGTTTAGAGTCTCAACTTGGCGTTTATTCACTCTAGGTAAATATCTACACGATATAAGAAAAACCAATAATAATATCAATATTCAGAATGTCCCCCATGTAGAAAATTACATCGGTATTTAAACACAACAACCCTAAATTGGATTTGGAAACCAAGAAATAACTAAAGACAAAAATACCCCAACTAATTAAAACAAGTCTATAATAATGAAATAAACTAAATAAATAAACAAGGTAACTAAATCATCAATAATAAACAAGGGAACTAAATCATCAATTTCCATCATTTCTCCCCTGTTAGAAAAGACTGTCAAATGAAATCTTCGTAACGCTCTAACAATGCAGGACCAATGCGATGAAAATCGTCCCTACCAATCCACGTGCAATCACTATCAGCCTTGCCTCGTCACTTAACTAAAAATTAGCGATAATCTCCGCGCCTAGTCAACACAAACCTCTCATCCAATACATCCGCGATACCATCTGCTGTAAACTGTGAAAAAAGAAGAGGTGCATGTGGAACATGTAAAGGAGGAACAAGTACATGGTTAACAGTGTTAGTAGATGAAAAAGCAGGATATGGGGTTGACAGATTAAAAAGTTCATGATACGGAGTAAGATCGGCCACATTAAATACATAACCATTGCCTATATTACTAGGAAGATCTAACTTATAAGCATTAGTACTAACCTTCTTTTTAACACGAAATGGACCTATCGGCTTACCAATCACTTTTCGCCATGTGTCGGCTTGACACGGTGTCGAAGCATCACTTGATTATTCTCATTGAACTCTTGGTACCTGCGATGAACATCTGCAACAGATTTATAATTTTTATTGCTCAAATTAATTTTCTATTTTATCTCAGCATGCAAATTATGTATGTGTCGTGCAAAAGTTTCAACAAACTTAATGCAGAGGGAAGAGGGACCAAGTCAATAGGTTTCTTAGGCTGACAATTTGTGTAAATCTGAAAAGAACTCGCCCTAGTAGAGCGATTATTTGCCATAGGTAAAATTCTATCCCAACTAGACACGTGATCTTCTATAAGGTATCTCACCAAATCACCTACTCTTATTAACTACCTCAGTTTGACCATCAGTTTGTGGGTGATAGGCAGTGGAAAACTTAAGTGTGGTATTTAGTTTCTTTCATAGGATTTTCCAAAAATAATACATGAATTTGACATCTTGATCAGAAACTATAGACAAAGGCAACCCACGTAGTCGCACTACCTCACTAAAGAAAATCGATGCAACGTGTGAAGTATCATCAGTTTTGCTACATGGGATAAATGTGACATTTTAGAAAAACGATTCACTACAAGAAAAACGGAATAATGATCTCTTGGGGTCCGCGGTAACCGAATACAAAATCAATGCTAATATCCTCTCAAGGAACATAGGGTATCGGTAAAGGCATATACATCCCTGTGTTTTACTTCCTACTTTTAGCAGTTTGACATGTACGACACTCAGAAACAACACGAGCTATATCCCTCTTGAGGCTAGGCCAAAAGAACCTATCTTCCTCCACAATCGCAATGGTCTTGTCGCGACCAAAATGATATGCGATTCGTCCTGCATGTAATTGCCAAACTAAATTCTCGCGCATAGACGTGCTTGGAATACACAAACGGGTATCATTAAAAAGATACCCACCATGAATACAAAAATCGCATGAGGATGGTACACTAGAATTCTGTAGGGCAATATGTCTCTCTAAAGTCTCGACGAGAAGGGTACTCATGAATAATACACTCAAACCCAATAACCTTCACACTCAAAGTGGTTAAGGATACCTTACTCAACGCATCAACGACTTTGTTCTCTATCCCTCGATAATACTTTAGGACAAAAGAATAGTCCTGAAGAAACTCAACCCACTTAGCGTGTCGATGACTCAACTTCTTCTGGGAGTTTATATACTGAAGTGTCCGATGATCGGAGTATAGCACAAACTCCTTCGACAACAAATAATGCTGCCAATACCTAAGCGCTTGAACTACAACATAAAACTCCTTATCATAGTTGATGTGATTTATGTATTTTATTTATTAGTGGGGATTTAGGACATTAATTAGTGATTATGAATTATTAATAAGGGTATTTTAGTCATTTTATACTTTTATTATTCCCCAAATAATATTAGGGTTTTGTCTGTTTAAATAGTGATTAATCCTAAGTCATTTAGGGGCTGTTTGTTTAGGACTGAATGGTTGAATCGGTCAACCACTCAGACGATTTGAGCTGAATGATTTAGTATTATTTTTTGGCTTAATGAGATTTTTTCTTTACAATATTAACTATTATATTAAGTAACATTAAATAAATTTATAAAAATTTTGAATTTTTTTAGAGGGATAAAATAATAAAAATCTGTTATTCAAATGTTTCAGACATGACAATTATCAAACAATTTTTTTCATTCAAATTCAGATTCATTCAGTTTTTATCAAACACTCCCTTAGACTACATATTATTGATATTGAAGTTGATTATTTTATTGATACCGTAGAGGTAACCTACCGTAGAGGTATTTTATTCATTTTTAGGGTTGATTCGTGGAGTTGAAACACTTGAGAGACCCTAGATATTTAAACGTGAAATTTAAATCCTACTTTATTTGCCATTTAATTTTTCATCTTAAATCTGTTTTGCATCATTTTTGGCATCAGAGCCTAAGTTTTCTCCATCAATTTATTAATTTTTGCGAGATCTTAGGTTTTCCTAAAAATAAAATAAAATATTGTTCATTGTCGACCGAATTTATTGTTTATCGTCGGAGTTACTATTCATTGCGATTCACTGTTAAAAAAAAGAAAAAGAAAGAAAGGTAGAAGAGAGAAATTGTTGCCGTGTTTTGCCGCACTCTAATATGATATGAGTCGTAGCCCTAATCTTTAACTTATAAGTATCTTACCAAATTTACAATTTGCTCTCTTATAATTTCATTTAATATTTCAGTTTTAGCCCAAGTTTATATATTTTTCACTTAAACCCTTTTATCATTTTAAATCTATTCCGACACTTTTTGCGTTTATACTTTAGCCCTTGTTTCTATTTTCTTTTTAGTTAGGCCCTCAAGTTATCAACAAATTTTTTATTGTATTTTATTTATTTATTTTATAACCCATTGTCCCAAACACCCAATGTTTTAAGCCACTAAAGAATTGTTTGCGGAAGTAAAAGAGTATATTTGGTTTCTCGACGGTGAAAGTGATCGAATACATTACCTTATTAATACATGTGGCCATAAATATTTGAAACCCAAGCAAGGCTTGCTTGGATGGAATATGATTGATGCACAAGATTACCTTGGAAAATTACGTCGATATCAAAATGAACAAAGAAAAGTTATAGCAAAGAAATGTCAACAAGTTAAAGCAAAAGAACTTTAAAAGGCTACACATGAAATGGTTTCTATATGTTTTTCTATAAAAGATAACATCTCTTTTTTAAAAGACGACATCTCTTTTATAAAAGAAGGTCTTATTGACTTACGGGCACATATTCAAGTAGAGCAAGAAAAAGAAAAAGAGGATGTTTCAAATTTTGGGGCTACAGACAGTTGTGACTTATCCATGGAGATTCTTGAAGTTTCAAAAGTTGAACCAGCGATTGTATGCGCTACAAATTGAGAAAAACTCTAAAGTTGTTTTTAAGTTCGTTATTGAAGAAAGAACGATTCGAGAAGTTGATCCAATCCAAGTTGACATTATTGACTTCGTTGTTCCAGAAAGCTTCTTGTCAGCACCTTTGAATACAAAAACGACGTTCTCATCAATTTTCTTTCCAAAATTTTTTGAGCCTTATCGCGTGATGATGTTGTCAAAGTTGTTCCAAAATGTTCTTCCATTGTAGAGGAGTTCATGACTTATTCTATCATATTATAAAACTCGAGGTTGAGTTTTATCCAACAAGAAGAGAATGATGGGGACTTCAATACAAGAATCAAGAAGAGATTTTTTATATTTATTATTTGGAGATTTTATTCTGTTTAATATAAAAAGTAGTTGATGTGATTTATGTATTTTATTTATTAGTGGGGATTTAAGACATTAATTAGTGATTATGAATTATTAATAAGGGTATTTTAGTCATTTTGTACTTTTATTATTTTTCAAGTAATATTAGGATTCTGTGTATGTAATCCCAACAAGTTATTTAGACTATATACTATTGATATTGAAGTTGACTATTTTATTTGTACCGTAGATGTATTTTCTCCATTTTGGTATACATACGTGGAGTTGATACACTTGTGAAAATATTTAGTGGTTTAAACGTGTAGTTTAAATTTTAGTTTATTTTTCATTAATTCTTTATCCTAAATCTGTCCTGCATCATTTTGTACTCTGTGGACATTCAGATTGTATACCCGTTCAAAATTGGGTTTGGTTTGATTAATAAGTTCATGCACATTGATAAATAGTTAATTAGCTTCTTATGTTTATACCTCATTGATTCTCCAGCTGGGCTTAGTGATTGATCTAACAAATACCAACCGTTACTATCAAGAATCAGATTGGACGGAAGCAGGTATTGGATATGTTAAGGTAAAAGTAACAGCAATACTCATCATTGTGCCTTAATTTTGTTTAAATGGGCTGCAATCATCTCTTAACAAATTTATCACTTTTATAATTATCCAGATTAGATGCCAGGGAAGGGATGCTGTACCTGACAGTGATTCTGTTGATAAATTTATTCACGAGGTAAGTTTCTTTTCTAGTTCTACGCATTACGAGCACATGTGGCTTATACAAATATAGTGTGTACCATTAAGCATTCCTTTTATTTGATCTTGAAGTTTGATCCACCATTTAACAGCATTTTTTAATTGATGAGCTAGTTTTTTATGGTCCAAAAGTTTAGGTGGTGGTGTATTCTTGAATATATGTCAAGAAATAGAATGACGCATACCTTGTAGTCTAAGGAATATTTCCATGCTCTCTCTCTAAATTGATTCATCGGTGCCTCAAATTTTGTTTATAACTTGTTCTATATATATGCTATTTTTAGGTAATGCAGTTTAGATCCCATCAGACACATTTAGACAAGTATATTCTTGTCCACTGTACGCATGGGCATAACCGCACTGGTTATATGATTGTTCATTTCCTTATACACACCGAGTCTATTTCTGTAACCAAGGTTGGTACTTCTATAGCTTTATCATGAATTCCGTTTCTCCTCTAGCTCTCTGGGGAATTCAAGTTTTAATGTGCATTTGTTGGTCTGTCATTCATGCAGGCAATAGATAAATTTGCCAGAGCACGACATCCAGGAATCTACAAACAAGACTATATAGATGCTCTATACAATTTCTTTCATGAAAGAAAGCCTGAATTTCTTGTTTGCCCCCAAACTCCAGAATGGAAGAGATCTTCTGATGAGGATGATGATGGAGCTGCTCATTTGGAAGTACGTATTGTCTATACCCTTTAAGTTATAATTGAGTCTCCCCCCTCTTCAGAGAGGGGTAAGTAAAAGAAATATTGGAAGTCGTCAAATGAGTATTAACATACTATTAAATGAAATAGATTGCTAGTTCCTGTTTACAGATGTGTTTATTTATTGAAGACTTCTTGTAGAAAACAATCATCTGAAGTGCTGTTTATCGTCAAACAGTTCTTTCTTTGATAGTGATGCCAAACATGTTTGGGTGACTGCATCAGAACATTATTACCTGAATTTCACAATAACAGAGACTAAATATCTTAAATACATATCTCAACAAAGCAATAGCTTTAAATCATATCCCCTCATGGGCACTTTCCTATTTGGGAAGCTCTAACTGAAACCAACCGGGGTTGTTTAGCAACTAAATATCTGACCCCTCACAAAACCAAATGGTTAGTTTAAACTTGCATGATATGGGGAGGAAGAAAGTTGCCAGAATATTATGTTCCTAAAAGAAATTGTTTGACGATCTAATCTACCATTGTGTACTAGTAAGTTGGATCACTTCGTTGCTATCAAATAGGAAGGCTTTTGAGGCTGGGGCCTGCTTCGTATTTTGTCAATGGTTGTCGTTCCACCCTTTGTTTAGAAGTACTGTTAATAAAGTGGTGTGGAACTACTCCCAGGAGGTGACAATCTCTCTTAGGATTTAATACTTATTCATTGACCTTGTAACCCCCTTTCTCAAAGGGAAAGGGACGTCACACAAAAACATAATAAATATAATAAATACAATCCTCTAATAAACCTCAAAATGTTTTCAATTAGATTGAACACCAACGGTCACATACACCAATTTAAATAGAAGGAACTTCACATTAACATAGTCTCTACTTTTAAGAATAAATGCCAAAATAGCCCAAACATCCATCTATAAAATATTAGGAAAATCCAAGTCTAATAATAATCTCAAAAGCTAATCTACTTATTTGGATCAAAGGTATCTCTCATCCCACAAATTCTGATCACCCCTGATAGCTGGAAAAAGAACGCGGCGTGAGCCAATTGGCCAGTACGGATATAAAGATACACATATATAAAACAATATATATATATATATATATATATATATGTACCAAAAGAGCTGAATGAGCGAACAAATACAAACTACAAAAAAATAAAAACTACAAACAAATATAAACTACAAACCAATTATGAATATATCAAAATTAGTGAGACAAGGTACAAATGATCAACACCGTCGAACTGAAAACTACAGTAAAAAAAATCCAAACAAAATAAGGCTAAATCAAATGTTTATAAGGTAATAATTTCATACTGAGCTTAAATATAAATAGTCAAATGCTAACAAAATACATCGGTACCATGATGTATGCAAATCAAAACGGATAGTACGCACAACACATACATCACTAATCCGCCAAACGAATTAAATCGAATCAAATACTGAGTCGACCCATACATATCCTGAACAAAATATATCAAATGGCCAAAACTCATACCCAAACATAAAAGGATACACTGTTGACTGATCACACCACGGAAGGTGTCATACTCTTGTGTCTACAGATGGTTAACTCAAGTATACCTTAAGAATCAAACTATAAAATGTAAGCCAAAAGGGTTCAAATCACAAGGCTTACATGACCATCTCCAAATGACATCTAATTATTGAATACGAACATACTTAATTATCACAAAACATCAAATGATCAAAACAACTCCCGAATATGAACGAAAATATACGAAGAATGATTCAAACAAATGAAACCTCAAAAACATAGTTTCCTAAATGCGAAATATTACATAACTGATATATAGGGAATATCAGCACAATCAAAAACGAAGTACGAAATTCGTATCTGGATATAATATCGAAATAATTCACCGAACCCAAATATCACACCGCTAGACCTTCTCAATCCGATCTATATAATTATCAAAATAATTCAAGACCATTAATTAAATTACTAATTTATAAAATTTATGTATTTCTTTTTATAACTTAACTGCTTTAATATTAGTTCATATATCCTCTAGAGTTAAGAATATGTTCAATACATTTTGATAATGCAAAAATATCATTTTAATTTAATATAGTTAACATTATAATAATATAGATGCAATTTTATTAATTTTTAAACCTTCTATAATATTATTGCTAAATGTTGATTCATAATGCAATTGTCATATATATATATATATATATATTTGAAGTAATATATATATTACTAACGTATCAAGCTCGAATGCATAACATGATGCCGCAACAGCAAACTCATACATATACATATATATATATATATATATATATATATTATTTACGTATTAAACTTGCAATAATTATTAACTTCTTTATCTCCTGTATTATATATCCCAATTACAAATCAAAATTGCATTAACAAATTTGTTTAATCAAACGGCAAAATAAAATTTTGAAACATATTGTAAACACAACAATAAAATAAATTGTAATTACAGTAACATAATAATTATTTTGTATTCAAAATAGTTCAATAATTACCTTTTGAGAAGAAGAATATAATGAATAATTTTTTTTAATTTCAGCCTCATTCTATCCCTCTCCGTTCGCTTCTTCTTTCTTCGTTTACAGCAGTACCAATTTTAGGAAAACCCTAACTTAATATATTAAAGTTCAACTTATTATAATTTGGTCTTTAAACCCAACAATTAAAATTGGGCTTCAATTAGTTGACAAGACCAAACTTAAAATACTTAGAAATTAGTTTGACCCAATTAGTATTATTACTTTTATTTTATTTGTATTATCTTATTATTATTTTATTTTTTTTAATTTTTCGGATATTGCAGACCTTGTCGGGGATTATTTTAGATATGCTTCTGATTCACAGTGACTTCTACTGGAACAACGTATCTAGTCAATAGTCGTCTTGCAACTAGTGATAGAACTCCCTTCGGTGTATATGAATAAAACTGTCAAAAATGTTTTGCAGGGTTATTGAATAATTTCTTTTGCGTCATGCTTTTAAGTATTTTTCCTTGAAAGGGGCAGTTTTGGATATCATGGTCTGGGCTACTCCTTATGTAGAATTTTCAAATGGTTTCTCTTAGAAAATTGCAGTGTTATTAAAATCAGAATAGCATACTTATGTAGACTAAGAATAACCATGTTTATATATATATATATATATATATATATATATGTATATGTATGTATCTTTGAATATTTCAGATTACAGTAACTAGGGAGATGACAAATGATGATATTTTGGGAGATTCCGTGCCTTCTAACCAGCTAGAAACAATGAGAAATTTCTGCTTACAAGCACTGAGGTTGAGTGTTCGGGTATGCCCTTGAGAACCTCTCTTAAATCATTGACTTTTGTTTCTACCAAAATTATTATTGGACATAATTTAGATTTTGAGACCGAGTCATGATATCTTTTATGGATATTTTCATAGTAACTGTTTTGTGCGTTTTGATTGTGGTTCTGATGCATGTGCAATGTTAACTTTCTTCTAGATTTTATTTGTTTTAGTTTTCTTGAATGAAACTTGGAACATTTTTTATTAAGTTATTATTCAATGGTAAATCATGAATATAAATGTTCATTTAATTGATAATTTTCCCCTTATAAATGCAAATATTTTTAAAATAAAGATGGAGCACTTTATTCCACATCAATCATCCTAGTTGCGACCCCCCCACCCACCCACCCACCCACCCACCCAAAAAAACAAAGAGAGGTTTCTCAGTAAAGTGTGGAGAACTCCTTTTTTGTTTACTCGTGTATCAAATTGAAATTTCAAATTTTTTTTTGCTTTGTAAAAATCTCATAGAAATAAGCTGTTACTTCTTGCATTTTTTATGTTCTTCATGGCCTTTTTTAATATATTTTTGAACATAACGGAATTTTTTAATCTTCAGGCCAGAGGAAAGCCACAATTTCCAGGGTCACACCCTGTCTCTCTCAGCAGGTCCAGTTAGTATATCCTTGCTAGCATTTTCACAATTCTCCCTTTTTCCATTTTTTAGTTATCGTATGGTCGAATATCATCTATTCATCTTAAGTAACTGATCAATGGGAAAAAAATAAAATAAAGAATATCATCTAATTGTGCTACATAACCTCAATTTTATTTTTCTATTGTAGTTGGCTTCTCTTTATTATTCCATTCGTCCCTACTATTTTAGGTAGTCCCAAGTTAAATGTCTACGTACTTTAAATAGTTTGTTTTTTACAATAATTTGCCTATAATACCCTTAGTATTAATTGTCATATTTCTATTCTCTATGCATATTTATGAAGTATCACTAGTTATGTGTAGAAAACTATGCAGTTAGATGAGAATTTAAATATAGACAATTTTGTCATTTTACCTTCTTTCTTAATATGCGCAAAAAATCAATTAGGACTTTTATCCTCAGACAAGGGGAGTATTGTTTTTTGTGATATGTATGTGTTGTGTCTATTTCACAAATCTGAGTTTAGAAAAACCTTATGTGGAGTATTTACTTATAGTCTTTGGTGTGATTGGAAATTAGTATTTCATTTGTTACAAAAGTTACTAGATGTTGGTGGGATGAATGAAATTTGTTAAAGGTGATATGCATCTAAATGTACCCTAAAGATGCAGGACAAGTTATCCTAGACAAAGTACAAGTTATGGAACCTAAATTTCAGTTGTAACTCCCCTTTAAATAACATTATTCAGAATGAGATGAACAAGTAAGATGATTATACCTGTGAATAACCTAGTTGGTAGTCCCTGTGTAAAAGTTTAAAACCATGTGTTGCAATATAAAATCACTCAGAATACATTGTATAATGTTTACATGATTCCTTGGGTTCGCTTGGATACATAAGGGATCGTTGTTGAATTATTTGTCAACCACACAAGTACTATATACTACTCCCTTCGTCCCATATTACGTGACAAAGTTGACCTTTTAAAGTCGAATCGACTTTTTAAAATCAAATTATCTTATTCCTTTTTTAAAATTTTGGCGAAGGGATTATAATCATAATAAAGTAAATAGAATTTACCACTCGTAATTTCAAAAAATTAAATAAGTTACACAACCTAAAATCTTTGACTTCCTAGTCATTGTAGGATAATACTACTTGCTTTCATGTCTACACCTCCGATAACTGATCGGATGACCCAACCCGTGCTTTCAAAAGTATGCTCTGATACTATATGTAACAACCCTGGTATTGGAATCATAACTACGAAGGCCCATTGGCCCAAAATATTATCTTATTAGGTCATCTTACCAACCAGAGGCTCACCCAAAAAATCATAATTGAGGTTACTATTGGTAGCAACTTGGGACCTAAAATACATGCATAGTTATCAAGGCGACAAGTCGAGGCGAGGCGACAGCCTGGAGCTTATGCGCTTAGGCGACAAGGCGCTCGCGTCGACAAGTCGTTAATAATGTAAATTTTATATAAATAAAATTATATATATTTAATATTTATATGAATATTGATATATTTATTTTTCTAATGATTTATCATATTCATAATACATGTAACATATCAAATCACAACAAGAAGTGAACAAAATTAAGTCAAAATGGTTAATTTTATTATAGTTGTAAACTTATAATTTTTTGAACTTATACAACCTCAAATTATATAAACGGTGATACCTTTGTTATATTTAATTTAATTCAATATACTTTATTAAAACAAGTTCTTTCTCTTAAACACAGGGTAATTGTCGGGGAATATATATATATATATATATATATGTATGTATGTATGTATGTATATGTATAATAGATTAATTCGTATGTCCCAAACAAGTTACATGTTTTACAGTTCATAAAGGTTTTAATGTCTTGGTAGTCTTAGCATATTAAGTTTATCAGTTTCTGGTCGTGTGGAACTTTTAACTTTGTTGTCTGATGTTTAATTTGTCATTATACAATATAAAAGAACTTGAGCATATAAAGTAATGTAAAGAGTGAAAGAGCAAAATAATATATTTTACTTTGTTTATGCTCTCCCAAGTGAAGACAAATCTTAGTGGTCAGCAAAATCAGAAGCTAGTGGAGGGGCAACTAGTGGAGCACGGGGATGTATGTATGTATATATATATACACATATATATGCGTGTGTATGTATGTATATATATATACTAGTTGTGTCCCGTGCCTCTGGCACTGCATGGACGGTGGGATTTATCCCAAACTTTTGACGGCTCAGATAATTTATTAGGGTGAGCGGAAAATTCAAAATCAATTGTATTTTGTTAGATATATATATATATATATATATATATATATAAGTGTGTGTGTGTGTGTGTGTGTGGAGCATGGGGATCTGTGTATATAAATATAAAATACACACACACACACATATTTTGCTGCCCACTAAGGTTTGTCTTCACGAAGTATCATTAGTACCCAAAAATTTATTCAATCACCAAGTCGCTCAAGTCGTCCAAGTCGCCCACCAAGTAGCTCGACTTTCTCTCATCTCACCAAGTCTCCCCTTAACAATATGCACCAACTGGACGCCTAGTCGTCGCTTAAGCGACGACTTGATAACCATGTCAAACTATCCCACATGTTCTGACTTGGGTCTGAGGCGTTACAATATATGAGGTGATTTTTCATAAGTAAACTGAATTCTAATCCCTAAAGCGTCATGATAGGATTTCCTTGTCCAAACAGAAAGCAGTCAGTTGATTGTCTTTTGGTCCCACAAATTCCATCTTTTCCCCTTTCAATTGACCAATATGTATGAAGTTGGAAAAAGTTTGTAGCACTTCGTCTGAATTATCACTTCTCATGGAATCCCAAACAGGAAAATGGATCAATGAGATGACGAGTTGATCCATATGGCAATGGTCGTTAGCTGTTTAATTTTCTTTCCTCATTGCTCAAATATATGGATATTAAGTATTCTTGGCAGATTATATAGCTTTGTTGTACCTTTTTATGAGTTTCTATCTGGTCCAGACTTTTTTTTCTCAACGACACTTTGGAAATTAGATTCTCTGAATATTCATAAGATTGAAGCATGCTCCAGCAGCCCGAAAATGCATCTCTTGTTGGGAGAAGATGTGGAATATTATTGCGTAAAGCACAAGAAGCTTCCATTAGCAATTCGTACGCTGGATTTCACCTACTTCTTTTCCTAAGGTTCCCTGAAAGGCCCTTAAAAGCTCTCACATTATTGAATATAAAATCATATATACTATTTGATTAAGAAATACATTATTAGTCCAGTGAGAATCTTACACTCAGTTCTCCTTTTCGAGTGTGTATGGGGATTAATTAATAAAAGCTTGTCACAAGTGAGAAGCTAAAGAACATGGTAATGTCATACAGATGTAGTATGCGTGGGAGAATATGATGTCAAAGGGGCTTCTTATTGATTTCATTATGGGGTGTGCATTTTTCATTTTATAGGAGTTGGTGGATCTTGCCTCTTTAAAGATCTCACATTATTGAATATAAACCGTTTATACCATTTTATTAGGCAACACAAGTAAGTGGCCAATGCTGAGAAACAAAAGAATATGCCAATGTCATATGGATGTGGTATGTTTGAGGAGAATATGATGTCAAGGAGTTTTTTATTGATTTCAATATGGAGAGTGCATGCATTATGTTTTAGGAGTCGGTGGTTTTGCTGGTTGAATTGCTTGTGTTGTGATTGATATGGCAGATGAGAAGAAAGAGAAGCTCGAGGGATGTTGGGTATTCTTGGTTCTGGTGTGTCAGTACAGAAAGTCTACTTTAATGAGTATTCATCAAATGTAAGGAAAAGGGTTTTGTACCTTTACCTTCTGAATTATGTGGGAACTGAAGTTTGGGGAAGGGATGTCTGTTCTCTCTTTCATTTGATACTTGGTTTTGCTAAAGGGTTTTGTGGAAATTTACAGTAGTTTCCTAGTGGCAGGATGTTTACCTTCTCCTAAGAAGAATACTTGAACTCAGTAGCTTATCAATGCTAGAGAAGTCTAAATACTTGAGGGTAACTGTGGATTCCAGAATCCATTAAGCTATGAGTTGAATTGTTTAGTTTTTGTTTGGGTGGGACAGTGGCCTATTGGATGATTGACCTGTCAAATCCAGACTGATATCTATCATGATGCTTTTATGCCTCTGTTTCCCATAATTAGCGATCCTCTCAGCTGTGCAATTCTCTCCATTTTTTGGAAGGAAGAAAGCAGATTATAATTAAAATGTAGGAGGCCTGTTATAATCATTGAGGGTCTTAGCACAATGTTTTGGATGTCTTCCCTTATAGCAGAGGTCATCTTATGTAATATAAAAATGATCTCTTTTTGGCACAAATGATCTTCTCTGAACCTATTCTGGAGTAAACAGTATTTCTGATAAATTAAATTTTGTTAGCTGAAGTATTTTAAACATAAATGTTCGTGTGTCGATCAATGTGTCAATTTCTTCCACGAGTTTTTTCCCATATTACTTGACCATTGTATTCTGGAGCCATTCACTATCACCTGGTTTGAGTTTCATTATTTATTTAAAAAGACTATTGTATTCTGGAGCCATTCACTATCACCTGGTTTGAGTTTCATTATTTATTTAAAAACCAAACTTCATAGTTTTCTAATGCAGGGACAACTTACAGCTCTTAAGACAGCGTTACTACTACGCCACATGGAAAGCTGATGGAACACGATATATGATGCTAATAACTTGGGATGGTAGTTACTTGATTGATAGAAATTTTTATTTCCGAAGGGTTCAGTTGCGGTTTCCTTGCAAAAATGTAAATAACAGAAGTTTGGTTTAAAGAAATATTTTTTGTGGCTTATTTCCATAGAGGGCCTTTTGTTTGACGTAATTTGTTTATTTGTTAGGGTACAGATGGGTCTACTCATCACTATACATTACTTGACGGAGAGATGGTTATTGATACTGACCCAAGTACAAAAAGGCAGGAACGAAGATATCTCATTTATGATCTCATGGCAATCAATCAAGTGTCCCTCGTAGAGGTTAGATATCTTTGGGTTATGTTGAACTAATACTAAAAGGCTTTTAGATTTGTCTTGCACAGTTTCTATGTCAATGGGCCAACGAGGCTAACCAAATAACATATGGTTTATTGCAACTAGATCTATAAAACCTCGGTGCCTAACTTAGACAGACTTACCAAAATTTGCTAAAACCCTTTTAGTCATGGTTCAAAGTATTGGCTGATACCGGTACATATTGGCCAATACGTATAGGTATCTGCCAATATCGAGAATATGCAAGATAAGAAAAGAATTACAATTTTGCTACAAAAAAATGTTAACAAGCCCAACAACTATGTATGGTATGACTTGTACAATGTTATATGTATTGACAGTTTTGTACGTCTTTAATTAGTTATGTTACTTATTCTCATTTTTTTGGGTATATTTCAATCCTTCTAAGTAAAATATAACTTTTTGTTGTGTACGCATAAAAAATTATGTTTTCTGATAATCGTGACTGTGAACCTTATATAGATACAAATACTATCTTTGATCTTCGCATCAAAGTTCATCTGCAATTAAAAAAAAGGATGTTTTACTTTTGTTTCTTATTTTTTCCTTATTTGGTGATAGTTTGTATCATTCAAATGGCACTTTGACTATTCTAAATCATCATACATGATGTTTTCCTGCTCTTATCTATCTGTGCATGAGATCATTTTAGGATTCAAGTGTGTGCACTCCTGTGTGTGTTTTTATGTTTGTTTTTTCTATCTTATTTTAATTGTTTGTGGCCGTTATATGTGATTATCAATAATCCTTGCAGCGGCCCTTCAATGAAAGGTGGATGATACTTGAGAATGAAGTGATAAAACCTCGAAACCATGAACGAGATATTTTGTACAAGAGTAGAAGTCCTTATTACAGATATGACTTGGAACCCTTTCGAGTATGTATAATGTTTCCCATGGATCAATTGCTGTCAATTCTGAAATTTGTTTTTTGGGCTGGTCGGTGATTTATTACTTTGAATGCATATTCATATTAGGTGAGGAGGAAGGATTTCTATCTGCTGTCTGCTGTCACTAAGCTACTAAGGGAGTTCATTCCAAAACTTTCACATGATGCCGATGGCTTGATCTTTCAGGTGTGTAGGGATACTCTATGGCTGCTCTGTTATGTCGACTTTGGATGCTAGATGCTATATGTTGAATCTTGTTTTGAGGAATGTGAAATTCTCATCCATTGCATTGTGGATATCTTAGTTAGATGCTATTCATTTATATTTTTCCCTTTTAACATATTTGAGTCAGAAAACGAAAAGAATTGTATATAATAGGCAATAACTTATTGGATTTGAATTAAATGTAGGAAAACTTGTGAATGTATCTTAAAAAAACTCGTGATGTTTATCTTAAAAAAAAGAGTTGTGAAGTTGAAACTTGATACAAAATGTCTAGTGGGGGGAGTCTTCAAGCCATTTAGAAATAAAGTTTCTTCTCTGGTTTTACTTTTTTTGAACTTCTTATGGACTATATCAGTAATTGTGTGTCAAACTCACAGGATAGGCTATTTACAAGACTACTTTTGGCTTCGAGTGTCAAAGTATTTATTGTATTTACCTTTTGGGTGAAAAGGGTATGATGATTAGATGACTTAATAAAGTAGGTAGTGTTGAGGAAATATTTGAACTGTGATCTGGTTATAGGATAATAGATGAAGAATCTTGGAATCTAACTTGTTACTTGGAGCTTCTTAGTTGGAAGGACACAGCTACTTTATAAAACTTGATCACAAAAGCTCGAAAAGTTAACTTTCATTGAAAAGGATTAAGCGGCAAAAAGACCTTTTTGGTCCATGTACTCTTCCTCTAGTTTCAATTTAGTCCTTGTACATTTTTTATTTCATAACTGTCCTTGTATAATTTTCTAGGTGAACAATGTGGTCCTTCGTGTGTGATGACGTTGATTAAAAAAAAGAAGAAAAAAAATACATGTTGGATTTTTCAGCTAGTCTGTGGAAAATGAAGGATATTTTCATCTTTCAATTATTTCTCTGTATTTTCTTCATCTTCTTTGCAAAGTCGGACAAATTTTGTAATCAACTTGCCATTCCATGAGGAAAAATTATTAGATCCACCTGAGAAGAAAAGGAGAAACCACAAAATAGAAATCCCTAGATTCAAACTAACCCACCAAGAGCAACAAAACTATAGCAACAGACAATTCCATAAAAAATGAAACCATAACAATAGAGATTAGAGACCCAATTCGTTTTGGAACAAATTTATGAAAAAAAAATCCCAAATCACATACCCAACTCGTTTTTGAGCACACATGAAGCAAAATTTCCAGACCCATAAAGACGTCACATGACATCGTTATTGCTAAAAAGGTAAATCGAAGACCATGTGCTTCATTGCCATTCGGAGAAAGAGAAGGAGGATTGGATTAATTAACACCGTTAACCTGCAAATCCTTGAACTTGCTAGATTTGTCCATGGATGAAGTTGGGGACTGAGATTGCAAAGAATGAGATATGATGGTTGAGATTACAGAAAAGGGGGAGGGGTTGCAGCCTTTGTTGTGATCTAGGAGTGTTTAGGATTAGAGTGTGTTTTGTTTTTGATTGTTTGTGTTTGGACTTTGGATAGTGGTTTGAGATGAGGTTTCAATTTTGGTGAGGAAGAAGATGAACAGTAGGGTTTGAGTTCGGTTATTTTTTCTTTTCTTTTCTTTATCTTTCTACCAGGACGGAGATAGAATTAATTAGGCAAAAAATGAGGATAAATAATGTTTTATTTATTTATGTTTATAATTTGCAATATTTCTTTTTTGTCTATAAAAATTTCAAAAAAAAAAATTGGTCTTATACCGTCAACATGTATTGTACATGGCAAAATTGTATTTTTATTTATTGTTTTATTTTAGGCTTATTTATTCATTTTGAAGGAGAAAGAAAATAGGAAATGACTTAAGTATCCTTCATTTACCAGTTGGACTATTAAACAAATCCACATTGGCATTTAATAAATATATATTTAAATCCACGTCATTACCTTTCACATATAGCAAGGATCACATTGTTCAACTAGAAAATTGTACGAGGACAATTATGAAATAAAAATTGTACACGGACAAAATTGAAACAAGAAGAAGAGTACAG
The DNA here is from genome assembly GCA_016801055.1 of Panax notoginseng. Taxonomy (NCBI): domain Eukaryota; kingdom Viridiplantae; phylum Streptophyta; class Magnoliopsida; order Apiales; family Araliaceae; genus Panax; species Panax notoginseng. The sequence goes on along the minus strand of CM029015.1, from coordinate 224,751,467 downwards.
GGACCAAAAAGGTCTTTTTTGCCGGATTAAGCTGTATATTTTACAGGTTGCTGAAGAAGCAATATCCATAGCATGATCTGTATGTCACGCACGACATACTAACCAAGATCTATAAGACTCAGTTTAACCCTACAGTTCATCCAATGAGCTCAAGCACTGTCCATATTTCCAGTTAAATCAACTTTGCATGCTCTTCATTCCCATCTATGACGAAGAAATGAATGCGTTGTCATTGAAAATGAAGAGTACAGCGACAATGAATAGGGGTGTTGTTAAATCATAAAAGGGAGGATCAAATAGTGTTGAAATAAAGTACATGAAGAAAAGGTATGATTGCTTGTGGGTTAGTTGAATCATAATCTCACACTGCAAAAAATAGCTTGGATAAGAACATGAACTAGCTAATCACATATTGTTTAGGCTAGTTCCTGTTCTGAAATCAAATTGATTTGTTTTTAAATTATTTAAAGAAGTTGACTCCTTTTACTTTCGATATGTTTGGGTAAATTCAGTTACTTGAGAAAGTAATTGTAGTTTCCAGGGTTGTCAAGTTTCAGCGATCAGGTTATTATATTTATGTTCGGAGATTACCTTCTTCCATACAAGTAAATAGTTATTTACTAAATACAAATTGTGGAAATGGATGGATTTTAACCTGCAGGGCTGGGATGATCCTTACGTACCCCGTACACATGAAGGCCTTCTGAAGTGGAAATTTCCTGAAATGAATTCAGTTGACTTTCTATACGAGGTTGTATTTTACTTTAATCATTTTAGAGTGTACATTACCTTGTTATCATGACCATCTAAGTGTAGGAGTTTGCCTTGACAGGTGGGTGGCAATCATCTTCAATTACTTTTTCTGAATGAGCGTGGCAAGAAGAAGCTAATGGAAGGAAATAGGGTGGTTTTTAAAGGTCGACTGCAAATTTCTTCTTGCATCTTTCAATTTCCATCATCTCTTGAAATATAATGAGTACTATGTTATTGCATAATATTTTGTCTGGACAATCTCTATTGTTTTCACTATTGCATGTTCAAAGGGTTAAGCAATGCATGTTATATGCCTTTGAGATTTTGTCTTGCATTGGTTTGCCTTTCTTGTTAATTAACATGATTCTTTTCCAATAATATTTCTATCACTTTGTTAGGCTAGCTTGTTCATGTTCTGCGCTCTTGATCATATGTTTCTTTTCTCTTGAAACCAACACGCAGATGCATCAGATATAATTTCATGTTCGGGGAAGATTATAGAGTGTTCCTGGAATCCCGAGGAAAAGGTTTGGGTCTTTATGCGAACAAGGGTCGACAAATCAACTCCAAATGAATTTAATACCTATAAGAAGGTGTGCCTTGTGTAAATATATCACTCCGTTGACCATTGTTTGAAATTTCTTACTTTGCAGACAATTGAAGTTGCTTTAAAAAACTGACAGGTTATGCGGAGCATAAATGATAATATCACAGAGGAAGTTGTGTTGAACGAGATTCATGAGATTGTTCGCCTTCCTATGTATGCTGACAGGATAATGAAGGATTGTAGAACCTTTATAAAAACGGCGCAGCGGAAGTGATAGAACTTCTTCAGAATATCTTAACATATTGTTTTTAAGTTGGGGTCTATGAAGAACTGCACAAGTCTACCCTTTAACTGCGTGCCAAGGTTTATATGCCTACCCTGCATCGCCTGCAAATTGTTAGAGAACTTCCAAATCTAGTTCCTACATCAAGTTGAATTGGATTAATTGAAGACCCTATTTCTGCTGATCTGAGTTTGTGCATCCTTGCCACAAATGACGACAGTTGGATACAGTTCCCATGCTTTACAAAGAGGTCTCGAACGGACATTGGGGTCGGAGAAAATTATATATCCTAATACCATGTATTTTAGCAATTTTTTCACTCTCTCGTCTTGTATACTTGTTATAGGACTCAAATTTATAAAGTTTAAAAAAAAGAAAAGAACTCTACACCATATCAGTTTTGTATGTTGAGATGTCCTGAAGAAAGGTGAATATATCTTCACTGGCCTTGTATAATGACAGACGGATGATATAATTTTACATTACTGAGTTCTGATAATAGTGAAAAACATCTTCTAATTATTTCGACTCCTCTCGGTAGATTCATCTAATAAATATTTACATTGTATTTAAATAATAGCATTATGTTTTTCACAATCACAGATGGAGATCTCTCTTTCCTCCTCTAATCTGAGGGAGGTTATAACTTAATTGAGTGTGTTGGCGCTGGCCCTTCCACCTGAAAATATGAAATAATAGATTAAAGCCTTAACCGTTGTATTTACTCTCACTCCGTTCTATTAGAGATAGATTTTGACTTCCAAATCTATCATAGATTTCAAATTGATAAGATTTTGAATTTTAAGATTTTAGGAACATCGAATTTGATCTCACCTTGAAAGTGGCACCACATATTTCTTCCTCTGCAGCAGGAACTGCGGTGATCTTGTTATTGGGATTTTCATAGCTTTGTAACTTTCCCACTGCTGTGGAAAAGAAGCATCCTGTGTTCCATAATTGCGCGCATTAATTTTTTATCAAATTAACTAAAATGAAATGATGAAAGAGGAAAAGGGGAGATCGTAAGAATTAATCAACTAATTTTTAGTTACCTTGAGGAAACGAAGCAAGAGATTTGCCACAAGCACCTTTAAGCAGATCGGCATCATCCGCAAATGCGACAAATCCATCAGCAGTAATTCCCCAGTATAATGGCACCTTTCCTTGTTGATCCTGTACGTGTGTTACACAATTAACCAAATAACCAAATGCCACCGCGTATTTACAAAACTACCACCGCGTCCCTCCAAAACGACGTAGTTTTAATAAAAGAATGCTATTTAAGGAGGAATGCTATTTAAGGAGAATGCTCTTTATCCTTACCAATATATATATAATAGCTAGGCATACATGCCTGAATATATACTTATTTAGATCTACCATATAGTATTACATACAAAAACAAATAACAAAAAAACTCCCTTAATTCTGTCGAAAATTCGTAAATTTTATAAATGAGACTATTATTTTTGTGGAACCAAACGAGTATTAGTATTAGATGAAATATAGACTTACGGAGGCGACAAACAAGGTGGAGGTGGAGTGATCAAATAGAACAAAAGAAAAATCTCCTAAGAGGTGGCCAACCACACGGCTAGGTGGGTATGGGGCTCGATCTCGGAGTGCTTTATAGGCTTCAATCACTAGCGTCTCCTCATTTGCAGATTTCGCCAGCCCGTACTCTTGTCTAAGGCTTCCAAGGTTGTGCAGCACTCCCTCAAACAAGCAGAATATCTCATCTTTAACCCCAAATGATCTGCACCACCCATGGAATATAATATTGTTATTAGGACCATGCATGAGTGGCGCGCAGCTACGTGCATGCATAATTACAGACTGTACTCTCTCTGTCCCAAATTCATGATTTTTCGAACCCTTTTTCATGTAGTTTTTGCTTGTAGATTATTCTGATGCATAAACATGACACTCAAACTGGGACGGATGGAGCTAGCATATATTGTGCGTGCGTGCGTGTATATATTATACCTGGGGTGTAGGGTAGACTGGTTGTCCTGAGAGTAAGCCATGTGAACATGATCACCAATCTGTACCGAAACCCCAGAGTTGTTGCGCTGGAGGAACTTCTTCAGTAACGCTGCGGCCGTCGTCTTTGGCGACGGAGTCCGGCTGCCTGCTGCCACTAGATCCTCCGGCGGGGACACCACAGAGCTACTGAAGAGTCCAAGCATGATGATACATATATATTTGAATATATATGTGTATATGCTATGCCCCCCACTCTCTGTAGCTGGAAGGGGGGGGGGTGTTACAGCTATGGAGATGGGGAGAACAAATGGTGAGTAGGGTCTCCTTTTATTAGAAAAAAAAGGGAACGAGGGTTAATTAAGCGGTCCTTCTACGAATAATTAAAACTCCTTTTGCAGCAAGATATACAAGAATAGTGGATGGTTTTATATATTTTTTAGTTTAATTTTTTTTTTTGGTATAATAATTTTAATTTTTATAATAGCATTAGTGTATGAGTATAGCAATAACATTCCGAATAGAAAAAATTGCATTGATAAGTTCTATATCTTTATATATTACAATAGTTAATACAATATTTTCGAATCCGGTTAGCATGAAGTTTATTTTTTTAGTAACTTGGTAAATTGGCCAATAGAATGCTGACACACATAGAGCCTCGCCTGCGTGTCAGCATTCTATTGGTTAATTGACCAACTTACCCAAAAATAAATTCCATGCTAACAACTTTCAATATTTTCTATACTCAAATACAATAAAAAATTATATGAACTTACTAGCCACCTTCACCCTAACCGGATCATAGATGTATAGCCACAACTAATTCCTATGCCATTATATATATTTGTCACCATACTGGTGGTTTTAGTTTGGTTAAGTTAATCATATATATATATATATATATATATATATATATATATATATATATATATATATATATATAAATTAATCAACTAGAGTTTGTTTTCCCGGCCAATAATGCCGTATATAAGATATTCCTGAAAAATTTGTAAGGTAATTTTAATTGTCACTTTCAAACTACTGTGGGAGCGTAGCAAACATAGAGCATAGACAGTTTATAGTTGGCAACGATTATATAATTATGTGCCGAAAGCTGTTCCAAACATAACTTTATGTTTTAAAAACATAAACTACATAAGAAAAAAAAGTATTTAACATTTTTGGCTTTAAAGAAGGTTTTAATTAATTTGTATTGGAGTCTTTAAGTAAAAACATCAAGATCGATGATTTAGAGGAAACCCTAAAGTTTGTTTTACTTTAATAATTAAATGTCCCTTTGATAAATTAAGAAACTTTTTACGTACATATATAAATTGATCATAGGATTAACTTTTGATCATTTTAATTAACAATCCTAATTCTTTTAATTTCTTTTTTGTTAAATCAGTTTAACAATATCACACATCAATATTATAATATCAATAATTTTGAAATGGATTTCTTAAACTTCATTTTTAAATTGCAATACTTTGGGTAACCATCACATATATACTTCTTCTTCTAATAGTGTTAAATTAATTTAAATAGTTTTATGAGTATATATTTAAAACAAAGTGGGAGATGAGCCGGCGGATTAGATTATTCACTTTTCCGTAGAGAATGGAAGGTAGGTTTGCCAAATGTTCGGAAATAAATTGTTTGTTTAGTACTGCTCTACTTAATTAAGGCGTACAGTTAGAATTTGATTCGGACTCGCTCGATTAAAAATTCGATTTGGAATCAATTCAAAATATAAATAATTAAAAATAAATTTTCTATTTCGATAAATTACTCAAACTTTTTTAAATTATAATTTTTTATTGATATTCGGATCATATTTGCTTGAAAGATTCAAATTGCTCGGGCTCAATTCGAGATCGTACTCGACTTAGTAACTAAATAAGCCTCAATAAAATCTTATTTCATACTCAATAAATTTTATAAATCAAATATGAACAACTCAATACTCAACTCAACTCAATTCAGTTCATTTACACCTTAATTTAAGTACTATAACGATGTACCAATATAATTAGAGTAGTTCTACACGGACCGGATATTTAGACAGAAAAATTGGACATTTTTCATTTTTTTTTACTTGTGACTCTTAAAAAATGTATTGTATTTATTTTAATAGGAATTTTTATAAAATATAGTATTTTAGGTGTAATTTAGATACATATACAAGAATAGTATTTTAGTCTGTATAATATTATTCTTGTATATGTATCTAAATTACACCTAAAATATTATATTTTATAAAAATTTCTATTAAAATAAATACTATACATTTTTAAGAGTAACGAATAAAAAAATTAAAAAAAAGTCCAATTTCCCTGTCTAAATATCCGGTCTGCCAAGACTTTTTCATATAATTACTGTCTAGTGGGCGAAGTTAGTTAATGATTTTACAGTAGGATCCACGTACACTTCTCCTATGTTTAAAGTGACCTTTTATTTCTTTATTTCTCTTTTAATATTTTTAAGATTTTCCTTCCAGTAGATGTTGCCCCATGGACCCTATATTTCACCATGTCTCTGTCATGACCCATATTTATACCAACTTCAATTGTAGGAGCATATATATATATATATATATATATATATATATATATATATATATATATATATATATATATATATATATATATATATTATTGTTAGATACGCGCGTGTGGAATGAAAAACTATTTAATTAATTATCTCAAAAGCCAATGAATGAAGTTACATAATATAGGATTCGTCTCAATTTTTTTTCTTCTATAAAGAGTCTTAAATGATGTAACATTATGATATGCCACCATTAGCTTATAATATATACTGCTACACCCTCTTCCAACTATTAACATTATTGAGTACTTATTTTTGACAATATATAGTTTTGTTATGTACGGGGCGATCCACCTTAATATATTGATTAATTCACTTGCAATATATATATATTGAAAAATGAATTATACATGCATTGTGAAACTTCAAATTTTATGAATAAAGATTTAATTTTTTTGAAATATTTTTTAAATATTGTAGTGTGAATTTGAGATAATGTTATAGTTATGGGTAGTATTTATAAATTTTACAAAGTATGCAAGTTGTTGTATTATATTCGATTGGTCGGAGAATATTATTTTTGTCGGGGAATATTCGTACAACGTCACAATTATTGGTGGACCCCACAACGGAATTATTGTTGGATTGAGAAAACGACAAAAATATTTTATGAACATAACAACGGAAGTTTTACCGTTAATACTGTTGAACTAGTCGGTAGTAAAAGTACAGTAATACGTGTGGTTGCATAGTAGCATACGATATTGATTATTAAGGCTTACGTGATAAGTCACTCAGTTTTGTTTTATTAATATTATTAATGTAATAAAACAGAAAAACTTTTTATATAAAACAGAATACTTTTATAAAGTTATTCGTTTTATTAGGCTAATAGTAAAATCTTTTTATATAAAACAGAATACTTTTATAAAGTTATCTGTTTTATTAGACAATAATTAGAATATATTATATTTTATTATGCATAGTGTTTGCATAATACATGCATAGTATTTGCATAGTAAAATCTTTTATAAAGTTATTCGTTTTATTAGATTATAAATAGAATATATTGTATTTTATTTAAAAGATTTTGTTTTAAATATGAACCGTCAGATTAAAATAAATCAATCTAGACCGTTCATGAGTTAGTTACTATGCAATCTATTTTTTTATAAATAGAAGCTCATTCCTTCATTATTTCTTACGAATTCACTGAAACTCTAGAAAGAGAAAATTATAGAGAGAGAAGAAAAGTGTTCTGCTACTGCACTACTCCTATATCCAGTACTCTTATTCTTTAGGTAAGGGATATTATTTGTTGTACCCGTAAGAGGTATTATGTAAGACCCCAACTTATTAATAAATAAAATTAAATTTCCTCTATTTATTATTTTGAAATAGAAAGGGTTGATTTGATTAATGTGGTTAGTTATGGGTAAAATACGCAAATATTTCAAATAAGCAAGTGGTTATAAAATATTCATTTTTGGTCGGTGAATATTCGTTTGGTCGTGTAATATTCTTGCTATCGGGGAATATTCGTACGACGGCGCAACCTTGTGTGGGCCCCATAACGGAAAGCGATTGTATGAAGAAAACGACAAGTATAAGTTGTTTATAATTAACGGCGTAGTTGTTACCGTTAATACTGTTGAAATATCCGGTGGTTAAAATACAGAGAACACGGTATTGCACCAATTATTGATTTTTACGTAAGAAGACACTACTCAATAATTGTTACAGTAGTTATTATTCAATATTTTATTTTATTGATTCAATAATTGCTGCGTTGATATTTTATATTATTGTTGTTTCAATAATTAGTCACTGCACAGTATTTCCCATTATCAGATCAATAATTCATATTATTTGAATAATATTATTAGATAACATTATTGGCAATGTCTAGAAAGTTCTGTCTAAGGAGAGGTTTGGTCATCTAATTGCGCGTCAGTAAGGAGAAATTCTTATTGGAAAGCCCCCTCTTTCCTGGGAACGGTCTGGTTGTCATAAATGTGATTCTGTAATATTATTTGTGAATAATTAATTATTGATTCATATGATAAGGAAATATTTATTATATGTGGATATAAATGAGGGATATATTTTTGTGGTTAAAAATGAAGGAGTTAATGTTGAGGTGTTTTATCTGTATTTTTGTCGGAACGGAGATATTGAAAATCAAATTAGGGTTTTTGAGATATTTTGCGAGGGTTATAATTTTTAATACGACTGTTGGATCGTGGTAATTTTTGGATATGTTATACATATATAAGTTGAGTACATGTCCACAAATTTTGAACCGTTAAAAATGAACGTATGATTTATTATGAATTTTACGAGATGACTGGTTCAGAAATTATTAAATTTTCGGAGTTAATCATTTTGGTGGAAAATTCTAGAATTGGTGGGCCCCACTCTTGGTTGGTGAAGAAATGTGCTGAGATTTTTATTCAAATGTGGTGGGTGGAAATAGTAGCAGGTAAAGCCATCAGGTTGCAGGTTAAGTCTGTTTCGGCGTGCTAACATTTTCCTATAAATAGAGGGCTAAGTTAGAATTGAAAATTGTAAGACCCCGAATTTTATGAAATAAAAGTATTCAATTTTTCTTATAATTACTATTCAGTAAATGGTTAAATTGATAAAAGTTTAAAGTTATGAGTGAAATATGATTTTTTTTTCAAAATAAGCAAGTGGTTATAAAATAATCATTGTTGTCGGGGAATATTCGTTTGGTCGTGGAATATTCTTTTTGTCGGGGAATATTCGTACGACGGCGCAGCCATTTGTGGGCCCCATAACAGAATAACTGTCGGGTGAAGAAAATGACAAATTTGAGTTTTTACAAATAACGGCGTAGTTGTTACCGTTAACACTGTTGGAATACCCGGTGGTTAAAATACAGTAATACGCGTTATTGCACAGTAGCACACGGTATTGCATAGTATTTTTGAAATTATTGATTCTTACGTAAGAAGGCACTACTCAATAATTGTTACAGTAATTACTGTTTAATATTTTATTTTATTGATTCAATAATTGCTGCGTTGATATTTTATATTATTGTTGTTTCAATAATTGTTGCTGCACAGTATTTTCTATTATCATATCAATAATTCATATTATTTGAATAGTATTATTAGACAGCATTATTGGCAATGTCTAGAAAGTTCTGTCTAAGGAGAGGTTTGGTCATCTAATTGCGCGCCAGTAAGGAGAAATCCTTATTGGAAAGCCCCCTCTTTCCTGGGAACGGCCTGGTTGTCATAAATGTGATTCTGTAATATTATTTGTGAATAATTAATTATTAATTCATATGATAAGGAAATATTTATTTTATGTGGATATAAACGAGGGATATATTTTTATGATTAAAAATGAAGGAGTTAATGTTGAGGTTTTATCCGTATTTTTGTCAGAATGGAGGTATTAAAAATTAGGATTTTTGAGATATTTTGTGAGGGTTATAATTTTTAATCCGACCATTGGATCGTGGTAATATTTGGATATGTTATACATATATAAGTTGAGTATATGTCCACAAATTTTGAACCGTTAAAAATGAACGAATGATTTATTATGAATTTTACGAGATGACTGGTTCAGAAATTGTTGAATTTTCAGAGTTTATCATTTTGGTAGAAAATTCTAGAATTGGTGGGCCCCACTTGTGGTTGGTGAAGAAATGTGCTGAATTATATTTCAAATGTGGTGGGTGGAAATAGTAGCAGGTAAAGCCATCAGGTTGCAGGTCAAACCTACCAAAATTTTCCTATAAATAGAGGGCTAAGTTAGAATTGAAAATCACACCAGAAACATAAGCTTTCTCTCTTTCTCTCTCTATATTATGAAGCATATTTTGTGAGTTTTTAGATACTTGGTGAGTTGCTATTCATCAGTGCAAGTTTCCTTCAGCATCATATCCGATATCCAGTCAGAAGTACTGCTCTTTTGAGGTAAGGGATAGTAAGGGATAGTAAGGGATTTTAAGGGTTGTTATGATTTTCAGTTTCGTAATTTTTCTGATCTTCAAAAATTTTGAAAAAATTTGAAATGATATTTTGATGAGTTTTCTTGATTGTGTCCAAAAATGGTGATTTTTGGATGTATAGATTGGGAGTTATGAATTTTATGAGAAAAGACTATTTTAAAAGTAACAGCTTATAATTCCTTGTGGTTAACTCCAAAATTGATGAAATTTTTATTGGGAGTACATGCATATGATAGAAGTATACTCTGTAAATTTCAGAATTTTTAGACAAAAGTATAATTTTTGATAAATGTCTAAATATTCGGCTATTTTGGCCATATGAAAAATAGTAAATGACTTTTAAAAATTCTGAGAAAAATATATGTTCACTATGGGACTATATTAAGCTAAATCTCAGAAAAGAAATATTTTTAGAACTGATTTGGTATTTTTCATGGAAATGGTCTAGTTATAAGTAAATGAATTAAATATGTTTTGTGAAGAAAGAAAATTGGAAAATATGATTTTATGGCTTGAGAATCCTATATGAGGTATATGCAGATTTTTGATGAGGGTTTTGGTTATTGATGATGAAATTGTAAGAGTTGGCATTTTATGATGATTAAATGCATTAATTAGTAAAGTGTAAACAATTAAAATAAATTGTTTATAAATTTAAGTAATGTTATTCTTTCAATATCATTATACCGAAATATTGGTATGGATTTTATTGTGGAATTTCTATCTTTTGTGTCGGGATTACTATTCATGAGTTACTATTCACGATTTACTATTCATGAGTTACGAATATTACTCTTGAGATTAAAACTATATGTTGATCATATTATTTTTATCATCATATATAACATTTTTATAACCCTGATGTTGAAATTCTCTTTCACTGGAGTGTAAAGATGGGTAGATTATTGGTATGATCATGACTAGGGTTCTCTTTGGCCTGTAGTGCAAAGTTGAATTGTTGACTGGTATGATCATGACCATTGAATTTATAAGTGAATATCTTTAGCTTAAGTGCAAAGGTGAATTGATTAACATGGTTATAATTATTGTTTATATAAATTCTGAAATGATTATATATTTCTTTGAGATATTAATATCTTTGGCCTGTAGTGCAAAGATGAAATATTGATGAATATCTTTGGCCTGTAGTGCAAAGATGAATTGTTGATGAATATCTTTGGCCCGTAGTGCAAAGATGACATGTTGTTGAATATCTTTGGCCAGTAGTGCAAAGATGAACAGATGTTGAGATAAACATGACCAACTGGTGATACAAATGAATATCTTTGGCCGTAGTGCAAAGATGGATTTATTAGTATGATTATGAACAGGAAATGTGATTTGGTATAACCATGATCTTTGATATTTCAGGTAAAGACAGGTGATGAAAATATTCTTCGTCCTGGGTGCGAAGAAAAATTTATAGTCACAATTATGATTATGAGTTATTCATATGATTGTGGAAAGGAACTGTTGAGTGATGTTACATGGATAAAATATTGTTGATGGATTTTTAACATGGAGAAGATAATAGACTTTATAGTCTATTTGACTCTTCTAATGGATTGCTCGTTCCGCTGCAACTATGGTTGAAATTTTTATCATTTACCATATGTTCTAAATCTCTGATTTATTGTTGATGAAGGCTATTGATAATTGAATTATCTTTAGTCATGATATTCTTTACTGAGCTAGTTGTGCTCACCCTTTTGCTTCACAATTCCTTTCAGGTAATAAGAGTGTAGCTGGGTCGAGCGGGGGTAACAAGGGAATAGAACGGTGGTCATCATTTAGTAGTTATATTTGGTGAAGAAAATAGGGTGAGGCGAACCCAACGTTGGAAGGGTGTTTTGTCACTATCATACAAGATGTCTAATGACATACAACCTCGTGTCATCATAGGACAGGGTTGTGCTCATCCACTTGCTGAGTATATCTACAAGCACTACCTATATAATCTTGGTGTTTGTTTGAAGTATAATTCTCAATTAGAGACAGTGGAGATAATGATAAGTCAAGAGAAGACTCACCATTGGGAAGAATATGATAGTAATCTTCTCGTTTTTCTTTGGGGTCTATTGGGTCAACCAAGGATAATTCTGTGGCTATATGATATCTATCATAACCTAGACGCGTGGCCTCCCATGTACGAAGATTTCCTTGAGCACTTCCCAAGAATTCTAATTTCTAGAACAGTTTTTGACTATACCTTTATGTAAGGTACCTTTGTGAAGTGCTGATACATGATGGTGTCCAACGTCACAGTTGGTATATATTTGTATCCAAACTCACAGCATATGTGTTGTTGTATTTTGCACGACAATTGTTGTAATAAAGTTGTAGTTGTTTTCTGTACCATGTATTTGACGACTCAGAATGGGTTGGATGGAATGGACCTATTTTGGGGTCGTCACAGGTGGTATCAGAGCTATAAGTAAAGAGCCCCGAGCCTCTCGCTGGTGACTTCCTGTTGATGGGGGATGCACCGAAGCCAGACTCTCCGTAGGGGACGCCGTTCTGCGGTGGCAAACTGATAGGTACCACTGTGAGGTGCTGTGGTTGAAGCACCATGAGAGTCACAGGTGGTATCAGAGCTTAGGGATATGATCTCTGGCGGAGATCGGGAAATATAACTAGGAGGGGAGAGATGAGTAAATCCTTCGCTAGTGTGTCCTACCTAAGCTTATTTGTTGGTCAGTCATAATATTGGGATATTATGTGATATGTTAATTTGTTCAATTAACCCTTATTTTGAAGCTGTATTCTAGAATGATATCTGAAATACAGGAGATGAGCAATGGAGAAATCATGATGATAGGGAAGATGGAATCTGAAATGAAAGCAAGGTATTCTCAACTCTTTGAAATACCAGGTACGTAAATTTCGGGGACGAAATTTCATAAGGAGGGGAGATTGTAAGACCCCAAATTTTATGAAATAAAAGTATTCAATTTTTCTTATAATTACTATTCAGTAAATGGTTAAATTGATAAAAGTTTAAAGTTATGAGTGAAATATGATTTTTTTTTTCAAAATAAGCAAGTGGTTATAAAATAATCATTGTTGTCGGGGAATATTCGTTTGGTCGTGGAATATTCTTTTTGTCAGGGAATATTCGTACGACGGCGCAGCCATTTGTGGGCCCCATAACAGAATAACTGTCGGGTGAAGAAAATGACAAATTTGAGTTTTTACAAATAACGGCGTAGTTGTTACCGTTAACACTGTTGGAATACCCGGTGGTTAAAATACAGTAATACGCGTTATTGCACAGTAGCACACGGTATTGCATAGTATTTTTGAAATTATTGATTCTTACGTAAGAAGGCACTACTCAATAATTGTTACAGTAATTACTGTTCAATATTTTATTTTATTGATTCAATAATTGCTGCGTTGATATTTTATATTATTGTTGTTTCAATAATTGTTGCTGCACAGTATTTTCTATTATCATATCAATAATTCATATTATTTGAATAGTATTATTAGATAGCATTATTGGCAATGTCTAGAAAGTTCTGTCTAAGGAGAGGTTTGGTCATCTAATTGCGCGCCAGTAAGGAGAAATCCTTATTGGAAAGCCCCCTCTTTCCTGGGAACGGCCTGGTTGTCATAAATGTGATTCTGTAATATTATTTGTGAATAATTAATTATTGATTCATATGATAAAGAAATATTTATTTTATGTGGATATAAACGAGGGATATATTTTTGTGATTAAAAATGAAGGAGTTAATGTTGAGGTTTTATCCGTATTTTTGTCGGAATGGAGGTATTAAAAATTAGGATTTTTGAGATATTTTGCGAGGGTTATAATTTTTAATCCGACCGTTGGATCGTGGTAATATTTGGATATGTTATACATATATAAGTTGAGTATATGTCCACAAATTTTGAACCGTTAAAAATGAACGTATGATTTATTATGAATTTTACGAGATGACTGGTTCAGAAATTGTTGAATTTTCAGAGTTTATCATTTTGGTAGAAAATTCTAGAATTGGTGGGCCCCACTTGTGGTTGGTGAAGAAATGTGCTGAATTATATTTCAAATGTGGTGGGTGGAAATAGTAGCAGGTAAAGCCATCAGGTTGCAGGTCAAACCTACCAAAATTTTCCTATAAATAGAGGGCTAAGTTAGAATTGAAAATCACACCAGAAACATAAGCTTTCTCTCTTTCTCTCTCTATATTATGAAGCATATTTTGTGAGTTTTTAGATACTTGGTGAGTTGCTATTCATCAGTGCAAGTTTCCTTCAGCATCATATCCGATATCCAGTCAGAAGTACTGCTCTTTTGAGGTAAGGGATAGTAAGGGATAGTAAGGGATTTTAAGGGTTGTTATGATTTTCAGTTTCGTAATTTTTCTGATCTTCAAAAATTTTGAAAAAATTTGAAATGATATTTTGATGAGTTTTCTTGATTGTGTCCAAAAATGGTGATTTTTGGATGTATAGATTGAGAGTTATGAATTTTATGAGAAAAGACTATTTTAAAAGTAACAGCTTATAATTCCTTGTGGTTAACTCCAAAATTGATGAAATTTTTATTGGGAGTACATGTATATGATAGAAGTATACTCTGTAAATTTCAGAATTTTTAGACAAAAGTATAATTTTTGATAAATGTCTAAATATTCGGCTATTTTGGCCATATGAAAAATAGTAAATGACTTTTAAAAATTCTGAGAAAAATATATGTTCACTATGGGACTATATTATGCTAAATCTCAGAAAAGAAATATTTTTAGAACTGATTTGGTATTTTTCATGAAAATGGTCTAGTTATGAGTAAATGAATTAAATATGTTTTGTGAAGAAAGAAAATTGGAAAATAGGATTTTATGGCTTGAGAATCCTATATGAGGTATATGCAGATTTTTGATGAGGGTTTTGGTTATTGATGATGAAATTGTAAGAGTTGGCATTTTATGATGATTAAATGCATTAATTAGTAAAGTGTAAACAATTAAAATAAATTGTTTATAAATTTAAGTAATGTTATTCTTTCAATATCATTATACCGAAATATTGGTATGGATTTTATTGTGAAATTTCTATCTTTTGTGTCGGGATTACTATTCATGAGTTACTATTCACGATTTACTATTCATGAGTTACGAATATTACTCTTGAGATTAAAACTATATGTTGATCATATTATTTTTATCATCATATATAACATTTTTATAACCCTGATGTTGAAATTCTCTTTCACTGGAGTGTAAAGATGGGTAGATTATTGGTATGATCATGACTAGGGTTCTCTTTGGCCTGTAGTGCAAAGTTGAATTGTGACTGGTATGATCATGACCATTGAATTTATAATTGAATATCTTTAGCTTAAGTGCAAAGGTGAATTGATTAACATGGTTATAATTATTGTTTATATAAATTCTGAAATGATTATATATTTCTTTGAGATATTAATATCTTTGGCCTGTAGTGCAAAGATGAAATATTGATGAATATCTTTGGCCTGTAGTGCAAAGATGAATTGTTGATGAATATCTTTGGCCCGTAGTGCAAAGATGACATGTTGTTGAATATCTTTGGCCAGTAGTGCAAAGATGAACAGATGTTGAGATAAACATGACCAACTGGTGATACAAATGAATATCTTTGGCCGTAGTGCAAAGATGGATTTATTAGTATGATTATGAACAGGAAATGTGATTTGGTATAACCATGATCTTTGATGTTTCAGGTAAAGACAGGTGATGAAAATATTCTTCGTCCTGGGTGCGAAGAAAAATTTATAGTCACAATTATGATTATGAGTTATTCATATGATTGTGGAAAGGAACTGTTGAGTGATGTTACATGGATAAAATATTGTTGATGGATTTTTAACATGGAGAAGATAATAGACTTTATAGTCTATTTGACTCTTCTAATGGATTGCTCGTTCCGCTGCAACTATGGTTGAAATTTTTATCATTTACCATATGTTCTAAATCTCTGATTTATTGTTGATGAAGGCTATTGATAATTGAATTATCTTTAGTCATGATATTCTTTACTGAGCTAGTTGTGCTCACCCTTTTGCTTCACAATTCCTTTCAGGTAATAAGAGTGTAGCTGGGTCGAGCGGGGGTAACAAGGGAATAGAACGGTGGTCATCATTTAGTAGTTATATTTGGTGAAGAAAATAGGGTGAGGCGAACCCAACGTTGGAAGGGTGTTTTGTCACTATCATACAAGATGTCTAATGACATACAACCTCGTGTCATCATAGGACAGGGTTGTGCTCATCCACTTGCTGAGTATATCTACAAGCACTACCTATATAATCTTGGTGTTTGTTTGAAGTATAATTCTCAATTAGAGACAGTGGAGATAATGATAAGTCAAGAGAAGACTCACCATTGGGAAGAATATGATAGTAATCTTCTCGTTTTTCTTTGGGGTCTATTGGGTCAACCAAGGATAATTCTGTGGCCATATGATATCTATCATAACCTAGACGCGTGGCCTCCCATGTACGAAGGTTTCCTTGAGCACTTCCCAAGATTCTAATTTCTAAAACAGTTTTTGACTATACCTTTATGTAAGGTACCTTTGTGAAGTGCTGATACATGATGGTGTCCAACGTCACAGTTGGTATATATTTGTATCCAAACTCACAGCATATGTGTTGTTGTATTTTGCACGACAATTGTTGTAATAAAGTTGTAGTTGTTTTCTGTACCATGTATTTGACGACTCAGAATGGGTTGGATGGAATGGACCTATTTTGGGGTCGTCACAGGTGGTATCAGAGCTATAAGTAAAGAGCCTCGAGCCTCTCGCTGGTGACTTCCTGTTGATGGGGGATGCACCGAAGCCAGACTCTCCGTAGGGGACGCCGTTCTGTTGTGGCAAACTGATAGGTACCACTGTGAGGTGCTGTGGTTGAAGCACCATGAGAGTCACAGGTGGTATCAGAGCTTAGGGATATGATCTCTGGCGGAGATCGGGAAATATAACTAGGAGGGGAGAGATGAGTAAATCCTTCGCTAGTGTGTCCTACCTAAGCTTATTTGTTGGTCAGTCATAATATTGGGATATTATGTGATATGTTAATTTGTTCAATTAACCCTTATTTTGAAGCTGTATTCTAGAATGATATCTGAAATACAGGAGATGAGCAATGGAGAAATCATGATGATAGGGAAGATGGAATCTGAAATGAAAGCAAGGTATTCTCAACTCTTTGAAATACCAGGTACGTAAATTTCGGGGACGAAATTTCATAAGGAGGGGAGATTGTAAGACCCCGAATTTTATGAAATAAAAGTATTCAATTTTTCTTATAATTACTATTCAGTAAATGGTTAAATTGATAAAAGTTTAAAGTTATGAGTGAAATATGATTTATTTTTTAAAATAAGCAAGTGGTTATAAAATAATCATTGTTGTCGGGGAATATTCGTTTGGTCGTGGAATATTCTTTTTGTCGGGGAATATTCGTACGACGGCGCAGCCATTTGTGGGCCCCATAACAGAATAACTGTCGGGTGAAGAAAATGACAAATTTGAGTTTTTACAAATAACGGCGTAGTTGTTACCGTTAACACTGTTGGAATACCCGGTGGTTAAAATACAGTAATACGCATTATTGCACAGTAGCACACGGTATTGCATAGTATTTTTGAAATTATTGATTCTTACGTAAGAAGGCACTACTCAATAATTGTTACAGTAATTACTGTTCAATATTTTATTTTATTGATTCAATAATTGCTGCGTTGATATTTTATATTATTGTTGTTTCAATAATTGTTGCTGCACAGTATTTTCTATTATCATATCAATAATTCATATTATTTGAATAGTATTATTAGACAGCATTATTGGTAATGTCTAGAAAGTTCTGTCTAAGGAGAGGTTTGGTCATCTAATTGCGCGCCAGTAAGGAGAAATCCTTATTGGAAAGCCCCCTCTTTCCTGGGAACGGCCTGGTTGTCATAAATGTGATTCTGTAATATTATTTGTGAATAATTAATTATTGATTCATATGATAAGGAAATATTTATTTTATGTGGATATAAACGAGGGATATATTTTTATGATTAAAAATGAAGGAGTTAATGTTGAGGTTTTATCCGTATTTTTGTCAGAATGGAGGTATTAAAAATTAGGATTTTTGAGATATTTTGTGAGGGTTATAATTTTTAATCCGACCATTGGATCGTGGTAATATTTGGATATGTTATACATATATAAGTTGAGTATATGTCCACAAATTTTGAACCGTTAAAAATGAACGAATGATTTATTATGAATTTTACGAGATGACTGGTTCAGAAATTGTTGAATTTTCAGAGTTTATCATTTTGATAGAAAATTCTAGAATTGGTGGGCCCCACTTGTGGTTGGTGAAGAAATGTGCTGAATTATATTTCAAATGTGGTGGGTGGAAATAGTAGCAGGTAAAGCCATCAGGTTGCAGGTCAAACCTACCAAAATTTTCCTATAAATAGAGGGCTAAGTTAGAATTGAAAATCACACCAGAAACATAAGCTTTCTCTCTTTCTCTCTCTATATTATGAAGCATATTTTGTGAGTTTTTAGATACTTGGTGAGTTGCTATTCATCAGTGCAAGTTTCCTTCAGCATCATATCCGATATCTAGTCAGAAGTACTGCTCTTTTGAGGTAAGGGATAGTAAGGGATAGTAAGGGATTTTAAGGGTTGTTATGATTTTCAGTTTCGTAATTTTTCTGATCTTCAAAAATTTTGAAAAAATTTGAAATGATATTTTGATGAGTTTTCTTGATTGTGTCCAAAAATGGTGATTTTTGGATGTATAGATTGGGAGTTATGAATTTTATGAGAAAAGACTATTTTAAAAGTAACAGCTTATAATTCCTTGTGGTTAACTCCAAAATTGATGAAATTTTTATTGGGAGTACATGTATATGATAGAAGTATACTCTGTAAATTTCAAAATTTTTAGACAAAAGTATAATTTTTGATAAATGTCTAAATATTCGGCTATTTTGGCCATATGAAAAATAGTAAATGACTTTTAAAAATTCTGAGAAAAATATATGTTCACTATGGGACTATATTAAGCTAAATCCCAGAAAAGAAATATTTTTAGAACTGATTTGGTATTTTTCATGGAAATGGTCTAGTTATAAGTAAATGAATTAAATATGTTTTGTGAAGAAAGAAAATTGGAAAATATGATTTTATGGCTTGAGAATCCTATATGAGGTATATGCAGATTTTTGATGAGGGTTTTGGTTATTGATGATGAAATTGTAAGAGTTGGCATTTTATGATGATTAAATGCATTAATTAGTAAAGTGTAAACAATTAAAATAAATTGTTTATAAATGTAAGTAATGTTATTCTTTCAATATCATTATACCGAAATATTGGTATGGATTTTATTGTGGAATTTCTATCTTTTGTGTCGGGATTACTATTCATGAGTTACTATTCACGATTTACTATTCATGAGTTACGAATATTACTCTTGAGATTAAAACTATATGTTGATCATATTATTTTTATCATCATATATAACATTTTTATAACCCTGATGTTGAAATTCTCTTTCACTGGAGTGTAAAGATGGGTAGATTATTGGTATGATCATGACTAGGGTTCTCTTTGGCCTGTAGTGCAAAGTTGAATTGTTGACTGGTATGATCATGACCATTGAATTTATAAGTGAATATCTTTAGCTTAAGTGCAAAGGTGAATTGATTAACATGGTTATAATTATTGTTTATATAAATTCTGAAATGATTATATATTTCTTTGAGATATTAATATCTTTGGCCTGTAGTGCAAAGATGAAATATTGATGAATATCTTTGGCCTGTAGTGCAAAGATGAATTGTTGATGAATATCTTTGGCCCGTAGTGCAAAGATGACATGTTGTTGAATATCTTTGGCCAGTAGTGCAAAGATGAACAGATGTTGAGATAAACATGACCAACTGGTGATACAAATGAATATCTTTGGCCGTAGTGCAAAGATGGATTTATTAGTATGATTATGAACAGGAAATGTGATTTGGTATAACCATGATCTTTGATATTTCAGGTAAAGACAGGTGATGAAAATATTCTTCGTCCTGGGTGCGAAGAAAAATTTATAGTCACAATTATGATTATGAGTTATTCATATGATTGTGGAAAGGAACTGTTGAGTGATGTTACATGGATAAAATATTGTTGATGGATTTTTAACATGGAGAAGATAATAGACTTTATAGTCTATTTGACTCTTCTAATGGATTGCTCGTTCCGCTGTAACTATGGTTGAAATTTTTATCATTTACCATATGTTCTAAATCTCTGATTTATTGTTGATGAAGGCTATTGATAATTGAATTATCTTTAGTCATGATATTCTTTACTGAGCTAGTTGTGCTCACCCTTTTGCTTCACAATTCCTTTCAGGTAATAAGAGTGTAGCTGGGTCGAGCGGGGGTAACAAGGGAATAGAACGGTGGTCATCATTTAGTAGTTATATTTGGTGAAGAAAATAGGGTGAGGCGAACCCAACGTTGGAAGGGTGTTTTGTCACTATCATACAAGATGTCTAATGACATACAACCTCGTGTCATCATAGGACAGGGTTGTTCTCATCCACTTGTCGAGTATATCTACAAGCACTACCTATATAATCTTGGTGTTTGTTTGAAGTATAATTCTCAATTAGAGACAGTGGAGATAATGATAAGTCAAGAGAAGACTCACCATTGGGAAGAATATGATAGTAATCTTCTCGTTTTTCTTTGGGGTCTATTGGGTCAACCAAGGATAATTCTGTGGCTATATGATATCTATCATAACCTAGACGCGTGGCCTCCCATGTATGAAGATTTCCTTGAGCACTTCCCAAGAATTCTAATTTCTAGAACAGTTTTTGACTATACCTTTATGTAAGGTACCTTTGTGAAGTGCTGATACATGATGGTGTCCAACGTCACAGTTGGTATATATTTGTATCCAAACTCACAGCATATGTGTTGTTGTATTTTGCACGACAATTGTTGTAATAAAGTTGTAGTTGTTTTCTGTACCATGTATTTGACGACTCAGAATGGGTTGGATGGAATGGACCTATTTTGGGGTCGTCACAAAAATCACACCAGAAATAAGTTTTTTCTCTTTCTCTCTCTAGATTATTGAGTGTATTTTTTGAGTATTTAGATACTTTGAGAGTTTCTATTCATCAGAGCAAGTTTCTTTCAGCCTTATACCGGTATTCCGACCAGAAGTACTGATATTTTGAGGTAAGGGATATTATTTTCTTCTTAAATGATATTATTTTCTTCAATATCATTATGTTGAAATATTAACATTAGTTTTTATTAAATTTGAAACTTTTTGTGTCGGGGTTACTATTCACGTATACGACACTATTCACGTATACGGCACTATTCACGAATACGACACTATTCACCGAAAAATAAAATTTTCTCTTTTTGTCCAAGATGTCTTTTATGGTCACTATCTTTGATTGTATCCTTGTTTTGATCTTTATTTTTGAATTCTGCTTCACAATTGATTATTATGAAGTATTATTGATCTTGGATAAACTGTTATACGAATCCCTACTATTTGTCCTTCTGTCTCACTGGATTCGTTCTCTTGAAGATATTTTTCATCATCCTCAGTCTTAAATGATGATATTACTGAATATCTTTGGCCTGTAGTGGAAAGATGTATGATTACTTAATGAATATCTTTGGCCTGTAGTGCAAAGATGAACAGGTGTTGAGATGAACATGACTGACAAAAAATACAAATGAATATCTTTGGCCTGTAGTGCAAAGATGAATATTTGGATAAAGATGATTATTAATTGATGTTACAGGGATAAAATATTGATGATGGACTTTTAAATCTTAGAAGATAGTAGAATTCATTCTCTACTTTACTCTTCTAATGGTTTGCTGTTTCCGCTGCAGTTGTTGATCTAAAACTTGTTGTCGATTATATTCTATCAGATTTTTTCCTGTTGAATACTAATGATAATTTGTTGTATATTATCTTAGTCATAATATTCTTTACTGGGTTAGTTGAGCTCACCCTTTTCCTTTTTGTTCTATTTTTCTTCTCAGGAGGTGAGAACATAGCAGGATCTAGTCGGGATATGGAGTAATGATTCTAGAAAGATGTTTTAGCAGTCCTCACTATTTCTGTAAAATAGTGTTTTAATAATTGTATTGATGACTTATTTGAGTGTAGATATTGTCTAGAAGGTAATATTTGTATTTAAACTCATAGTATGTGTTGTCGTATTTTGCACGACAATTGTATTATTAAAGTTGTAGTTTGTTTTCTGTACCATGTATTTGGCGACTCAGAATGGGTGTTGTATACCTATTTTGGGGGCATCACAGTTGGTATCAGAGCTTAGGGATATGATCCCTGGCTGAGATGTGAGACAAGAACTAGGAGGGGAGAGACGGGAAATTTCTTTGCTAGTATGACCTGACTAAGTTTATTTGGTGTTTATTTAGTCGGTTAGAGTATAGGGATAATATGTGACATGTCAATTAACCCTTGTTTTATGGCAGTATTTAAGAATGACAGCTGAGAACGTTAATAATGGAGTAAATCAGACCGTGGAGACACCTTTGGTCACCACCCAGGAGAACGTGCAACAGAAATGGAATATTCCTCCTGTAAACAACGTTACCGAGCAAACGATGAATGATGGAATGTTTAGGAGCTTTTTACAGTTCATGCAAAATCAGACGAGGGAGACTCGTGTGCAGAATACGGGTGGAAATGATAACAACGCGCGGTTTGTCACAGCTAAGCAGTTCAAAGAATTGGGACCACCAGAATTTAAGGGAAAGCCGGATCCGATCATGGCGGAAACGTGGGTCAAGCAAATTACCAAGATATTCGATGTCTTGGGATGCACGGAGGAACAGAAGGTTCCATTCGCCACCTTTATGTTCCGTGGTGAGGTAGACTACTGGTGGGAGTCTGTGAAGCGTACCCAGCCTGACGCACTCAACATGTCCTGGGAAACGTTTCAGAAACTGTTTAATGACAAGTACTTTCCTGAAAGTATTCGTCATATGAAGGAGGTAGAGTTTATTAGACTGGAACAAAACAACATGACGGTGTCCCAATACGAGGCGAAGTTTGCAGAGTTATCTAGGTTTGCACCTCATTTGGTCGAGAATGAGGAACGAATGACAATGATATTTCTGAGAGGTTTAAAACCCGAGATTCGGCAATATCTTATCTCTCATAAATTTTCTTTATATTCAGATGTTGTAAATAGGGCTCAATTATTAGAGCGAGATAATGAGTATGTTCAACCGAGGGACCACAACCAGGGTCATACTGGTGACAGCAGTCATCGGAGCGATGAGAACCAGCGAATAGGGAAAAATACAGACAAAAGTGGTAACCACTCAGGTGGTCATCGTGGCCTTGATAATAGGAGAGGTGAGTCAAGTCGAAATTTCAAGAAGAGAAGATTTAACGATGACAGGAAGACGTCGACAGCAGCACCATCACCAGGAACAAATTCTAGCGGAGGAGAACTACCACCAGTTAGATGTTACAGATGCGGAGAGGAGGGACATATAAGTCCAAACTGCCCACAACAGTTCAAGGTATGTTATAATTGTGGAAAGGAAGGACATATCGCTCGAGATTGTACTATAGCGAAACCAAGTCCAGCTGCGACGGTGACACCAAAGGCGGATACGGACAAAATAAAGTCGGCGGTTTCTGGAAGAGCGTTTGTCATGACTGCCCAAAATACGAGGAACCCGAACGAAGGTATAACGTGTTAGTTAATTATAAATTCTTGTGAAGTTTATACCTTACTAGATACCGGTTCTACCCATTCTTTTATCTCTCCTGCTTGTGCTCAACGTTTAAACTTGACTCCGGAGAAATTAGACTTTGACCTATCTGTGGAGACTCCGTTAGGAGAAACTTTTATTTCATCTATAGTTTATAAATCTTGCTTAATCCAAGTTGGCACAATCACATTACCTGTTGAACTAATCTCTTTAAAGATACTTGCTTTTGATGTGATTTTAAGAATTGATTGGTTAACTACTCATCATGCCAAAATTGATTGTTTTCGTATAGTTGTTAGTTTTCATATTCCTAACCAACCTGTTATGCGAATTCAAGCAACCAAATCACTAAAATCAATCGCTGTCATACCAAGCCATAAAGCCATTCGTTTATTGAAAAACGAATGCCAAGCTTTCTTAGCCCATGTCATGGACTTGAACAAAAATACGTCAGATTTGAATGATATTTCTGTTGTTAGTGAATTTCCTGACGTATTTCCTAAAGAATTTTCTGGCCTAACCCAGAGCGTGATATTAAATTTTTGTATTGATCTTCAACCCGATACAAAACCCATTTCTAAAATCTCATATTGAATAGCTCCTATTGAACTTCAGGAGTTAAAAACCCAACTATAGAAGTTGGTACCCGAGCCTCTATCTGGTGACTTCCTTTGTGGAATGCACCAAAGCCAGACTCTCCGTAAGGGACTCTATATGTGTGTGGTGGTAAAATAATAGGTGTCATTGTGACGTGCTATCCAAGATTGGGATATGAATCACAATTGAGAGCAACCGAAGTCGGTGACCAAAGTACGTAGCTTTCTGGGCTAAGCTGGTTACTATCAGAGATTCGTGGAAGGATTTTCTCGAATCGCTACTCCGTTAACTTAGCTGACTCAGAAAGATACAAAATTCGTATGGAGCGAGAAATGCGAGAAGATTTTCCAATAGCTCAAGAGGCGACTCATTCGGAACCTGTTCTGACCATACCATCCTGGAAAAGCGAACGTGGTAGCTGACGCGTTGAGTAGAAGATTGTACGCGAGTACGAGTGCGATATTGTTGAACACAAAGACCTATTTTGTATAATATATAAATGATAGAGATAGAGTTAATGACTCTAGGGACCCACGTGATGATATACGAGTAAAATTGACTTTAATCGATAACGTTAAAGCCGCTCATGCTACGAACATAGAGCTGATGCGTATGAAGAAGAAAGTGCAAGAAGGTGCTATTCCAGAAGCAAGAATCGATGAAGAAGGAATACTTCGAGTCAACGCCAGACTTTGTGTTCCTAACGATTTTGACTTGAAGCATAGAATAATGATGTAGGCACACAACACACTGTTTGCAATCCATCCTGGGAGTACCAAAATGTATCACGATCTTCGACATACATTTTGGTGGAGCAATATGAAAAGAGAGATCGCGGATGTGACAACCCCAAAATAGGTCCATTCCACCCAACCCATTCTGAGTCGTCAAATACATGGTACAGAAAACAACTACAACTTTATTACAACAATTGTCGTGCAAAATACAACAACACATATGCTGTGAGTTTGGATACAAATATATACCAAATGTGACTCATGTTCCAACTGTGGACATCACCTCACAATAACACCTTACATAAAGGTATAGTCAAAAACTGTTTTAGAAATTAGAATCTTTGGGAAGTGCTCAAGGAAACCTTCGTACATGGGAGGTCATGCGTCTAGGTTATGATAGATATCATATGGCCACAGAATTATCCTTGGTTGACCCAATAGACCCCAAAGAAAAACGAGAAGATTACTATCATATTCTTCCCAATGGTGAGTCTTCTCTTGACTTATCATTATCTCCACTGTCTCTAAATGAGAATTATACTTCAAACAAACACCAAGATTATATAGGTAGTGCTCATAGATATACTCAGCAAGTGGATGAGCACAACCCTGTCTTATGATGATACGAGGTTGTATGTCATTAGACATCTTGTATGATAGTGACGAAACACCCTTCCAACGTTGGGTTCGCCTCACCCTATTTTCTTCACCAAATATAACTACTAAATGAACTTTTCTATACTGCTTCGGGAGAACATCCACAGCTAGAGACCACCGTTCTATTTCTTCGTTACCCTCGCTTGACCCAGCTACACTCTTATTACCTGAAAGGAATTGTGAAGCAAAAGGGTGAGCACAACTAGCTCAGTAAAGAATATCATGACTAAAGATAATTAAATTATCAATAGCCTTCATCAATAATAAATTAGAGATTTAGAACATATGGTAAATGATAAAAATTTCAACCATAGTTGCAGCGGAACGAGCAATCTATTAGAAGAGTCAAATAGACTATAAAGTCTATTATCTTCTCCATGTTAAAAATCCACCAACAATATTTTATCCCTGTAACATCAATCAACAGTTCCTTTCCACAATCATATGAATAACTCATAATCATAATTGTGATTCTAAATTTTTCTTCGCACCCAGGACGAAGAATATTTTCATCACATGTCTTTACCTGAAACATCAAAGATCATGGTTATACCAAATCACAGTTCCTGTTCATAATCATACTAATAAATCCATCTTTGCACTACGACCAAAGATATTCAACAACAGTTCATCTTTGCACTACAGGCCAAAGATATTCATCAACAGACCATCTTTGCACTACAGGCCAAAGATATTCAACAACAGTTCATCTTTGCACTACAGGCCAAAGATATTCATCAATAATTCATCTTTGCACTACTGCCAAAGATATTCTTCAACAGTTCATATTTGCACTACAAGTCAAATATATTCATCAACAGTTTATATTTACACTACAGGCTAAATATATTAATATCTCAAAGAAATATATAATCATTTCAGAATTTATATAAACAATAATTATAATCATGTTGATCATTTCACCTTTGCACTTAAGCTAAAGATATTCAATTATAAATTTAATGGTCATGATCATACCAGTCAACAATTCAACTTTGCACTACTGGCCAAAGAGAACCCATAGTCATGATCATACCAATAATTTACCCATCTTTACACTCAAGCGAAAGAGAATTTCAACATCAAAGTTATAAAAATGTTATATATGATTATAAAAATAATATGATCAAAACATGGATTTAATTTCAAGAGCAATATTCATAAATCAACTATAATTTGGTTAGAAAAAGAAACTAATTTTGTCGTGAATAGTAACTCGTGAATAGTAACTTATGAATAGTAACTCGTGAATAGTAATTCCGACACAAAAAGGTAGAAATTCTACAATATAATACATACCAATATTTCGGTATAATGATATTGAAAGAATAATATTTCTTAAGCTTATAAATAATTTATTTTAATTGTTTACACTTTATTAAATAATGCATTTAATCATTCTAAAATGCCAAACTCATAAGATTTTATCACCAATAATCAAAACCCTCATCAAAAATCTGCATATACCTCATATAGGATTCTCAAGCCATAAAATCCTATTTTTCAATTTTCTTACTTCACATAACATATTTAATTCATTTTCTCATAACTAGACTATTTTCATGAAAAATACCAAATCCGTTCCAAAAATATTTCTTTTCTGGAATTTAGCATAATATAGTCCCATATTGAACATATATTTTTCTCAGAATTTTTAAAACTCATTTACTATTTTTCATATGGCCAAAACCGCCGAATATTTAGACATTTATCATAAATTGTACTTTTATCCAAAAATTCTGAAATTCACAGAGTACACTCCTATCATATACATGTACTCCCAATAAAAATTTCATCAATTTTGGAGTTAACCACAAGGAATTATAAGCGGTTACTTTTAAAATAGTTTTTTCTCATAAAATTCATAACTCTTAATCTATACATCCAAAAATCACCATTTTTGGACACAATCAAGAAAACTCATCAAAATATCATTTCAAATTTTTCCAGAATTTTTGAAGATCAGAAAAATTACGAAACTGAAAATCATAACAACCCTTAAAATCCCTTAATATCCCTTACCTCAAAAGTGCAGTATTTCTGACTGGAATGCAAAGCCGAAGGAAACTTGCACTGAATAGCAACTCTCAAAGTATCTAAATACTCACAAAGTATGCTTCATAATATAGAGAGAGAAAGAGAGAAAGCTTATGTTTCTGGTGTGATTTTCAATTCTAACTTAGCCATCTATTTATAGGAAAATTTTGGTAGGTTTGACCTGCAACCTGATGGCTTTACCTGCTACTATTCCCACCCACCACATTTGAAATATAATTCAGCACATTTCTTCACCAACCACAAGTGGGGCCCACCAATTCTAGAATTTTTCACCAAAATGATAAACTCCGAAAATTTAATAATTTCTGAACCAGTCATCTCGTAAAATTCATAATAAATCATACGTTCATTTTTAACGGTTCAAAATTTATGGACATATATTCAACTTATATATGTATAACATATCCAAAAATTACCACGATCCAACGGTCGGATTAAAAATTATAACCCCCGCAAAATATCTCAAAAATCTTGATTGATTTTTAATACCTCCATTCCTACAAAAATACAGATAAAACATCTCAACATTAACTCCTTCATTTTTAACCACAAAAATATATCCCTCATTTATATCCACATAAAATAAATATTTCCTTATCATATGAATCAATAATTAATTATTCATAAATAATATTACAGAATCACATTTATGACAACCAGGCCGTTCCCAGGAAAGAGGGGGCTTTCCAATAAGGATTTCTCCTTACTAGCGCGCAATTAGATGACCAAACCTCTCCTTAGACAGAACTTTCTAGACATTGCCAATAATGCTATCTAATAATATTATTCAAATAATATGAATTATTGATCTGATAATAGAAAATATTGTGCAGCAACAATTATTGAAACAACAATAATATAAAATATCAACGCAGCAATTACTGAATCAATAAAATAAAATATTGAACAGTAATTACTGTAACAATTATTGAGTAGTGCCTTCTTACGTAAGAATCAATAATTTCAAAAATACTATGCAATACCGTGTGCTACTGTGCAATAACGCGTATTATTATATTTTAACCACCGGGTATTCTAACAGTGTTAACGGTAACAACTACGCCGTTATTTGTAAAAACTCAAATTTGTCATTTTCTTCACCCGACAGTTATTCTATTATGGGGCCCACAAATGGCTGCGCCGTCGTACGAATATTCCCCGACAGAAAGAATATTCCACGACCAAACGAATATTCCCCGACAATAATGATTATTTTATAACCACTTGCTTATTTTGAAAAAAATCATATTTCACTTATAACTTTAAATTTTTATCAATTTAACCATTTACTGAATAGTAATTATAAGAAAAATTGAATACTTTTATTTCATAAAATTCGGGGTCTTACAGCGGAGTTTATCTCGAGGTGTTTAACTTGTCAACGTGTAAAGGCGGAGCATCAAGTGCCAAAGGGTCATTGTTGATAGATTAACCAAGTCTGCCCATTTCTTGCCTATACGTGAGACTTATTCCCTCAAACGTCTTGTACGTGAATGAGATTGTGAGATTGCATAGCATGCCAGTATCCATAGTTTCGGATCGTGACCCAAGATTCACTTCACGATTTTGGGTTAGCTTGCAGAAAGCTATGGGCACGGATTTACGATTTAGTTCAGCATACCATCCTCAAACGGACGGACAATCAGATAGGACTATTCAAACCCTTGAAGATCTATTAAGACTCTGTGTCGTAGATCTCAAAGGGAGTTGGGATAAGTACCTCCTGTGACGCCCCCAAAATAGGT
Organism: Panax notoginseng; assembly: GCA_016801055.1. Classification (NCBI taxonomy): domain Eukaryota; kingdom Viridiplantae; phylum Streptophyta; class Magnoliopsida; order Apiales; family Araliaceae; genus Panax; species Panax notoginseng. The sequence goes on along the minus strand of CM029015.1, from coordinate 224,721,773 downwards.
ATACAACACCCATTCTGAGTCGTCAAATACATGGTACAGAAAGTAAACTACAACTTCAATAATACAATTGTCGTGCAAAATACGACAACACATACTGTGAGTTTAAATACAAGTATTGTCTTCTGGACAATATCCACACTCAAATAAATCCTCATTACAATTATTCAAACACTATTTTACAGAAATAGTGAGGACTGCTAATACATCTTTCTAGAACCATCACTACATACCCCGACTAGATCCTGCTATGTTCTCACCTCCTGAGAAGAAAAATGGAACAAAAAGGAAAAGGGTGAGCTCAACTAGCCCAGTAAAGAATATTATGACTAAGATAATATACAACAAATTATCGTTAGTCTTCAACAGGGAAAAATCTGATAAAATATAATCGACAACAAGTTTTAGATCAACAACTGCAGCGGAAACAGCAAACCATTAGAAGAGTCAAGTAGAGAAAGAATTCTACTATCTTCTAAGATTTAAAAGTCCATCATCAATATTTTATCCCTGTAACATCAATTAATAATCATCTTTAACCAAATATTCATCTTTGCACTACAGGCCAAAGATATTCATTTATATCATCAGTCGGTCATGTTCATCTCAACACCTGTTCATCTTTGCACTACAGGCCAAAGATATTCATCAAGTAATTATACATCTTTGCACTACAGGCCAAAGATATTCAGTAATATCATCATTTAGGACTGAGGATGATGAAAAATATCTTAAAGAGAACGAATCCAGTGAGACAGAAGGACAAATATTAGGGATTCGTATAACAGTTTATCCAAGATCAATAATACTTCATAATAATCAATTGTGAAGCAGAATTCAAAAATAAAGATCAAAACATGGATACAATCAAAGATAGTAACCATAATAGACATCTTGGATAAAAAGGAAAAATTTTATTTTTTGGTGAATAGTGCCGTATTCGTGAATAGTGCCGTATACGTGAATAGTGCCGTATACGTGAATAGTAACCCCCGACACAAAAAGTTCCAAATTTGATAAAAACTCATATCAATATTTCAGCATAATGATATTGAAGAAAATAATATCATTTAAGAAGAAAATAATATCTCTTACCTCAAAATATCAGTACTTCTGGTCGGAATACCGGTATAAGGCTGAAAGAAACTTGCTCTGATGAATAGAAACTCTCAAAGTATCTAAATACTCACAAAATACACTCAATAATCTAGAGAGAGAAAGAGAGAAAACTTGTTTCTGGTGTGATTTTCAATTCTAACTTAGCCCTCTATTTATAAGAAAATTTTGGTAGGTTTGACCTGCAACCTGATGGCTTTACCTGCTACTATTCCCACCCACCACATTTGAAATATAATTCAGCACATTTCTTCACCAACCACAAGTGGGGCCCACCAATTCTAGAATTTTTCACCAAAATGATAAACTCCGAAAATTCAACAATTTCTAAACCAGTCATCTTGTAAAATTCATAATAAATCATACGTTCATTTTTAACGGTTCAAAATTTGTGGACATATACTCAACTTATATATGTATAACATATCCAAAAATTACCACGATCCAACGGTCGGATTAAAAATTATAACCCCCGCAAACTATCTCAAAAACCCTAATTTTTAATACCTCCATTCCGACAAAAATACTGACAAAAACCTCAACATTAACTCCTTCATTTTTAACCACAAAAATATATCCCTCATTTATATCCACATAAAATAAATATTTCCTTATCATATGAATCAATAATTAATTATTCACAAATAATATTACAGAATCACATTTATGACAACCAGGCCGTTCCCAGGAAAGAGGGGGCTTTCCAATAAGGATTTCTCCTTACTGGCGCGCAATTAGATGACCAAACCTCTCCTTAGACAGAACTTTCTAGACATTGCCAATAATGTTATCTAATAATATTATTCAAATAATATGAATTATTGATCTGATAAATGAAAATACTGTGCAGCAACAATTATTGAAACAACAATAATATAAAATATCAACGCAGCAATTATTGAATCAATAAAATAAAATATTGAATAATAACTACTGTAACAATTATTGAGTAGTGCCTTCTTACGTAAGAATCAATAATTGGTGCAATACCGTGTGCTACTGTATTTTAACCACCGGGTATTCCAACAGTATTAACGGTAACAACTACGCCGTTATTTATAAACAACTTATACTTGTCGTTTTCTTCATCCAATCGCTTTCCGTTATGGGGCCCACACAAGGCTGCGTCGTCGTACGAATATTCCCCGACAGCAAGAATATTCCACGACCAACCGAATATTCACTGACCAAAAATAAATATTTTATAACCACTTGCTTATTTTGTAAAATTTATACATTTCACCCATAACCAAAGTATTATATCAAATTAACCCCTTATTATTCACAATAATATTTAGAGAAAATTTGATTTTATTCATTAATAAGTTGGGGTCTTACACCTCCTATTGGTGGAATTCTCCTACAACAACAGTTATCAGGCGAGCATAGGTGTGGCTCCATTCGATGCGTTGTATGAAAGAAAATGTCATTCTCCAGTATGCTGAGACGAGGTGGGTGAATCAACATTGTTGGGACCAGAGTTGGTACGCATGACTACAGAGAAGATCCAAACGATTCGACAACGTATACAAACGGCACAGGATCGACAAAAGAGTTATGCGGATCTTCATCGGAAGGACGTGAAATTTAATATTGGGGATCATGTATTGTTACGTGTTGCACCATGGAAGGGAGTTACAAGATTTGGGAAAAGAGGAAAGCTCAATCCAAGATTTGTTGGTCCATTTGAGATTCTTGACCAAATAGGAAATGTGGCATATAGACTCGCATTACCTCCAAACATGTCTCGTGTTCAAAATGTTTTTCACATATCTATGCTTCGTAAATATGTGGACGACCCGAATCATATTATTGCGTTAGAACCAGACGAGATAGCCGAAGATTTAACGTACGAGGAGGTACCTGTTAAGATATTGGATAGGAAAGAACATGTCCTATGCACGAAGGTTATACCACAAGTTAAGGTTTTATGGAGAAACCATGCTATTGAAGAAATGACTTGGGAGTTGGAATCAGAAATGAAAGCGAGGTATCCTCATTTTTTCGAAACACCAGGTACGTACGTCAATTTCGAGGACGAAATTTCATAAGGAGGGGAGGTTGTAAGACCCCAACTTATTAATAAATGAAATTAAATTTCCTCTATTTATTATTTTGAAATGGAAAGGGTTGATTTGATTAATGTGGTTAGTTATGGATAAAATGCACAAAATTTCAAATAAGCAAGTGGTAATAAAATATTCATTTTTGGTCGGTGAATATTCGTTTGGTCGTGGAATATTCTTGCTGTCGCGGAATATTCGTACGACGGCGCAGCCTTGTGTGGGCCCCATAACGGAAAACGATTGGATGAAGAAAACGACAAGTATAAGCTGTTTATAATTAACGGCGTAGTTGTTACCGTTAATACTGTTGGAATACCCGGTGGTTAAAATACAGTAGCACACGGTATTGCACCAATTATTGATTCTTACGTAAGAAGGCACTACTCAATAATTGTTACAGTAGTTATTATTTAATATTTTATTTTATTGATTCAATAATTGCTACGTTGATATTTTATATTATTGTTGTTTCAGTAATTGTCACTGCACAGTATTTCCCATTATCAGATCAATAATTCATATTATTTGAATAATATTATTAGATAACATTATTGACAATGTCTAGAAAGTTCTGTCTAAGGAGAGGTTTGGTCATCTAATTGCGCACCAGTAAGAAGAAGTCCTTATTGGAAAGCCCCCTCTTTCCTGGGAACGGCCTGGTTGTCATAAATGTGATTCTGTAATATTATTTGTGAATAATTAATTATTGATTCATATGATAAGGAAATATTTATTTTATGTGGATATAAATGAGGGGTATATTTTTGTGGTTAAAAATAAAGGAGTTAATGTTGAGGTATTTTATCTGTATTTTTGTCGGAACGGAGATATTGAAAATCAAATTAGGGTTTTTGAGATATTTTACGAGGGTTATAATTTTTAATCCGACCGTTGGATCGTGGTAATTTTTGGATATGTTATACATATATAAGTTGAGTATATGTCCACAAATTTTGAACCGTTAAAAATGAACGTATGATTTATTATGAATTTTACGAGATGACTGGTTCAGAAATTGTTGAATTTTCGGAGTTTATCATTTTGGTGGAAAATTCTAGAATTGGTGGGCCCCACTTTTGGTTGGTGAAGAAATGTGCTGAGATTTTTATTCAAATGTGGTAGGCTTGAATAGTAGCAGGTAAAGCCATCAAGTTGCAGGTTAAGTCTGCTTCGGCGTGCTAACATTTTCCTATAAATAGAGGGCTAAGTTAGAATTGAAAATCACACCAGAAACAAATTTTCTCTCTTTCTCTCTTTCTCTCTCTAGATTATTGAGTGTATTTTGTGAGTATTTAGATAATTTGAGAGTTTCTATTCATCAGAGCAAGTTTCTTTCAGCCTTATACCGGTATTCCGACCAGAAGTACTGTCTTTACGAGGTAAGGGGTGTTATTTTATTCGAAAATGATATTATTTCTTCTATATCATTATGCCGAAATATTGGTTAGAAATTTTTATCAAATTTAGAACTTTTCACGTCGGGGTTACTATTCATGAGTTACTATTCACGAGTTACTATTCACCGAAAAATAAAATTTTCTTCTTTTCGTCCAAAATATCTATTCTGGGTACTAGCTTTGATTGTATCCATGTTTTGATCATTCTCGAATTTTACTTCACTATGAATAATTATAAGGTATTTTTGGACATGGATAAATCGAAATACGAGTCTTTAATATTTGTTATTTTGTTTCACTGGATTCGTTTTCTTTAAGATATTTTTCATCATCCTCAGTCCTAAATGATGATATTACTGAATATCTTTGGCCTGTAGTGCAAAGATGAATGATTAACTGATGAATATCTTTGGCCCGTAGTGCAAAGATGAACAGGTGTTGAGATGAACATGACCGACTGGTGATACAAATGAATATCTTTGGCCTGTAGTGCAAAGATGAATATTTGATTAAAGATGGTTATTGATTGTTGTTACAGGGATAAAATATTGATGATGGACTTTTAAATCTTAGAAGATAGTAGAATTCATTCTCTACTTGACTCTTCTAATGGTTTGCTGTTTCCGCTGCAGTTATTGATTTAAAACTTGTTGTCTATTGTATTCTATTAGATTTTACCCTGTTGAAGACTAACGATAATTTGTTCTGTATTATCTTAGTCATAATGTTCTTTACTGGACTAGTTGAGCTCACCCTTTTTTTTTGTTCCATTTTTCTCAGGAGGCAGGAATGTAGCGAGTACTAGTCGGGGTATGGAATGATTGTTCTAGAAGTTATTTTAGTAGTCCTCACCATTTTTGTGAAATAATGTATCAATAATTGTAATGAGGACTTATTTGAGTGTGGATATTGTCTAGATGACAATATTTGTATTTAAACTCACAGTTCTTATGTTGTAACATTAAAGATGTAGTTGTTTCTGTACCATGTATTTTGACGACTCAGAATGGGTGTTTTATACCTATTTTGGGGGCGTCACATAGTTGAGCTCACCCTTTCTTTTACTGTTCTCTTCAGGAAATGAGAACGTGGTTGGGACTAGTCGGGGAACAGGGTGATGGTCGTAGATGATAGCATTAGTAGTCCTCACTATTCTATGTAATAGTGTGATAATAATTGTAATGAGGACTCCTTTTGAGTATGAATACTCTCTAGAAGACAATATTTGTATTCAAACTCATAGTTTATGTTCTGTCGTATTGTACACGACAGTTGTATTATTAAGTTGTATTTGAATTCTGTACCATATATCTGACGACTCAAGATGGGTGATGTATACCTAATTTTGGGGACGTTACATGCATTATCTTGAATCATCAAAGTTAAAAAGTTAGAAGTCTTACTTCTATATAATAAAAGGAAGCTGTTTTATTAGAAAATAAAACAAAAGGAGATGAACAATATATATTTTGGAATACAAAGAATCATGAATCTATGTATGAGTCCATGCATGGCACTATGCATGGATCGAAGCCCTTATTATTCAATCCCTATATAAACATATCTTCCATAAACTTTCTATATATATATATATATATATATATATATATATATATATATATATGTGTGTGTGTGTGTGTGTGTGTGTGTGTGTGTGTGTGTGTGTGTGTGTGTGTGTGTATTGTGATTGAATCTTTTAGGCAATATTGGATGTGTAATTGAAGTTGGCACAAGTAGTTTGTCTACCCAACAAGTTGCCACTGAACCCAAGCCTAGAAGTTGCCAAATCAAAGTGTAGAAAATTATTCTCCAACTGATACCCTCCAATAACAATGGAAGTCCTAGGGTTTAGTCCTCCATCCACAACTCCAAGGCACAACACATTATCACTTGCATAAACCATCGAATTAGACCCCGTAATGGTCCAAACCACACTACTTCCACTTTGCAAAACTAGGTCAATATATGGCACCGACGGCCCAACTCGCGTACTCAACACATTTTCTGTACTAAAACAAGCCCCGAAAGGTGCCACGGATGCAACTCTTGATATGTTTCTAGCTGCAGCCTGCTTAATAAATGACTCCGTCATTGCCTTGTAAATGGAAGTTTCCAAGACGGTGTAGGGATTAATGGTGCTCATCTTTGTACCGCCATTTCCTTCTCTGCTAATAGACAATAAGGTCGTGTTTAACACCACCGGTTTGTCGTTGATTTTGATTGATTTGACTCCGATAAAATATTCAAAACTCGGCTCGCCTCCACTCGATACTGCTGCTGTGCTGACTGGATTAACGAGAAGGGGCGTGTAGGCAAGTATTTGGGAAGCATCCAGATTTGGAAGAAATTTATAAGGACCGTCTCCCAAGAAAATTACACCGTTGGATGATAAACACACCCCAAATTTTCGATCAAAACTAAAAGCGGATGAAAATTGTGAAGGAAATGCAATTCTAGTCCTTCCTAGGCCAGCCATGCCAGTGGCACCACTCGCAAGTCCATCCAATAGAAAACTTGGGGCACACGAAAAGAGGAATCTGGGTACGGTAACAACCCGGCCCGGGTTCGACCCGTCAGTGGATTGGACCGACACGATGTCCTCCGCCAACTCACCGCCGGTGGCCGTGCGGGTTATGGGGTTGTCCGGGAACACACCACAAGTGTTGTTGTTGCAGCCTGGGCGGGGTCCATTGAAGCAATCGCCGCAGCTGGTGGACCCGGCTAGTGAGCATTGGGCAGAGCGGCAACGGGTGGGGCGATAGGTGGTTGAGACGTAATTGTTATCGCAATCGACCCACATGAACCGGCCTCCGAGGTCGACTACAAGGTTTATGGGCACTAGAGGGGTTCTTTGGTTAAATTTGGTCACGTATTGGAGGGTGGCCGCATCTTTTTTGACCGGAACCACTAACGCGTCCGGTCGGAAAGATGGTCGTTGAGCATTGGAGGGAGAAACTACAAAGACCAGGAGAGATGAGAAGAAGAGGAGGAGGAGGAGGAGGAAATGAATAGAGGAAGCCATTGATTAATTGCAAGGAATTGAGCAGAGTTTGTGAAATGCCAAGTCTATTTATATGTTGTTAATAACAATTACTCCCTCCTTTTCATTGACAAGCTAGTAGTACTGTTGGGTTCAAATTTGGTTGGGTAAGCAGATAAAAGTCAAGGGGGTTGCTTTCATGGCAACTCATACCGAATTAAGATAGCTGTGTTTATAACTTTGACTACGACCCACAAACCATTTTCTTGCAAAAGTGAACGCTCTATTCCCAAACAATAATTATGTAGACATAAATCGTATACAAAAAATTATGTATAAAAAATAAGATTGATATATTATTTATTAATAAAAATATATAAAATATTTAATTATAAATCTCATTTTTAAATTTGTTTTTATATATAATTTATGTCCTTCAAATTAATTACTACCTCTGTTCTTAAAAGATTGTCGTTTAAGGTTTTGGTATATAGATTAAGAAAGTATCATTTACCAAGTAAAATTTGTTTGAAATTCCATCACTACCCCTTTATGAAAAGTTGAAAACTATTAATACAATAAAAAGAAATTTTTAGAATAATGAGAGAAAGTAAGGATAATATAGAAAAATAAATAATTTATTCTTCTTAAAAATTATAAATGATAAATTTTTAAAAATAGAATTTTTTTTAAAGCGATAATTTTTTAAGAATAGATGGAGTAATTTGTTTTCGAGAGACAAGTCAAAATTGGTGAAATTTAACTATTGTATTCAGCCCACAACTGCACACCTTAATGATAGAGGCCACTGAGTCACCTTGATTACAAAGTTGTTCAATAATAATAATAATTTAGTGAACTTGTCTGTCTGTCTGTCTTGTCTTTTAATCAAATCAATCAAATTGTGACAGGAAGGTTCTCGGACTTTTTTGTCAGATGACATGATGTATTTGAAAACGTTCTTTTTGAGTTAGTTAAATATAATAATAATACTAATGGATAAGAATCATGTCATGATGACACCAAAAATCTCATAGCATCAATCAAGGCTGAGTAAAAAATTAAATTTAAATAAAAATCGTACCAAAACTTATTTAAATCGCACCAATTAAAATTATATCAATAGTTCTTATGTATGTGACAATTTTAATTGGGTTAAAAATTAAATTTATGATTCCGACACTTATAAAATCGAAACTACACCATATTGGTACAATAATTTATAATGTTTCTGATTCTTTGTATTATAATTATAATATTACTGTAATATGATATTTGTTAACAATATAATATAATATAATTGAGCTACTCTTAGTAACAATATGCTGTAATATAGTAGAATAGCGTGTAAATTATTACAACATATTGTTAATAAGAATATATATTACAACGTATTGTTACTAAAAGTAGAGTAACAAATATTGTATTTAATTTTTTTTTCCTCTATTATATTCTACTCTAATAATTTACTTCATATTATTTTATTATATTTAATTTTTATTTAGACAAAATATTATAAATAAGGTTGTTTATGTTATCAAAATGATATTTAATAGTGTGATGTTAAATTGTTAATTTAAATTGCACAAAATTTTATTATTTCAATTGGTTTTAATATCGAAACCGCACCAAATGAAATCGCATCTCACAGTTCAAAACCTCACCGCACCAATCACAAGCAGTTTCATATACGGTTTTGGATTTGTCAAACCGCACCTAAACGATTTCGTGTGCGGTTTGAGCTTCGAACTGCACCATGCTCACCCCTAGCATCAATCGCAATAACAATAATTCTAAGGGACCATCCAATGGCGACCTACCGGCAGGTCCAATTTTTTTTTCTATTGTCTCCCAAAAAATGTATAATATTTATTTCAATTAAATTTTTTATAGAATGCAGTAATTTAGTTGTAATTTGAATACATATATAAAATAAAGTTGTGCAGTCCTATTTTATATATATATTCAAATTATATTTAAATTATTATATTTTATAAAAATTACAATTGAAATAAATACAACATATTTTTTGGGAGGCAGTAGAAAGAAAAAAATTGGACTGATTGCACTTGTTCCGGTAGTGGACAATGGGTGAAGTTTATGTGAACTGATTGCTTGTGCAGCTAGATGTTGGTTGTGCAATCTCTGCGCTAGCTATCGTTTTGGTGGTTGTTAACGGTTGGATTACGCTCAGATATCTCCATGCCTTTAGTGCGTGCCAGCCTTTTCAAGCGCCAATCGTACAGGCCCACCCACCCCTACTCCTACTCCTACACCATTGAAAAGAGAAAATACATGTACATAACAGGACTACAGGAGGGAGTAGTTTATATTGATAAAAGAAAAGATAATACAATTTGGAATTATATACCTTTAATTTCCTGATACAACGGAAATTTACCTTTAGAATATACAAGTCTGAAAGGATCAAATCAAGTAAGAATAATAAACAAGAATTTTGGATTATATGCTAATAGAAGACGACCCTAGTAGTACTATAACTATTTTGGTAACAAATTAACATAAATAATAATCTTTATTGATGATTCATGCATATTAATTAGGAACATTGTCTCTTTGAAAAATGAATAAGACGAAATCACCGGCCTTTCCTTTGAGATGTAACAACAGATCGAGATGTCTTGAAACTCGATCTAAACAGAAGGTACATACATTCACAGTCGTTTGAAATCATTCATAAATTGGTTGAGGCCTAGCTTGTCACTTGATTTTTTTTTTATATAGTAGTCAGGTTTAATTGATTGATTCCGTAAAAAATAACAATTGAAATAAGGAAAATTTAATGGAATCGGAGTCCGTGATTTTATCTGATTAATGAGAGAGATTACAGGAAGAATTAAAGATGAATCTTCCTTCAGGAGATATCATCATATCACTATTGACTGCATATCTAACTATATATGGAGTAGTAATAATATTTGATATTACAAGACATGCCTATATTAATCAACTGAAAATCAAGCCAAAATTTGAAACATGATGTGATGGCATTAAGAATTGGAAGAAGAAAAAACTAACTTGGTTGAATAAAGTTGATGAAAAATAAATGTGGAGAGATTTTTGGAGTTGATTACATTGGAAATTGTGCAAAACATATGGATTTCAGACAACAAATGGGTAGGTAATTACTAACTCAAATACAGTTGGCAATTTGACAGCAGATCTAGAGCAACCCCTTATAGTATATATATATATACAGAGTTGACGTACAGGAAGCCTAGAACAAACCAGATTAATCATACTCACCATTTAGTGAAATTCCATACGCACGCTTCCCTCTATCTGTCTGTATATATTGAGATATTAGTCTCCCTTGCTTTCAATTTTCCCTATCTGCGATCGGGGCCCGATAGTAATTGACTCTTATACCCTCAATCAAGTCAAAATCAATCTTTTAGCAGTCAACTTTTCTTTAGTAAAACTTGGATTATATAATCATCCCCAAACTTTTACCTTTCCTGCCAAAAACTTAATAGGAGAGGGCTTATACACCAAGGAAAAAGAAACTTAAACACAACTATCAAAGATCATCCAAATTGAACGGTATCACCTTAATTCAGTGAGCAATATTATCCTTCACTGTTCTTAATATGGACTCCCCAATAGGCCACTTGGGGGTCCTAACTCATCTCATAACACATTGATGCAACTAAAGGAATAATTACTAGAACCTCCCCCACACCCCTCCCTCTGCAAATAAAAAAAAAAACTAAATATATGATTTCTGGTTTGCATGAACAAGATAGACTGTAACAACTACGTATCTCTCTGCTTCTATATTTTGAAACAAATTGATAAAAAAGATAAGTAGGCAGAGGTTTAGACGTATTTGTTGAGGTACCTACTATTGATGAAGTTCATTTCTGTTGTCCAATTTAAATTATGAATCTGGCCGATGACTAGGTACAGTTTCCAAAATATAATTATTTTCAAGTCAGGGATTTGCAGAGAATATCAGGAGTCTGTGGTGTAAAACAACAAAGAAGTCTAAGAATGAATTGCATGAAACTTTGAACAGACATATTGCCACCAACTAAAGTTTCCTGCAGATACAAATACACCCATATGAAGGAAGGAAACTCTTACTGCGTGCTCAAAGTGAGGTGAGTTCACTTGAGTACGCAGCAAAATGGGGAAGATCCAAATGCAAAATACACTATAATCGTACAGTACAACGAAAAAAGATGATCCCAAATTTCATAGGAACATGAGCACTTCACACATTGACAGCTTCTCAGTCACTCATGTCATACAAGAAAGACACAAATAACTCCATCTTTAAACCAAAAGAGAACCTTCCATGACAATGATGGCTTTCCCTCGAAGCAATATCCTCCGATTCTTCTCATCTAGATGCAGGTTTATGATGCCCCCTCTAGGTGATGCCTGACTCGGGAACATAAAAAAATGAGGGAAAAAAAGAGAATGAATGGTGGGGATCACAGGGTGTGCGCTATAGGTGCATCATGCATGTGTATACGATTTTGCACAATTTCATTTTTTTTTTGTGTGCGCGCGTGAGAGAGAGAGAGAGAGGTGGAGGGAGAGAGATTACTTGATATGCAACACAATCACATTTTCCCATCTTTTGGCACCAATAGGGTGCTAAGGCACAATGTGCACTCCCACAAACAGGATCCTGAAGGGAGATAGAACAAGAAAAATAATGCGTGCAACATAGAATTTTATCAATACTATCTAAATCCTTGGCTCAACCACAATTTGTCCTTAAATTAAGTCCTAATTAAACTTAATATATTCCAGCAATGAAGGATTTTTACAATAACTGTAAAATATAAAATGAACTCTCAAAATAGAGTACAATTAGTGCAAGTAAATGCCAACACATACCTCCTTGATCCCAAGTTTAGGGCAGAAAAAGCGACTGTAGAAGTCAAACCCAGATCCAGGGGGAGCAAGTCCTGTAATAATCAATCCTCTGCCAGGAAGTTTCTGTATCTCATCAAACTGCGGTTGTAGTTCTGCAACTTCCTTTGCGGATGGGAGCACAACCTACCAAACCCAACTTTCAGTATCTGTAGGTTCAAAAATTTATCGACGGCCGAAATTGAGCTTTCATCTCTCAAGATCAACTTATAATATGTAAATGCACGGTTATGTTTAGAGCAAATGTAATACATACAAAGAGGTCATCTCCTGTAGTCTTCAATATTTCGACAGCAGATGCACCATTCAAGCTTTGAGAAATTGTCAAATTCTCAGAACAGTTAAATTCAGTCAATTGAATGATTGGAAAATCTAGTTCAATAGAGAAACCATCTCGTTGATCACCATTCTCTAAGTGTGAAGAACTCAAATTTTTGGGGTCTGGAACTCTTTTAGCAGTCAAAATTCCAGAGAGTGTCAAGAACTCTACTACTATATCAGCATTCACCAAATCAGACATAAAGAGAAAGTGGGCTGCTGCTAAAGTTGCATGACCACAAAGTTTAACCTGTAAGCATACACAGTTTGTACAGATGAATTACTCCCCAAACATGATACTTATTTTAAAAAATAAATCGTCTACCCCCCTCCCCCTTAACGACCTACAAAGACTTCAAAAACAATTAAGACACTCCAAATAAATATGTAAGTTGGCCAAAATACAGCAATTGAAACAATATAAGATCAGTTACACCGTATGAGAATTGAGAAGTGCCTCCCCATCCCTTTCCTCTTATATTCTGTCCAGTTTTTTTCACCAAATAAAATAGCCCCAACTGCAAGTACCCCTCTCTAATGTTACCTTCCTCCTTTGTATGCCTCCCTTCCCTTCCAATTCCACCTCCATCTTACCAAACAGAGCATAAGTTAATAAACAGCAACATCCCTCCCACCCATCACTGTTGTTTGTTTACAAGACTGTTCATTCCTCATCAGCCATGGTTTTGCAATTCATCAAACTCATATAACAAAACAGAATACCCTCTAATCAAGATCCTTATAAGGCAATGATATTGGACAATAACAGAAATCGATCTTAGTGATTAAGAAAAAAATTAATACTCAATGAGGCAATAATCAATACAACCTTATTAAACAATAGAACATAATAGATTGAAATTGGAGCTACCTCAGCAACAGGAGTGAACCATCTGAGGTGGAACCTAGGGCTTGTAGAGTAATCTGAGTGGTTGGTGGCGATGGGAGTCAAAAAGCATGTTTGGGAAATGTTGAACTCGGTGGCGACTGATTGGAACCAACCCTCTTCTCTCTCCTCTTCCTCTTCCTCTTCCAACAAACACACGGCGGCGGGGTTTCCCTTAAACGCCGATTCTGTAAACACATCCACCTGTTGTCAAAAAACCCAACCCCAAATTCTACTACTATTAAATTGAAAAATGAACACTAATTAGATAAATAAAGCACAAGGAGATTAGAAGTGTTTATTACCACACAGTACTTAACGGCGTTCTTTACCATTATTAGTGTGTTGGAGAGAGAAAAGGAAATGATCGGAAAAAGCAATCGATACGTTCAGTCGGAGGTCAAGATGACGGCTCCGCTCTATTTATAGTAATACTTTCTCCGACTTCAGTTTTCTATCTCTCTACAAATACGTTTGGCGGCTGCGGAGTTTCCGAGAAAATAAAATACTCGCTCCATTCGTTAATACAGATCGTTTTTTTTTTAAATATTTTTGTTCCTTAATATAAATCATTTTAAAAATTTTAATAAATATTATTTACTTAATTTTTAATATTACTCCAAATATTAAATATAACTTTAGTTCTCTTACTATTTTATGTCCAATAAATAATAATCTATTATTCTAATACAAGAGTAATATAAACAATTAATATTATAATTAATGTTATATAATTATTATTTTAATACTTATACATAACCCTAAAACGCCCTATATTAAGAAACGGAGGAAAAAATCCTAATTTAAAAAGTTGCGTACATATCACGTTTGGATTGATTTTACAAAAATTTAAATATATCATACACCGTTTCTTTAGTTCTTTTTAAAATAATAGTAATTAAATTTTTTTTCCCTCTATAAGTTTAACCTTTTTCTATAAATATATCTCCTTAAATTTATTAAATTTTATTTATACCCTTATCTCTATAACTATATAAAAAAATAAATAAACAAAATTCAACATATACAACTGCCTACCTTGATCATGGATCCGCCCCAGATTCGCCCATTGCGAGGAAACACTTTATAATTATAAATAAAAAATGAAAAACATTATTACATATATCTAGACAAAAACAGTACATTGTTTTTCCTTCTTTTATTCTAGATATTTGTCCTGCAACTCGGACGAGTGACCTTGATGAAGAGATAATGATGATCCACAAATTCAAATAAAACCCCTTGTTCACCTGATTCCAGAGATAAATTGAAAGAACTTCAACTAATATTTCTTAGTAGCACACCTTATTTTTTAAAATAAAGAAATGAGCTTTAACTTTCAAAGGTTTCATTGAAATCAGAAGTACTTAAAAGATCGACGGCTCATTCACTTTTTTCATACAAAAAAAGATAGAAATTACTCCAAAATTACACTAAAATAAAGCCTTCCATCACAGTAATGGCTTTCCCTCGGAGCAATACCCTCTGACTCTTCTCGTCAAGATGCAGGTTTAAAATGCCACCTCTAGGTGATGCCTGATTCAAGTAAAAACATAATAGGATAAAGACAATGAATGGTGGTGTTAAGGTGCACCGGCACGCATGCATGACTCTGCATGTGTGGGTGGGAACAGAAAGAGAGAAATAGAGGTTACTTGATATGCAACAAGATCACATTTGCCTAGCTTTTGACACCAATAAGGTGCTAAGGCACAATGTGCGCTCCCAGTAACAGGATCCTGAAATTAGAGACCAAAAATGTAGCACAACATAAATATTAGCAATTCTGTATAAATTCGGGAATCAACCATTTTACTTTCCTACTTTTGTTTTTGTTTGTTTTTTCAATTTGAATGCATAAAAACTACTTCATTTGATTGTATAGTTGTTATAAAATGCCAAAACATTACCTCCTTGATCCCCAGTTTAGGACAGAAGAAGCGGCTATAAATGTCAAACCCAGATTCAGGAGGAGCAAGTCCTGTAATAGTCATTCCTCCGCAAGGGAAATTTTGTATCTCATCAAACAACGGTTGTAATTCTGCAACTGTCTTTCCAGATGCGAGCACGACCTGCCAAATGCAACAACTTTCACAACCTTTAGGTACAAAATAAAACTTATTACAGGTTCAATTCTAGTTCATAAGCACAATAACACCACTAATGCCAGTTCACTATTCAGTTTTTTTGCTGGACAAATCCTTTTTAACTTATAACACGAAGGGGCGCAATTGTGCAAGACTTAACAAAGAATGTTAGACCAAGAGGAACACGTACAAAGAGGTCATCTTCTGTAGTTGTCTTCTTGATGTCAATCACAGAAGCACCGTTCAAGCTTTGAGAAATTGCTGAAACCTCAATAGAACTAAATTCAGCCAATGGGACAACTGGAAAATCCAATTCAATACAGAAACCACCTCCTGCATCCCCAATCTCCAAGTGTGAAGAATTTGAAATTTCCAACTGTGAAACTCTCTTCGCAGTCAAAATTCCTGAGAGTGTCATGAACTCAACTATGTCGCCGTCCACCAAACCAGATGTGAAGAGAAAGTGGGATGCTGCCAAAGTTGCATGGCCACATAGTTCAACCTGTAACAGACATAATTTTTAGAGATGACCTACTCTCTAAACTTGGCTTACTCAGTTACTCTCTAAACAAAGCAATTTTTCCTGATCCACAACAATTGACCTATGCAAATTGATTAGTGATATAGTCAAAATACTTTCATGAAACTTCATCATATCTGATATACTAATCCTTAAAAATCATTTAATTAGCTCCAGGTCAGTAAGGTTAAAGTTTCTAAAAAAGAACTAGTTCCAATCTAATCCTTTTTTCTTTTTCTCCAAACACAAGCAACATTACAGAATATAACTTCATATTCTTTCAAACAGGACAAGAACTAAATGTATTTGATTTCCAACACTTTGCCATCATAGTTTGAAATTCAACCCCAAAAAAATTGATTCCGAGCACCTCTAAGCAATAATTTTACTTACAATATGATGCGGTGGAAATATCAACAAAGATACGGATTTCCATATATTTTAGCATGTATGGAGAATTAATATATTTTGTGTATTTTTATTTATTACTTAGGAAAATTCAGTAATTTAATTTATATTTGGCCCGTTTATGTTTTGGGCTTTAGCTTTTCTAATTTTATCTAGTTTTAGGTTTTAATTATTTTCCTTTTCCAACTTGTCATAGGAAAATAATTTAGTACTATAAATATGTGTTGGGGTTTATTTACATAAAAACGTTTTATCAATAAATATTATTATCTCTTTATTCTCTTTGTCAGTTCATTATTCCTTATGGATCTTACGTTCTTGTTGGTACGCTAAACCTTCGAATCAAATTTGTGGTAGAGCGTTGTAATCTAACCATATTCCGATGTGTTACAATCTGGAATCAACAAACTTAAAACCTGATCAAGTTGTGCTCTAATTTACAAGACTTGCTCCTTTCCCCGTGAGTTGTGATTTTGAAAAATCAGCAAAATTCAGTAAACAAAAATAGCATACTGTCAAATCAACATATTACAAGGCAAAGATGTAGATATAATTTGTTATTAGCTGAGCAAAGGAAGAAATTTTTAAGCACAAACAATAGCAATGACATTTCATTCAAAGAAAGATTAAAGCTTTATGTAATACTAATGATAACTCAGCCAAAGAAATGATCAATGCTCTGGTTGATTACTAATAAGAACAAAAAAACAATAAACTAATTATTTACCATAAATCTTTGTAAACACTAATTTCTCAGCAACAAAACAAAAGTAACTGACCTCAGCAACAGGAGTAAACCATCTGAGGCGGAACCTAGGGTTTGTGGCGCCTGAGTCGGTGGTGGTGATTGGAGTCAAGTAACCGGTTTCAGAGATGTTAAACTCGGTGGCAACTGACTGTAACCACTCCTCATCTCTCTCCTCTTCCAATAAACACACCGCTGCTGGATTTCCCTTGAACGCCGTGCCGGTGAATGCGTCCACCTATCTCAGAAACCCAAATTTAAGTACAATATAATCTTTAGAAACACATACATATATATATATATATATATATATATATATATATATATATGAGAAGAGAGAAGGAGATTACCACACAGTATTTAACTGGCTTCTTCGCCATAGGAGGTGCTAATAATTGTTAGTACAAAGTGGGAGGAAGAAGATAAGTATAGAAGGGTCGTAGCTCATCAGAGTCAACAGATACCCTTTTTCAATGATTATCGTTTGTTGAGTAGAATTACAATTTTAAATTGTTGAGAAACTTATATTTCCAGCTAAAAAATGTTTTTTGGTTCATTATAACATGATTAAATTTTAAGAATTACAAAGGGGAAAACATATATATATATATATATATATAGCAAGGATCGAGAGCATAATTCTTAAATAGTATAACGCCTTAAATAGCATAATTTTATCAAAACGACGTAATTTTAGAGAGACGCGACGACATTTTTGTAAATACCATGCCACTGCGTATTTACAAAAATACCACCGCGTATTGATTATATATATATATATATATATATATATATATATATATATAAACTGTCACTAAAATAAAAGATTTTACTAGAAATTTCAATGGAAGTTATTGATCCTTGTAATAATTGGATTCCCAGATTTTCACAAATGGTTCATATCAATCACCCAAAAAAAATGACACGGATCTGTTTATAAAATTAATAACAATTCCCTTCTTATGATCGAGCAGGCAACAAGCTTCGTTATAAATAAAAGAAAAAGAATAAATGTGAATTAATCATTAGATTTCGAAACTGAATTTTATTACGGAATATATTCAACAAGAATTACTTCATACTTGAAAAGAGAAGAAAAAACAGGTTCAATTTACAGAGATGGTAAACTCCCTCAGATGTCTTAGCATTTTCACATCGTATTATTAATTTGCTCAAACAGAAATAAACTAGATGGAGGTCAAACTATTACATAAGCTAAGAGGATAATATTGCTTTTTTACATCCAGAAACATCAAGTTAACAAAATATACTGGTTTCTGTATAACACATGAATGTGATCTCCTGCAGATGCTGTTACCAGATCCCTTCCTTGGCCATTTTCAGAAAGTTGCAAAGGGTGATGTTTGGGAGCTCAGCAGAACCTGCTTTCTTCTTCTTTATCCTTGTTGTCTTCGTCAACTCCATGCCCTTCGACCTCGTCTCTGTTACTGAGACGACGTCATAGAACTGAAAATGCATATTAGATACCATTACACAAAAGAAAGGGCGACGTACATTACTGTCCAATATAACCAGTCCAGAAAATTTAATTGGAAACCAATCCATCCTATTGGACATAGAAACCGTAAAAAAAAAGTCCCGAAACTTGAAGTTCAAGCCCATGTTAACAAGTCAATTAGGAAAGTTTACCTCGCAAACACCATGCAATAACAACCGATGAAAAGGATCTTGAACATGAAGCACAAGAACATCTCCATCACCACTCTCCTTAATGAAGGCCCGTATGCATTCCTATCAAGAGAATGATTAGCTACATTGTTTACCACATGAGGAGAACCTAAACGCGGAAAATAAATTTTACAAGGAAAATCATACAAGATATGTTAATAAGAAGTGGACAAGTTCTCCATACATGATAAAATTGACAAGGACTAGATTACAAAAGATATGACACTTATAATTGTACAAGTTCCACATGAAATATGTCATGAACACATGAGAAAAGAGGTAATGATATTGATGTAAATCACATAACAAGAAAGAACATCCAATTAGTGTTTAAATTATGAATTCAGATATATATGAATAAAAGCTCATAAGAGAGCATCCTAGTTTTCCTTGTAAATACGAGTTTCCTATAATCTGCCTTGCTTGGGAAGACAATAAATAAATCTGAAACCTAGAATAGAATAATAATCATAGTGTACCACTGTTCCATTTTAAGCAGAAAAATAAATTTTTAAGAAAAAAAACAGAAAAACAAAAGTTTTCTATTCTATTTTAAACAATTCTATTGCGTTTAGGCAAGGCCTGAATAGAAATAGTTACTTATAAGTTAGGCCAAGAACGCAGTATTCATGGCGGGCGCCTAAGCCTTCAGAGAAAGTGAGAAACTAATGTTAGTAAAATCAGCATCAACCAGCTTACACAAACAAAAACATATTGATACAAAAATGACACCACAACTTTCATTTAATATTAGATATTTGGATGTACCTCATAACCATCAATTAGTTCTGCAAGAAAGCTACGGCGAAGTGCCTCTCTAGTGCGACAATCTACTCTGTGCCATGCAGCCAGAACAGACATTTTATCAACGTCCACATGACCCTTCCTCTTCGATGAAGAGCTTTCAAGGGTTTCAATCACCTTGACCTATCACAAAGAAATAAATAAATCCGAGACTTGGAGCATGTCTTTTACATCAGATGTCAATGCTCTGAAGCAATAAATAACTGTATGACATATGCTGACACTCGCAAGAGAGAAGAAGAGAACTGATAGTAAAAATAATACAATCAGTCAATCACTTCTTGAATTCTGCACCTTAAGGATACCAAAGCAAACAGAAATGTGCATGTCAACAAGTCCTGGACTGCAAACAGTATGGACTTGTGATAGCCTATCCTTTTTACACCCCTCGTTTATATTTTTAAACAGTAAATATATTATGCAGAGCCAACAAATTTAAAAACCAACACAAAGAGGGAAGGTTATTAATCTATGTAAAAGAAGAAGTACGCAACATTCTCAAAATTATTATGTAAGGTTTCAGGAATTCATCTATTTAATCTCACAATAACATAGGAAAATAACGTACTGGTGTTCAAAATTCTCTAAGTTATTAGCACTAAGTTTCAAGAACATATTTATTTCCCTGAGTATATTCAGGACGAATTTTGAGAGGGTGAAACGTGCTAGGAGAATAGGAAAACCTCTCTGTCCATGTCAATATTCCTAAACTTGTCCCAATCCCCTCCAGTTGTCAAGCAAAATGGTGACAGTGGTACATCATCACCTGTAATATGAACCCCAAAGCATTAACTTTGCAGAACTGATTAGTAATACATATATACAAGGAAAAAAACACACAAGGGGCAACTAGTTTATCTATGCTTAAAGCTCCTTAAATTATCAATATCCCACCGGGGCCACCAAACCAGATTAGAAAATGAAAAATGTTGCTAGCATAGTAAAGTACAGATAAGCGACAATTAGTTGGCATGTGTAGTGGAGGAAGCTGCGGAGTAGGGGGGTTATTAGTCGCCTCTTTGATTTGGAGGTGGCAGACTAGTTTTCTAACCACAAATGTTCCTAATGCATGGGTTGCAGAAGATATAAATCAAGATATGACTGCTTCTCTTGGGTATCTCTTACCCCAAGGTGGTGGAGCAAACAAGCCTCTAATTTCCTCTGCATTCAAACGAGGAACAAGTTCCATCAACAGACGATCATTTAACCATCTGCGAGTTCGCCGATTGCTAACCTGAAACAAAATAATTGAATCTGAGATTACATAATTACAAAAGTCCATGGTGCATTACACTTGCAAACATTTGTCCTCAAACACTAAACCCGAATAATCTGTTACCCCGCAAAATAAATTAATAAAGACAAATATTAATGAGCCCATGGTACAGCTATGAAAAAAAATCCTCAAACTTATAATCCATATGGGTTGATGCTTCTAAGGAAAAAGGAATTACACATGCTCTCATTAACTTACTTCAAAATTATTGTCTGCCAAAGAAAACCCAGAGCTTTTATTAGAAAGGAAAGATATAGAAACTATGATTCAGTATTTATTAAACTAGAGAAACACAACCAACACATTGTTTAAAAAAAACTTTCTTGGGCCCCAAAAAAAATAATCTTTTTCAACTATATAAATAATTTATCAAACGAGCTCCAATCTTAGCACAAAACTCATAATTAAAAATAGCACGAAATTAGTATAGATTAGTACTTTTGACTGAGCAAGTAAGCCAAAAATCCCAGTAGTTACCAATTCCCACCAAACTCATTAATCTTAACAGCAATTGATAAAATATAATTGAACAAAAAAATCAAATACTTCCAACTTTTAGCACCAAAATTAAAACTTTAAATTCGTAAACTCTGGCACCCTGTTATCTAACTCCATCAGAATTATATCACCAAACTCAAAATTTCATGAAAAATATTGTCAACAAATGGCAATAAATCAAAAAGACTTAAAATTTCTGCTCCAAAAAATAAACATTAAAGTAGGTAAATTACATTTCCAGTCAAGCTCTCCAGGACTTCAATCTTTTTCTCAATCGTCATTCCTCGGGGTTTCACATTTTCTCCTGCAAAAATTTTGCAGAAAAAATTCACCTTTTTTTTGGAACGGAGTAAAAAATCTGACAAGTAATACTACCAATACAACCGATTCAATTTTCAACCCATTATACCCGCCTTGAAATCGTCTAAAGTGAAGAAAAATCCAAACTTTCAAACAAAAACGAACGATCATATTCTTATTAATAAAAAAAAGTTGCAGTCCGAATTTAGAAGATTTATATATGAAATAAAATCTATTGAGAGATGTAGGAGCTAATTTTCTACCTTGGGGATGGTCAATGAAAAGATCGTGTTTTCTCTGTAAAACCTCGGGGGTCGCCATGATTGATTGACAATCAGAAGAATCGAAACAGTAAAGCGTGAATCTCCCTAAAAGAATTAGGGTTTGTCGTTGCTTTTGTTTGTGGATCTTAATTAATTTATGGGAAGAGGAAAGATAAAGGGTGTCCAGATGCAGGGGACTGCAGATAAGTCCAAAAACGGTGTTAATAAAAAAAAATGAGAAAGGAAAAAAGGAGTGTATGTTGCGGCATAGGAGGTCTTTGGAAAAAGTGTGTATTGATTGCATATTTGCATTAGATGGCTTGGTTCGGGAGTGGTTAGCCTAAGTTAATTTTAATTTTATGAAATAATTATATATATATATATATATGCCAAATAAGATCCTTATTTGAAATGGTGGGAGTAGGAGAAATTAAAGTGTCATAAACAAACCTAAATATGTAAAAAAATGATACTAACCATTCCAATTTCTCCATTTGTGTTTCATTATAGAAGAAAAAAAAAAAGCTTACAATGGAATGCAAATAAAAAAATTAAAGGGCAATTATCACTTCCCAATAAAACAAAAAATAGGACTTTCTTGTCTAGACGAGAGGGAAGTACTTTGTATTCAACCATCCCCTCATCCTATTTTAATCTATACCAAACACAAAATTGAATAAATAAATAATCATCATAAGTCTAATCCACAAAAACCCAGACTCTAATCTAGAACATGTTAACTAATTAATGAAATAATAACACTGTAATTACCCAAAAAATATGAGACAGTAACTGGTCATGTCCCTACAAACTTACATGAGCCAACTAAAAACAACAGAAGCACTGCTTGCTGTACATGCAGGCTGAGATGAGATGTATTCTTTTTTCCTCTCTTTCTTTTTTACTTTCCCTTTGTATTCTTCATTCCTAACAACTTTTTATGTTGATGAAATAATTATCTTAACATTTACTACACACGATCAACTCCAGCCGAGTCTATCTTGATGATGAGGAGATCTAGAGGTGGCTCTGCTACAACCGGTAGCAGCCCTGGTGACGCTAAGATACCTTCTATCCCAGCACCTTCTTCTAGTGCTTTATCCAGAGAAGTCTTTGCGACTTTAGTAATATACGCCAACAGAATAACTATCAGCAATTGAACAATGGGAAATAAAAGTTAGCATCCATAAATTTTAAAAATAATATACAATTAAAAGAATTAAACCTTGCACTTTATTATGCTTACGTATCAACCAAATCTTTGATTCATATTTACTCTCAACTGAATAGAATTTAAAGCAAAATTATGTACTAGTGTTTGCATAGAAAACTCGTGGCTGTGAAACTCAACAGACTCGTTCTCCTTGTTCATATGAATCCTTTATTTCAGATGAAGCAACCTTATCTTCCAGAACAACATATCTCATGCCAATTCTTGATCAAGTCCAATCCATTCAGTCAAGTTGATACCCTTGGCTTTTGCCATGGGATTAAAGATCGTGATTTCTTATTTAAACATTTTCTTATCTACTTCTCCAAGACTTGTCAAAGACAAATCTTAAACTGATGTATTAAAAAATTTCTCATGCTAGATTGCTAGTTGGCTACACAAACCAGAGGCCTCAAATAAAATTAAACTAGAAAACCTGTTCTTAAACTGACAAGACTAAAAGGCATAATACATGAAGGGCAATTAGTAATTTAAAAATTACAGAGGTATAATCACATATAATTCTTAAAACTGGCACGTTGAGACCACAAGAACGGAAAGTAAAAAAAAATTGAATTTACTAAAGAGAATTGTTTCGCATTTTTCTTTCTTTTCATTTAACTGTAATTCGGTAACTTCTCAAGTCATTGACGTTAGTAGGAAGCCAAGTACAATACAATAGTAGTGGCTTACCAGATATCACAAAGCCTGATGCAATTAAAATCTGCATCAACAACCATTCGTAACACAAGATAAGAACAGGTAATAGAAGATGGGAAGCAGGTTTAACACCCATGTGAAAGACTGAATCAATGTGCTTTATAATGCAAGCTATGGATAAGAATCTCTTATGGTCAACTACTATAAAAAGCTGATTAAAACTATAGCTAATGTGCTAACCAGAAGATAGCATTGGTGGGTTTTTTTTTGTGGGGGGGGGGGGTGTGTAACTTCTGCATAATCAGAATAACAGGTATATAGCTCTTACCCAACGAGTTGTTGAAATTTCACCCCATCCATGTGTGACATCAGAAAGATCCTTCAGAGTTGTTCCGATGTAGACTAGTGCAAATGTTATTGGCTGAAACCGAAAAGCACCAATCAGACCTTTTCTTTTCCTCTCCTTCTTTAACTGAAGGTATCTGTTAAGTAATTTGAACAAAGCTTGAGAAAACAAAATTGTCCGCAGATCCTCAACTTTATTATTACTTTCATATTCTCCCACTATCGACGAAAAAGTACCATTTCCAAAAAAAATTATTGGGTTTTTTTAACAAATGAAGGAAGCATTAGCAAGAAGCACAGGCAACCCAACCCCCATCTCGTGGCTTAGTTGAAATTCCACAAGCCCTTTCCATATTTCTATTTATGGGAACTTTTGCCACCAAACATGGGGATTGGAAACTGCGACCTTGAGAGTTATTCCTCTTACAACCATTTTAATGGCCCCACTTGGGTCAAAGACTCACGTTACTGAATCTGGTAGAAGTTTTCCCCATGGATTGAACCAACAACCTTGATCCCCCATCCAATTAAACTCACCAACATTCATATTCGCTAAAAATATTCTTTCTACTACTGCTATACAGTAGACATAGGAAGACTAATCAATATAGAACTGACTGAGAGGATGCCCTGCAGTTATAAATGATGAACCATAGGAAAACTAATTTTGCCACTTTTAGGAAGTGTGTTACCAACGCTTCTAAAGATAGAATACAAGAACAAAAAAGAGTGGATGGCGTACACACTACCTACCTATGAACACAATCTCAAACCTCTAACTAAAGATATGCAACTCATAAGCTAAAACTAATAGCAAAACCAAATGGGTGAAAATCAGGTTAAAATCTCAAACCTCTAACTAAAGATATGCAACTCATAAGCTAAAACTAATAGCAAAACCAAATGGGTGAAAATCAGGTTAAAAGTTGGAACAAGAGCTATGCAGCATAAAAATATATGATATTACACTGAAATATTTGCTCAGCCTTCATGACATATCTAATAGATCAAAACAGTCTATTAAGCTAATTAACACAATGGTTAACAACTGAAAGCATACCATCATTCCCAGCCAAGAAGCCAGTATGTACTCTCCCAGGCGAACAGGAGTCACAGACAGCAGATAATTTAAAATGTTAAATGGAAGTAAGGGAACAAGCCGAAGCAGCAATACAATCTGTGATATCATAAAAATGAGTTAAAAATTGGACAAAAACGCCTGGGGGATTAAATAAATCAGAGAGTAATAGAAGAAATTTTCGCTACATGCTAAGACAATAATTCCGCAACAACCCCAACCCATAGCCCACAACTTGAACAAAAGGAGAACCACACCTTATTTCAGAAGAACAATCACAGTGAGACCTTAATTTAAAATTAAATAAATATATCTGTCAAGGTACACATTTTCAGCCGTGTCACCATTTGATCTCCTTCTAGATCAACTCAGGCTATGCCCCTACTATACAGGATCAATTGTTTGGGTACCTAAATACATCATCTAAGTTTTGCAGGAGAAGTCATAGGTTTCTATTTTTTATGTAGTTAATAAACATTAATAAAGGAAAAGGTAAATTAGAGATCCTAGAAAAATTTCAATAACTTGAGATTTCAGCATTTTCCCATGGTTTTAAGAACTGAGAACAACCAAAAGTGCTTTTCAGGATCAGCCAAAATGCACAGCCAAATAGATTAAAAGCGCCCTGAAGTTGGAAAATAATAAGCTTTAAGCTCATAAACCATGTTGAAAAGATGCACACGTATTCTCTCAATTCTTATAATGAATTTTTTTTTTTTTAGGAAATCCACCAATACTTGGCCAATCAATCCAGATTTCCAATAATTCCATTTGTAGTCATTAAAATGTCATGGCAGCTAAATAGGGATCATACTTTCTCAAATGGCATGATACAAATAACTCTAATAGAAGGTGAACTTCTACTGTTTCTTCATTTTCAATATCAAAAAAGCTGCATTCTTTGGAAGTTTCGATATCTCCTTTCTATCTATCTTGTAGTATGTATAATTGCTAAACGGTCACATAATATACTCACCTCAACTGCCTTTTAAAATAGACTCTCGCCACAATCATTATCCATACATGTGCATCCATATTTCACAAGAACATATAATGACATTCTCACATACCTATATTGTTCTCATTTAAGATACTCCCTGATTCCAAAATTAGAGATTCATTTCAAAAAAGACGATTTTCATAAACAATTGTTCACTTCCAACTTTACCCTTAAAAGAAACATTTTGGAACTGGAAGCCCCACTCATCTGCATATTCCCGAAATCAACAACTCTTTTTCGACTGGGAAACTGGAACAGCAGCCCTAGCGTTGGCCCCACGAACAAAATCACTGCTATCAGGCCCCCAGTCAGCCATTTTATTATTTAATTATTGGAGATCTAGAGAATATATATGAAAAGGTCGATCAGGGATGGATGAAGGAGATAAGAGAAGATAACTACTCTACCTATTGAGAGAGAGAGGAGAGAGAGTAGATCTGGACTTGAAGAGGAGACTAT
The DNA here is from genome assembly GCA_016801055.1 of Panax notoginseng. Taxonomy (NCBI): domain Eukaryota; kingdom Viridiplantae; phylum Streptophyta; class Magnoliopsida; order Apiales; family Araliaceae; genus Panax; species Panax notoginseng. The sequence continues at coordinate 224,694,763 of CM029015.1, read as the reverse complement.
GGTGGTGACTAATCAAGATGTGTGTTTGGGGATTTGATGTTTTCTCTTTTTCTATGGCCATGATCTCTTTGGGAGGAGGAGGAGGAGTTGAGGCATTTACTTGTTTCAACTATTTTATAAAAAGGGTAAATTGGGTATATTATGGTATTTTATGTCTTGAAATAGAAATGTATATCTAATTTTGAAATAAACAAAAAGGAAAATGTAACTCTGATTTTGGAACAGAGGGAGTATTTCACAGATTTTCCAACCCAATCAACTCAACCAAAATTCAGAATTTTTAGAGTGAACAGAAATTAAGAAGCCATTTAATGCTTGATATCCAGCGTGGTAACATAATATCATCAAGAAAAGAAAGGGTTGTGTGATCAAACCTTGAACCCAGATCTCTCAACAGCAACAGCAACGGCCTGAAACTTGGGATAATTATTTAATTTAGAAATAACATATGACCTCCCAATCTGCAAAGAAGCAACCAAGTAATATACGTGAAGATGTATACATAAATTCAAAGAGAAACCCCTGATACACATGATAATATTATTTTTAGAACATCCAATTTATAGACTAGATAGTGTTCATAAGGCATGGGGAACAAAAGCTGGTCCACGTCCCAAAATGGAGTTAAGTTTGTCAAGTTTGAGAATATACATATTAGGAAGAAAACATGAATCTCATTCAGTTCTAGCTTTCACGGTCCATGGATTTACCGTTCTACCAAGAAGGAATGCAGATGTTGCCCCGATGGTAGCGCCAATAGAATCAGCAACAAATCCCACTGGCAAGCCAAAGAGATAACCACCTCCAAGCTACCACAATAGGAAGGGAAAAAAAGTAAGACCACATAAGATACACTCACAACTGAAGGACTAGAAATCTATGGAGAGTAGTTTCATACTTGACTTTAATTTTTTAATTCAGCAGGCTACTCAAAGGTATATAGAATTTATTTTTTTTATATCGGCACATATTAATTGTTATATGGAATGAGAAACTGGGTAAATCATAGCTGAAGATGTAGTATACAGTTATTAACATTGAAAACAAACAAACAAGGCATCTTCTCCAACTCGCAACTAAGTAGAAGCAAAATTTCATCACTGATCAAAATTTCAACGTTTAAAGGAATTTTTCCAGAGATAAGGAAAATATCTGCTTCAAAAGCATACAAAAAGACAATAATATAAAAGTTCAGGCAACGTGGTTGGTGAGGTATTGGGTGCACTCGGTGATTTATCCAATGCGCACATTAGTGGATGTGCGTCCACCTGGCTCAAAAAAATAAAATTCAGGCAAATGCTTAGAAACATTGGGAACTCATTTACATGAGGGCAATATGAGTACTTGTAAGCAATCAAATAAGCTAGGAACCAAGTAACCCACCTACACTGACAGAAGATGATGTCGAAGAAATATAAACTAGTAGGTCATATATCACCGGACAAGGAACAACCAAACCATTATCTTTAGTGATTTCACATAATTTCTTTTTCCCCTGCTGTTTTTCAAGGACGCCTTATATGGAATATTCTTACACAAGTTATAACCCAGATTTATTGAAACATTCCTCATTTACTATAAAATAAAGCCCACACAGGGAAGAAAATGCAACACCATGGTGATAGGAAAGGAGGCTGATGATAATCCGTGGCAAATGCAATTTGTACTCTTTCTATTTATATACCATCTTCAGGGGTCATTCCACATTTTTTTGAAAAAAAAAAATAAAGTTACCAAATATAACTAATTGATGAAGCATGCACTTAACATGATCAAAAATAAGAAGAAAGAATCAGCAAGAACAACCTTTACATAAAGGATATGTTACTACAATCTCCAAACTATTCTAATAAATTTCAATGTATTTGTTTCTCCGACATGATAAATTACCTTTATGATTAACAAGTTGTACGATAACAAACCTTGATGTACTTATCACGTGCATTTAACAAATCATTTGTAATGTGATCATAACTCATGATCAATGTAAACCCTTGTTATCTTATCGAACATCTATATCAAACTACAAGGAGTTGGCTACATAAAATCTGGCTTTTTAGTTACCTTATCATCTATCATGTTGCTTGTACCAATAATAGCCTCTCTCATCCTAGTAAAACTCTAAACATAAACAGATAATTGTTACATTACGGGGAAAAAATACAATTAAATAACTGCCGCCTCTCTAATAATTCAAAATTTGGTCTTACAAGACCATGAATATGGTACAATATGGATATATCCCCTCCTTCCCCTGACCGAAAAGAATTAAAGGGCAACTTATATGTCACTACACAAACTTTTCATATATTTATATTCAACAATACTATACGCATGTTGGCACATAAAGACACACACATATAACCACATTTAAAACACTTGTATTTGTGCCAAGTTTAATAAATATCTATCATATATGTTTGTTTAAAGATTCACTAACTTATTTACCAAAGTGTTAAAATCTGCTAGAATTGTAAATATAGGAAGTTTCCTAAATTACAGCTAATTAAAACTGATGTACAACCCTCTAATTACATAGCTTGATTGTAGCCATGATTGTAGTCCCAGATTGTAGCTCTTGATTGTAAAATCCTTATTATAAATAATATGATATGAAGAGAAGGATGTTAACCTCTCATTCACCAATTTCCTGTTTTTCTCAGTTGTTTCTACATGGTATCAGAGCAAGATCCATATGCTCAAACACTAAGTCTCCTAGTGTCTTAAAACTACCTCATGATTTTGGTTTTTCTTATACAAAACTACCAAATCAAGTCTGCACCGTAATTTTAAGCCCATAGGAGCATTCTTTTAATCCAGACGATCACGACTAGAGAAAGAGCATCATCACCCACCACCTTACGCGCCACCCTTTCCCGGCGCACAACACCTTCTTTTGCAACAGCTAGTGTTTTCCTAGTGTCGCATCTCTATTTTCTGTCGATCCGTGGTGCAACTGTCATTCTCTTATCGCGATTTCTTGGTCTGGTATCAATTTTTCCCTTTTGCTGCTTGGTTAATTTTTTATTTTCGGCTCTTGGTGATTATTGCTTGGATAAGAGGGTTGCAAGTGGTTATTTATTCTAGTTGAGTTTTTCCTAGAATATTTTGTTGCACTTGTTGTTTAATATGGTATCTTCTAGTACTGTTAATGGCGGTGATAATGGTATTAACAACCGGCAATTTGTCCGTAGTCACATATTGAATTTTACACTAGTTCTTAGCCTATTCAAATTGGATGGGAATAATTATCTAACTTGGTCTCAGGTTGTTGTATGTCCATTGAAGCTAATCGAATGCAACATTTTATTAATGGAACAACAACAATGCCCACGTAAGTTAGTACAACACAGGAGTAATGGAAGTTAGATAATTCCATGGTGAAAATTTGGATTTTTAGCTCTATGGAAACCAACATGAGGAGCAACTACATGTTTTTGGAGATAGCTTCTGAGCTAGCTATTGCTCAAACTTTCTCCATTTTTGGTGATATATCTAAGGCCTGTGACCTTCGTAAGAAAATTCGGGAAACTTTACAAGGATCTGTGGCCTAATATTATGTTGAGATTTATGTCATCTGCCTCTGGCAAGAACTTGATCATTACTGAGTCTTCTCAGCTAAGTGTATCGAGTGTACCGAGGATACAACTGTGTATCAAAAGTTTGTTAGAGAAGATTCAGTTGTTAATTTCTTGGTTGGACTTAATTATGAGTATCATCAAGTTCGGTCACGGATAATTGGTCAGGTCTCATTTCCTTCCTTACGAGAGGCCAATGCTCAAATACAATAGGAGGAGAGACGTCGACATCGTTTTATGACTCACAACATTGTTGATCGTTTAGCGCTCATTGCTTCTCATCCTCCCAAGTCTGGTCAGGCTCCTCATCACGACACTCGTATAAACACTCTTTTTCCATCTCCGGTGTTGCCATCCGCTAAGAAAGATACGTGTCACTATGACTATTGTGAAAGGCCTAACCATACCAATACTTGTTACAAACTTCATGGACGACCTGCGATAGGAATGGGTGGTCGTGGTAATTCCATCGGAGGACTCGGCAGTGGTACACAGGCTCATATATCTATTCCAACACCTATTCTAGTGACATCATCTCATAGCACTACAACTGCAGCTCCTAGTGTTTCTAGTGCTCCCGATACTCTCACTCTCTCACTCCTGAGAAAATTCTTGCCTCTCTACCTCTTCTCATTATGCTCAGTTAGGTATAATTTCTCATGCCCTTAATGTAACATCTACCATTTTTGCTTGGATTATTGATTCCGGTTCATCCGAGCACATGACTGGTTTCTCAAATCTCTTTACCTCTTATATTTCTTCTTTTGGAAAAGATAAAGTTCTAGTAGTTGATGGTTATCCATCTCCTATCTCCGAAAAAGGTTCAGTCATTTGTAATCCTACTATGTCTTTGTCCTCTGTTCTTCATGTTTCAAATTTATTATCTGCTTAACGTCTCACAAAATCTCTGAATTGTTCAGTCACATTTTTTCCTTTTCATTGTGTTTTTATTTCAAGACTTGGTGACGGGGCAGAAGATTGGCAGTGGTAGTGCAGTTAATGCTATATTATCTAGATGTCCCCCTCAGTCTAGTATGCCTCTTGTTGAGAATTAAAATACAACAGCTCTTCAATCCACTTATGACTCTAGTCTGGCTTCCCTTCATCAGTAACATCGTCGTCTAGAACATCCTTCCATTAATATGTTAAGAATCTTTATTTCCCCATTTTGCTAAGCAGTTTAATAAAAATCAATTTTTGTGTGAACCTTGTGAATTGGTTAAATGCAAACAGTCAGTTTATCCAGTTATTAATAAACGTCATTTTGAATCTTTCGCTGTCATTCATATTGATGTGTGGAGACCCTCACGGGTCATTTCTCGTACTTGTCATCGTTGGTTTGTTAATTTCATTGACTGTTATTCTCGTACTACTTGGCTTTATCTTTTTCATTCAAAAAACGAAGTTTTTTCCTTCTTCAGAGAATTTCATAAAATGATACTAACCCAATGTGATGCCAAAATCAAAATTTTACATAGCGACAATGTTTGTGAATATATTGATGGTATTTTTGGGTCATTTCTCACTGATCATGACATTCTCCTTCAAACTTCTTGTGTTAAAACCCCTGAACAAAATGGGTCGCTAAGCGAAAAAATCGTCATTTATTGGAGGTTGCCCATACACTTACGTTCACTATACATACCCCTAAGTCTCTTTGGAGTGATGTTGTCCTTACTGTTGTTTTCCTTATAAATCGTCTTCCCTCGGGTTCTTGGAAATCGTAGCCCTATTTCTCTTCTCAAACACATACTCAGTCCCTCTCTTTTCCCGCCAATTTTAGATGTGTGCTATGTTAATGATAAAACTCCCACTCATCGTAAACTTGATCCTAAATCACTTCGGTGTGTTTTTATTGGGTACTCTCCTACTAAAAAACATTACAAGTGTTATCACCCTTCATCCAATCATGGTTATGTCACTCGTGAAGTTACCTTCTGAAAATCGGAATCTTTCTACCTTTCTACTTCTACCCCTCATGGAAAACTCCTACTTTGTTGATGGAGCATGAACCTAGTGTAGTTCCTCTCTCTATAGTCAATGATAGATTAAGATTAATGTAGTTTCTCTATAGTCATATGATAGATTGAATATGATGCATATGTTAAAGACCTATTCTCACAAAGATAAACATAAGGTTGTTGCTAAGCCTCCACAACAGCTCTGCCCTCATCCTGGTCCACCTTCGACATTAATCTTAATCAACTCTAACGGTAACAATTATGTTCCTACTAATAACTGCGATATTGATACCTCTGTTCCTATTAATAATTGTGATATTGATCTCCTTATTACTCTTAAGAAATCAGTTAGATCATGTACTCAACACCCTATTTCTAACTTTGTGTCTTATGACAATCTATCTTCTTCCTATCGTTCACTTGTTTCTTCTTTGTCTTCTATATCTGTTCCTCAGGGATGGAGAGAAGCAACCAGAGATGAAAAATAGAAAAAGGCTATCGTAGAAGAAATGACTATCTTGAAAAAGACCGACACACGAGAGTTAGTTCCTCTTCCATTTGGAAAAAAGCCCGTTAGGTGCAAATGGATATTCATAGTGAAGCAGAAATCAGATGGGTCAGTTGAGAGACTCAAAGTCAAACTTGTTACAAAAAGTTTTACTCAAACTCATAGAATTGATTATCAGAAAACATTTGCCCTAGTAGTAGTGGTGCACAAATGGCCAGCGGCCTGGAGTCTGGAGTCTGGCCTTGATTCAGCCTGAGCCCGACCTGGTCAAAGCCTGGACCTGTCAGGCCCGGCCTGCTAGACCAAGAACAGACCATGAATTAATGACTCATATCCGGCCTGGCCTAGCCTTCCAAAAAGTCTGGCCTGGCCTGGCCTACGGCCAGGTTTGTAGCCAGGACAGGCCTGCGACCTAATCCGGCCTGAAAACTTTAGTTGGGTCATATTAGCAAGTCTTTTTATAAAGAAATCCTCCTTATACTTGCATCCCCCTTTCAATGTGAGACTTAACATTTACAAGATAAACATTGGACTTTAGGATTGCTATTATAGAGTGAATTCTTATGTTCAATTCAAGTTTAATTCGATGTGGGACTTTGAGATTATAGACTATGGGCCACTATTGTCAATGCAGAATCAATGAATGAAATCAACTTGGGTGGGATTTCATTAATCCATCTCATGAAGTATTATTGAGCTAGAATAAAAAGTAAGCAGTAAGTATTATTGGCAGCCACCAGCTAAGCTAATATCGTGACCTGTGCAAATCTTACTCCATCTACCTCTCAAAGAACAAGACCAACACACCCTCCCCCTCCATGTGTTTGATTGCGGTTTGAGTTAGATTTTATTCATTCCATTCACATGGTTTGGGTTTGAGATATGGGAGTACTGAACTTCATATAACACTCAATTGTACTCAATGTCGTCTATATATGCATTTGTGTTGGAAGAAGGGTCTTGAGTTACTCTTCTTTTAGATGTTTCATCGTAATATTGGGTGAATTGCTTAAAGATTATGATTATAGCCACATTGTTTTTACTGTGTTTTAGCTTGAGATCTTGTACTTGTGTCTAGGGTAGTTCCAGTGTGCGTTTTCGGTATGAATTGGCTTCAAATTTCATTTTTAATGGGATAAGTTCAAATGTCTAAAACTGATGCCCCTTTATGTGGATTTTACTGTTCGTCTCCAGATATGTAGTCACATAGGGTTGTATGATGGATCTGCTTACATAATTTAACATGGGTTTTATTTTTCTTCCTCCCAGTATTTAGTTGTACTAGTTCTTAGTTGTACTATAAGAATGAGAAGCATTTAGTTCAATTGCATTTTTGTTTCAAAGTCCCACATAGTCTAGTTAACATCTCTTATCCCTACTTTTCTTGTATAAATAGAGGAGAGGTCAAGTTTCGAAATTTTCAAGTACAATGCACTTGAGCTTGTGTTGGGTTTGGCTAAGCATGGCATAGTCCCACGTAGTCTAATAAAAAGTTTTTAGTCCTTGCCTTTCTTTAATAAATGGAGGTTTGGCTAAGCCTGACATAGTCCCACATAGTCTAGTAAAAAGTTTTTGTCCCGCCTTTCTTTAATAAATGGAGGAGAAGCTGAGTTTAAATTTTTTAAGTAAAGAGGACTTGGGCTCATTTGGGCCTAATGAGGCCTGGCTCGGCCTGGCTTGTACGCCTCAACAGGTCACATTTTTTTGTTCTAAACCTGGCCTGGCCCGACTTGCAGTCAAAAAGTCAAGGCCTGACCTGGCCTAGTTAACGGCTAAGGCCTGGTAGGCTTAGGCCGGCCTGTTGTGCATCACTACCCAGTAGCAAAGATAAATTTTATCCAAACTTTTATCTCATGTGCAACAAATTTTAGATGGAACCTTTAGCAGCTTGATGTGAAGAATGCATTTTTTCATGGTCATCTTGAAAAAGAAGTATACATAGAAATCCCTTCGGGTTTTTCTCCATTCATAACAAAAGTAAAAGCCTGCAAGTTACTAAAGGCCTTGTATGGGTTGAAGCAGTCTTAGAGCCTTGTTTAACAGATTCTATAAAGCCATGTTCAGATTCGAGCATAAGCAAAGTCGGGCAGATCATAATATGTTTGTCAAACAAATAAATGGTAAGATTATCGTTCTTATTGTTTATGTTGACGATATTGTGGTGACTGAAAACAATGAAGAAGAGATGGTTAATCTCAAAAGAAGACATGCAAGTGAATTCGTGATCAAGGAACTTGGTCACCTGAAATATTTTCTTGGGATAGAAGTTGCAAGTTCTTTGTGTGGTCTTATCACAACGAAAATACGTCCTTGATTTATTGACGGAAATTGGGATGCAAACTTGTTGGCTCCCCCATTGAGGTTAATCATCACCTAACTGGTGGTACCGGACCTACCGTTGATAAGGAGAGATATCAACACTTAGTGGGTCGATTGATATATCTCTCTCACACTAGACCAGATATTTTTTATGCTGTGGAAGTAGTGAGTCAATATATGCATGATCCGCGAATTTGTCACATGGAGGTTGTCTATAGAATCTTGAGATATCTGAAGTCTGCACCTGGAAAAGATATATTGTTTTCAAACCACGGATACATGAAGATTAAAGCCTTCTCTGATGCAGATTGGGCTAGTTCTATAGAAGATCATCGTTCCACATCAAATTATTGTTCATTTGTTGGTGGCAATCTTGTCACTTAGCGGAGCAAAAAATAGTCTGTTATGGCTAGATCTAGTGTTGAAGCTGGGTATAGCTATCGCATTAGGTATATGTGAACTAATGTGGCTTCGCACATTACTAAAAGATTTGGGGGTAGTAATTAATGACCCTATGAGATTGTTTTGTGATAATGAGGTAGCCATTACTATTGCAAATGATCCGGTACAACATGACAGAACAAAACACATCGAGATTGACAAACATTTCATCAATGAGAAGTTAACTGCTGGTCTCATTTGTATACCTTTTGTCAAAACTGAAAATCAGATTGCTAACATATTGGCTGAAAGTCTCACTAGTAAGATATTTCATTCCTTATGTTTCAAGTTAGGCATGCGAGACATCTATGCGCCAACTTGAGGGAGAGTGTTAGAATCTGCTAGAATTGAAAATATAGGAAGTTTCCTAATTAAAACTAATTAAAACTGATGTACAACTCTCTAATTACATAGCTTGATTGTAGCCATGATTGTAGTCCTAGATTGTAATATGATATGAAGAGAAGGATGTTAACCTCTCATTCACCAATTTCCTTTTTTTCTCTCAATTCTAGTATAGGTTTCTACAGTAAGATATAAGAGCTAATTCGCAGTCAATACCTATTTCTTTTTCTTTTAATGTCGGAGACATTATAATAATGGTAAGTTTCCTTATTTGTCAATAATGTGCAGCTATAACTAGTGAAAAATACAAACTGATAAATTTTCTCCATATGTATTGTCAACTTCTGTAAAGGCATAGAGCACAAGTAGCTAAAGATTCTATTTACCCATATTAGCACAACAGTAAGTCAAAAAACATAACAAAACAAGCTTGCTTCCGGGGCACAAAAATTCACAACCTACCGTAAGTACAGAGGCCGGTACTGCTAGGACTGTAAGAGGAATATATGCAATAGCCCTGTAAAATGCCTGAATGTTAGAAGGTAAAAGCTGAAGGTGGAGAAGAAATTATGCTTTGAACTTGATATTAGTTAACTGGCAGACTGGTACAAGTGCAAGCTTGCAATCATTGATTCTCATAATTTAAAACATAATGTGAACTCTAAACACATGGAAAAGGAAGTACACATAATAAAGCATATTTGTACCAACACATGTCGTAAACTCTGATGAACTATTTCCCCTCAGATTAAGTGGGTGCAACATTATATTTAGTTAATTATAATACCACAAAAACCCCAAAAGAAAGGCATAAATCCCGCCAAGATATTCATCAATATTCACAACTTCTAAAGTTTTAAGAAAAATAATAATTTGTTATACTCAATTCTGAGGTACAATCATATGAAGCTGAGAGTCATAGTTCTTTCTTCTTCTTCTTCTTCTCTTTTTTTACTTTTTTCTTTGTAAGGAAGATGAGACCCATGTTCAAAGGATAGAATTTACTGCAATTCAAAATAGAGATATCAACTTTTGCATCAAGGATGTCTTACAGTACAAGTGGACCCCAAGGTCCAAGATCCTGCTTAACCCATATAAGAAAACTTTTCAGAATCTGCACAAAAGAATTATTTCAGTATATGGTGATATAGTTCATGTAACTATTGGTGTAAAGAAAAACAAAAAATATAGAATAAGAACCCACAACAGAAGGGATAACCATAAACGACATATTTAAAGCATTATGCATAAAACATTCAGAACAGCTCATTTTCTCTCCTGGTGCCTGCCAGCTCCCTGTGCCTATGAAACATAGAATGCTCTATCTTCATCTGGCAAGTAACAGTTTTCTCTGGTGACACCATAAATTTTTAACTTTTGTAGGTCCATATTTTTAGAGAAGAAACTAATAAGTTCCCAGGGAATGTGCTCTCTTGGCAACCAAAAAACTGTGTCTGTGTTGGTATTAAGACTTTCCGTGTACTCTTCTAGACCAAATAGTTCCTCCTACCCCCATCAAGTTTCCAGTTCTTCATACCCCTATATAGTTAAATATTTCCCAACATCCACTAGTATCCTGAGTCAAACATCCTATGCTGCCATCCAAATTGACTGGAAATCTGGGATTTAGATTTTAGTAGTTCACAAAACCTGAAGCAGCTATTTTCAATATGCATAGCTAAGGTAAATTTTTTCTCAAAAATTTGCAACTTCTTATTAAATACTATTGTTCACATCAGTAAATTACTGATCAAGATTTTAATTTCTGTGTAATACCTCAATACCACATTGGATATGCACATTTGATGTGTGTGCATAAGACTTAACTCTACGATCAATAGTACCAACATTCATGACCATTTGGGGGGACCAAAATGACCAAGTTTAATACTCTTGGGTGGAGGATTGAGGTTTATATTGGACTCAATATGGGTGGCTCATTACAAATGGCATCTGACTCTCAAAAGCTCATATCAGATCGGGTCCAGGGTGGGGGCACAAATGTAGTCGGTGTTTACCCATAAAGGATAGAGGGGCCAAAGGTGGGAACAGTAAGGCTACTGATAGTATCCCGCAAAGGCTAGAGAGGAAGTTCATGTGCTATGGGTTATTAGATTGGGCTTAACGAGGACGTCAAGAATTGAAGTGGGGAAATCATTATACCCCAGTTTCACATCAGAAGATTTCCCACGTGGTTTTGATTAGTGAGTGTAACAGTCATGACCTAATGGTGACCCAAGTTGATTTACAAGACCTAATGGTGACCCAAGTTGATGCTGTTCGACGCAGATTGAGCTTTATTCTAGCCTCGGTTTGGGACGGGTTGTTACATTCCGGCCTTCCAGCAACTTAATAAACCAATCCTAAACAACCAACTCGAGTACCTTATACCTTAAAAAATTAACAAAACCAGTACACTTTCCACCCAAAATAAAATATTGCACAAATTGCATTCCAAACCCTAGAATTCGAAGCCAACAATTATTAATACCAGCATTCATCTTCATAAGGAAAAAGAACAAGCACGATTCAGACATAAATTACACAATAAAACCTTCCATTCATGAAAAAGAGAACATAACTAATACCTTTTCGACGGGAAGAAAAATGCAAGCGGAAACAATGGCCGCTAGGAGAAGAAAACAGAGAAAGATGCGGAAAGTAGAGGCGGAAGTGAAGACGGCCATTGACGAAAATAGCCTCCTTCGCCAAGGCCGACGATGATTATCCTCCTCTTCGTCATCGTCGAAGTCTGGCTTCAACAACGACGATCTTGCTCTCAATCCCACTGGATTCGCCAGATTTTAGCTAATAATACCAAACTCAAGATTTGCCAAATCACTACCAAATTAACTCTGAAGTGACTGTATAATGTTCAAATAACTAAATATGATTATATGTGTATATACATGCAAATATGGGGTAAGTACATAAATCTGTGTACTGTGAAGTTATGAAAGTAATGAACTTTTGTGAAACTGGTGCGATTCAATATCATGGTGGTCGCCTATCTCCATTTTCTTTTACGTCTTGCTTGGATTTATAAATTGTATATATACTCTTCCATTTTCTCTCTCTTATGATGGGCCTACATACATTTTAACTGAAAATTCATGTTGCACTTTTTTATTTCTAAATTCTAATTGACTAATTTGATTGCATTGGGAAAAAACAAAAACAAAAAAGAAAAAGGAAAGAATACAAGAATAAATCATATATATATATATATATGTATAAAAGATTTTTACCAATTTAATGGAATACACTTTGCTCATTCCTCAAAAATTGTCCACGGAAATGAAAAGCACCACAATAGTTTATATTATTCATAAATTTTAAATGTACAAATATCACAAGTTTATAGACTTTTTTGCTCATAAAAATAGTACCTTTATTTTATGTTTGTTTTGCCTCAACTCACCGTATTTGTGTCATGCAAATAAAGTCCGTAAAATGAATCAAATATTTTGGTCTCAATTCGTATTCCTTCTATTAAAAATTTAATTCGGGTTCGATTTAAAATATAAATGATCAAATAAAAGTAAATTTTAAAGTTCAATAAATTACTGGAATCTCTTTAAATTATAATTTTCTATTGATATTCGGATCATATTCGCTCGAAAAAGTTCAAATTGTTCGGGCTCAATTCGAGAGTGTGCTCGACTCAGTAGCTAAATAAGTCACACTCAAACTTTATTTTATATTCGATAAATTTTATAAACTAAATATGAATAATTCAATACTCGACCAGGTTCATTTAAATCTATACATGAAACAATAGAACCCAAAAAGAAAAGAGAAAAAAAAAAGTGAAACTTAATTTTTTTTGTGACTTATATATTATCTAGTTTTAACTGGGCTACTGATCGAGTTTGGGCTATTTGGTCGGCCTAGTGTTGAAGTTTTCCAATAGGATCATAATTCATAAGAGGTCAAGAGTCTTGAAAGGGAAATTTTTTACACAAACTTCGGCCCATTCCGAAACGTAACGCCCATTTTCATAAACTATCTGAAAAACACTGATCAATGTGATAGTATTGATATCATAAATATCAAAATATCCATTCAAACGAAGACAATCATTCCCAATAGCCCGATTCATCTCAAGCAAAGGACTGGCCCTAACAATTGTTTCCTCATTGGAATAGTAAAACTCAGCCAGCATGGGCTTTTTTTCAGCTAAAAAAAAATAGGAACAATTACATATTATAGTACATTTTTAAAAGTAATTACAAAAATCATACATTCATAAAATATTACAAAAATATGACATTTCATCGTATATATTTACAATACTAATACAATTAAAAGTCCTTAATTTAAGGGATTAATATTAATGGGGCAAATGTCTGTTTTTTAAAACGCGTGATAACCGCCATCTATTATCTGTGCAGGACTCTTACGCCCTAACTACTTCTCTCTCTCCACTCAAAACCACTCGTCGTCTTTCTCTTCTGTTGCCGCCGCAACACCACAGAGCATCGATAAAGAGTGGTGACATATGATTGTTGCCACAGATCCTTAGAAAGCCGTTATTCTTTTTCACCAATTATTGAGCAATTTTTGTTTTGTTTTGTTATATGGTAGATCTACAAAGTTTCTGCAATTGATGTTGAAGCTCTGAAATCTCCATTGATGGGACTATTTGAAAAGCGTCTTGCCAAAAAGTTCTTTATCTATGTCCAGGACTATGAGGAAGATGATCCCAAATCTCATGAAGTACTGGATTTGAACAAAATAACAGCACGTGATCTTATCACGTACGTCTCCAGTCTTTTGCTATTAAATTGTCTGCCCAAAGGAACATGCAAAGGCTGTATCTTCATGTGAAGTTGGAAGTTTTCTCCACTTTTGTCGCTCCTAACTAAACTGGTTTTGGTGTACATGTTGTTTATGTATTGGTTACCATTAAAACATGTTTTGGTTACTATCATATAAATATTTGGTTACTTCTTTAGTATGTTTTTGGTTACTGTTAGTTTCTGATTTGGATTCTATTTTTGTTTCCTTGAGTTGGGATTTTGGTTACTATTTTTGGTAATTTTGGTTACTCTTTATCGATAAAGAGTGGTGACATTTGACTAAACCGTGTTTGGTCTATATGTTGTTAATGTATTGGTTACCATTAATATATGTTTTGGTTACTAACATATAACTGTTTGATTACTTCATTAGTATATTTTTTTTACTGTTGGCTTATGATATGGATACCATTCTTTTTTTCTCAATTGGAATTTTGGTTATTTTTATATGTTGTTTTGGTTCCAATGTATTTGTTTAGTATACATTGGTTGACTAAACTGGGTTTGGTATACATGTTGTTTATGTGTTGGTTACCATTAAAACATGATTTGGTTACTATTATATAACTGTTTGGTTACTATCATATAATTCATTGGTTACTATTATGCTCTTCTAAAAAATTCATTGGAAAGGTTATGGTTAAATGTACATGTGAGAGTATACATGGGTTGCCTAAACTTGGTTGGATATACAAGTTGTTTCTGTTTCGGTTACCATTAAAACATGTTCTGGTTACTTTCATATAACTATTTGGTTACTTCATTAGTATATTTTTTGTTACTGTTGGCTTATGGTTTGGCTACTATTACTGTGTCCTCAATGTGGAATTTTAGATACTTTTATTTTTTATTCTGGTTAATATGTAATTGTTTAGTATTCATGAATTGCCTAAACTGGGTTTCATTATATGATATTTATGTTTTGGTCACCATTAATATATGTTTTGGTTAGTAACATATAACTGTTTGGTTACTTCATTAGTATATTTTTTGCTACTGTTAACTTATGATTTGGATACCATTCTTTTTTCCTCAATTGAGATTTTGGTTACTTTTATATGTTATTTTGGTTACAATGTATTTGTTTGGTAAACTGTTTATGATATAAATATTATTTATATCTGGTTACTAATGACTGTGTAAATCTGATTTTTTTTATTTGCAGTTATGGAATTTTTACTACGAGGAATACAATAGAAAATTCATTGGAAAAGTTATATATTGGTGTGACATGGAAGTCCCCGATATTATTACCAAGAAATTGAACCCAAGACAGTTGAATAAGTTTAAGACATCATTAGTTTGTGGATGTATTATTTTTGTAAATAATATATCCAAGTCATAATAAACCATGTATTTGCTTAGTATACATTGATATATTATTTTTGTAAATTCCTTCAAATATATTCTACAAGGTTTATGTTATTTTATTTCTACTTCCATTTTTACAAACACATCTTACATGTTCTGGTTACTTTCATATAGCTATTTGGTTACTTCTTTATTATGTTTTGGTTACTGTTACCTTATGGTTTGGCTACTATTATTGTGTTCTCAATGTGGGATTTCAGATACTTTTATTTTTTTTATTATGGTTAACATATAATTGTTTAGTATACATGGATTGCCTAAACTGGGTTTCATTACATGATGTTTCTGTTTTGGTTACTATTAAAATCTGTTTTGGTTACTATCATATAATTATATGTTTACTATTTTATTATGTTACATTATGGTTACTGTTATTAGTAACCAGATAATTACAAGCTTGTATTAGGACAAACATCAATTGATAAATGTACATGTGTGAGTGTCCTATTTATCTACAAACTTGTTAGTAACCAGATAATTATCATAAATAGTTACAAACTTGTTAGTAACCAGATAATTATAAGCTTGTATCAAGACTGTTATAAGCTTGTAACAAGACTGTTATAAAGCTTGTATATGTTTACTTTATATTGATAAGTCATGATTGAGTCAAAAATTAAAATATTAATCAACATCAATTTTGGTTACTGTAAACCATCAAAAATGTTACCAACCATGTGGTTAATGGTTACTAACAGTAAACAATTATATATTCCTGTAAACAATTAAATTTGTTGTATTGGTTACTGTCAGTCTCCATTGTCTAACAACTGAATAAACATTGTAAAGTAACCAAATCAATATTAGACAGTAACCAAATTACATAATCTTAGTAACCAAAAAATAAACCAAATTTTTACGTGCAAATTTGAAGGCCTAAATGATGGAATTTGACCAAAAAATCATGCAGTTCACCAGCAAAGCTTGTGATTTTTGATCGTTGACCCGTTTCCAATGAAATTACGCTCCGAAAACGCCAAAATCTGACACTCCAAACTTAACAAAAATTACCAAATTCTCACTGGATCAAATCTTTACATAAACTGACACGCCTGCTCTTCAACCTCATCAGTTTGTTACCACCTAAAGACTAACAGTTGTACGACGTTAAACAATGTAGTCAATAAGTAATCATCAATATAAAACAAACCAGTATAAAACACATTAATATTATACAATAATCATAACAACATTATACAGTAACCAAATTTAGATTAGACAGTAACCAACATTTGTTTATTTAGTAACCAGAACATAAACACATTTTCATTGCATTTTATAGTAAAAAACAACCAGTATAATTTATTCGTTACCAAGTAAAGGCAGACTTTTGTAAGAATGTAACCAATTTGACTAACAAGTAACCATTAATACAAAAAACATAAGTAGAAGTGTACATTAATATGCTTCAGCAACCAATAATACAGTAACCAAATTAATCACTGCAGTAATTAAGTTTGCATTAGTCAGTAACCAAGTCAGCACGAGTCATTAAATGTAAGACCCCAACTTTTATAAATAAAGATGAATTTTTTTATAAATATCATTTTTGAATATTATGGAGTTAATTTGATATAATGTTATAGTTGTGGGTAGTATTTATAAATTTTGCAAAGTACGCAAGTTGTTATATAATATTCGGTTGGTCGGGGAATATTCGTTTTAACAGGGAATATTCGTACAACGACACAATCATTGGTGGACCCCACAACGGAATTATTGTCGGATTGAGAAAACGACAAAAATATTTTATTAAAAATAACGGCGGAAATTTTACCATTGTTGCTGTTGAACTACTCGGTAGTAAAAGTACAGTAATACGTGTGGTTGCATAGTAGCACACGGTATTGATTATTAATGCTTATGTGAGAAGTCACTCAGTTTGATTCTATTATTGTCAGTTAATAATATGAATTATTTAGCGATAATGACGTTTTGTTTTATTCGTATTATTAACGTAATAAAACAGAAACATCTTTTTATATAAAACAAAATACTTTATTAAAGTTATTCTATAAATAGAATATATTTTATTTTATTTAAAAGATTTTTCTTTAAATATGGACCGTCAGATTAAAGTAATCAATCTGGACCGTTCATGGATTAGTTACTATGCATTCTATTTTTCTATAAATAGCAGCTCATTCCTTCATTATTTCTTACGAATTCACTGAACTCTAGAGAGAGAAACTATAGAGAGAAACTATAGAGAGAGAGAAGAAGAGTATTCTGCTACTTAACTACTTCCTTACTTCAGCTCTTCTTTAAAACGGTAGGGAATATTATTTCTTTTATATTCATGAAGAGAACTTCTGTTATTCCATTCGTTATTATTCTGTTGGAATAACCAGTATACGCGGTCTACCCTATACTTGGTGACATTCTTCTATTATTCTGTTGGAACATCCTGTCTGTGTGTTTTACACCGGACCTGGTTCCGTTTATTATTCTGTTGGAACATCCTGTCTGTGTGTTTTACACCGGACCTGGTTCCGTTTTATTATTATTCTGTTGGAATATCCTGTCTGTGTGTTTTACACCGGACCTGGTTCCATTATTTATTATTCTGTCGGAATATCCTGTCTGTGCGTTTACGCCGGACCTGGTTCCATTATTTATTATTCTATTGGAATAACCTGTCTGTGCGGTCTATCGCATGCATGGTGATTTCTTTTGTTATTCCATTCTTTATTGTACTCAGTTGGTTAAGTTTTGACTTCTATACTCCATGAAATTTGTGGAATATCCTTGATAGTTGCGTTTCATCCAGTATCTTTTCAAGAAAATATTCTTCTAAGCGTTCTTGAATTTTACTCCACAATGCAGTATCATGTTGACAATTTGGACGTTGTTAATTCCTGGATAAATTAATTCTTGAACTTGTTTTATTGAATTCTTATATCATTGTCATCATCCTCATGTTTATAAAATGTTGAAAGTCATCTGTGGCATGTAGTGCATAGATGGACTTGGTATGATTATGACCAGGGATTATTCGGTATAATCATGACCGTAATGTTACAAATGATGTGGTAAAAGTCCTCATTGGCCCGTAGTGCATTGATGGACAGTTGTTGGCATGATCATGACCATTAATGAATACACGAATATCCTTGGCCGTAGTGCAGGGGTGATTCGATGATGTGGATTATTTTATTAAGCTGAGTCTCAGCGATCGCAGTGTTGAAAAACCTTTTAAATCATAAAAGATAGTAGAGTTTATTTTCTACTTGACTCTTTTAATGGATTGCTTGTTCCGCTGCAGTTAAACTTGATGTCTATTATATTTTATCAGTTTAACATTGTTGAAGGCTAATGATAATTTATTCTGCATTATCTTAGTCATAATATTTCTTACTGGGCTAGTTGAGCTCACCCTTTCTTTCACTGTTCTCTTCAGGAAATGAGAACGTAGCTGGGACAAGTCGGGGTACGGAGTGATGGTCCGAATGATAGTATTAGTTAGTAGTCCTCACTATTCTATGTAATGGTGTGTTAATAAATGTAATGAGGACTCCTTTTGAGTATGAATACTCTCTAGAAGATAATATTTGTATTCAAACTCACAGTTTATGTTTTGTCGTATTGTACACGACAGATGTATTAATCAGTTGTATTTGTATTCTGTACTATGTATCTGACGACCCAAGATGGGTGATGTATACCTATTTTTGGGGGCGTCACAGTTGGTATCAAAGCTTAGGGATATGATCCCTGGCTAAGATGTGAGAATAGAACTAGGAGGGGAGAGACGGGGAATTCCTTCGCTAGTATGACCTACCTAAGTTTATTTGCATGGTATTTAATTGGTCGGTCATAATATAAGGATAATATATGACATATCAATTAATTTTTATTTTGTGGCAGTATCTGAAAATGGCATCTGAGAATGTTGAGAATAGCAATGGAGCACAGACGACTGTTGATTCACCACATATCAATAATCAGGATAATGTGCATCAGGAAGGTGTCAATCCTCATGCAAACAACAACACTGACCAAATGATGAATGATCGAATGTTCAGAGGCTTTATGCAATTCATGCAACAACAGGTGAAAGCGGCTCCTGTCCACAACGTAGGTGGAAATACTGGAAACTCTCAGGCGGTCACCGCTAAACAGTTTAAGGAGCTGGGACCACCGGAGTTTAAGGGAGAACCCAAACCACTTGTAGCTGAAACATGGATAAAGCAGATCACCAAGATATTTGATGTCTTGGGTTGCTCCGAGGAGCAAAAGGTTCCCTTTGCCGCCTTTATGTTGCGAGGAGAGGCAGATTACTGGTGGGAATCGATAAAGCGTACTCAACCTGCCGCACTGAAGATGTCTTGGGAGAAGTTCCAAGATCTGTTTAACGACAAATACTTTCCCGAGAGTATTCGTCACATGAAGGAGGTGGAGTTCATCAAATTGGAGCAGAATAATATGACCGTGTCGCAGTACGAGGCAAAATTTGCGGAGTTATCCCGGTTTGCGTCCCACCTGGTGGATAATGAAGAAAGAATGACGCGGATGTTTTTAAGAGGTTTGAAGCCGGAGATACGTCAACATCTTGTTTCTCATAAACTGTGTTTGTATTCAGATGTTGTAAATAGGGCTCAGTTGGTGGAGCGCGATAACGAGATAACGCAACCAAAAGAGAGCAGCCGGCAAAATGATAATACCAGTGAGAGCAGTCATCGAAGCGGTGACAACAAGCGTGGAGGGAATCAACAGGCCAGAAATGGTAACCACTTCGGTGGTAATCAGGGCCAAAACAATAAGAATGGACATTTCAAGAAGAGGAGATTCAACAATGATGGAAAGACGTCAGCACCAGCACCTGTCGTTAAGGAAGGAGAACGACCACCTATCATATGTTTCAAATGCGGAGGGGAGGGGCACATCAGTCCAAACTGCGCGATGCCGTCCAAAGCATGTTATAATTGTGGAAGAGAAGGTCATTTAGCCCGATTTTGTCGTTTACCGAAGACAAATTCAGCTAGGATGGAGGCACCAAAGGCCGTCCCAGAAAAGTCAAAACCGGTTGTGCAAGGGAGAGCGTTTGTTGTGACCTCCCAGAAAGCAAGGAACCCGAATGAGGTCATCACGGGTAAGCTTATCATAAACTCTAACGAAGTCTATACTTTATTTGATACCGGTTCAACCCATTCTTTTATTTCTCCTACTTGCGCTCATCGATTAAATTTGATTCCGGAGAAATTAGACTTTGACTTAGCAGTTGAAACTCCATTGGGAGAAACCTTCATTACATCCACGGTTTATAAGTCTTGTTTGGTTCAAGTTGGTACCCACACATTACCTGTCGATCTTATTTCATTAAAAATACTTGCATTTGACGTGATTCTAGGGATTGATTGGTTAACTACTCATCATGCAAAAATTGATTGTTTTCGTAAGGTTGTTAGCTTTCATATTCCTAATCGACCTATTATGCGAATTCAAGCAACCAAACCATTAAAATCAATCGCTGTCATCTCAAGCCATAAAGCTATTCGTTTATTGAAAAACGGATGTCAAGCTTTCTTAGCTCATGTCACAGATCTAAACAAAAATACGTCAGCTTTGAATGATATTTCTGTTGTTAATAAATTTCCTGACGTATTTCCCGAAGAACTTCCTGGCCTACCCCCAGAGCGTGAAATTGAATTTTGTATCGACCTTGAACCCGGTACAAAACCCATTTCCAAAGCCCCATATCGAATGGCTCCTATTGAACTTCAGGAGTTAAAGACCCAACTGCAGGAATTGTTAGACATTGGTTTTATTCGTCCTAGTACTTCTCCTTGGGGTGCTCCTGTTCTGTTCGTGAAGAAGAAAGATGGGAGTATGCGACTTTGTATTGATTATCGGGAGTTGAATCATGTCACCATCAAAAATAGGTACCCATTGCCACGTATTGATGACCTGTTTGACCAGTTGCAAGGAGCACAATTCTTTTCAAAGATCGATCTTCGTTCTGGATATCATCAGCTGAAGGTTAGAACTGAGGATATTCCAAAGACGGCTTTTAGAACTCGGTACGGGCATTATGAATTCTTAGTTATGTCTTTTGGATTGACTAATGCTCCTGCTGCCTTCATGGATATGATGAACAGGGTATTTAAGGAATATTTGGATCACTTTGTGGTCGTCTTTATCGATGACATCCTTGTTTATTCCAAAAGCCGTGAAGATCATGAGCAACACTTGAGGCTGGTACTCCAAAAGCTTCGTGAATACAAACTTTATGCCAAGTTGAAGAAATGCGAGTTCTGGCTGGAAGAGGTAGCATTCCTTGGGCACGTAGTATCAAGTCGTGGAATATCTGTTGACCCGGCAAAGATTGAAGCTATTCAAAGCTGGGAGCAACCTAAATCAGTGACCGAGGTACGTAGCTTTCTTGGTTTAGCTGGTTATTATCGGAGATTCGTGGAAGGATTTTCTCGAATCGCTACTCCATTAACTCAGCTGACTCGGAAAGATACAAAGTTTGGTTGGAGCGAAGAATGTGAGCAGAGTTTTCAAGAACTCAAGAGGAGACTCATTTCAGCACCTGTTCTAACAATACCATCTGGCTCGGAGGGATTTGTCATCTACAGTGATGCTTCGAGCAAAGGGTTGGGATGCGTTCTCATGCAACATGGAAAAGTCATAGCCTATGCATCAAGACAACTCAAGGAATATGAGAGGAATTATCCTACTCATGATCTAGAGTTGGCAGCTGTTGTCTTTGCACTTAAAATTTGGAGGCATTACTTGTATGGGGAGAAAGTGGAGATCTTTACGGATCATAAAAGCCTCAAATATTTCTTCACTCAAAAGGAACTCAACATGCGACAACGACGTTGGCTTGAACTGTTGAAAGATTATGATCATACCATTCAATACCATCCTGGAAAAGCGAACGTGGTAGCTGACGCATTGAGTAGAAGATCATATGCGGGTACAAGTGCAATATTAACAACGCAAAGGCCCATTTTGTGTGACTTGCAAAGGATGGAGATAGAGTTGAAGACTCCAGGGACCCATGTGATGATGGCGAATATACGAGTAGAACCGACTTTAATCGATAAAGTTAAAGCTGCTCAAGCTACAGACCTGGAGCTGATGCGTATGAGGAAGAAAGTGCAAGAAGGTTCTATGCCGGAAGCAAGAATCGATGAAGAAGGAATACTTCGAGTCAACTCCAGACTTTGTGTTCCTAACAACCCTGATTTAAAGTATGAAATCATGATGGAGGCGCACAACACACCGTTTGCAATCCATCCTGGAAGTACCAAAATGTATCATGATCTTCGTCATACATTTTGGTGGAGCAATATGAAGAGAGAGATAGCGTTGTTTATCTCAAGGTGTCTAACTTGTCAACGAGTCAAAGCGGAGCATCAAGTACCAAAAGGTCCATTGCAACCACTTGAAATTCCAGAATGGAAGTGGGAGCACATTACCATGGATTTCGTTACCGGTCTTCCTAGGGTTTCTCAAGGTATTGATGCGATTTGGGTCATTGTTGATAGATTGACCAAGTCTGCTCATTTCTTACCGATACGAGAAACTTATACACTTGAACGTCTTGCTCGTATGTACATAAACGAGATTGTAAGACTGCATGGTATGCCAGTATCCATAGTTTCTGATCGAGACCCAAGATTCACTTCACGATTTTGGGTTAGTTTACAAAAAGCTATGGGCACGGAGTTACGATTTAGTTCAGCATATCATCCTCAGACGGACGGACAATCAGAGAGGACTATTCAAACTCTTGAAGATCTATTAAGACTCTGTGTCTTTGACTTCAAGGGAAGTTGGGACAAGTTCTTACCATTGGTGGAGTTTTCCTACAACAACAGTTATCAAGCAAGTATTGGCATGGCTCCATTCGAAGCATTGTATGGAAGAAAATGTCGTTCTCCAGTATGCTGGGATGAGGTGGGCGAAGCAACGTTGTTGGGACCGGAGTTGGTACGTATGACTACAGAAAAGATTCAAACGATCCGACAACGTATAAAAACCTCACAAGATCGACAAAAGAGTTATGCTGATCTTCATCGAAAGGACGTGGAATTTGATGTAGGAGATCATGTGTTCTTACGTGTTGCTCCATGGAAAGGAGTTACGAGATTTGGAAAGAGAGGAAAGCTAAATCCTCGATTCATCGGTCCATTTTTAATCCTCGATCGAGTAGGAACTGTGGCTTATAGACTCGCTTTACCGCCAAGTATGTCTCGTGTTCATAACGTTTTCCACATATCCATGTTACGCAAATATGTGGAAGACCCGAACCACATTATTGAGTTAGAACCGGACGAAATAGCGGAGGATTTGACGTATGAAGAAGTTCCTGTTCAAATCTTGGATAAGAAGGAACATATTCTACGCTCCAAGGTTATACCTCAAGTCAAAGTTTTGTGGAGAAACCACGATGTTGAGGAAATGACTTGGGAGTTAGAATCAGAAATGAAATCAAGGTATCCTTACCTCTTCGACATACCAGGTACGTACCCTAATTTCGAGGGCGAAATTTCATAAGAAGGGGAGGTTGTAAGACCCCAACTTTTATAAATAAAGATGAATTTTTTATAAATATCATTTTTGAATATTATGGAGTTAATTTGATATAATGTTATAGTTGTGGGTAATATTTATAAATTTTGCAAAGTACGCAAGTTGTTATATAATATTCGATTGGTCGGGGAATATTCGTTTTAACAGGGAATATTCGTACAACGACACAATCATTGGTGGACCCCACAACGGAATTATTGTCGGATTGAGAAAACGACAAAAATATTTTATTAAAAATAACGGCGGAAATTTTACCATTGTTACTGTTGAACTACTCGGTAGTAAAAGTACAGTAATACGTGTGGTTGCATAGTAGCACACGGTATTGATTATTAATGCTTATGTGAGAAGTCACTCAGTTTGATTCTATTATTGTCAGTTAATAATATGAATTATTTAGCGATAATGACGTTTTGTTTTATTCGTATTATTAACGTAATAAAACAGAAACATCTTTTTATATAAAACAAAATACTTTATTAAAGTTATTCTATAAATAGAATATATTTTATTTTATTTAAAAGATTTTTCTTTAAATATGGACCGTCAGATTAAAGTAATCAATCTGGACCGTTCATGGATTAGTTACTATGCATTCTATTTTTCTATAAATAGCAGCTCATTCCTTCATTATTTCTTACGAATTCACTGAACTCTAGAGAGAGAAACTATAGAGAGAAACTATAGAGAGAGAGAAGAAGAGTATTCTGCTACTTAACTACTTCCTTACTTCAGCTCTTCTTTAAAACGGTAGGGAATATTATTTCTTTTATATTCATGAAGAGAACTTCTGTTATTCCATTCGTTATTATTCTGTTGGAATAACCAGTATACGCGGTCTACCCTATACTTGGTGACATTCTTCTATTATTCTGTTGGAACATCCTGTCTGTGTGTTTTACACCGGACCTGGTTCCGTTTATTATTCTGTTGGAACATCCTGTCTGTGTGTTTTACACCGGACCTGGTTCCGTTTTATTATTATTCTGTTGGAATATCCTGTCTGTGTGTTTTACACCGGACCTGGTTCCATTATTTATTATTCTGTCGGAATATCCTGTCTGTGCGTTTACGCCGGACCTGGTTCCATTATTTATTATTCTATTGGAATAACCTGTCTGTGCGGTCTATCGCATGCATGGTGATTTCTTTTGTTATTCCATTCTTTATTGTACTCAGTTGGTTAAGTTTTGACTTCTATACTCCATGAAATTTGTGGAATATCCTTGATAGTTGCGTTTCATCCAGTATCTTTTCAAGAAAATATTCTTCTAAGCATTCTTGAATTTTACTCCACAATGCAGTATCATGTTGACAATTTGGACGTTGTTAATTCCTGGATAAATTAATTCTTGAACTTGTTTTATTGAATTCTTATATCATTGTCATCATCCTCATGTTTATAAAATGTTGAAAGTCATCTGTGGCATGTAGTGCATAGATGGACTTGGTATGATTATGACCAGGGATTATTCGGTATAATCATGACCGTAATGTTACAAATGATGTGGTAAAAGTCCTCATTGGCCCGTAGTGCATTGATGGACAGTTGTTGGCATGATCATGACCATTAATGAATACACGAATATCCTTGGCCGTAGTGCAGGGGTGATTCGATGATGTGGATTATTTTATTAAGCTGAGTCTCAGCGATCGCAGTGTTGAAAAACCTTTTAAATCATAAAAGATAGTAGAGTTTATTTTCTACTTGACTCTTTTAATGGATTGCTTGTTCCGCTGCAGTTAAACTTGATGTCTATTATATTTTATCAGTTTAACATTGTTGAAGGCTAATGATAATTTATTCTGCATTATCTTAGTCATAATATTTCTTACTGGGCTAGTTGAGCTCACCCTTTCTTTCACTGTTCTCTTCAGGAAATGAGAACGTAGCTGGGACAAGTCGGGGTACGGAGTGATGGTCCGAATGATAGTATTAGTTAGTAGTCCTCACTATTCTATGTAATGGTGTGTTAATAAATGTAATGAGGACTCCTTTTGAGTATGAATACTCTCTAGAAGATAATATTTGTATTCAAACTCACAGTTTATGTTTTGTCGTATTGTACACGACAGATGTATTAATCAGTTGTATTTGTATTCTGTACTATGTATCTGACGACCCAAGATGGGTGATGTATACCTATTTTTGGGGGCGTCACATTAAATAATATTTTTACATAGTAACCAAGTCAGCATTATAATTTTATACAATAACCAAATCAGAATTAGTCAATAACCATTATAGTGTTACACAGTAAGCAAGTCATCATTAGTCAGTAACCAATATAATATTACATAGTAACCAATTCAGCAATAGTTAGTAACCAAGTCAGCATTAATTAGTAATATTATGTAGTAACCAATTCAGCATTAGTCAGTAACCAAGTCAGCATTAATTAGCAATATTATGCAGTAACCAAGACAACATTAGACAGTATAATGTTACACAGTAACCAATACAAAATAATCAATAACCAAGCCAACATTAGACAGTAACCAATTTATATAACCTTAGTAACCATAATATAAAACATGTTTTTAAATACATTTTGCAAGCACAACATTCAGCATTCAAACTTTGTGACAATTTTAAGTTCGAAAAACTTAAAAAAGGTAATCAATTTAGTAATTCGTAATAACCATAGGTATCTATATGCTTATAAATTTTAAATTCACATACCACAATATTTGTATCGAAGCTGATGTTGATTTTGTATTCAACAATCACTGCAGTAATATTTTTGGTTACTTAACTTGAAGGTGTTGTTGATTTTGTATGCTATTTTCGATCTTACAGATTCGTCGCGACAACAGGTTTCTTCTTCTCTGATTGCGAGTTGCGTCGCGACAAGATGCTTCGTCTTCTTTTGTGTCGCGACAGAAGATTTTCTCTTCTCCGATTGATTTGGCGTTGATCTGTTATTGATTTGGCGTTGATCTGTTACTGAGGTGTTATATATCGTCTTCTCTGATCGATTTGTTGTTGCTCTGTTTTTTCTGATCTTCAAGTTGCCTTTTCTTCATTAGCGTGAATATAAGATCGATCAGTTAAAAATATGAAACTCGGTAACTGACGTGTAGGGACTTAATGACGTGCAAAGGTAATATTGTGTTGTTTTATTTTTATAATTATGTTGTGTGTGTTTTATTTTTGTAATTATTTTCTAATTATTGTATATTAGTATTAAGGACCCAAAAAAATATACAATCGACCTAGCTTATAGGTAAGATCCACTAAGATAGCCTTATTAAAAATAGCACAGATCCAAATTGAAACTGAAACCACACCAATTAAAATCGCACCAACAGTTTCGGCGTATGTGGCGGTTTTAGGTGGGTTGAAAAATAAAATTTGTGATTTCGGTTTGGTTACTAGTCAAAACCGCACGCATAAAACAGAAACCAAACCGCACCATGAAAATTAATTAATTATATAATCTTATTACAAGAGAGATGTGAGACCCCAGATTTTATGAATAAATATTTAATTTTCTCGAAATAATTATGGTGTGGATTTGATATAATATTATAGTTGTGAGTATTATTTATAAATTTTGCAAAGTATGCAAGTTGTCATATTATATTCGTTTGGTCGGGGAATATTCTTTTTGTCGGAGAATATTCGTACGACGGCACAATCATTGGTGGACCCCACAACAGAAGTATATTCGTAGTTAGAAAACGACAAAATTATCTTTCTATAAAAATAACGGCTGAGGTGTTACCGTTAAAACCGTTAAAACTGTTGAACTACCCGGTAGTAAAAGTACAGTAATACGCGTGGTTGCATAGTAGCACACGGTATTGATTATTGATGCTTACGTGAGAAGTCACTCAGCTATACTCAATTATTGCTATAGTAATTGCTGCATCATATCTCTTAAATTATTGTCATAGTATCATCTGTATAATATGTTATATTATTAAATCAATAATTGAGACGTTGTGGTAAGTTTGGTTATTTTTTATGGGGGGCCCATATGTCATCATCTAAGAGTCTCTTCGTCAATAGTAATTACCGTCGTCAATAGTAATTATCGTCGTCAATAGTATTTACCTTGGTCAATAGTATTTACCTTGGTCAATAGTAATTACCTTCGTCAATAATATTTACCTTGGTCAATAGTATTTACCTTGGTCAATAGTAATTACCTTCGTCAATAGTATTTACCTTGGTTAATAGTAATTACTTTCGTCAATAGTAGTTGTCCCTTCAATATTACCAAGAGTCATTTGACCCTTCGTTAAGACCAAGAGTCATTTGACCCTTCGTTAAGACCAAGAGCCACCCTCGGTTTTTCTATAAATAGAGGCCTAGGGCTTCATTATTTTTTACGAATTCATTCAAGCTATAGAGAGAGAAAGTATAGAGAGAATAAGCGAGAGAGAATAAGAGTATTCTGCTACTTCACTTTTCCAATATCCAGTTCTTTTAAGGTAGGAAATATTATTTCTTTTATATTCATGAAGAGAACTTCTGTTATTCCATTCTTTATTATTCTGTCGGAATAACCAGTATACGTGGTCTACCCTATACTTGGTGATATTCTTCTATTATTCTGTTGGAATATCCTGTCTGTCTGTTTTACACCGGACCTGGTTCCGTCTTTATTATTATTCTGTCGGAATATCCTGTCTGTGTGTTTTACACCGGACCTGGTTCTATTATTTATTATACTGTTCTTTATTATTCTGTCGAAATATCATGTCTGTGTGTTTTACACCGGACCTGGTTCCATTATTTATTATTCTGTCGGAATATCCTGTCTGTGCGTTTACGCCGGACCTGGTTCCATTATATATTATTCTGTTGGAATAACCTGTCTGTGCGGTCTATCGCATGCATGGTGATTTCTTTTGTTATTCCATTCTTTATTGTACTCAGTTGGTTAAGTTTTGACTTCTATACTCCATGAAATTTGTGGAATATCCTTGATAATTGCGGTTCATCCAGTATCTTTTCATGAAAATATTCTTCTAAGTATTCTTGAATTTTACTCCACAAAGCAGTATCATGTTGACAATTTGGACGTTGTTAATTCTTGGATAAATTAATTCTTGAACTTGTTTTATTGAATTCTTATATCATTGTCATCATCCTCATGTTTATAAAATGTTGAAAGTCATCTGTGGCCTGTAGTGCATAGATGGACTTGGTATGATTATGACCAGGGATTATTCGGTATAATCATGACCGTAATGTTACAAATGATGTGGTAAAAGTCCTCATTGGCCCGTAGTGCATTGATGGACAGTTGTTGGCATGATCATGACCATTGATAAATACACAAATATCATTGGCCCGTAGTGCATGGAATTTGTGGTCGTGACCCTAACGAATATCCTTGGCCGTAGTGCAGGGATGATGTGAATTATTTATTAAGCTGAGTCTCAGCGATAAGAGTGATGAAAAATTTTTTAAATCATAAAAGATAGTAGAGTTTATTTTCTACTTGACTCTTTTAATGGATTGCTTGTTTCGCTGCAGTTAAACTTGATGTCTATTATATTTTATCAGTTTAATATTGTTGAAGGCTAATGATAATTTATTCTGCATTATCTTAGTCATAATATTTCTTACTGGGCTAGTTGAGCTCACCTTTTCTTTCACTGTTCTCTTCAGGTAATGAGAACGTAGCTGAGGCAAGTCGGGGAACGGAGTGATGGTCCGAATGATAGTATTAGTTAGTAGTCCTCAATATTCTATGTAATAGTGTGTTAATAAATGTAATGATGACTCCTTTTGAGTATGAATACTCTCTAGAAGATAATATTTGTATTCAAACTCACAGTTTATGTTTTGTCATATTGTATACGACAGTTGTATTTGATTTCTGTACCATGTATCTGGCGACCCAAGATGGGTGATGTATACCAAATTTTGGGGGCGTCACAAGAGATGTTTTAATTAACCTTGTGCAATGAATCACCCATGAAAATTAAGCTACTAATTCTGCATTTGGATGGTATCGATCTACATGATCACCATCACCATACAAATCTCATACAATTATCTCTTTTACAACTTTAATATTGTGTGATGTTAAATTGTTAATTTAAATTGCATAAAATTTTGTTTTTTCAATTGATTTTGGAACCGAAACCGCACCGCACGATTCCAAACCAAACCGCACCAATCACAAACGGTTTCATGTGCGGTTTTGAATTTGTCAAACAGCACCTAAACGGTTTCGTATGCGGTTTGAGCTTCAAATCGCACCATGGTCACCCCTAATTTTTAACTTGGAAGCCATTTGTCAAAAATGGTTGTGTTATCATTTGTCAGACAAATGTAATTTTCAACCTGGAAGCCATTTGTCAAGGCCAGAAATGGTTTATGGGGCCATGGGGAAGCGGACGTAAGCCCGTATGAAAAAACTGATCCGGGTTCGTAGATATTAGTCCGACTGCGATTGAAAAACATCATGTTATAAAAAAAGAAAGAAAAGAAGAAAATACAAAATTACAATGTAATTAAATGTTACTACAAATAAAGCAAGAAATAAAAGTGAAGAAAATATAAATTGGGTCCAATTTATTATTATACATACTAGTCGTGTCGTGTGAGCTCTAAACGAGGATACAAGTTTAAGTTGGGAATCGATTATGATGAACGCGCAGGGGAATTTATGGACCACAAATAGAACCAAGAACAAAGTTTAAAGGCCAAAGGAGTTCAGTCAATATGTGACCAGTGGCCGGTCAAGTTTTGGGTGGTGTGGTCCAGATCCTAACAACTAGCAACAAACCCCCGTGGCTGTGGTTGTGGGTGTGGGCTGTAGCCTATGGCTAAGGCCGAATGATGTAATTTTCATGTACCTCTGTCACTAGGTTGTCTACAAGCATTAATTCTTTGACAACTATATATATATATATCTGATTCTTAAATTCATCCCCCCTCCCCTCTTTTTTTCTTCTTTTTTAAAACTCCTTTTTTAAGATTCTTGATATTGAACAAATGACTCCCATCTTTTAGGTACGGAAGGTTATTCTGATCCAAAGTATTTAAAAAAGATCAATGAATTTTGATGGAATCGTGGGGATCAATTTAGTCGGTAGCTCATGCAGAGTCAGCAGGAAACAAAAATTGTATTTTTTATTTTTTTTATAATATGTTTTTAATAGGTGTGGTAGCATTATTATAGTTTTTAGAAAAATATATATGTCAATTTTTCAATTGATCAGCTGTCGTCACAAAAATGTATATGAAATGCTAATTATTTAGTTATAATAATACTGTGTCTAATCAACTGAAAAAGTTAAAATGAATATAGCATAGCATGACTTGCCGACTTAATAATAATAAGAAGAAGAAGAAGAAGATGTTTGAATCAATGGTCAACATTTTATATTTATATTTATATTTATATTTATATTATAAAGCGGGAGATTTTTTTGCCAAATGGAGTAATTTTGGTGTAGGAGCACTGTCTCGACTTTGAGATGTCAACAACTCCAAAACGCTAGGCTATTTTTTCTCTAATCAGTGTGTCAAAAATAGTCCTTTCTAAACTCTATCCCTTACAAACCTTAACGAGTTACGGATTATATCTTAATGCATATTAATATTTTACATTTTAATACATCTTAATACTTGAAATTAGGATAAAATTATTAATCTAAGTCTAAACTATTAAGATGATCACTTAATATAAAAATGTGGGATGTTAAAATATATTAAGATGGGAATGAAATAAATGAAAAAAAATTATATTTAATTTTTCTATTAAAATAAAATGAACCATTTTCGTTCCGGTCAAATTTATAAATAAATCATTACACACTCAATTTCATTCATTCAATAATGTTGATGGATACGGGTGTTTAATCTTATGATGAGTCATTGTGCAATCAATAATTACATTTTGCCAAACAGCAGTAATAAGTAGGAGGACTTTATTATATATATATATATAAATAAATTGGTGCATATTGCAAATAATAAAGTGGTGGTAAGACAGACTACTAGTCTAGTAGTCTAGTACTAGTGCCGGTGGTATCAATTCATTGACACACTCTTTTGTATAAAGAAAAAAAGGGGATGGGGTGCATGCAATTGCAATACACCTCTAGCCAAGCCAGCCCAATAATGAAAAATTTTCCCATCATCTTATCTCCCAATTCTTCACCCAAATGATTGTGATATTCTTCCAGAATTAAAAAAGGTGATGGAATGTCTATACGATCATGGAAGGAAACTTTTGGATATTGATCCAAATCAATATCATGATGCAGTTAAATTCTAAGAAATTTCATCACCAACACACATTTGATGCGACCTAGTTACTTCCAACTGTAATTTTTATATTAAATTTTGGACCGGACAAAATTTATCAATACAATTACTATATATATATATAAAATTAACTGTCAATCAAAATATTAATATAACCATGCACACATATTAAAATGTTTCCTTAATACCAGGAGATCTTATCCAAATTAATTTCAAGGGGAATTTGGATATTAATTCTCCAATACAAATTACATAATACATGTTCAAATTCAATGAATGTAATTATAATTTTTATATATATATATATATATATATATATATATATATATATATATGCATGCATGCATGCATGAATCTCACAATAAAGTAAAAAAAAAAATCATTAATTTCATTTACAATTAAATTATTTTAATAAATAAAAAATAGTATATAAGAAAGATAGTGTGTAGATTCTTAGCGTGTATGTATAATGGAAAAGGAGGGAGGGAGTATCATTTTCCATTTGGATTCTAGATGATTTGATTATATATAAATGATTTGTTTTCCCATTAAGTTAAATCCTAGGTTGCTTCGCTTCTAACCATATCATCTATCTATGACTTTGAAAAAAGGTTGAAATTTTGTCTTATGTGTTGTTTAAACTGTTTCCTTTCCTTTAGACAATATGCCTAAATTCTGTTCATATCCATTATATATGTTGTATCAAAATCCACCATCTTACATTTTAAAAGATTACGCTATCCATCTAATTTAATTAATCACACAAATCAATTTGACTTTCATAAGATAAGCTTTGGCCTTCCAAATTAATTTATACCTATTTTATTCTTTATATGCATGCAGTACCACAATTATAATTCGATTGAAAATTTTCTCTATTAAATTTTAAGTGAAGGATCGTGATTCATAATTATAAACAAAATAGTAACGCCGAGTTCGAAATTATCATGCAATGATTTTATTTAAAAATATTAATTAATATAATAAAAAATTATAATATAACTCTTTGATTTTTACAGTAATTGTGAGTTCCTAATGCTTAAAAAAAAAAAAAAGGAAAAAGGAATCATCTTTTTTCCCTTGTTTTATTTTTAACTCAGAATAGATGCACTAGTTTTTGATTCTTATGAAATAGAAAGGTATTGGTGGAACGACACCTGGTCAATCTAAGGATAATCACACTACCATTCCATTATAGACGAGATATATTATGAAGTGAGTGCGACACATTTCTATTTTAGTATTATGAACATGAAATTCTTAACCTCTTATTATTTTTATTTAATTAAGTAGTATCATACTACGTACCATTAATTATAATCTTAATCGACAAGAACATAACATAAATTAAATTATAAACTTGTGTATATATAATTTAGTCTACGTTTATAACTCTTTTATTAAAAAAAAATGTTTATCTCATCTCCGTCAAGAATGGTAAAATATCATTTTCATGGACACGATTGGAATAAGAAAAAAGTATGAGCACGATCATATATATTTCCATTAATGATCAGGTTAAAGAACATAAATTTTGATCATTTTAGTCACGTAAAAAGCAGGAAAAACTTTTGTACGGATTAATTAGATGCAAAAACATTCAGTTTGCTTTTTTAATTTTCATATTCTTCCGCAGCAGCAGCAGCAGCAGCAAATGGTTGGTGCCAACTACAAAGTGGAAGGAAATAAATACTGTTGTTATTGTCACACCACCACTTGCACAGAGGGAATCAGATGTTTATTTGATCTGTTTTCCCAAAGCACGCTCAATCCCTAAATCAACTACTAGTTTAACAAATCGGTTGTCAATATCAGACGGAATATATCTCTCTCTTTTTTTTTCTTTTTCATTTTCTCCAATCATGAATAATAATTAATGCTTTCGGCTGAGCAAAAAACGGATGGATAAAAATCGATAACCGGGCCGAACCGACGAATTATTTCGGATATGACTGTTGTCTATTTCGGTTTTGGATATGAAAATTGGACTGTTCGGGTAACCAACCGATCAACCCAATTAGAAACTTAAAAAAATAAAATATTATAATTAGAATTTGATAGACTTTGACATCTAGATTATGTACTCATGTGTTGTTAATTTGAAATTATTAAACTAGTTTATGAATTATTATGATCGTGGTTAAATATTATTTGGAATCTTTAATCAGTTATTGTGAAATTTTTTGTTTTGTAAAATTAACTTCATATTTCGGTTATTAACTCAAATAGTATAATTCGATTATTCGGGTTTCGATTATTTGATTAGTACATATTTCGAATATTTGTTCGGATAGTGAAATTGTATATTCGATTATAATTTAATAGACAATCAGTTTGATTATAAATAACCGAATACTCAACCCTCAACCTTAAAGTATTAGAGATTAGAGAGGTAAACCTACCATACTACTCATTTTACAAGACTGAATAGCCAATAGGGGTATATATACAGTCTTGTCTTTTTTTCATTACAAACAAACTGTTTATAGATATTGACCCTACACTTGCGTCAAATATGATGGCCAAATTAAATTACGACTAACGTAGAACTCGATACGATAAGATAGAATAATAATGTGGGAGTTCCTCCTTAATTCTTACTATGTATCTGTACATTGAGTGTCGACATAAATTTATGGTCATATATATAGCAGGATTCTATTTAAATTTTATGGTGGACACGTTTCTTGTTGCCTCGGCATGCGTACCCCCTCAAAAAAATTCCAAATTAGCAATAATTTGAGTCATTAGAAAACACTAGAGGTGTTCATAAATAGTAGAACTCAAGACTTTTAAATTGCAACAGAAAATCCTAATTAAGAAAAGAGTAAAAGTGGTAGTAGTAAAGTACCTTATTTAAGATATATATTTATTTATTATTATTGTACACAAGTATCTAATTCTTTAATAAAAAACATGAAAATATTGTTTATGTAATCTAGTGCAGCAATATGATAAAGTAATGATTAGTTATCAGAGTCAAGTATTCAATTTTCAGAACCTTATAAAGCTACAATTAGAATCATAATATTTCCGTACTATCACGCATTAAAAAAAGTATCAAAACAATATTATTACTAACTAAGAAGCCTCTTCCAGCCACTACTTTTTTTTTTGGGAAGGGAAGGGAAGGGAAGAGAATTTACGTATTATATCGCTAGTCATGAATCACTACAAAAAGTAATTATCATAAAGAATTGGAGTCTATATTTTTCTTTTAAATTGGCGAAAGTCGGTACTCTAAAATGGTCCTGACTGACCAGGGCATGCCGTATTTTATGGAAATAAAAACTGACGACCAAGAATTTTGAAGCTAAAAGAAAATGAAGAGATATATATATTAATTACCTCTCAAAGGAGCACGAGGGGTGCGTGGGTGGCTTGATAGGTCCATTACCTTCACTTCTATCCAAGAGTGGTTTGAGCCGCATCAGCTACAAAAGATATTTAGTAATCATCAGCCTTCCCGTAAAATAATTTAAAGTAAACATTTTCCACAAGACCATTTTTTTTTTAAAAAAAAACAGTAAAATAAAAGTAGACGGCACTGTAGCAAAAAGAAGGAAGGGAAAAAAATAAAAAACTTTTGAAGGGGTTCCTTTTGGCACCACTATCCAACTTGCTGTTGACTACTATCATTAGCCACAGAGAGAGAGAGAGAGAGAGAGTCTAGTCTCAGCTGTACGGGGTTGGAAAGTTTGAGTATATAAATTCTGAAACCCATCCCTTGTTTTGCTAGAAAAAGAGTACCAATCAATCTTCACTCTAATCTACAAACTATTTGATCCTTATTCCACTCATCCCCACTATTTGTTGTATGTGTCTCAGTAGGATCTCTGAGTCTGCGCTGTCCACTATGCACATTCAGGCCATTTGGTGCTGAATAATATTAATCAAGTAGCCAGCCTCCATTTACAGCTTGCTCTCTCTCTCTCTCTCTCTCTCTTTGTACACGTGCACTCACATTCCTTCATTTTCAAGTTGCCGCATTTGTGATACTAATACTACAGTGACCGTGTACCCTCCAGGAAGAATATTTGTGTGCATGTCTAAACATTTTCGTTCAATAGCTTTCTTGGTTATTGTGCAACCAAGATATATTAGCAGCAGCCCGGATCATCTTCCTTCCAATTATCTGTATTCATAACTACTTACTTCCAGACAATGAGGATGTCCATGTCCATGTGCAAACAGACTCATCCTTCACTACATATTCCAGCCGGCACGCTTAGTTTGCCATTTCTCCGCTCCCGCCCACTGAAAGAAAAGGTTGTGGTCGTCATGGGATCAACCGGAACCGGCAAGTCAAAACTCTCCATCGAACTCGCCACCCGTTACCCTGCCGAGGTAGTGAACTCTGATAAAATGCAAGTCTATCAAGGACTAGACATAATCACAAACAAGATCACTGAGGAAGAGTGTTGCGGTGTACCACACCATCTCTTAGGTACAATAGATCCTAATGCGGATTTCACATGTACAGATTTTTGTAACACGGCTTCACTAGCCATGAGATCAATCGTGGGTCGCGGGCAGCTTCCAATCGTTGTTGGAGGCTCCAATTCCTACATTGAAGCTCTTGTTGATGATGAAATTCATGAATTTCGAGCAAGGTACGATTGTTGTTTTCTTTGGGTGGATGTATCAATGCCAGTGCTCCATCAATTTTTATCGGATCGAGTTGATCGGATGGTGGACAACGGAATGGTGGATGAGGCGAGACGAATGTTCAGCCCACATGCTGATTATTCAAGGGGGATAAGGAGAGCGATTGGTCTGCCCGAGTTTGATCAATATTTTCGAGTTGAACCATTTGCAGGCAGAGAGACTCGAGCAAGACTACTCCAAGAAGCTATAAATGAGGTGAAGAACAACAACTGCAAATTAGCTTGCCGCCAGTTAGAGAAGATTTATCGACTGAGAAACGCTAAAGGATGGAAGGTTCACAGGCTTGATGCAACGGACGCGTTCCTAAAGCATCGCAAAGAGTCGGACAAGGCATGGGACGAGCTCGTGGTGGGTCCAAGCATGGTGATCGTGAACCGGTTTCTTAACAATTTTGGCCCCAACTTATATATTGACTCGACAACTGTTAAAGGGGCTTCAATGGGAAAAACCATCGCAACAGCAACGACAACTGCCAAAGGGGCTGCAATGGGGACAGCCATGGCAACTGCAACTCATTAGAAGTGCAAGTTGTGACCTCCACTTCATAATGCAACAGTGTCAGGCAATTTTGGCTCTATTGACAACTTTGTATCTATGTCTGCCTTGTTATACTGACTAAATAGTATTATTAATTTTACACTACAAGAATCACAATAATTGAGGCCTGTTGTCTAATCCTACAGCTACAAGA
Source organism: Panax notoginseng (assembly GCA_016801055.1). NCBI lineage: Eukaryota > Viridiplantae > Streptophyta > Magnoliopsida > Apiales > Araliaceae > Panax > Panax notoginseng. The sequence goes on along the minus strand of CM029015.1, from coordinate 224,657,293 downwards.
TTAAAAATATAGAAGCAGCCACTGATACATTTCTCGAAAGTTTATGTCATTTCCTGGCAAGTTTCCTTTGATGATTTAGTTGTGGAGTTTACTTTTAGCGACGCAGAAAACAAAAGTTCAAAGATGGTACAAATAAGGATCACACAAATGAGGGAAACAAACTTCTGAGGCAACTGTTCTTCTGAAAGCAGGAGATGAGCATCGAATAAAACTTTCATCAATCAGTCACTATCTTAGCCTCTTGGAAAACCACTCTGGTCTTTATCAGCATATAATTCTATTCAATATCTTGTTTGTCATATCTGACCACTCTACTGAAAAAAGCTATAAAAAAATGATTATATAACTGATTGTTCAAGAAAAAAAAAAGATGCACCAAAATCTGTATCCATAGTATTATTTCGGTAAATTCGTACAGCTTAAAACCAAAAGGACTTCAACACCAATAGCAATAAGACAGACACTTAATTTCAAAGCCAAAGACACAGCTATAAGATCACAGTAGGGTGCAACAGAAGATAATTCAGTTGGAAAAGCATATAACAGAACTTAGCCTTACAAATTTTAACAATACTAAAGTTATTATTCCTCCGTTTTAGATAGTTTTAGATGCATCATGCTGAAATCAGTCGCCCTGAGCACGTATAAGTGACATTGCATGAAGCATCAACCGTAACAATATACTTGTGAATGGGCTTGGCAAGGAAAACAGGTAAGCGAACCAGCAGGTCGCAAACACACTGGCTGTCTATTTCTTGCAACCACCGGCAGCACTCCTGTTCGACAGGCGTTTGACTGGTAGTTTGGTGCCTGTGTCTGTGTCTATGCCTGCGCCCTGGGGAGGGAGGAGAACCAGGAGGTGAGGGACGGATGGGTGAAGGAGGGGTTGGAGGGGACGGAGGAGAGGCTGGGGTGAATGGCAGCCGTGAACATGCATGATTTGCCAGTACAAACTGGGACATACAAAGTGGAGGAGGTTGTAGAGGAGGTGAAGGTGGCATAGGCGGCATCCACATCTGGCACTCAATCTTCGGATTCAGTACCAGGAACAGCACAAAAAATGCTAATTTAGAGATGTCAACTTTAATATCCATTTTTGTAAACTTTTTTGCTAGTACGGGTGCAGAACACAGCGAAGAGGGATAGCTGTTGAGAAGTTCTTGCTTCTACTTATGTATTAATGCTTACAAACTAGCTCATGAGCTTCTCATGTTCTTTCATTAGGTATTAGCAGGTTGATAAAGAAAGAAAAAGAACCAAGAGAGTGAGGAAGATGTGGTAGCTGATATTACAAAAAGATTAGGTTTGGAATAGAATGCCTCATTCACTTTGTGTGTAGGAGTGCTTGTTGCTCCAATAAAATTTGCACCCCAGGTGTTGCAATGCCAAGCTTGTTCCTACCACATGTAAGAGTAAAAAATAGAATTTCCTCTAAAATATTTGAAGATTTTTAAAAAAAAAAATAAAAATATCAATACAAGTAAACAATACAGTATATATTTTAGTTAATTACAACGCCATTGTTCCAATCACCAAGACTTTAATATTTAAATTGATGAATATCTATCACTAAATTCATAAATATGACAATATAAGATAACAAAATAATTAAACAACTCTTTTGAATCTTTCCCCCAACTTCAAACAATTCTTAGGGGCTGTTTGTTACATGTCATGATGGATACCCACCTAAACATAATATCTGATTACTGGTAATAGAAAATGATCATATTGTCATTTTTGTTTGGTAGAAGATGTGTAATTACCGATAATTGTTATTGTGAGTGTTTGATATAAATTCAAGATTATTGGGTATAGTTTTTATAATAGTGATCTTTTACAAAAATATCCTTGTACTAATTTTAGTTGAATAATTCACCCATATGGTTATTATCAAATGCAATTATCGACAATTATCAAAGTACTATCAAACTAATTAATTTAGTATTACTTGGTAAATCGTATTTTAATTTTTAATATGTTTATAAAATAACAATTCATAATTTTTTGAATTATTAAGCACAAAGTTTTCAAGTATGTTGTTAATAATACATTAAACTTATAATAATAAATAACAAACAATACCACATACTTTGTATGGATAGTGAGTTATTTTAGTCAAACTAAACATGTTTACAACAAAAATTAAAAATTATAAAATAAATGTAAATTATGTAAGTAATAAGGATATTTATGTCCCAATTATTAAATATAAATGATATTTTTGTCTAAATAAAAATTTCAAGATGACTACTATTTTACCACCTATTTTTTGGACATTTGATTTGTGACACCCCCAAATTCGGGTACTTCGATTCCACGGGATTTGGTGTTCACTGTACAAGCATCATCTATCTATCTACCCATAAATAATATCAAACCATACAATAGATAGAAATCATAATAAAATCTCTTCCCTTAAGGGTTACATCAACTGAATCATAAATAAATTCCAGGTTACTCTAACCTTAAAACATCTGTGCGGAATTCTAAACAAATAAGTCTTAACATCAACATAACTCAAGTCTTAAACAAATACATCAGTTAATAAATAACAGGTCTTCATCATTTGCTAACTTTGCCTTTGCCCTTACTAGTGGAGGGTTCATCGCTTCTTTCATTCTTAACTGCAATGTTATTATTAAGCAAGAGTGAGCACAAAAGCCCACAAGTATAAAAAAAATGAAACAACAGTATAATAACATGCGAATAATCAACGACATCTGAATAAAACTCAACTTTTGAATCAAGAATAAATAACATGAATCAAAAGAATACTGAGGGTCATAAGACCTTGAACTATGTCCTAGGTTAACAAGGGTTATACTTGAAACCTTTAACAGTCATAAGACTATGGACCTTCTTCTCGTACTTAGGGGGATCAGCCCTTAGTACCATACTGTGCATAATATCTTAACGCTAACGCATAAGTGAATCCCTTTTCAGGGTTGTTCATCTCAGTTTGACATTCGAGTTCGTACCAAAGGAAGTTTGGTTTGGATAATTCAATAAGGGTTCTGAAATTTAGAACGTTCATCAACTAAGGACTAGCTGAATCATTAAGATTCACTAGTTTAAAAAGGTTCAACAATAATGATATTCAATTTGAATAATAATCTCAAATGTATACAATAGAACAATTATTGTATAATTGAATCATGCTTTGACAGATAATCCATCTTTAGTATAATACTTGAACTTGAATAATAATTTAAGTTTAAGTAAATTGCTCAATGTAAAAGTAGAGTTAAGAAACTTGCTCAATTTAAGAGTTTAAGTTTAGGAAACTTGTCTCGCGTGTAGATTACACTTTAACTAATCACGTTCTTTGAAATAAATCCTACATACCATTCACATTCAATACCAGTTAATTATTAACTAATCATCATAACTTATTCTCGTTGTCTACTTTAATAATTGACTAACTTAGTCAAATCATCACGTTGACACCTAATTTGTTCTTCATGAATAAATAACTAATTATGTATTTAATAATACAACTCACATGTAATTATGTTATTTACATGCTAAACAAATATTTCATCATCATATAATATTTATAACATATTTACATGTTCATTATTTTAATACACTAACCCATTGTTAGACTTAGAAAATTTAAAAGCTCATTTATTTATTTATTTATTTATTTTTTTTATTTTTTATTTTTTATTTTTTATTTTTTTTTTTTTTTTTTGGGGAGTGGCGCTGCGACGCCACGTTTATACAGGCTCTCGGCACTGCGGCCGGCCCCCTGGCGCTGCGGCGCGGGAAATAGACTAGGAGCTCGCGCCGCGACGCGACGCTCCAGCCTCTGAATTTCCAGTTCGCGAAGAACACAGAATTCAGCGAAAATAATTACTACAAAATCATTAATTCTCCAAATTAAACATACCCACATGTTGGAATTCATATATAATTAATACCCAACATTTATATACTGACAAAACTAATTTTAAACACTTAATAACAGAGTTAAAGCCTAACAATTCACTGACTTTAATATTCATAAAGTTTTAGAAAACTTTATGTGAAAATTCTCCCTACGAATTCGTTATAACACCGAATTCGTTCGTTTAAGGATTGATCTCTTCGTATTAACATGCTCAATAATATAAGGGTGTAAAATTTATGAAAACACTTCTGTTTAACATACTAAAATCACATATAAGGCCTTAAGGCCATAACCCATACTCTGTAATTTTGCAGAAATTATATACTACGTAATTTCCTGAAACTGATACTATGGTTTACACAATATATATAATTAAACACGATTTGATACATATTAACCCATATATAAACTTATAATCATCTCATATCTCCCAAATACAGAGATTTACAGAAAAATGTGAAAGCCATTTTATGAAAACTAAAAGACGTAATTTAGAATTTGGGAAGGAGAATTACCCAGAGTATAATTAATGGATGGGATGATTAGTGGTGATTCTTTCACAACAACCTGTTGATTACACTCTCAATTTATCTCTCAGACTTCTCAATTCTTTCTCTGTAATTCTCTCTGATAGCTTTCTAGACTTATGTAAGACCCCAACTTTTATAAATAAAGATGAATTTTCTATAAATATCATTTTTGAATATTATGGAGTTAATTTGATATAATATTTAAGTTGTGGGTAATATTTATAAATTTTGCAAAGTAAGCAAGTTGTTATAAAATATTCGTTTGGTCGGAGAATATTCTTTTTGTCGGGAAATATTCGTACGACGGCACAATCATTGGTGGACCCCACAACGGAATTATTGTCGGATTGAGAAAACGACAGAATTATCTTTCTATAAAAATAACGGCTGAGGTGTTACCGTTAAAACCGTTAAAACTGTTGAACTACTCGGTAGTAAAAGTACAGTAATACGCGTGGTTGTATAGTAGCACACGGTATTGATTATTGATGCTTACGTGAGAAGTCACTCAGCTATACTCAATTATTGCTATAGTAATTGCTGCATCATATCTCTTAAATTATTGTCATAGTATCATCTGTATAATATGTTATATTATTGAGACGTTGTGGTAAGTTTGGTTATTTTATGGGGGGTCATATGTCATCATCTAAGAGTCTCTTCGTCAATAGTAATTACCGTCGTCAATAGTAATTACCGTCGTCAATAGTAATTACCGTCGTCAATAGTATTTACCTTGGTCAATAGTAATTACCTTCGTCAATAGTATTTACCTTGGTCAATAGTATTTACCTTGGTCAATAGTAATTACCTTCGTCAATAGTATTTACCTTGGTCAATAGTAATTACTTTCGTCAATAGTAGTTGTCCCTTCAATATTACCAAGAGTCATTTGACCCTTCGTTAAGACCAAGAGTCATTTGACCCTTCGTTAAGACCAAGAGCCACCCTCAGTTTTTCTATAAATAGAGGCCTAGGGCTTCATTATTTTTCACGAATTCATTCAAGCTATAGAGAGAGAAAGTATAGAGAGAATAAGAGAGAGAGAGAGACTAAAAGTATTCTGCTACATCACTTTTCCAATATCCAGTTCTTTTAAGGTAGGGAATATTATTTCTTTTATATTCATGAAGAGAACTTCTGTTATTCCATTTGTTATTATTCTGTTGGAATAACCAGTATACGCGGTCTACCCTATACTTGGTGACATTCTTCTATTATTCTGTTGGAACATCCTGTCTGTGTGTTTTACACCGGACCTGGTTCCGTTTATTATTCTGTTGGAACATCCTGTCTGTGTGTTTTACACCGGACCTGGTTCCGTTTATTATTCTGTTGGAACATCCTGTCTGTGTGTTTTACACCGGACCTGGTTCCGTTTTATTATTATTCTGTTGGAATATCCTGTCTGTGTGTTTTACACCGGACCTGGTTCCGTTTATTATTCTGTTGGAACATCCTGTCTGTGTGTTTTACACCGGACCTGGTTCCGTTTTATTATTATTCTGTTGGAATATCCTGTCTGTGTGTTTTACACCGGACCTGGTTCCATTATTTATTATTCTGTCGGAATATCCTGTCTGTGCGTTTACGCCGGACCTGGTTCCATTATTTATTATTCTATTGGAATAACCTGTCTGTGCGGTTTATCGCATGCATGGTGATTTCTTTTGTTATTCCATTCTTTATTGTACTCAGTTGGTTAAGTTTTGACTTCTATACTCCATGAAATTTGTGGAATATAGTTGCGTTTCATCCAGTATCTTTTCAAGAAAATATTCTTCTAAGCATTCTTGAATTTTACTCCACAATGCAGTATCATGTTGACAATTTGGACGTTGTTAATTCCTGGATAAATTAATTCTTGAACTTGTTTTATTGAATTCTTATATCATTGTCATCATCCTCATGTTTATAAAATGTTGAAAGTCATCTGTGGCCTGTATTGCATAGATGGACTTGGTATGATTATGACCAGGGATTATTCGGTATAATCATGACCGTAATGTTACAAATGATGTGGTAAAAGTCCTCATTGGCCCGTAGTGCATTGATGGACAGTTGTTGGCATGATCATGACCATTAATGAATACACGAATATCCTTGGCCGTAGTGCAGGGGTGATTCGATGATGTGGATTATTTTATTAAGCTGAGTCTCAGCGATCGCAGTGTTGAAAAACCTTTTAAATCATAAAAGATAGTAGAGTTTATTTTCTACTTGACTCTTTTAATGGATTGCTTGTTCCGCTGCAGTTAAACTTGATGTCTATTATATTTTATCAGTTTAACATTGTTGAAGGCTAATGATAATTTATTCTGCATTATCTTAGTCATAATATTTCTTACTGGGCTAGTTGAGCTCACCCTTTCTTTCACTGTTCTCTTCAGGAAATGAGAACGTAGCTGGGACAAGTCGGGGTACGGAGTGATGGTCCGAATGATAGTATTAGTTAGTAGTCCTCACTATTCTATGTAATGGTGTGTTAATAAATGTAATGAGGACTCCTTTTGAGTATGAATACTCTCTAGAAGATAATATTTGTATTCAAACTCACAGTTTATGTTTTGTCGTATTGTACACGACAGATGTATTAATCAGTTGTATTTGTTGTAAGACCCCGAATTTTATGAAATAAAAGTATTCAATTTTTCTTATAATTACTATTCAGTAAATGGTTAAATTGATAAAAGTTTAAAGTTATGGGTGAAATGTGAATATTTTTTTCAAAATAAGCAAGTGGTTATAAAATAATCATTGTTGTCGGGGAATATTCGTTTGGTCGTAGAATATTCTTTCTGTCGGGGAATATTCGTACGACGGCGTAGCTATTTGTGGGCCCCATACCGAATAACTGTCGGATGACGATAACGACAAAAATTTAAGTTTTTACAAATAACGGCGTAGTTGTTACCGTTAACACTGTTGGAATACCCGGTGGTTAAAATACAGTAATACGCGTTATTGCACAGTAGCACACGGTATTGCATAGTATTTTTGAAATTATTGATTCTTACGTAAGAAGGCACTACTCAATAATTGTTACAGTAATTACTGTTCAATATTTTATTTTATTGATTCAATAATTGCTACGTTGAAATTTTGTATTATTATTGTTCAATAATTGTTACTGCACAGTATTTCCTATTATCAGATCAATAATTCATATTATTTGAATAGTATTATTAGATAGCATTATTGGCAATGTCTAGAAAGTTCTGTCTAATGAGAGGTTTGGTCATCTAATTGCGCGCCAGTAAGGAGAAATCCTTATTGGAAAGCCCCCTCTTTCCTGGAAATGGCCTGGTTGTCATAAATGTGATTCTGTAATATTATTTGTGAATAATTAATTATTGATTCATATGATAAGGAAATATTTATTTTATGTGGATATAAATGAGGGATATATTTTTGTGGTTAAAAAATGAAGGAGTTAATGTTGAGATTTTTATCCGTATTTTTGTCGGAATGGAGGTATTAAAAATCAGGGTTTTTTTGAGAAATATTGCGGGTGTTATAATTTTTAATCCGACCGTTGGATCGTGGTAATATTTGGATATGTTATACATATATAAGTTGAGTATATGTCCACAAATTTTGAACCGTTAAAAATGAACGTATGATTTATTATGAATTTTACGAGATGACTGGTTCAGAAATTGTTGAATTTTCGGAGTTTATCATTTTGGTGGAAAATTCTAGAATTGGTGGGCCCCACTTGTGGTTGGTGAAGAAATGTGCTGAATTATATTTCAAATGTGGTAGGTGGGAATAGTAGCAGGTAAAGCCATCAGGTTGCAGGTCAAACCTACCAAAATTTTCCTATAAATAGAGGGCTAAGTTAGAATTGAAAATCACACCAGAAACATAAGTTTTCTCTCTTTCTCTCTCTATATTATGAAGCATATTTTGTGAGTTTTTAGATACTTGGTGAGTTTCTATTCATCAGTGCAAGTTTTCTTCAGCATCATATCTGATATCCAGTCAGAAGTACTGCTCTTTTGAGGTAAGGGATAGTAAGGGATAGTAAGGGATTTTAAAGGTTGTTATGATTTTCAGTTTTGTAATTTTTCTGATCTTCAAAAATTCTGGAAAAATTTGAAATGATATTTTGATGAGTTTTCTTGATTGTGTCCAAAAATGGTGATTTTTGGATGTATAGATTGAGAGTTATGAATTTTATGAGAAAAGACTATTTTAAAAGTAACAGCTTATAATTCCTTGTGGTTAACTCCAAAATTGATGAAATTTTTATTGGGAGTACATGTATATGATAGAAGTATACTCTGTAAATTTCAGAATTTTTGGACAAAAGTATAATTTTTGATAAATGTCTAAATATTCGGTGGTTTTGGCCATATGAAAAATAGTAAATGAATTTTAAAAATTCTGAGAAAAATATATGTTCAATATTGGACTATATTATGCTAAATCCCAGAAAAGAAATATTTTTGGAACTGATTTGGTATTTTTCATGAAAATGGTCTAGTTATGAGTAAATGAATTAAATATGTTTTGTGAAGAAAGAAAATTGGAAAATAGGATTTTATGGCTTGAGAATCCTATATGAGGTATATGCATATTTTTGATGAGGGTTTTGGTTATTGATGATGAAATTGTAAGAGTTGGCATTTTATGATGATTAAATGCATTAATTAGTAAAGTGTAAACAATTAAAATAAATTGTTTATAAATTTAAGTAATGTTATTCTTTTAATATCATTATACCGAAATATTGGTATGAATTTTATTGTGGAATTTATATCTTTTGTGTCGGGGTTACTATTCATGAGTTACTATTCACGATTTACTATTCATGAGTTACGAATATTACTCTTGAGATTAAAACTATATGTTGATCATATTATTTTTATCATCATATATAACATTTTTATAACCCTGATGTTGAAATTCTCTTTCACTGGAGTGTAAAGATGGGTAGATTATTGGTATGATCATGACTAGGGTTCTCTTTGGCCTGTAGTGCAAAGTTGAATTGTGACTGGTATGATCATGACCATTGAATTTATAATTGAATATCTTAAGCTTAAGTGCAAAGGTGAATTGATCAACATGGTTATAATTATTGTTTATATAAATTCTGAAATGATTATATATTTCTTTGAGATATGAATATATTTGGCCTGTAGTGCAAATATGAATTGTTGATGAATACCTTTGGCATGTAGTGCAAAGATGGCCTGTTGATGAATATCTTTGGCCTGTAGTGCAAAGATGAACTGTTGTTGAATATCTTTGGCCCGTAGTGCAAAGATGGTTTGTTGATGAATATCTTTGGCCCGTAGTGCAAAGATGGATTTGTTAGTATGATTATAAACAGGAACTGTGATTTGGTATAACCATGATCTTTGATGTTTCAGGTAAAGACAGGTGATGAAAATATTCTTCGTCCTGGGTGCGAAGAAAAATTTATAGTCACAATTATGATTATGAGTTATTCATATGATTGTGGAAAGGAACTGTTGAGTATTGTTACATGGATAAAATATTGTTGGTGGATTTTTAACATGGAGAAGATAATAGACTTTATAGTCTATTTGACTCTTCTAATGGATTGCTCGTTCCGCTGCAACTATGGTTGAAATTTTTATCATTTACCATATGTTCTAAATCTCTGATTTATTGTTGATGAAGGCTATTGATAATTTAATTATCTTTAGTCATGATATTCTTTACTGAGCTAGTTGTGCTCACCCTTTTGCTTCACAATTCCTTTCAGGTAATAAGAGTGTAGCTGGGTCGAGCGAGGGTAACGGGGAAATAGAACGGTGGTCTCTAGCTGTGGATGTTCTCCCGAAGCAGTATAGAAAAGTTCATTTAGTAGTTATATTTGGTGAATCCAATAGGGTAAGGTGTACCCAACGTTGGAAGGGTGGTTTGCCACTATCATACAAGATGTCTAACGACATACAACCTCGTGTCATCATAAGACAGGGATGTGCTCATCCACTTGCTGAGTATATATACGAGCACTACCTATATAATCTTGGTGTTTGTTTGAAGTATAATTCTCAATTAGAGATAGTAGAGATAATGATATGTCAAGAGAAGACTCACCATTGGGAAGAATATGATAGTAATCTTCTCGTTTTTCTTTGGGGTCTATTGGGTCAACCAAGGATAATTCTGTGGCCATATGATATCTATCATAACCTAGACGCGTGGCCTCCCATGTACGAAGGTTTCCTTGAGCACTTCCCAAAGATTCTAATTTCTAAAACAGTTTTTGACTATACCTTTATGTAAGGTGTTATTGTGAGGTGATGTCCACGGTTGGAACATGATTCACATTTGGTATATATTTGTATCCAAACTCACAGCATATGTGTTGTTGTATTTTGCACGACAATTGTTGTAATAAAGTTGTAGTTGTTTTCTGTACCATGTATTTGACGACTCAGAATGGGTTGGATGGAATGGACCTATTTTGGGGATGTCACATTTGTATTCTGTACTATGTATCTGACGACCCAAGATGGGTGATGTATACCTAATTTTGGGGGCGTCACATTTGGTATCAAAGCTTAGGGATATGATCCCTGGCTAAGATGTGAGAATAGAACTAGGAGGGGAGAGACGGGGAATTTCTTCGCTAGTATGACATACCTAAGTTTATTTGCATGGTATTTAATTGGTCGGTCATAATATAAGGATAATATATGACATATCAATTAATTTTTATTTTGTGGCAGTATCTGAAAATGGCATCCGAGAATGTTGAGAATAGCAATGGAGCACAGACGACTGTTGATTCACCACACATCAATAATCATGATAATGTGCATCAGGAAGGTGTCAATCCTCATGCAAACAACAACACTGACCAAATGATGAATGATCAAATGTTCAGAGGCTTTATGCAATTCATGCAACAACAGGTGAAAGCGGCTCCTGTCCACAACGTAGGTGGAAATACTGGAAACTCTCAGGCGGTCACCGCTAAACAGTTTAAGGAGCTGGGACCACCGGAGTTGAAGGGAGAACCCAAACCACTTGTAGCTGAAAAATGGATAAAGCAGATCACCAAGATATTTGATGTCTTGGATTGCTCCGAGGAGCAAAAGGTTCCCTTTGCCGCCTTTATGTTGCGAGGAGAGGCAGATTACTGGTGGGAATCGATAAAGCGTACTCAACCTGCCGCACTGAAGATGCCCTGGGAGAAGTTCCAAGAGCTGTTTAACGACAAATACTTTCCCGAAAGTATTCGTCACATGAAGGAGGTGGAGTTCATCAAATTGGAGCAGAATAATATGACCGTGTCGCAGTACGAGGCAAAATTTGCGGAGTTATCCCGGTTTGCGTCCCACCTGGTGGATAATGAAGAAAGAATGACGCGGATGTTTTTAAGAGGTTTGAAGCCGGAGATACGTCAACATCTTGTTTCTCATAAACTGTGTTTGTATTCAGATGTTGTAAATAGGGCTCAGTTGGTGGAGCGCGATAACGAGACAACGCAACCAAAAGAGAGCAGCCGGCAAAATGATAATACCAGTGAGAGCAGTCATCGAAGCGGTGACAACAAGCGTGGAGGGAATCAACAGGCCAGAAATGGTAACCACTTCGGTGGTAATCAGGGCCAAAACAATAAGAATGGACATTTTAAGAAGAGGAGATTCAACAATGATGGAAAGATGTCAGCACCAGCACCTGTCGTTAAGGAAGGAGAACGACCACCTATCATATGTTTCAAATGCGGAGGGGAGGGGCACATCAGTCCAAACTGCGCGATGCCGTCCAAAGCATGTTATAATTGTGGAAGAGAAGGTCATTTAGCCCGATTTTGTCGTTTACCGAAGACAAATTCAGCTAGGATGGAGGCACCAAAAGCCGTCCCAGAAAAGTCAAAATCGGTTGTGCAAGGGAGAGCGTTTGTTGTGAACTCCCAGAGAGCAAGGAACCCGAATGAGGTCATCACGGGTAAGCTTATTATAAACTCTAAAGAAGTTTATACTTTATTTGATACCGGTTCAACCCATTCTTTTATTTCTCCTACTTGCGCTCATCGATTAAATTTGATTCCGGAGAAATTAGACTTTGACTTAGCAGTTGAAACTCCATTGGGAGAAACCTTCATTACATCCACGGTTTATAAGTCTTGTTTGGTTCAAGTTGGTACCCACACATTACCTGTCGATCTTATTTCATTAAAAATACTTGCATTTGACGTGATTCTAGGGATTGATTGGTTAACTACTCATCATGCAAAAATTGATTGTTTTCGTAAGGTTGTTAGCTTTCATATTCCTAATCGACCTATTATGTGAATTCAAGCAACCAAACCATTAAAATCAATCGCTGTCATCTCAAGCCATAAAGCTATTCGTTTATTGAAAAACGGATGTCAAGCTTTCTTAGCTCATGTCACAGATCTAAACAAAAATACGTCAGCTTTGAATGATATTTCTGTTGTTAATAAATTTCCTGACGTATTTCCCGAAGAACTTCCTGGCCTACCCCCAGAGCGTGAAATTGAATTTTGTATCGACCTTGAACCTGGTACAAAACCCATTTCCAAAGCCCCATATCGAATGGCTCCTATTGAACTTCAGGAGTTAAAGACCCAACTGCAGGAATTGTTAGACATTGGTTTTATTCGTCCTAGTACTTCTCCTTGGGGTTGTGCTCCTGTTCTGTTCGTGAAGAAGAAAGATGGAAGTATGCGACTTTGTATTGATTATCGGGAGTTGAATCATGTCACCATCAAAAACAGGTACCCATTGCCACGTATTGATGACCTGTTTGACCAGTTGCAAGGAGCACAATTCTTTTCAAAGATCGATCTTCGTTCTGGATATCATCAGCTGAAGGTTAAACTGAGGATATTCTAAAGACGGCTTTTAGAACTCGGTACGGGCATTATGGATTCCTAGTCATGTCCTTTGGATTGACTAATGCTCCTGCTGCCTTCATGGATATGATGAACCGGGTATTCAAGGAATATTTGGATCACTTTGTGGTCGTCTTTATTGATGACATCCTTATTTATTCCAAAAGCCGTGAAGATCATGAGCAACACTTGAGGCTGGTACTCCAAAAGCTTCGTGAATACAAGCTTTATGCCAAGTTGAAGAAATGCGAGTTCTGGCTGGAGGAGGTAGCATTCCTTGGGCACGTAGTATCAAGTCGTGGAATATCGGTTGACCCGGCAAAGATTGAAGCTATTCAAAGCTGGGAGCAACCTAAATCAGTGACCGAGGTACGTAGCTTTCTTGGTTTAGCTGGTTATTATCGAAGATTCGTGGAAGGATTTTTTCGAATCGCTACTCCATTAACTCAGCTGACTCGGAAAGATACAAAGTTTGGTTGGAGCGAAGAATGTGAGCAGAGTTTTTAAGAACTCAAGAGGAGACTCATTTCAGCACCTGTTCTAACAATACCATCTGGCTCGGAGGGATTTGTCATCTACAGTGATGCTTCGAGCAAAGGGTTGGGATGTGTTCTCATGCAACATGGAAAAGTCATAGCCTATGCATCAAGACAACTCAAGGAATATGAGAGGAATTATCCTACTCATGATCTAGAGTTGGCAGCTGTTGTCTTTGCACTTAAAATTTGGAAGCATTACTTGTATGGGGAGAAAGTGGAGATCTTTACGGATCATAAAAGTCTCAAATATTTCTTCACTCAAAAGGAACTCAACATGCGACAACGACGTTGGCTTGAACTGTTGAAAGATTATGATCATACCATTCAATACCATCCTGGAAAAGCGAACGTGGTAGCTGACGCATTGAGTAGAAGATCATATGCGGGTACAAATGCAATATTAACAACGCAAAGGCCCATTTTGTGTGACTTGCAAAGGATGGAGATAGAGTTGAAGACTCCAGGGACCCATGTGATGATGGCGAATATACGAGTAGAACCGACTTTAATCGATAAAGTTAAAGCTGCTCAAGCTACAGACCTGGAGCTGATGCGTATGAAGAAGAAAGTGCAAGAAGGTGCTATATCGGAAGCAAGAATCGATGAAGAAGGAATACTTCGAGTCAACTCCAGACTTTGTGTTCCTAACAACCCTGATTTAAAGTATGAAATCATGATGGAGGCGCACAACACACCATTTGCAATCCATCCTGAAAGTACCAAAATGTATCATGATCTTCGTCATACATTTTGGTGGAGCAATATGAAGAGAGAGATAGCGTTGTTTATCTCAAGGTGTCTAACTTGTCAACGAGTCAAAGCGGAGCATCAAGTACCAAAAGGTCCATTGCAACCACTTGAAATTCCAGAATGGAAGTGGGAGCACATCACCATGGATTTCGTTACCGGTCTTCCTAGGGTTTCTCAAGGTATTGATGCGATTTGGGTCATTGTTGATAGATTGACCAAGTCTGCTCATTTCTTACCGATACGAGAAACTTATACACTTGAACGTCTTGCTCGTATGTACATAAACGAGATTGTAAGACTGCATGGTATGCCAGTATCCATAGTTTCTGACCGAGACCCAAGATTCACTTCACGATTTTGGGTTAGTTTACAAAAGCTATGGGCACGGAGTTACGATTTAGTTCAGCATATCATCCTCAGACGGACGGACAATCAGAGAGGACTATTCAAACTCTTGAAGATCTATTAAGACTCTGTGTCTTTGACTTCAAGGGAAGTTGGGACAAGTTCTTACCATTGGTGGAGTTTTCCTACAACAACAGTTATCAAGCAAGTATTGGCATGGCTCCATTCGAAGCATTGTATGGAAGAAAATGTCGTTCTCCAGTATGCTGGGATGAGGTGGGCGAAGCAACGTTGTTGGGACCGGAGTTGGTACGTATGACTACAGAAAAGATTCAAACGATCCGACAACGTATAAAAACCTCACAAGATCGACAAAAGAGTTATGCTGATCTTCATCGAAAGGACGTGGAATTTGATGTAGGAGATCATGTGTTCTTACGTGTTGCTCCATGGAAAGGTGTTACGAGATTTGGAAAGAGAGGAAAGCTAAATTCTCGATTCATCGGTCCATTTTTAATCCTCGATCGAGTAGGAACTGTGGCTTATAGACTCGCTTTACCGCCAAGTATGTCTCGTGTTCATAACGTTTTCCACATATCCATGTTACGCAAATATGTGGAAGACCCGAACCACATTATTGAGTTAGAACCGGACGAAATAGCGGAGGATTTGACGTATGAAGAAGTTCCTGTTCAAATCTTGGATAAGAAGGAACATATTCTACGCTCCAAGGTTATACCTCAAGTCAAAGTTTTGTGGAGAAACCACGATGTTGAGGAAATGACTTGGGAGTTAGAATCAGAAATGAAATCAAGGTATCCTTACCTCTTCGACATACCAGGTACGTACCCTAATTTCGAGGGCGAAATTTCATAAGAAGGGGAGGTTGTAAGACCCCAACTTTTATAAATAAAGATGAATTTTCTATAAATATCATTTTTGAATATTATGGAGTTAATTTGATATAATGTTATAGTTGTGGGTAATATTTATAAATTTTGCAAAGTAAGCAAGTTGTTATAAAATATTCGTTTGGTCGGAGAATATTCTTTTTGTCGGGGAATATTCGTACGACGGCACAATCATTGGTGGACCCCACAACGGAATTATTGTCGGATTGAGAAAACGACAGAATTATCTTTCTATAAAAATAACGGCTGAGGTGTTACCGTTAAAACCGTTAAAACTGTTGAACTACTCGGTAGTAAAAGTACAGTAATACGCGTGGTTGTATAGTAGCACACGGTATTGATTATTGATGCTTACGTGAGAA
The DNA here is from genome assembly GCA_016801055.1 of Panax notoginseng. NCBI lineage: Eukaryota > Viridiplantae > Streptophyta > Magnoliopsida > Apiales > Araliaceae > Panax > Panax notoginseng. Next base: position 224,641,113 of record CM029015.1, on the reverse strand, counting down.
GTCACTCAGCTATACTCAATTATTGCTACAGTAATTGCTGCATCATATCTCTTAAATTATTGTCATAGTATCATCTGTATAATATGTTATATTATTGAGACGTTGTGGTAAGTTTGGTTATTTTATGGGGGGCCATATGTCATCATCTAAGAGTCTCTTCGTCAATAGTAATTACCGTCGTCAATAGTAATTACCGTCGTCAATAGTATTTACCTTGGTCAATAGTAATTACCTTCGTCAATAGTATTTACCTTGGTCAATAGTATTTACCTTGGTCAATAGTAATTACCTTCGTCAATAGTATTTACCTTGGTCAATAGTAATTACTTTCGTCAATAGTAGTTGTCCCTTCAATATTACCAAGAGTCATTTGACCCTTCGTTAAGACCAAGAGTCATTTGACCCTTCGTTAAGACCAAGAGCCACCCTCAGTTTTTCTATAAATAGAGGCCTAGGGCTTCATTATTTTTCACGAATTCATTCAAGCTATAGAGAGAGAAAGTATAGAGAGAATAAGAGAGAGAGAGACTAAAAGTATTCTGCTACATCACTTTTCCAATATCCAGTTCTTTTAAGGTAGGGAATATTATTTCTTTTATATTCATGAAGAGAACTTCTGTTATTCCATTTGTTATTATTCTGTTGGAATAACCAGTATACGCGGTCTACCCTATACTTGGTGACATTCTTCTATTATTCTGTTGGAACATCCTGTCTGTGTGTTTTACACCGGACCTGGTTCCGTTTATTATTCTGTTGGAACATCCTGTCTGTGTGTTTTACACCGGACCTGGTTCCGTTTATTATTCTGTTGGAACATCCTGTCTGTGTGTTTTACACCGGACCTGGTTCCGTTTTATTATTATTCTGTTGGAATATCCTGTCTGTGTGTTTTACACCGGACCTGGTTCCGTTTATTATTCTGTTGGAACATCCTGTCTGTGTGTTTTACACCGGACCTGGTTCCGTTTTATTATTATTCTGTTGGAATATCCTGTCTGTGTGTTTTACACCGGACCTGGTTCCATTATTTATTATTCTGTCGGAATATCCTGTCTGTGCGTTTACGCCGGACCTGGTTCCATTATTTATTATTCTATTGGAATAACCTGTCTGTGCGGTTTATCGCATGCATGGTGATTTCTTTTGTTATTCCATTCTTTATTGTACTCAGTTGGTTAAGTTTTGACTTCTATACTCCATGAAATTTGTGGAATATAGTTGCGTTTCATCCAGTATCTTTTCAAGAAAATATTCTTCTAAGCATTCTTGAATTTTACTCCACAATGCAGTATCATGTTGACAATTTGGACGTTGTTAATTCCTGGATAAATTAATTCTTGAACTTGTTTTATTGAATTCTTATATCATTGTCATCATCCTCATGTTTATAAAATGTTGAAAGTCATCTGTGGCCTGTATTGCATAGATGGACTTGGTATGATTATGACCAGGGATTATTCGGTATAATCATGACCGTAATGTTACAAATGATGTGGTAAAAGTCCTCATTGGCCCGTAGTGCATTGATGGACAGTTGTTGGCATGATCATGACCATTAATGAATACACGAATATCCTTGGCCGTAGTGCAGGGGTGATTCGATGATGTGGATTATTTTATTAAGCTGAGTCTCAGCGATCGCAGTGTTGAAAAACCTTTTAAATCATAAAAGATAGTAGAGTTTATTTTCTACTTGACTCTTTTAATGGATTGCTTGTTCCGCTGCAGTTAAACTTGATGTCTATTATATTTTATCAGTTTAACATTGTTGAAGGCTAATGATAATTTATTCTGCATTATCTTAGTCATAATATTTCTTACTGGGCTAGTTGAGCTCACCCTTTCTTTCACTGTTCTCTTCAGGAAATGAGAACGTAGCTGGGACAAGTCGGGGTACGGAGTGATGGTCCGAATGATAGTATTAGTTAGTAGTCCTCACTATTCTATGTAATGGTGTGTTAATAAATGTAATGAGGACTCCTTTTGAGTATGAATACTCTCTAGAAGATAATATTTGTATTCAAACTCACAGTTTATGTTTTGTCGTATTGTACACGACAGATGTATTAATCATTTGTATTTGTATTCTGTACTATGTATCTGACGACCCAAGATGGGTGATGTATACCTAATTTTGGGGGCGTCACAACTTAGGCAAAATAATGAAAAGAAAAGAGAACGTCGTAATAAGGAAAAGGTCTGACGCGCGTTGGTGGTCAGTTACCCAGTCATGGGTAACTGCCCTCAACTTCCCATAGTGCCATGTTTGGCTAGCAAGAGAATAATTCAAAACCATTTAATTTAATAAAACCTTTATAATATAGTTTAATTCATGTCACACTCTTATAAAATAAATCCCATATTTTATTTAATTTTCTTGAAATAAAATATAATAATTTATCATAATTTCACATAGTCACATAATTAAATATCTCATTAATAAATAATATCAATTTATTAAATCTCTAATTAATAATTACATTAATTAAAGTAACATCATGCTTAATTAAATTATTTCATTTAATTCAATAAGCTCACATAATCACATACTTGAATAATAAAAATTCTCTACATAAATTTAATAAATGCAACACATATAACTAGATTAATCTACCACAATTGCATCACTTAATTATTAAATCTAATAATTAAATCATCGAAAATATTTATTTAACTCAATAAATATTAAAATTAATTTACAAAATTCTCGTTCGTCACATGATTACTGGGAATTAGACCTGGCAAACGGGCCCAAAGCCCGCGGGCTGGGCCGGCCGGGCCGCCAAAAAAGGGCTTTGGGCCGCATTTTTTTGGCCCATAGAAATTCGGGCCTTTTTGGCCCAGCCCATTGAAGCCCGGCCCGCGCCCGTCCGTTCACTTTTGAACCCAAAAAATGTTCAAAAAATAGGCATAAAACACGTTCGGCGCGCGGGCCGGCCCGGCCCGCCTGTGAACCCGCGGGCTTTGGGCTTACATTATACGGCCCGTCAAAACCCGGGCCGTTTTGGCCCGGCCCACCCGCCCGCCCGTTTGCCAGGTGTACTGGGAATCTTGACACTTTACCGAGTATCTAATTACCGGAAATGTAAAATTACTATTGTAACAAGCACAATCTATAAACATGACCAGCCACATTATCAGGTATTTGAGATGACCACTTTAGATAACTTGTAACAAACGCACCCTTAGTGCTTAAACTCGTTGAAACAAAGGTCTATACCACCTAATTTATACTTGCCAAACCTTCATACGACATTGAACAAAAAAGAAAAGGACTCAATAGGCATTTGCCAGATAAACTTCATACCAGGCAGAACTTAGAATTTTACAGTGAAAGATGATCCTGATGATGAGCCAAACTGAACCAAAGGACAGATGTAAACTTTATTTTGTAAGTTTTCATGCAAACTAAAAACAAATTCAGTAAAATTGGTTGCTTAACTAGAATTCAGTAGTCCAATTCCGATTCTGAACAGCAATTCTAGCCCCAATTCATTCTTAAAAATTGGGCCTTATAGTTATGCTTGCCGCACAAGAATAGGAGCACTTCAATAATGACAAAATTCCTTTCTATTTTCAACAATGAAATCTCTCTACATAAAGTTGAATGGACTAAAATTCTGGCATCTAAAACTCAATTCCTGCATCTAAGATCAATAAGTTGGAAAGGCTTTTAAGTACAGAGTTGAGACTATCCTCCACAGCAAATATTAGATACCCTCAAATATTAATCAAGGTTGTACAGTTTTTTACCACGAATTCCAGAACAGCCATGCACCCTGCCTCTAAAAAAATTATTCAGAATATAGACTGGATTCTTAATTCCATAAAAGTTTGAAGGGACCAATAACATATTCAAAAATACCAAGATTGCCATCACATAGCACTTATAATATTCATTAAACGGAGTCTTGAAAGCCAGTCACAAAAACATACATCAATACATTCATGTAGACTAAAGGTTCTGATGTCAATAATCACACAATGACATGGAAAATGTAGCAATCCAAGTAACTATAATTTACAGCAGAGGAATACATGCGAACAAAAAAATCAGAATGGTACTGAAATTTGACATATTTCCTCATAACCCTAATGTCTTGGTCCATTAATGTATATAATTTCTTTCTCAAGAACCAATGCCTAATCACTATTAAATTTAAAAGTGCATAAGTAACTATAATTGTAATGACATCATTCTTCTATTGACTGACAATCCCAATAAATAGGGTAATGCAATTGTACCTGTATTTATGGCTCAGTCCCATATAGTTACTCCTGTTTGTTGTATATTGAAGAAGAAAACACTCTTAACTCTACCAATGCATACACTTGGGAGTTGGGAAATAAGATCTGTTTCCTACAGCAAGCTGGTTATCCACAAGAAAAAAAATTCAATATCATAAATCATGACTATAACTTGAGAATGGGTAAAAATTTGCAAGTTGCAACAATATAAACTCCTTGTTGTAATCCTTACATTTATTACGGTCATAACATAAGCCATAACTAATGTAAGAAAATTTTGGAAGGAAAATAAAATAATTTGTAGTTTTTGTGAGCTAAGAACTTGAAGCAGCACTTATATTCTGTCGTCTATACCCTCCCCCAAAATTATGACACTTGCAACATACACAAATTGACTATATTTTTATGCAGGTAAATTACGGACTTATACCACATGTCAGGTTACATTAGAATAAATCGGAGCCCAGAAAAATTAACTCCATCAAAGATTGATCAAAATATATCAAAGGGCAGTAAGCCATTGCAAGACTTTAGTGATGACATGCTACCAGCCATCTGAACACTTTTCATAAGTTTACAAGATGACGCTAATTAGCAAGAGACCTATCAGTAGTGATCACTGTGTATGTTGTGTTAATGCCATCTTGTAAAGGAGATTCCAGTCATGATATTATAGTCCACTGAAAAACATCTTTCCGTCTAGCAGCCTTTACTTTCCCTTAACTGATAAATCATTCAGTAGCAATAGACGCACAATTCTATCTCATTGTCTGGTTGTAACCTCTTCATTCACCTTCTGTCCTCAACACAAAAACTTCCTCTCATGTTTGAACCTTTGAAAGAAGAGAGAAAAACCAACTTTTAGAGTCAGAGATCTTTGCATTCATTACAGTTAAATTCGTTGTTCCTTATTGCCACCATTTCCATATCATTATGAATAGCTTCACTTTGCACCCTCAGCTGCTCCATCCTGTTCCGGTGTCCCTCATCCAACAACTCAACAAACTTATCTTTGATCTCTAAAAGTGGATCTCGATCAATCAACTCATCATCCTTGTATGCTTCCCTCAACATTGCTGTCTTAATTCCACCTTTCAATGACATGTAAAAAATTCCCGAATGCCTCGTGAACACAGTAAAGAAAGCATTTGAAAACCTGTACTCTTCACAAAACTTCCCCAAAATTGGGACCGGAATCCTTTTATAAAGAGAGAGCGAAAGCAACTCATGGAAAACTCCAACCGTCCTCTTCTCCATTTCTCGTGATGCTAGATCCAAATTGGAGGCATCTTCATACGGCGATATATACGGAAGCTCCATCCAATCCCTAACCCACTCTCTCATTTCTTTCTTCAGAAAGAAACCAGGTGGAAGCTTCACATTGAACGACGGCCTAACCCTTATCCCTGTCAAACTGGACTCCTCCTCTGCCCTAATCTCTATCACAGATTTCGCGAACTCACAATTCCATGAAGCCAATTCTAGAAAAGTTTTCCCCTCTCCTGGACACCCAACTAGCCTAAAATAAGCAGGATACTTCGGTACCAAATTCACTAACAAATCATTAGGAAATCCAAATTCCCTCTTCACGTGTACTAATTTATCAGCACTAATCACCCTATCTTTTGCCATCATTAATAATTTACACAACTTTTGGACAATTAACGGCTCATTTTCAAGATTAATTCTTTCCTCTTCTTCCAAAAACTTTTGAAGCCCTTCACTAACTCGAATAAAAGGAACCGGCTCTGATTTGGGTTTGATTCGATCCAGGTACTTATCAAAAAGACTAGGGTTTTGGGAGAGAAAAGCTTTGACACTTATCGGAAGTCGTAATCTTTCGCGCCGTTTCTCCAAATATCGAAGTGGAATTACTTGACCTGGTTCGTTTAATACTTCTTTAACGACTCTTGCACAGAGTCTCCATTGTTTATCGTTTTCAATAGCTTGGTCTAGCTTCTGATCTTTGCGCCAAGCTACTTTAAGGCTTGAAATGGAAGCTGTAAACTGAATCCTAACCCTAGAAATTGATGTTGGGTTTTTGAGAGGGTTTAAGTGAGAATGCATAGTAGTAATGTAGGCCCTGAAGAGCATACCTGATGAACTTGAATTTCACAATCAATATGTATTATATGTTCAGTGGAAGATCGCTTCGAGTTGAGATTGCTTTGATGGCTGTACGAGGGGAATTGGATTTGCTAGCAAATGGAATCAACAGGGTTTAGGGTTTATATTTTTCGTTTATTGTACAATTTTATTTCTCCTTTACTTGGGGATTTGAGTCATGTTCATGTCTATAGGCCTTTTCCCTTCATTCCATCCAATTCATCGTATTTTTATAATTATAATTAAAATTGATTCCAGTAAATTAGTTTATCATATTAAATAGCATAATTATTTTAAAAATAAAAATATTTAAACATTTTATAAACATATAAATTTTTCACTAAAATTTTAATAGATAGAAAATCTTTTAAATTTTTAATTGTGAAATTATTTTTATAATTCTAATTTTTTATATGATTGATCTTAATATTATCAATTATTTATTAACATATTTTAATCATTACTAATAAAATTATTAAAATCAAATAATTAGTGCCTGGATGAAATTAAAAATATATATATATGTAATAAAAGAGAGTCAAATCCTGTATATTGATATCTCTCAAAAACTTTAAGAAATAAATAACAATTTTGTTCAAATTAAAATTTGAAAAGTAAATAATAAAGGTATTTGTCGCCGCTATTAAATGTAGTCAAATAGAGTCGAGTTGAATCAACACTCGAACAAACTTAACACCTTAATTTATTTATATATTATTTTATTTACATACATAATTCAATATATTAAAATATATAAAATGTTTTAAATAATAAAAAATAAAAGTTCAATTTTTAATATTATTATGAAATAATTTAGTCAGAACTTGTCCTAAGTAGAATTATGTGAAATTATATAAAAAATCAAAATTTAAAGAGTACTTTTATGTACATTAATATAGAGAAAATAATACTATCTATATTTGAGTTGAATTAATTAAGATTAATAATTTAAATTAGAAACAATCCCTGTTTTATCCATCACTAATATAGATATTTCATATATTAGTCGCTTTAAATTAAGGTCGAAAATAAATTCGAGTGGTTCAAAACTCAATTTGAAATCGACTCAAAAAAATCGAGCGAGACTTTTATGATCAAACAAGTCGAATTTAGATTCATTTTTGGATATTTATACGAGTTGAATATGAGTCGCGTATTGTTTGATTATTTAAAATCTCATACAACATCGATCCTTACTCAATATAAATTCGTTCATACTTGCTCGTATACAGTATCTAGCATACTCAATTTGTTTAATATATATTATTCAACGATTAAATTATCTACATACTTTGAGAAATGAAAAATAGTGTTTATAATTTATGTCCATCAATTGATTCAAAGTGATAATCATCTAGTAAAAATTTTTACAACATTCGAGAATAGTTTCAAGAGTTTAGATTTAAAATATTCCAAATAATTGATGAGTTAATTTTATCTGCATTGTCACAATATAAATAATCTAATTATGATTCTCGCAATCTCAAATATTCAAGAGTAACTCAATTAAAAATATATTTTGAATATTATAAAATGAGTTGAATTTGAATATAAATAAAAAAATATATTTGTACTCGAGTAAGAATTAAAACACTTTAAAACAAATTATAGTAAAATATAGCTAGTACTCCTAATATTCAAGTCTACTCCGCATCAAATCTGTCAAATATTATGATATTAATGGTGTCATATGGAACAGATCCAAATGATATTAATCTTGTCAAATGTTATGATATGGGACAGGGATATAAGTTTAGACCTCTCCGAGAAAATAAATACTCCTACTTAAAAGATTGAGCATATATGGTAATATACCAAACTGCCGTATATAGGTATATACCACCGTGGTCGGTAGGTGAGACCGAGGATCAATATAGCGTAGATATTCAAAGAGTCAAGAGGCGTCCGCTGTTTTTTAAACCAAGTCAAAAACTACTACACTAACCCGCCCTACCAAACCGGTATTTATCTTTTTCTGTCTTTTGCAGCGCATAACTAATACAACCAACACAAGATTCACGTCACTTTTCACCGGCCCCCTCTCCATCTATCTGACTTTCCCTCTCTATAATCTCTGCACGGTGGCCGGTGTCGATGAGGTTGATGAATTCTCTAACCCTAGCAGCTGGAATAGCCACAAGCCAATTCGCATCCGATGCACAGGACATTCCATTCGGATCCGCTAGGTGGTTCGTCTACGCCGGAACTTCATGCTTTCTCGTGCTATTCGCCGGGATAATGTCCGGTCTGACCTTAGGTTTAATGTCTCTTGGCTTGGTTGAGCTTGAGATTCTTCAGAGAAGTGGTACCTCCACCGAGAAGAAACAAGCAGGTCAATAAAAAGTTCGATTTGATGATGTTCTTAATTTTTCGCGTTTTGAATGTGCGGTGACTGTAATATTATCCTTATCTTGACTTTTGGTACAGTTGGCTGACAATTTATTTTTAATTTGATACACCTCATTCGGATCAATTACTGATATTTGTCATAGTTCATTTATTAGTCTTGTTTCTTCCCCATTGCTGGATTATTTAATTTATTCATGAATTGTTCGGTTCTCAAGTGATTTGGTAGCTCAAATAATGTATATGTTGTTTGTTAGCTGCCGATCATACAGTTTTGTAATGCCTGGCTGGTGTTTTAGTTCTTAGGATTGAGCTAGCTATAAGACACTCTTCCTTGGTGAATCATTTTCAGACTTAATTGCTGCACCTCTAGGATGGGACAGCCACTCTTTTGCTATCTTAGCCGTCATTTAATTGGTGCTTTAATAATTATGAATTTACTTTCTTATTTTTCCAAGTACTTGCCTTTGAATTTACTAGCCAAAGATAATCTTGTTATTTTCAATTCAAAGACAATCATGTTATTTTCAACTCATTCAAAAAGCCTAGAAGTTTCCATAAGCGACGGATGTGGGTAATGATTCCCATAGAAAGAAAACTTGCTGTTAACATATATGCAGTACATGATTTTCAATTTTCTCGTGTTCTTGTTTTCAGCTGCTATCCTACCAGTTGTTCAAAAGCAGCACCAACTTCTTGTGACCTTGCTTTTGTGTAATGCTGCCGCTATGGAGGTAAGAGTGGCTACATTTTTTATTTTTGTTTGGTGGTACATTAGTGGTTACATATTTTACTCATACAAAAAAAAGGGTGTGTTTAACAATAATTTTTTGAATTACATTTGTTGATAGAAAGGTCCTAATTGCTATCTCTGTTTCCAGGGGAGCAAGAGTTGAGCAAAAAAAAGTTAGGAAAAAAATGCATGTGTTATACACTTGATTATGTGAACTTCTTACGTTGATTATGAGATTTTGACAGTGGCAATAATTAATAGTAAGTTAATTAATTGCCACTAGTTGGTTATTCTTATATATGTTTTGAAAGATTAGGCTATAATAAGAATCCTTTGGAAATCTGATACATTGTGTTCTTATTTAATACTGCCTCCATCTACTGTCTTGATTTAGAGTATTGTTCAGAGGCAGAGCCATGAAGTTTTAGAAGTGCCCAATAACACATTTAGATAAATAGAACTTGTAATTTGTAAATCCTTTTTGTTGAAACTGTGTAACAAACAGGTGCCAATCATGACATAAAACTAAGACAGAAAGAGTATATATGTTACACACAGAGTGGTAGCTGATTAGGTTATACAAAAGATAATTTAGAGGTGGTCCACTAAATCTAATTTCTTAATTGATAACGTGCAATAATCAACAATCAATCTAAAGTGCTTTACTAAATAGATAAAAAAAGGAGAAAAATTTATTCAAGTATTGGAATATGAATAAGAACATAATGAGAAGAGAAAATTGTACTGTGGATATGAATAAAGCACTCGTGACTGGTCATTCAGTACACATATGTATGTATATACACCCCCATATATATATATATATATATATATATATATATATATATATATATACACTCCTCACCTCTAGAATGAGAATCCTACTTTTTTGGTTGACTTTTTTTCTTTTCCTAATATTGAGGTTTGTATTAGACATAATTTTTTGAATGGTTTTCTTCAATACTAAACGTCAAAATGTTAAATTATTATTAGGAAACACATTATGTCTACTGGTTAAATGTATATCTTTATGCTCGAAAAAGAAGTCAACAAAAAAAGTAGGACTCTGACTTCCAGATGAGGTAGTATTAAAATATTTATTTGGTACTCCATATTTGATATAAAATATGGAACCCCTATTCTAGTCTTCAGCAGTTTACTATTTCACTGTTCCTTGTAGGCTCTCCCAATATACCTGGATAAAATTTTTCATCCTGTTGTTGCTGTTGTGCTATCAGTAACTTTTGTACTAGTTTTTGGAGAGGTATGTTGGTTATTAATTATTAGAATTTACTTGCTACTACTGTATTTAGAAATGATTTGCTAAATTGGTACAAACTTTCCTTTTAACTTACTGTTTCAGGTTATTCCACAAGCCATATGCACCAGATATGGGCTCGCCGTGGGTGCGAATTTTGTGTGGCTAGTCCGCACCCTGATGGTCATTTGCTATCCAATTGCATATCCTATTGGGAAGGTAATTTTTTATATTTGTGTTCCATTTAGGGTATCCTTTGTGTGAAAGTGGTCAGAAAATCCTGAACTTCCTTATATTGTGTTTATGTAACCCTGCATCGTAGAATTATTTGGCACATAAATTTTTAACATACTGCAGAGTAGTATGTGTAAAACTTCAGTCTCCTTGAATATTTAAGTTGATGTTGTTTCAGGTTCTAGATGCTGTCCTAGGCCATAATGATGCTTTATTTAGGCGAGCTCAGTTGAAAGCCCTTGTCTCTATACATGGCCAAGAGGTACCATGTAGGGCAAGCCACTAATTTTATATGCTATATATTTTTTAAAGTTATATTGTCAATTAAAAGTATTTTGTTGAAAGTTTTGAAAGTGAAAGTTTTGAAAGTGTATACAAGTGCGTGAAAGAATGCTCGACTGCTGGGTCAATTAGGCATATCAGTTCTCTTTGATTATTTGATTCACTATAACGTATTGGTTAATGTTGTTTATCTTAGGCCGGTAAAGGCGGTGAACTCACACATGACGAGACTACTATCATAAGTGGCGCACTTGATTTAACCTTAAAGGTTAGTATTCTGTAAGAGGATTATCTCAGAAGCTTTTCTTTTGCATCTGCTTTTGTAAGTTTTGGCATTTAAGCCATACTTTTCTGCTGAGCCTGAATATTAAGGCAAACCTTACATAAGGGAGATTTACATCTTGACACCTGTTTCTTTTAAAAAGAAGCAGCCGCTCCAAGATAGATTTTGAGATGAATATTTCCTTAAATCATTATTAGAAGTAGCTATAAAGAATAAAAAGAAAATTTCTAGTCTTCATTGCTTAATTTTATGAGATAACTGAGATCAGAAGGAAAATCTTAAAAAAATAGAAATTATTTGTTATCCCTGCCATATCTGAGAAATAGTTACATTCCTTCAGATTTACTTTAATTTTATAGGGCCTTAAAAGGAGTCTAAATGTTGTTTACCACTGAAATCATAACATATAAATGCATTGTGTAAAAATCCAACTGATTAAAAGAAAGAAAAAGCCATCATAATCATTGCCTTATCATTCTTATGAAAAACATGTTTCATCATACTAAAATTTAAGACATCCTGGCATTTGTTGTTTTATTTAAATGTGCTTGTCGAGTGTCTTTGTTTAAAGAAACAATTTCAAGTTGTGTTTCTCGGGATGTATGCAGACTGCAGAGGAGGCTATGACACCTATTGAATCAACATTTTCACTGGATGTCAATTCGAAATTAGACTGGTGAGTATATCTATATAAAGTTTTTCCATTTTCTTGAGTTGCTTTGTTCCGTGAAGTTTTAGATTTTTTGTTTTCTTTTCATTTTCATAATTTTCTTTTATATTAAGTGTCAGTCTAATAATTATTGTTGAGAAGTATTTTTGGGGAAAGTGTTGGTGAATTTGTTGTGTAGTTTGCTAAGGCAACTTACACTATCCATCATTTAGCTTTGTATATGAAGGTGATTGGGTTTTCATGGCTCATGATATGATATATGCCCATACTGGTTCAAGACTTCAAGTACTGGAGATTGGAGCCTAGTAATGCAAAATTAAGTTTCAAGAATAAGAGATTAGGCGAAGAGGAGAAGAAGAGAAGAACATATCCTTCCAAGAAATCAGTAGAAACTAGAAACTAGTAACACTCGAAAGTACAAATCTTTCTCTCTCAAAATTCAGTATTATTCAATTCCCAAAAGTAAAGATATGACTCTCTTTATAAAACTTGGAATCCACCTATTACTAGGACAATAATTTTAAATAAAGAAAAAACTATAATTCCTAAACTAACCACTTAATAAAATATTAATACTAATAATAATTTCCTAAACTACCAAGCAAACTTGAACCAGTAATTTTAGCTGAAGGATTCACCCCACCTCATTTTTAAAGTATGCTAGTTTAGATTATTCTTTAGTAAAAGGTGAAAGAATAGTTTACTTTTTGCTCACCACATGGCTGCATTAGTTGAGATTATTCTAATGGATAGTAATTGTAGTAGCTTATTTCTTTTCTCTTCGAGGATTTCTTAGTGGAACGATAAACAGTGTTTATGGTCATTTTAGAAGGGAAACATTCTCTATGAGAATGACAAAATTTAAATGTTCCAGTAAGTTTTAGTGGCTCCATTAATTTGAAAGTAATTAGCTGTCGATCACAATTTCGGGGTTACTTAATTTTTTTTATTCTGAGAAGTTTAACTTATGCCCTGTACATTAATAAAAGGCTCTCTAACAGGCCTTACTGTATCTTATCATGCAGGGAAGCAATTGGAAAAATCCTTGCCCGAGGTCATAGTCGTGTTCCTGTCTTTTCTGGGAATCCAAAGAACATCATTGGACTTCTACTGGTATGTCTGAAAACCCTATAATTATTAATTTAGTATGATCTGTTGTTATTTGTAGTTGGATGATTACAAAGTTAATTGTTTTCTTTCTTTCCATTTTGTTTGGGAGATAGGTGAAAAGTCTTCTAACAGTTCGGGCAGAAACCGAGACTCCGGTTAGTGCTGTTTCCATCAGGAGAATTCCTAGGTGTGTTTGTTTCCCACCACTGGTTCTTCATTTGTTTCCTTTATTAATCCGATTTTCTAAATCTAAAATTTTCTGAAATTAAATTGCAGAGTTCCGGCAGATATGCCCTTGTATGATATCCTCAATGAGTTTCAAAAGGGGAGCAGTCACATGGCAGCTGTGGTGAAGGTAAAAAGCCAGAACCCTGTGACTGATGCTGATGTAGAGAAAGTCTTCTTAAATAAAGTTAGAAAAGGGAATTACCAATTAACTGTCCCCTTGCTATCTGAGCATGATGAAGAATCAGATAATGTTGTCGTCGATGTTGATAATGCTGCAAAGGCTATTACAGTACATAATCAAACTTTTTTCTCGCAAAATGGCTCCACAACAAATTGTTTGACCAATGCGCCAGAGAATATTGAAGATGGTGAAGTGATAGGCATCATCACCCTGGAGGATGTTTTTGAAGAACTTCTTCAAGTAATATCTGCTTCTTCCTTCATTTTAAAATGTCCAATTGAAGGGCCTGACTTTTATGTCTGTTTAACATGCAACACCTGGAAGACACACCACCTGCACTCTTAAAATCCTGTTAAATCACATGGTTTGATCAATTATGATCCTTGTGCAGTTCAATTATTTGCCTAGCCTGCTCTTTCTCTCTCTTTTTTGGTAAGAAGTGCTTCAACTTTTCTTTGCTATGATGTAGGAGGAAATTGTTGATGAGACCGATGTATATGTTGATGTACATAAGAGGTATTCACAATCAGATTTTTCTTTCCTTTTTACAACGGCTCTCCTGAAGTGCTTATTTGATTGACATGAAGTTTTGGTTTCTGCAGGATACGAGTAGCTGCTGCTGCTGCTGCTTCATCTGTTGCACGAGCACCTTCAAGTCGAAAGTTGATTAGTCAAAAGATCACTGTAAGTTAACTGGCATTCATAATAATATATTTTGTTAATATATAGCATCGGAACATAAAATAATATTCTGTGACTCATGTTGAAGTGTTGATTGGTTTTGTGTTGAGAGGCATTGCAAAATTTATATGTTGAAGTGTTGATTGGTTTTGTGTTGATAGGCATTGCTTAATTTACTATTGAGACAGTGAAGAAGCCCGATATGTTTCTGTTTTTTAGTTCAAATTATCAAGTCGATCAAAACTGATATCAACTCATTGAAACAAACGAAACTATGACCGAAACATTCCCATCATTAAATCAATTGAAGAGAAAAATGTGATCCTTGCTAAAACTATTTGATCTTTCTTGAGAAGATCCACCTCAGTGCATACTCTTCTGGCACTGGGTCGTGACTCGGGATAGTCTGGGATGTAGTAAATTTGACTGTAATTTGTAACGGATGACAAAGTATAAATCTCTTACGTATAAATAACAAAATTAGAAAGTAGTAAGCACTGAGAGCTGGTTTTTTAATCTATTGTTGTGATTTATATTGCTTTTTTTTTTCTGGGAACCTTCAGGGAGGCCCTGTGAAGCAAGGAGAAACCCTGAAAAAGTCATTCGAGGATAATTTACATTCAAGGTCACCGGGGAACGCTAAAGAACCCCTGCTGGGCAACAACAGATGATTTTGTAGTTCTATCAGGCAAGATAGCTGTAAAGTTCTATGGAGTTGTCACCTTCCCCTTGACCATATAATTTGTAAGCTTGTAATCTCAAAATTAAGTTTATAGATTGTAGCAGATAAATGTTGTTGCAGTTTTACAATCAATTTTGTCAGTTTTGGGGTGTGAAACTGCAATAGAACTCTTCAAATAGAAGAATATGTCAGATTACTTGCGAATTTGGTTATATGATCAAGATGAATGCAAGTTGGGATTGGTTATATGATCAAGATGAATGCAAGTTGGGATGTGGCTGTGAAGAGATGGACATCATGATGTTGGTTTAGAAATAGATTTTTTAAGTGGGGGGGGGGGGGGGATGAAGAAGGCTAAAAGTTTGAAATAAATACTTCCAGTAGAGAATTCAAAGGTAATTAATCAGAAATACAATTGAAAATTGGTTTGTGCTTATTTTAGATTTAAGTAGATGTTTTTGTTACAATATTTGCCCAAGGGCTCAAGCCTATGCTATCCTGAGTTTGCAGCTTGAATCTTTTATTATTTTGAAGTCACTTGCTGTAAATGACCAGAACTGTAGAAGGTTATAACAAAGAGAGAGTGGTTGTGTTATGGTGAGCTGCAAACGAGCCTAACTCTGTCGAACTCCAACACTTTTAGTCGAATTCGAACATGTTCGAGTAACTTGATCGAGCGAGTTCGGATCGTTTGGTGTTCGCGAACAGTTTGCGAACACAAGCTTGTTCGCGAACACAAACTATGTTCACGAACACCAAACTTGTTCACGAATACAAATTTGTTCACGAAAATAAACTTGCTCACGAACACAAACTTAGAACTTTGAAACAAAAAATAGTTAAATAAATACCAAAAATGTCTTCTCTAAGAGTTTAAGTATTGAATCACAAATTATACCAAATATTGTAATCATCATTCATCCAAAAAGACCAAAACCAAAAATGATTACTTAGAACTTAAAAGTTAAAAGTTACAAGTACTTAGAAATTCTTGATTACAAATATCAACAATCAAATTTTAATATCAAAAAGCCTTTCAACTCTTCAAGATCCAACCAGTTTAAGTAGAGTCTACAAACAAATGATTATCAAAAAATTACAATTTAATATTAGTAATGTATTTCTTTTGTTGTCATTTTTAATTAATATTCATTTTTTTTATAATTTTTAAATTTAATATCTAGTTTTTATTTTCAATCTTCAAATTTATGTATAATTTTTTAAAGTTTCAAAATTATTCATTAAATAATTTAATGATTATTACCATATTACTGAAGTCGAACTTGAACCGAACTAAGGGCCTATTTGATTTGCTATCAATAGGATTGAATGGCTCTGAATGTGAAGGATTCAGCCATTCAGACTGTTTGTTTATAAATTTTGAAATCTGAATTGGGCTTAATCCATCTGAGCGATTCTTGTCAAAAAATTGGGCTGAATCGGCTGAATAGTAAGTTTTACCCAATTTAATTGTCTGTATCAGTAGAGGTTCAATTAGTAAATGGGTCATTTTAATTTTAGCTCTAGACTTTATATACAATAATGGGTTACTCTTATATTGCGAGCTTACAAGCCAATCCAAGTATGTAGAATTGTATCAGTAGAGGTTCAATTTTTTTTAAATACATTCAGACAAAATTATATACTTGTTCAACATAGTTTAGAGGGGTAAAATAATAAAATATTATTATTAAGATATTTCAGACATATCAATTATCAAATAACTTTTTTCATTCAAATTCAGATTCATTCAATTTTTATCAAACATCCCCTAAACCAGTTCACAAACATTTCGGTTCAATTGTACTCAAATTGACTATAACTTAGTAGAAATATTAAGTTCTTATTATTTTTTATATAAAATTTATATTTTTATTGTTAATATGTTTGAGACGTAAAATTCTATCAAGTATATTTGTAGACATCCAAATTTTACTAGAGGGTTAATTTATTTAATAATGTGTTACTATCAAGTTAAATTTTGATGAACAGACAATTTTGTGGTCCAAATTGAGGATGAGTAAAAAAAGTCCAAATTCGAGAAGACTATAAAATAATATATGATGTTTTTGATTATTTTAATTTTTTTTAAATTATTTGACTTTTAAGAGAATTAGTTATAATCTTTGTAAAATTATCTCTTATGAAAAAATATTATAAATGAAAGAAAGTTTAAAATAAGTATATAATATATTTAATATTATATAATTATTATTTTTTAATTATTGTGCAGTATTATGGAAGGGAGTGAATACTAGTTAGTTATCTGGGCCAACTCAATGCTCCTGGGTTATGGGCATTAAGTATATTTCATGGAAGTAATTAGTATGAAGTTTATTTTAGAATAAGTTGGTCAATTGACTAATAGAATATTGACACGCAGACGAGATTGTATGTGTGTCAGTATTCTATTGGTCAATTGACTAACTTACCAAAAAAAAATAACTTCATGCTAACCGGATCCATATTTCATGTATATGTAGGTAAGTGGTTGTGTCATGTGTGGTTGAAATCACTATCGGTAATAAGGGCATAATAATATTTATTTTTTGTCATTTACTAAATTTCAAGGCATTTACTTTTATGTCATTTATTTCAGGTCATCTAAATTTCAAGTACATTACTTTTATGTCATTTAAAATATTGTAATTAGTACAAATTTAATTTATGTTAGTAGTAGTAGTTGTTTTCATTTAAAGTTGTAAATTCATCTTTTTATAAATTTATTTTTAATGTAAATAGTTAGTTCATATTTATGTGTAATGTCTGTTTACTTTTAATGTGACTTGTGAGCCAAGGAATGGAGATTTAAGCCTATGAATTTATATCTAAATGAGTAATTTCTATGATATTTTCATTATGGACTCAGAAGTTTGTTTTCTTTTGTTACAATTAGTACATAATTCACTTTTTTTTGTGTGGATTAAAATGGATCTAAGATACTTGTATGTCCAAAATTATGGAAATGAACTTTAACTTACAAATTTTAAATTTGGATGAGTTGATTCGTCTATTTGAAATACTAACAACTGATCATTCTATAATTTTGATCCTTCTAAATTTTATAATAAATAAAAGTTACCTTTAAAATCCGTCATAATAATAAAAGTCAACTTTAAAATGTATCATAAAAAAAACACGTCTTTTCCATACAAAAATTATAAACAAAATACCGGACGTGACAATATTTTAAAGAAAAATTATATTTTCACGAGTAATTTTGATATTTACACATGTATTTTTCTCACATAAAGACGGGATCCGCCCTACTCTTTTATGAGAGAAGACCATATGAAAATATCAAAATTACTTGTGGAAATATTGCTCTCCTCTTTTAAGACAAATAGATTAAAAAGTTAACATTTAAACACCTAATTTTTTTTTATATACGGGTCTTATTATTGAGGATTAAAGTGTTAACAACAATTATGAAAATATCATTAAATATATATTTATTATTGAGAGTGATAATCTTCGTATTATTGTGCAATTGTCTTTCCCTCACTTTATTTTTTTTATGTATGTGTCTTAATATTGAGGATTAAAGTGTTAACAACAATTTTAAAAATATAGTTAAATATATATATATATACACACACACACACACACACACACACACACATATTCCAAGTAGGCAAACACCATTTTGAGTTAGTCGAAAATGCCATTACACTTGTCTGCAAAATGACAGAAATATCCAATATCTTAACTCAAAATATTGGATTAAAGTGTTAACAACAATTATGAAAATATCATTAAATATATATTTATTATTGAGAGTGATAATCTTCGTATTATTGTGCAATTGTCTTTCCCTCACTTTATTTTTTTTATGTATGTGTCTTAATATTGAGGATTAAAGTGTTAACAACAATTTTAAAAATATAGTTAAATATATATATATATACACACACACACACACACACACACACACACATATTCCAAGTAGGCAAACACCATTTTGAGTTAGTCGAAAATGCCATTACACTTGTCTGCAAAATGACAGAAATATCCAATATCTTAACTCCGTAGTTTTCCGGTCGATGTAGCTTCCTTAATAACTACAGATATTATCAGGCTTTTGATTAAATTGAATAATTTCCTCCATATCTGAGCGTTTACTGAGAAAAAGGTTCGGACTGATTAAAGGAAATTCAATTAAATTATTATCCTTAACTTCTCCCTTGTTTATTTAATAAATTCGACGCTATAGTGCTCTTTATTTATTTCGTTTTTTGATTCAATGTAGGGGATTTATTTCATTTTTGTGATGGTCTGTGTTGTTAGGTAATTATTTTCTGTAGATTCTGCTGGGAGCTGTTGAAGATGGGTTTCAATTCAGTTTTTAGGGTTTTGCAGGATGTTTTTCCACAGGTATAAGCCTAAAGCCCTAATCACTTGCTATAATTTTCTCACTCTGTTTTCCCTTTTTTATTATGTATGCAATAACTTTTTTTTTTTTTTATCATTTTATGGATGTGCCAAATACGATTGATAAAAATTCCATATTGATTAGGGGCAGTACTTAACTCGTGTAGATCAGGTTAAATCTTATTAATTTATTTTAAATTGAAAACTTGTTCTTGTATTCTGGGCGAAGATTTATTGTAATCGTGTAACTATTGGTCATATTCTCTTTTCAAAAATTTCCTTTGCAACAAGTATTATTGTTGGCTGTAGCTGCTCTTTCTAGAGTAATGTAAGAAAATGGAATTTTTTACCCTGCTCTTTAATAGGTCGACTCACGTGTACTGAGAGCTGTTGCTATTGAGCACTCAAAGGATGCTGATGTAGCTGTTGAGGTTGTTCTTGCTGAGGTTATACCTTTTCTTTCTATTCAATCGGGATCACATACATCTTCCGATGCGGTTTGGAGTTTGAAAAATGCACCTGAAGGTAATGCAACTGTAAATCCTACCAGGTTAACTTGCTTGCTATAATTTATAACTCTCTTACAACAGTTGTATCTGTTATGCCAATATTAAAATTAAAGTCCCCACTTAGCTGGTATAACTGATATGGCTTTTGTGAAATTTTGAACTCACTACCTATGGAAGCCTCTGATAAAGCTGATCAGACATATAAAGATGTTTTGTATGCGAATTGCGGAAATGATGGGGTATTTGAAGGCAACGATATTAATGAACTAGTTTCATCAAGTAAGCATGGAGAATCTAGTAAAGTTGAGTCTGATATATCCCGCATGAAGTCAACTAATTTGAGTTGTGAAATTGGCACCAATGAGGATCATGATCAAATATATGGGGATTCTGTTTGTGAGATTATCATTTTATCAAGTAGGCACCAAGAGAGCAGCACAGAGGAGGATATGGAAGTTTTGAACAGACTATCTGACCCAACTAGTTGTAATGATCATCTACTGGAAGATACAAATGGGATTGTGCATTGCTCAACTGTTATTGAAGAAGAACAATCAAGTTTAGATGGAAAGTCGTTGGAGATGAGCTATTCTGTGCTTCAGGTAACTCCATCTCCTGTTCAAAATTGTTTTCCAGATGCTCCAGAAGGCAGCATTCAGTTAGTAGCTGTGCCTGTCATGTCAATCAACGATGTTGAGGAACCAGGACCAAGTGGTCCATTCATTGCTGTTTCTGGGAAAGACATATCTTCTAGTGAAATGTTTGATTGTGAGAACGAGTCCACAGTGACAACTATGGTTGTGCCAGATACATCAATCGCAGATTTAGAGAAACAAGAGCCAAGTGATACTTGTGTTGCTATTTCTGAGAAAGGCTTATCCACTGGTGAAATGTATGATCTTGAGGATGCGACTGCTATGGATGCAATGGTTATGATGCAATCTGGTCAAATTTGTACTACTGAACTTCTTGAGGATATTATTGAAAATGCAAGAAGTGAGAAGGTATTATCAACAATGACTTCTATTCTCTTTTCTTTCTTAATTGATCTGTTGACTTGACTCAAAATTTAAAAGGTTATGGGAGTAGGCTAACAATGCTGTGCGTGCTTGCGTTCTGAACTTTAGCTACTTTTCGTTATTATATACTCCCTCCATTCCTAGATAAGTGTCGTTTAAGGTTTTTGCACATGGATTAAGAAAGTCATTTAATACTATCATTTAATAATTAAAATCTGTGTGAAATTCCATCACTACCCCTTTATGGTAAGTTGAAAACTATTAATACTAAGGGTAAAAATTTATTGGGAAAATGAGAGAAGGTAAGGGTGATATAGGAAAGTAAATAATTTATTCTCCTTGAAAGTTGTAAACGACATATAATTTGGAACAAATTTTTTCTTCCAGAACGTCACTTATTTAGGAATGGAGGGAGTACCTCACAATCGTTATTATGTACCTCTTACCTCATCAGTGTATTCCGGCTTATGCCTCCAATTTATTTATTTATTTTTAATTATTTGATTTTGTAATTTCTTGATGTTGGTTCTCCCTTTTGATCAAGTAATGGCTGAAATCCCGGGAAATTTGAGTTTTTCTGTGGCTTGTAGCTTTACTTTTGTCAAATACATTTATTCATTTTCTCTTTCCATTTTATTTCTTTCATTTTGTTTCTTTAGTCTCTTTTAGCTAACCACTCTTAGGTTTCCTCTTTACTCGTGAATAGGTAAAATTAGAATAAGTATTGAACTAGGCCTAGGGAGATGTATATTTAGAACCTGGAGCTTTACTTTCGATCATTTCATATATTCTTTTTCTCTATTTTCATTTAGTTCTCTCATTTAACTAGGTCTTTTTGCTAACGAAAACTAGAGTTCTCCTTATACTAGTGATTGGTGGGTGAAAAATCTAAATCTAGATGAACTTGTGAGCTGGACCCAGTAAATCCAGAGAAACAGACAACCTCTATCTTTTAACAGGCAAATAGGGTGAAATAGTTTCTTTGATTAATATATTTAGTGGTCTTGGTTGATATTATCGACAGAAGGAGAGAGAGGGGGGGGGGCGTTTAGTAGGGCTGATCAGTAGTTTTGAATAGTTCAACATTCTCAATTCAACAAACTTCTAAAAAAATTTCAGCTGCTTTGTTTTGAATTTGACCAATATCCACCAAGTACTGTTAAGTTATACGTTGTCACAAGCCAAAATATTTAGTCGAGAAAGTGTCGTTGAATACTTCTTGCATATTGTTCTTTTCTAGACATGACTGATTTCATCCACTAAATTACAAATGGTGCAGATAACCTTGCGCTCAGCAAAGGATTCACTTGTCAACTTGATGAGTGAAGTGGAACTAAAAGAGAAATTTGTAGAACAAGCTAGACAAGAAGCTGCTCAAGGCGGCTTATGTACATTTGCCAGAGTGGAAGACCTGAGACAGATGGTGCAACGTGCAAAAGAAGCAAATGACATGGTTGTGTACAGTTTTCATAGAATCTGGACTTAATGCTGTTAGATACTATACTTTCTTAGACCGATTAACATTTATTCCTCTTCTCTTCTTGGTTGCAGCATGTTGGTGAAGTATATGGTGAAAAGGCTATCCTAGCTGCTGAAGTGAGAGAGCTTCAATCTCGCCTGCTGAACTTGTCTGATGAAAGGGTTAAAGCTCTTGCAATTCTTGATGAGGTTCTGTCGCACTGAACTCGTTCTCCTTCCTAATTTTCACTTGCTCTGGGTTGGGGTTATTAAGTATTGGGACTAACATTATTGAGTTAACTTATTGTTTTATTGTTGTATGATACGACATTGTTGTACCAGATATGGTTCCATATTTGATTGGTATTTCTTGTAATTTGTGTTGTCCTCTGGTAGTATCACACGTTAACTCACATACTTGATTTAGAAGAGGGTTTAAGTTGATGCTGGTTATCAAATCATTCATTCTGGCTCAAGGCCTTTTAAGTATAGGCCTTTGTGACATGAGGTCTTTGCTCACTGAAATATATCTCATTGAAGTGTTACAATGAAGGGAGTTGTTTACTAAGCTCAGCTGAAATTAATGTCTACTTACATGAATGGTTAATTGAAGTTGAACAGTAACGCTAGCAAAAGCAGCTCTGTTTTTTTTCTTTCTTTCCTTCTGTGTTTGGTGGGGGGAAGGTATACCTCTCAAGTTCCTTGGATTGAATAAGAAATGGTTGATTTATTCATGTCTTAATCTTTTCAAGCTTTTTTCCCGCAGATACGTCAAGCGCTCGAGGCAAGATTGGCAGTAGCAGAAAAAGAGATAAAAGAAGCAGAGCGAGAAAATCTAGAAAAGGAAGAGTCTGCTCAGAAGTATCTTGCATATGAAGAAAGCGTAATGGAGAAGGCGGTCCGAGAGTCAGAGATATTGAAGCAAGAAGCAGAAGAGAACTCCAAGGTAGTAATTCCTCCTCGATTTGAATTTCTTTTTCACGTACAATATATTGGTAGATTGGCAACCCACTTGCAAGATCAGCAGCTAACATCATATTCTTAATGTGCTTATTGCAGTTGAGAGAGTTCCTCATGGATCGTGGCAGATTAGTTGATATGCTACAGTAAGTTCTCTCATCCCATAGGTCTAGTCGGTTAAGGATAATAACACCTTACATATATACTTTATTCACCTAACATATATCCTTCATTCCTTTGTACGTGTCATACTTATTAAAGTTGTTCTAGGATGGCTCTTCATATTGTATTTTTCATGGGTGAGAGGTTTATAGTCTTTAAAGGTCTTAGGTCCGGAGATATTATCCTGAAAATCCTTATAATGAGTATAAATTATTTTGTGCAGAGGAGAAATATCTGTTATATGTCAGGACGTGAAGTTTATGAAAGAGAAGTTATGCGAGCGAGTTCCACTGAGCAAATCCTTGTCTTCCAGCCAGAAATCCTGTGTCTTGGCCTCTTCAAGTTCGTCTTTAACAAGTGCAGCATCTGAGAAGGTGCTGGAGGTTGCTAATTCACCGGAAAGCCCAGTGGCAAGTGCAATAACAACTTCTACTGATGATCAGTTTTCCTGTGGAGAGAGGCCCACAGCTCGGAAGGAGTTTGTGGATGCTGGATGGGAATTCTTTGACATCCCCTAATGTTGCATGCAACTATCCGTGCACGCTCCGTATATAATGTGTATAAGAATAAGCTAGAGGACTCCTTTACAGTTTGAGTAGTTAAAAAGAACTTTTTTACCCCACCCCACCAGTACTAGATACAATGTAAAAAGGTCCCTCTTTTGTGGGTTGTTTAAAGTGTTTTGGACCAATGCAAGTAACTAAGAAATCTTGTATGCGATACGATAACTTGGGATCTTTTTATGTTCTTGATCTTCTTTGGTTTGGGCCCTTTGGGGAAAGAAGCTTTTAAATAGGGCCTCCCAATGAAAAGGGACCTACAAGTCTACAACGATTTGAAAGTTATGTATTTCACCCGAAATACTTGACTATCTATAGGCTATATATTCCAGTTGAAATTGTTTCATCTTCTCCTACCCCATCAAACCTTCAAATTATCCCTTACGGAGCTGAGCTACTATAAGTAACTATTAGCTCCAGCCTCCAAGTATTTATGTCCCTCTTCTCTTCTATAACCCCCCGGCCCCCCACCCCCCACATCCCACATCCAACATCCACATGTATATATGTATCCGCTGGCCGCTGGTTATCAAATTCGAAGTAACATTGACATTTGTTCTATTTTTCTATCTTTAATGGTAAATTTTGTTTGTATCAAGTAGGTAAAGAAACAATTAATATTATCTGAAAAGATAATCCCAAATTTGTATATTTAATTATTTAATAGTAGTATTCAAGTTAGTAGTAAATTCAGTTGCACATAATCTTTCTATAATGAGTTTTGTATTATTAAACTTTATGCCAAATTATACAAAACAATAAATTTGGAAAAGAGTCCATCAATTAATTATACTAGTAGTATCTTACCATATAAGATATTGTCATGAATGAATGAATTGGGTGTGATTTCAATACTTATAGCAATGGGGTCCGCTTGCCTAAACTACCTAAAATGTATGCGTCTGAATCTGAAATGGACAAACAACAAATTGAGTTTTTGTTTAGCTCATATTAATGCCTACCCCTGCCCTGCCCTGCTTTGCTTTCTTTATTTTATTTTTTTTATAAAAAGGCAAAAAACTATTTTATTTTTTTGGATTTTGACTGAATAAACTGATTACGGTAAGAATAAAAACTTTGAAGCATAAGTTTAACACGTGAACACTGCTTAAGTTGATTGAATTTCTACCTGGACTGACTTCCCTTCCCTTCTTGGTTGCCGACAGAAAGAGAATCGGTTAATTTGAGTCATAAATTCTTTCTCTTTTTTACCGTCTCCAAGAAGTTTTACTCAAAAGTTTGGAGTCTCATTTATTAAAAAGATAATTATTATACATACCAAAAGATTTATTTTTTATTTAGTAGTATAAAATAACACAATATTCAAAATATGTAAATATTGGAAATGATGAGATTTGTGTGAAACGGATGAGATGGAGTATTAGAGTAGTGATACAAACTTTTTCTGAATGTGAATTAATTACACTAGTTTTTGACTCAAAATTAACAAGAAATTAAACCAGCTAGTATTCAACAAATAATATATATATATATATATATATATATATATATATATATATACTCACCTAAAAGGTCTAAGAAACTATTGCTCTAGTTGCACAAGGTAACTCATGTCATAAATAATTTGGAGAATTTTTATTGCTATCGTATCATATATATTATACTCGCTCTATAGTTTCTCAATCATATACAACTAACTATAAACCATGTAGATACAGAAACAGTGACCAAAATTGACACAAATTAAAGGGTGTTTACATACTCACCCTTGTTTCTCTCTTTCTCTCTCTATATATAATACATGCATGTAACTTCCATATCTTTCTACAGTATTTTGACCGACCTCTTTTTCTTCTACGTACTACCCAGAACCATAATATTGGTAATATATATATATATACCTTTAAGATCATCATCACTTCTTTACTTTAAGCAGCTAGCGTTTGCGCCAACAAAACTCATACTGATCGATCTACTTCTCCAGTACTGCCTGCCGGGTGAGTCTTTTGGTACCACACCTCAGTCTCTAATTCACATACCACTATCTGGCGATCGAAACTATACAAAAAGCAAAAACTTCACCATTTATATATATATATATATATATATATATAGATCTGCTACAATTCAGTCATGCCAATTCAGGAGAAGAACGGTACATCTCCATATAATATAAAGTCTTGCTCTTTGCTGACGAATATGTTTTGTACACCGCTGCCATGACCTTAGCTTTGAGCACCCAATCGAGAACGAATTTGCAGCCATTGATTTGTCTACTTGTGCTAAAGCTAGCTAAACAAATGTTAAAAGACTTTTGGAAAGTTTTGAAGTTTGTTATGTGGGATGAAGAGTTCTTCGGGGGGCTAAGGCCTTAAATGCACACGGAATTGGGAGATATGTAATTAAGAAAAAATTAAAAAAAAATATGTGGTAGTGGTAGTGGTAGAGGAAAAATATTGGTCCCTGTTGAGGTTGGGTCCATTGTATTTGTATGAGAATGATAAACAGAGTATAACTAGTAGTAGCTTGTCTTGTTGCTATTTCCTTGAAAAGGATTTGTCATCAACTTCTTCCTATAGAGGGACTTTACTGTCTCACACTGCTAGATACCCTATCTACATACATACATGTCTCCATACAGAATTACACATGTATGTTCTTTCTTTTAGTATATTATAATAATCTTATTTAATCATTTATACGAAGAACACACCACCTTGTTTAATTTTTTTAAATGAATGTGTGTCAGTTACTGTATAAGAAATTTGCAACAAATAATTCATTCATGTAGGATGTAGTAGATAACATTTGTTATATATATATATATATATATGTATATGTATATGTATATGTATATGTATGTGCGTGTGTGAGCGGCAATGTTGACTACTCAACCCACCTAAACATCGTCCATTACAATACTATATGTTATGGAGGGTAAGTTCGTTGTTGTCCGCATGCAACATAATATTGTACGTTGAGGGTATAATATTATTAATGGACAGTGTAAAATGTGTTAATGACTATAACAACCAACCAACGTTTATTATAAATCACAACAAGTGCAAGTGCAAGTGCAACCTTCTATATATTTTCTCCATGTCTAAAACCAGCTACTTAAAATCACAACAACGATAGAACAAGAAGACTAATGTGAAAGTTGAAACTCAAAAAAAGAAGAAGAGATTAGAACAACAACATAAATATCGGTGACATGAACAGGAAATCCACATTTCACATGGCATCATACAAACATAAATTTGTAAAACTTTTTATCACATGAACCATTCCTCATTAATTGTCCAAGTCAATCCGACACAATGCTTGCCACTTATCATTGCCGGCCGTGACAAACCAGTTTAAAGTCAGTTACATGCATCAATTGCAAAATAAAACCTTCCAGAACACTTCTTTATGAGCACACCAGTGGTTATATTTCACCTTCACATGTAACCCATCAATGCGACCCCTTTATTCGACATATTTGGCCACCCCTTTGCAGTTTAAGCTAGTCCACGGCTCGACACGTCGCAGCCTTAGATTCCGATAGAGGGTAGGTCCAAGTCCACGTGATTTTGGCTATAGCTAGACCCAAGACTAGAATTATTACCTTATCTAGATGAAGGAGGAAAGATAAGGTCTTTGGTTTTGCAGTGATAAAATGGGACAATATGTCCCTACTAGCTACCAACTGGGCACATAAATTTGTAGCGTGCGGACAGATAGCCTAATGATTGACTGGTCAAGTGCATAATTTGGAAGAGAAGCCTAGTTGTTGGGGGTCGCAAATATTTGATCTGAAACAGTTGCAAATATATAATTAATTATATGCGGCCTTTAAAGTTTAAAAGTGATTGCAACTTCATGTATCCTTAATCGGTCTCAAAATGAGAGTCCCATTATAGAAAAAGAATGAAAAAATAACACACCCACCTTCCCAAAAATAAAATAAATGAAACGTAGTACATATTCTTAAAAAAGTAAAGAAAAAAGATGGTGCTGAAACCTAATTCATCAAAGTGAGCGAAATTTAGACTATACAGAAGGAATCCCAATCTCAGTCATGCATATGCATGAAAAGTGTGGTTAGCAAATTGAGACTGAAATAAGCAGTAAGCTGCTAGATATAGACGGCATAAGGCTAGTAATCACTCCAGGGAAAATAAACAATAGCATTCACATTCATTACACAACTCATATTTCATGGCCGAATAAATATGGATTTCTAGAAATACAAGGGAAGTTGCTAAATTGTTGAAATGTCTAGTACCACTAAATAAAAGGGACCAAAAGAATAATTGAACATACAACACTCAACTGAATATCACACTATTCACTCCCACCTTTCTCTCTATAGCTTCATTTACGTCCTCAACTGAATGAACTCATTATATAACTAATTAAGCGTCTCTTACGCTTCTCCCAATGCTTTCTTGATGTCTGCCTGCATCAAAAATATAAAGGAACAAAAGCATAAAACATGAATGCAAAAACCAATGGCTAGCGCAAGCAAAACTGTGAAGGTAATAGATAAGGAGAAAAGAGAGATCAGGAGGGGCTTACCTCAAGAGATAATGGCGAGGTAGTTGTGCCAAACCGTTGGATAAGTTCCCCATCCTTGCCAACAAGAAACTTGGTGAAATTCCATTTAATGCTAGATCCAAAAAGTCCATTTTTACTACTAGCTTTGAGGAACTTGTAAAGGGGTGTGGCACTTTGCCCGTTAACACGTACCTAGTAATGAGCAGTTCATTATGAAATATAATAGAAGTAGAAATTTTTCCGACCTTGAAAGTAGAACAAAGAAAAGAAATGTATTTTGAACTACAAAATCAGTAACAAGACTGAATGAAGCAGTCTAATCTAAAGCACTAAAAGTTCTTTGGGTAACATCCACTACAATAATTTGTATGTATAGAGAGATTTTTGATATTTGTTTCCCAGCTGTCCTCCATGGTTCTATCAGATGATTAAAAGCCCCAAGTAACATGAAAGTCATCTTAATATGACTTTGTGATTTCTATTTTGCCCTACATTATCAAGTAGTGTGATCTAAAGCTGGTGCACAGGTAATGCACCATGGACCAAGGGTACATCATCACTAGGCAAAGGCATATTAATGTATTCTAACACCTCTAAATATATTTCCAGAGTCAAATGACATATTTTTTTACAAGTTAAAATGGTGTAGTACATAATTTGTGCAAAATAAGCAATTACTCATTTCAAAGCAATTATGGATATCAATACAACGCTCTAATTTTTAATACTATTTTACAGAATCACACATTTGACAAGAGGTTTTAATCTAAAATTCAATCTCCCAACCTAATATAAACAACAAAATTGATATTTAAAATGAAAACTAGGTTTAATTACTTTTTATTAAGGGAAAGTTGACCCTCAATTTGTGATGGTGGGAGAACACAGTAGGCAATTTTCTGTTTGTACTTTCTAGTATGAACTTTTACAGCTTTAGTGTGACTCGTCGCACATTTTCAACAATGTTCAAAATAAAAGGTAGATTGCTCTCTCCACAAAGTCTAATGTTGCAAGAGTAAAATTGATACTTGGAGATTTCACATTAACTCTAAAATTTTCACCTTCTGTCCTTATTCCAGCAGATTGCAGAACAGTGTTAATCCTTTATATGCAAAACATAAATTTTTTTTTACATCATATTTACTACTCCCAATCCAAAATTAGAGAAACATTTGTAAAACTTATGAATTTTTTATTTTTTCCAAACTTTTCCCTACCATTGGCTAGAAATATAGTACTGGTGGCATGAGAGTAACTTGATTAACTAAGAATAGAATTGCATGTTAAGAACTTTATGTCACTTTATAGTCCAAAAAAAGAAATATGTCTCTTTTGGAATGGACAAAAAAGGAAAATGTATCTAAATTTTTGAATGGAGGATATATTACATAAATCACAAGGCCACCTAAAATTTCAAAGTAGAAAACTAAACAATTCAAAGTATACAAATCAGGAAATGCAATAATTATGCTAGACTAAGATATAAATGTAGAAAAAAACTTTTACATATATAAAACGAGCATATCCCCGAAAGTTCTGCAAATAAATTACATCTACCTCCTAAAGTACTATTATATGAAAACCACTGAAAGAGTGAGGCAACTTAATATCAGGTCTTTAATAATGATATTGTAAGATAAGTATGAAAACCACTGAAAGAGTGAGGCAACTTAATATCAGGTCTTTAATAATGATATTGTAAGATAAGTAGGAAATTAATAGTTATGCTCCAGCCTTGTCTCAATAGTAACAGATGAAATATTAAGCAAGACTTAATATTGCATGTAGTTTGTACCATAAACATATATCTTGATTAACAAAAAAGTTATATATATATATAATATTTATTCATTAAATCTCCAATAACATCTAAGGGAACTGCTACACAAAGGCACAGGATAAGTATACAAAATTGGAAACAGAAATTAAGAGACCAGATTTAAATTTATATTATACTAAAGAAGCTCAGAAAAACCATAAGCAGTCATACTTCACTTTAGGCATTTGATCTGATTTCTGTGGTTTAGCTTCAACTTATAACTAGGATATTTTCCCCACATAAGCCAGTCTCAAATTGTAAATGAATCTCTCTAATCTGGACCTCTTATTAAGTCTACCTATTAAAGCATAAGCCTAGATGCCCGCCAGAGGATCACTTACTCTATCAGCTCCTACCAACTAAAGTAAGTATAAGAAATGTCGAAGCAGTGACCAAAGGAGTTTAATACCAAAACATGTCCACTAAAATAGTGTTTTCAGCTCCTTTTGGCCCCCAGTTTATGACCCCCAAATGGATGCAAAATATCCTCAGAATCCCCAAGTCCGTATAGTAGAGAGAGCATTTTGGCTAATCATTGTTCAGTTTGTCTCGGTTAACTTTAACATTAGTCCTTCCAACAAGCCAGTTCTCATTTATTTTTTATGGGAAAGTGTGGCCCCAAGTGTGGGTATTGGAACCAGCGAGCTTGAGGTTATTGACGAAGGCCTCTACAGCCAGTTCTCAGTTCCATAATTATTATTTCCTATTAAACAAAAGTATATTTTGTTGATCCTGTGAACCAAACAAACCAGAATTCTGTCAAATTTAATTAATTTTAAAGAATATTAGCAACCAAGTCTAGTCATTCTTGGGGGATCACAGGACCCAACTACTTAAAGAAAGAAGAGAAGGTCCTTATATACTTAATATTTTTTTTATTAGCGGCAGTTTTAGATCTACAGAAACTGTGACCCACTCTTTTGAATCACATGTGGAATCAATATATTCTTAACATTAAATCTTGAAATAAGTTGTTAAGAGCCTAGAATCATCTCTTATAAAATGATAACTTATATGTTAAGATTCAACTGTCTAACTCAATAGTAAGCATTTAATAGGGATGGCATAGTCCTGACTCTTGAGTGCGCACTGAACCAGCTTGGACTATGAACACACGCATAGTTTAAAACTTATGTCATCATTAATGTAGAAAACCATCATTCAATTTATGAACAAACAATAATTGAAGTGTATCACTATATATATATTTCAAAACAAGCATGAAACACAACCCCAACAGCATATTAAGGAAATCACGTCAAACAGCTTACCTTTTGGAAGACAGGGTATTCTGCCTTAAATCTTGTACAAGCAAATTGTTGTACATCCTCGCCCGTCCCAGGCTCTTGGTACAAGAATTGATTACATGGGAAGGCTAAGACCTCAAAATCTAATATACAAAACAAACATTTATGTTATGTACACTGAAACCTCAACAAATCCAAAAACAAAGCAAACTAAAGCTTAAATAGTGGAGTAATGTTTTAGACAGATTGTCAAAACAGACTTTAGCACAAGAGATGAAGAGAATATTTGGCCATCGTGTAGAACCATGACAATTTACTGTAATTAATGAAAATTATACATTCCCACAGCATTAGAACTTCTTATGTAAAGTTAAGGTGCAAAGTCTTATGATTTATAATACTTTAATTAGAAGAGGATAAATTAAAAGAATTGCCTTTCAAATAAGAACTTTTTATGGGGAAAAAGGAGAGTATGCTAAATGTGAATGTTAAAAAGAAAGTAGAATTATCGAGGATACATAATTAATGAACATATTAAAAAATAACCTATAGCAAAAATAATGAAGATGGGCATATGAAAAGGGAATTTTTTTTAAACAAAAAAAACCTAACCTTTTCCCTTATATTTGTTGTAAAGCTCAGTCAAGTCGGTGTAGTTTGAATTTGTGAACCCACTGTTCATCCCCAAATATGTAATTTCAATAACAGAATATAATTAGTAAAAGTAACAAAAGATAGTTAAAAAGTGGATGAAAAATTGGGGGAAAAGAGAACGAACCATTTGGAAGCAACATTGACGATAAGAAGGACTTTTCCTTTGTAGATGCTGAGGTCCACGTCCTTATTCTTGCAATCCTGCAACTCAAAAGCAACCCTAGCTTTCTCAGAATCGAATACACACACATCTATATATACATAAAAAAGGGAACAGGGAAAAGGGAATCGTAAAAAACTACAAATGCACAGAATTGAATTTTGGTACCTTAACAGTGAAATCATGAACAGATTTTTGAGGAACTGAAGGAGAAGCACCCATTTTGATGAAAGAGTAGATTTTTTCCCCTGTAAATCAACGCCCAAAATACCGACGGGCGATTAAATTAAATTTGGGAGTGGATAGAGGGCACTTTTTGGTGGTTTAATGAAATGACAGGTACGATCACAGTTCTGTACCAGGCACAGGCTGGCCACCATCATTAAGCCCATTCTTTCAGGGGATCACTGTGTATTAATTAATATCTATATATATATATATATATATATATATATATATATATATATATATATATATATATATATATATATTCTTTTCTCCAAATGAGCCTCATTTACCACTCAATCCATCCCGATGCCTATGTTTTAAAATAAAAATAAATAAAATTATTGATTTAACAGTGATATTGAGGACAAATTTATAAATATGCTATCATTTTATTCTTTTTGTGAAACATGAAAAATAGACCAAACGGGAGTGATAATTTTCTTTTTCTTATTAAATATACTCCTATTTTACTTTTACATAATTTGTACATCATATAGAGTTAGATACTGGTCCATATTAATCTCTCTTTAAAAAGATAGTTAATTAAAATATAGGAAATTAGTAATTTTATAAATAAAATTTGATACTTTTATAAAAGTTCTCGACTTATTTACTATTCAGTATCCACTTGATTTTTTTTTTTAAATATCAATTCTAAAAAAAAATGATATACATGTCGACAAATATTTGATCAAATTAAATTGCGATCAACATAAAATATATACGATAAAATAAAATAAATTAAAATAAGACTATTCTTAATTCCTACGCATCCAACATATATAGACATAAATCACAATCATAATTAACTCTTTTTTCTGAAAATATATTGTTCGGTGACTATTACAGGGGAAAGTCCTAGAGGAAGCAGTTTGTCAATTTATTTTGGCCATGAATAATAAGAACTGTGGAGTCCACACCACGTGAGAAAATACTTTATAAGAATATCAATTCCTTTTATTTTTCACACTAACCATTTGGTATAGTACAAATTATATATTGACCGAAAAGGCCATCATCAATAAATTTTTAAGTAGGCCTTTATTCTAGTTTTTTGGCTGAATTCACGTGCTTGTAAATATACAAGCTGTGAACACAAGAATACCTAACACAAATTATTCTATAAATATTTTACAAATTAATTATGTATTATACTCCACTTTAACATATTAATCAACAAATTATTTCAATATAATTTTCGACCCCACATAAAAAACTGATATGAAATATGTCATATCAATCGTTTGTAAAATATTTATAAAATAATTTATGCCTCTAACATTATTCGTGAACACAAACATGTGCGCCATCCCTGGCATGCAATCTTTATATTTTGGGGATATGACAGTTGAAATAATATACAGATTTTGCCCGGTTCCATCCACCACAACTAAATGTCCAACCGCTTCCTAATTCTTAATACATTATACATGAACAAGAATATAAAAATAATAATAATAATAATAATAATAATAAAAAAAAAAAAAAAAAAAAAAAAAGTATAAGGCTGGTTGCTGGGAAAATAAAGTAAGATAATCCCACAATAGCAGCAGCCCATCAAAAGAACCTTCAACATTGATTCAAAGATTATTGGTCCAGCCTCGGTCATTCTTTTGCGCAGCTGTGCGCGGTGAAAAAACAAAAAACCACTTTCACAATGTAAAAGTACAATTACCGTGAGATTTTTACAGTAAAGAGAATCTGACTAAAGTAGTAATTATGCAAAGCCCAAAAATCAAATCTATCACTAAAGCTAAGTAATGTAATTACTAGTATTTTTTTTAATCTAAAAAGATTACGACTGATGCATAAAATTGGCAGAAGAGCATGGAGAGATAGGTTACAGCTTCAGTTTATCACTCACTCTGCACTTGCAGAAGAGATGGCAAAGTACATATATACAATCACACCATTGCTCGCTATTCTTGTGTGCCATTCCCCATTGAAATTCTGCATGCTTAGCCACACAATTATCTCCAACTATTAAACAAGCCGCGTGATATAGGTCAAAATTTGGTTATTCCTAATAATATGACCAGTAACAAGAAGTCAGCAGGGGGAAAAGTTACAAAGAACACCAGAGATCCAACAGGAGGCGGATGTGGCAATAAATACCAGTACTACTTGTAGCGCCTTAAGACCTTGGTCATCTTGGCTGCCAAAAGTTGGGAGCTGAAACACCAAAAGAAATGCATGCTGATTTTAGCCACCTTTTAAGTTGAAGGTGTGGAGAACTACTTGTGAATTTGTTAATACATCAATCACTTTAATAACCATCTAAATGAAAGCAGAACTTTCCAGTTTAATAAAAGACAAACGAAACAAAACACAAACCTCTAGACGCCACTGGTATAGGACCATCCATGGGTGGTCTATGGGGAATGATTTCTATATGATTCATAGTATGAGGAGGGAAAGCCCAGCTATGGTTTGGAATTGCTTGTTCACAGGGGGGACCACCAAATGGAACAGGTGCATAAGACACCCTACCACTATCATGATAGCATGGACCTAAACAAAAGTAAGAAATATAACTCAATACTGGGGAGAAATAGGAAAAGCAAATTTGATCCCACAAGATGTGAAAAATATTTCAATGAAACTACTCTACTTTTACCAGAAAGAGAAGGCTCTGAAAGCCTCCAGCTTTCACCAACATCATGTCGTGCTGCTTCTATTCTATCATGGTCACTATAAAAATTTGATCTCTCTGTATTCTGCACAAAGTGGAACCTGTTAGGATAGGATTGGGGTGGGATCTCCCTCCTTGTGTGCACTCGCTGATCCACTTGCACGTAAGAAAACTGATTTGATGGAGCAGGATGAGGTGGCCTTAGATGAAAAGCTTTGTTGTGCGAGGTAGGGCCATCTACTTGTGGAACACTATTCAAGGTTCGAACTGATGGATGAGAAACAGGAAGACTACCAAATGAGCAAACGTTAGCAGACTCTGGTATCGGCATCCGAAGGTCTCTGTTTTCAGGAGCATGGTAGACAACTGCTTCCGAGATCATTGGGTCAATTCTTGGTGCAACCGACTGCTGAGCAATGATGTGTTGTTTGTCGACTTTCGTAGTCTGTAAATGCATGCCAAATCAAAGTAGAAAATTTAAGTAAATAATATCTGTTCATGCTACTCTGATTTCAAGATGCAGAATGAAAACCAATTCAAAGGAGTAGCACAACTCACATGTATACCCACATAAAGCTTTGAACCAAGAACATTTATAGCTGGAGATGGTGGCGGAGGTGGTGGAGGTGGCGGGGGTGGCGGAGGTAGTAGATGTGGTGGTGGAGGCGGAGGCGGAGGTGGAGGTAGGGGCGGGGGAGAGGTTGGCAAAGGAGGAGATGAGGGTGGTACATCCTTAGGTAGCGGAGGGGCAAAGGGAAGATGAATATTCTGTTCAAACTGGAGATGTGAAACCTCTGCAACATTAACTCCATTACTGGTGCTACTCAATTCAGCTTCACAAGAGGGTGCCACATCCTCCATTTCAAGTTCACCATCAACATCTTCCAATATATGACTACGCTTTTCATTTACAGTTATTGGGGCCTTCCCACTTTCTTCAAGGTTTTCAGAATTATGTTCAGGAGTAACAGCCTCAAAACTCTCCCCATCAGAATCACATCCCTCATCTTCATCCTTCAGCATCGGAGGCATCCGAAAACCAGGAAGCTGAAAACTTGAATTGCTGAAGCAATAAGACAAGACTCAATACTCAACAATCCAAAAAATAGTCAAGATCATCAACAAATTCATGTGTTTGATTTTCTGCTCTTTATTTTAAATGAAAAATGCTTTAGAGGAAAAAGGAGACATAAAGTAGTCACACCTTCCATATTCATCAACCATGCCCTCCACTTCCCTAAGTGGATCATCAAAAGCCCGTTCTGTTCTTAAAGCGCGACGACTTGAGGGACCAACAGAAACTGAATTACCGAAGGAATCAATGTCTCGAATGTGGCGGCGGATAACTGATTCTGGAAAGACCCTCCTTTCCTGCCAAAGCCTCAATACCTATCCAGCAGCATTTAAAAGAGGAAAAAGCATATTCACATATACATATGAGATGGCACCAAACAACTACAACAGAACAGAACTGAAAAAGAAAAATGTGTTTACCTTCAAACACTGCCTGCGATTTTCCCGAGCATTACTTGAAGGAGGAGCAGCAGCTAATAATAAACGTGGCAGCACTGCTTGAATTGCAGAAAGATACATACCACTAACATCACCTGGTAATTAAAATTAACGTTCAGCATCACTTAATTAATAGAACATTTTTTAGTGCAAGTGTGAGAAATATACCGAGCACTTGAAAAGACCAAATAAAATAAGTTTTCAGTAGCAGACTTGCAATAAAGCATGACTTGCCTTTCAAGCCTCGAGAGCACTGAATTATAGAATCCACAAGGAAAAACAAGTCCACCCTTCTGTGTAGACTTGGCTCACTCTCCAAATTTCGAGCAAGTATTTCCACCACCTAAATTGAAAAGATTTTCATGAATACACCAATATAAATTAAAATATGAAGAATAACTAAACTTAAAATCCATGCAGTATTGCAGTATCAGTTTATGAAACAAAGTCGATATTTTCTCTTGGATTTCACACAAGCAATTTAATTTTCCTTTTCTCCACTTTTTCTTTTCTGAGGGTTAGGGAGAGGACGAAATAGGATGAATATTGCAAAACAGACTTTGTAATGCTGAATTATGGCCCTAAGCTAAAATTTCAGAAGGGTGATTTTTCTCCGATATTTGAAGCTGAAGTGATAGTCTAAAAAATAACAAAACAAATTTATAGAACTAAGCTAGCTTTCTAATGCCATTAACTTTACATGCAAAAGCCACAGCCATGCCCAACCAAAATCATAGACGAAAATTGACACAATGTTTTTACTTTTTAGATAAAAGTTCATTGAAATTTCCCAGTATTTAGATTAATTATAATGTCTCATTTATCATTAACATCCTGTGCACAAGACATGGGTGAACTACTACTCATTTAACTGCTGCTTAATATTCTCCAATATAAGGCCACCATTCAGGGTGGGTAGCTTTTTCCACGTTGATATTATCAATAAGAGGACACTAGACAAGTTTCTGGCAAGCTCAGTCTCAAGCTGGACAACATACAAAAAGCTTGAGCAAAATTTCAGGTGTTTGAGATCACTCTCCTCATAAGAGATATTGTACATGATCTTAGCAAAAGATATTGTACATGATCTTTGTACATTAACAGAACAAAATTTTTAGAAACCCTTGATATTGTTAAATATTCTCTCTAAATTCTAATTCATCAAATTCAAAAACTAAATGAAAAGGAATTAGACAAAGTTCAGTCCAAAAACCTAAAGTTAATTTTTCGTAGAAGATGCATGTTATAATCAATCAATTAATGAACAAAACATACAACACTACATTCATAAGACAATCACCTCTGCAGCCAAATAATTTTTCTTTATTTTTTGTAATTAAAGACAATCCAATGCTCCCTTCATCCCACTTTATAATCACAAATTTGTCTAGTTTTCTTTGGCACGTTGTTTTAGACACAAAGAAAAAAACGTGTTGGACAGTTTGTAACGGTTAAGGTATTAGTGTTTGGGGAGGGGCACACGTATGCCAAGATTCTTTGGAGGTAATCTCGTTTTGCTATTTTATGAGGTACATGAACCGAAAGGAATGCTAGAATTTTTTATGGTACTCATCTCTATCTTCCTCTTTTATGGGATAGGTATCATTTCTAGATTTGTTGTGAGCTTTGGCCATGGGGCTTTTGAAATAAATTGTTACTTCAGATGTTCATGTTTCCAGTTGTATTTCTTTGCAGGATGCATTTTCCTCCCTTTCCATACTCTCTTCTATCTCATAAAACTACTTTAATCATGAAAGGACATGCAAAAAAAAATACAGATTAAAGTCTTAAAATATATTTCAAAATTAAATACATAAATGTATTAGGAATATAAAGATATATCAAAAGTAAAATGCAATTTACTAGTGATTTACATCAATTTCCAACTATGGTCCTAAAAGCTAACCTACTCGTAATTTTGATAATTTACCCTCAACTTACCTCAATTCCTTCTATCCTTGCCAAAAAAATACAATACGTCTCCCAACTAGACCGCCACCACCGTCGTCGTGATCCATTAAAGGAACATTCTCCCTTCTTCCTTCCAAAATCTGCCCTTTTACTCTTTATTGATTATTTTGACGATATCTTTACACTGATTTTTAAATGATCACTGCAGAGATTTATTCTTTTTCAACAAGTGAATTATTTTTGGACTCTACCAGTTGGATAAGAACAAGTGACGCCCACTCGATTAGACAGGTGTCGGGGATGAAGATTCAATTGGAGTGATGAAAAAATCGATGTGGATTCTCTTGGTGGTGACGCAAGGAAGTAATCAATGTTTCAATAGGACCTAGAGACCCGCTAGGAACTGGTCAATTTACTGATTTCAGATTATCCGAAACAAACATCCCAACAAAAAGCATGTCGTAGAATGACACAATACGAGTACATCTTTTAGTCGGTGTCGCATGGCTAAAGTCTGACGGGGCAATTCATAAAGTACGTGCATAAGAAATGTGGCCACAGATTGCATATGTTGACGTGATGAAAGGGATCCTGTAGTGACGGAGGTGATACATGGGCATGGGTTTGCTTGGTGATTGCAAGAGATTTAGTGATGCCATAATGGCACAACAGCAACTCACCTTGTGATATGTTGGTAACAGTAGTAAGGAGAAGGTGCTTTACATTGCCTAGAGCCTTAGATGCACCATTCCTGAATTTGTAGTATTTGTATCTAGTTACATAACCTGGTGGTCTTATATGAAGTACTCTGTAACATGTACTGAAAGGGTTTAGAGAGAGCTTTTGATTCTTAGAAATTTCAAGAGAGTAACAAAGAAATACTTGTACATTTGTGTGGTTTATTTATGTGAGATTGAAGACATGATTGTGCGCTTCTGAGGAGTTCAACTTCTGGACTGGTACGGAATTTATCTAATTGTTTTTTATTACTAACTTCTAATTTGCTTATGTCTATTCCAGTTCTTGTCAAAAAGCTGGGGTTCAAGACACTTATAATTGACTATGACTAAAACATAACAATACCCTCTACTAATGTTACAATATGTACTTCTTTATTTGCATTTAAATGGATAATTCATTAAGTAGCCATTTAGGGTTAGATCTTATTGTTGGGATCAAGCCCACTGGCATTTGGGTGAGAAGGATATACACACAGTTTGGAGGGGAAAACTACTACGTCACTTTGCTCAAAAAATAAAAGTAGGCGCTCTCTGTAGCTTTTAGGACTACTAGTAGTCAGTTGGATTTGATGAAACCACAGGTATTCACAGGAATTGAATTGCATATTCTAGAAATATAATGTACACGTTTTTTTGAAATGTTTCAAAAGTTGTTCCAAAAAAATCCAGAAAAGGTGGAAAGGAGGCAGTAGTAGACAGAAATGTTTAAATTTGAGCAGTAGTTAAATCGAGAAGATTCTGCAGCTCTATATCCTTAGTCATTACCGATTAGGCAATACCTCAATATTCAATAATACCAAAACGACTAAAAAGCTTAAATGCCTAGCTAGATAGCACATGTATTGTCTGGGTGTTCAATAAGCTAAAAAATATATCAAATAATTATGTTTCAACTACAGTATCTCTTGAAGAATTTCTAATTTTTCAAAATTTGATCAACCACAATGTGGTTTAAAAATTTTATTTAAAAAAATGTGATAATGTTATGGAGACGGCTGTATAGGGACGGGATGGGATTGACAGGCATAGATGTTTTTGAGTTTCTATGAATTCAGCTTGTCATCATGCACACACTGGTTCTACCCCTCTTATGGAGCTTTTAATGGATGTGCTTGTTAAAATAACTTTAATGAAAAATTTAAAGTCTACATCCGCGACACAAAGTGCTTAGTAGGTTGTTTGGACTTGTGAGAATGCAACATCTCTTTAAGAAGAAAAGTTTCAGAAATTTAAAAGAAGAAACTGCAAAACCATCTACATTATACCCAAGAACAATACATGTTAAACCTTGAAGGGAGCATTTCCAAACACAAGTGGCAAAATAGTAATAAATAGCAAGCAAAAGGGACAGCAGCATTAACACAATCAACCAGAAATCTCAGAATACAAATTAATTGCTCTATAAACCAATGGAATGTTAACTTACCTTAGCAGTAACACCAAGTTTTGCACATTCAATGGCAATGCGTGTTGCTCGACCAATACTATCCTTTGTCCTTGTTAACAATCCAAGAATGACTTCAAAGGATGTCAGTGCAACATTGGCTTCTACTCTATTGCTTGATTTTCCAGTATGTTTTGGCTTCTCATGTGGCAAATGAACATCAGGACTACAATAGCCATTATTTGCAAGAGAAATACTATTATCTGATGTAGACATATTGCAAATTGAGGAATTAGGTGGAGGCGCGCATGCAGTAGAGTCTATCCCACCAGTTGGAGATGAAGATGACCGTATACCTGAGCCAGACTTATGGCTCAAATGATCTTCCGAAAGAGAAGTAGATTGCGACAAATGTAGATCCTGGACAGAAGCTGCCCTAACCTCCTCTGTAGTTGGAGATTGGATAGCTTTTGAATCCTTCAATGTTGATCTTTCTTTCACCAAACACCTAAAAATGAGATGCATTAAAGCAGTACTTGAGAAAAAATGAAGGAAAAAATACCACCACATGAATAAGACAAATATAAAACAAATCCAATATATAAAAATAAATAAATAATGACATCAGTTACAGAAGTCGATCATCTAAAACCAAACTATGAGATATGAGCAAGAAGGGCTTACATTCCATTGTCTTGTTTGTCTTCCTCTATTGCAAACTTCAACAACATAGTAGTTTCACAGTTTTTCTGCGAGCCATCTGGCAACACATTGGTATCATATTGAGTTGAGCCATTAAGAGTCTCCATATTGGCTGAGACGGGATCTGAATTCTTTCCGGAGAGTTCTGAAGGATCATCCTCTGTACATGGTTTTTTCCACTCGGACTTCTCAATTTTGCAATCATCCCTAGAAGTCGGAATGAAATTATCTAAACCTTGATCACATTCAAGACTGCTCTGTTTTCTAACCAAGATAGGTGACAAAGGTTTTAGATTTTGAGGCAGCACCACAGTTTCAGCAATGTAGTTACCTAAAACTGACACACCAGGGCTTCTACAATCAGTACAATCGACTGCATCATTAAGTGCATCATCACAGTAGGTAAGTTTTGGGCTGTTATTACTTCTCACAGGCGTATTGCAAGCTGCCACTTCGACAAAAGATGTAGAACCTTCCTCTAGTGCGGACGGAATTGAATTGGTAGAACACCCAGATGTGAAATCCTGAGAAGCATTCTTGCTGAAAGAGTCTAAATTATGCAATCTAAATTGACTCTCTAATTCGTTTTGAAGGGATGTTTTAGAGCTGTCACTAGCAAAAGAAAAACACGACGCATTCATAAATGTTTTCATAGAGGATGGTGCTTCGGAAGTTACTTGACCATCTTCTGCAACATTAGCCGACATTGCTTCTAGGGCACGATGAATGCGTTTAGATGGAGGTAAAGCAGCTTCACCATCTACTGAACAACCAAACTGTTTTTTGACCTCCCAAAGAGGGGGCTTATTTACAGGTAAAGCTGCTTCACCATCTACTGAACAGCCAACCTGCTTATTTACAGGGCAAATGTTAAACGTCGATGCATTATTCATGTCTACCACAACAGCAGACGAGCTTCTATCAACAAGACTATCTTCCTCAGAGTTCGAAGATGAGCACAACCGCCCACTTTGGCTATCCAAAACGTCTGATGATTTCTCTTCCAGCTGTACCAAGGAATCTATTCTCTCGACTCCAGATGATGGCCTACCCATTCGAACCCTGGCTCTTTTGAGTAATGGCAGGTGCTCATCACCATCTTCCTTGGAGTACTTCCCATTCATATTTTTAAGATCATTTGGTGATATCTGTCCAGATTTATGCACCTCAATCTCTGAAACTGGATCTTTCTCAAGTCCACCAATGGGTTCAGTAGTACCACTGTTGGCTCGTTTTTTGCTCGGCTTTCTTTTCTTCTTCACGATAACAGAATTTGCTTGGAAATCAAGCCTCTGGCTCAACTCAACATCCCCCTCATAACATTCGACAACAGACTCTGGTTGCATCAGTCCATAACCAGACTCTACCGTGCTCCCCTCATTGAAACTATGAGTATCAGAATCAACTGTAACAATTTCTGAGCCATTTTCTTCAAGGCTGCCATTTGTAACAAAAACATGAGACTCCAAATCATTAACTTCCTCTGCTGATTTCCTGATCCTTTTGCTCCTCCTGCTTGAAGCATCACGCAATTTATACGGAGCTCCATTCACTGCACTTTTTCTACTATTGCTAGACGGCATGAAAAAGTTCTGGAACTTACGAGAATCCACCCGAAATGAACTTCTAGACCTTCGAGCAGATGGCAACCTATTCTGCGTGACAAAGTTTTGTGCTTTTGTCACTCCAAGTTTCTTCCTCGAGTAAGTAGTTGGCTGAGGTGCTTCTGAAACCATCACATTCACCGTAGGATTTTCAGGTGGTGTTTCCTCATCATGCAAAGCATCTTTTTGTATTGCAGCTACAGTCTCTTCAATTGGAAAGTCATCATCATATTTAACTTTAGTAGAATCTGTACTTTCAGGACATGTTCTGATTATTGCTTTGGGAGCTTCATCCTTCACCTCAGAATCAGCCAAAGATTCCACAGAATTGCTAACATTTGTGACTTCATCACTAGAGTGAACATTAATACCTTGGTCTTGGTTTTTCAACTCCTCAAAACTGTCAATAATCTCACGTACTGCACGAACAAAATCAGCACCTTTACCATGACGCTTCACTAAAAGTGATTCTTTTTTCTCTTCCGTGAAAGCTTCAACATCAGCAGGATTACAGAATGCACTGTATGCAAAAGTATATGGTACATGGTTTATATTTAAGAAAGAGAAATACAAACACTTGCATAAAGTAATTCAGAAACAACCAATAATACTCACAAAAGAACTGCATATTGAACGGACTAGCTCATAGAAGCTGAAAAGGCACTCTAAAATTATAAAGTCGTGGGCATATTTATTCTAGGAAGCACGTACACTTCCCGGAGGGCCATGAATTCGTGTAGGGAACGTGTCCGCTCGGACACTCCTTGGGCACGCACCGACACGTGTCCGCAAGCTCCTCTTTTTTTCTTTTTTTTAAAGCTTGGACGTGCCTCGGACACGTCAGGACACGCTAGACGACACACATGGGGTCAAAATAATTTTTTTTTAAATGCAATATAAAAGTTATGAGTTATTTATTATGTCTTTTAAGTTTGGACATTTTATGCGACTTTAAGATATTTATTATGCAATGTCAATGTGTTTGTGTTTCTTATTATTTTGTTCAAGTTTTT
Source organism: Panax notoginseng (assembly GCA_016801055.1). Lineage (NCBI taxonomy): Eukaryota > Viridiplantae > Streptophyta > Magnoliopsida > Apiales > Araliaceae > Panax > Panax notoginseng. Next base: position 224,596,920 of record CM029015.1, on the reverse strand, counting down.
ATCATGCTCTATAAATATTAAATTCATTTATTGTAAAAAATACAATTATATCACTATATAGATATAATTGAACGTGTCCCGACATGACATATCGTATCTAGTTTTTTTGGAAAATGTTGTATCCTATATCGTGTCATATTCGTGTTACGTGTCCGAGTTAGTTCTTCATAGTTTTTAGTTAATAAAAGCACAATGTTAGTAGATAGAACACCCATAAAACTCCTGTACTAAGACTCTCTTGCTTGATTTTACCCCGGTAAACCTAAAAATAGATTTGCATCATTCCTTTAAAGCTGGGTCTTTATGAGTTTTCTTTAGAATATGCAAATATTAGGACCTCTGAGTCTCTAACTAAGGTTATTAGTAACTTCAATTAATAAAAATAAAGTTCAAGTCGAGAAAGAGAATAGGGCAGAAGATAAGAGCAGAAAAGAGATACTGGAAGTTGATTAAGGAGTCTCAAGCTAGAGTTCTCAAATTGATCTCTCAAATATGCAAAAAGATACAACTGAAGTGAAATTACAAGGAAATTATACTAATCTAACTACCTAATGCTGAGTGCTAACTTGCACCAGACTTATTGACACGGCCAAAAGCAGTGGACAAGATATCGCTCTAGTGCCAACGTACCTAGAATCCACTAGGAAAAGATAACTAGAATCCACCAGTAGAGAAATCTCTAATTTTATTCATCCATGAAAAAGAGCGGCCTTAAGTTACATCAGAGGTTTATATAGAATAATAATCCTCAACAAGAAAGGAAACTATCTAAATGTTAGCCCTGATTACTAGCTCCTAATCATAGCATGATACTAAAGCGAGGATTAAGACAAATAAAAACTGCTTAACAAAAATAAGTTAACTTCTGAAATAATCTCTGTTCCGCCCAGATTTCTAGCGGTCAATCTGCTCCATGGAACCTTCTGCTAATTGCTTGGCATCATTTATCCCACACCTGATGGTGATTAACTAACTAACTAACTAGACTTTCATTTATCCAGCTAAACTTGTAATTTCTGAACTACTTCGGCTGAACTCTGACAGTAAATAAGCAATATATTTGGGTATGTATTATAGTTTTAGCATCTTATTTGTATGCTGCCCCAAAACATAAAAAGCTTATTGGTAGTTTATATAACTGGATTGTTTAAGAACTGGCCCATTGTGGTCTAAATTTCAAATTCTAGCACATTGCACAAATTGCTTCCGGTTACCCCCCAATTGGTAAAGTGTCTTGAGCTAACAACAACTATATTTTTTATATATTTTATTGATTAGAAGAGAAAATTACAACACATGACGAGGATAAGAAGTCCTCTCAAAGAAATTAAAGAAAACAAGAGGAGAAAAACTTAATATTAATGAGCATCGCCCGCCAATCTCTTTGAAGATTGGACAAAAAATTCCTCCAAAAGCTCCAATAGCATGCACCCAAACGGAAGCAAAGAAAGATATTCTATCCCAAAGCAACTCAATATTTGTAGTCCGATTGCAAAAAATTCTAGCATTCCCCTCAATCCAAATGTAAATTTATTTTTGGGTCCTTCTCATGTAGGGTGTAATATATATGTGCTTTTGAGTAGGGGGTAGGTGAGTGGAAGCTTCCTTGGTCTGTATGGGTTGGCATACATGAGGGTAAGGTTATAGTAACTGCAATGGTTTTCAGGATGTTGAACAGGGGTAGAAAGTATCTAGCTTTTTTGGCATAGGAGCTTTGATATTGACCTTCCTATGCTCTTTGATGTGCACGGCTAGTGTGAATAGCTTCCAACCAACCCTCTTCGGCTCTTCTAATAAATTTTTACCTTGCTTATCAAAAATCTTCAAGGGCACAACAGCAAAAAAAAACAAAACAAAACTATATGCTATATGCAGAAAAATCCAAACACTTCTCGAAGGACTCCAAATAGAAAGAAAAACCTGACACAACGTAACCTCAACAAATGCATACCACATGATAACTGTGTAGCAAAGGTTCACAGGTTTTGTATAAGTATGTAAAGATCAGCATTACATTCTTGGACCATAATATACATCTAATTATCCGCATCAAGTATTCAAACCATTAATGATTATTAGTATTCTCAGAACAATACCATTTACTTAAAGAAAAAGGAAAACTGAAGAGAGCGAAAGAGAGAGAGGAGATGGAAATAATATATATTATTAAGTAAAGTATGATATCCACATACCTAAATTCCAAACCAGACATTATTAAATTGTAACCAATACATATTCGACAAAAAAAAAAGAGGATTTTAATAAAACAGAGGATTTATAAAAGAACAAGGAAGAAGAGACATCTTCCAAAGAAAACAAAAGCCTAGAGTAGGACCAACCACCAATTATATGTAATTTGAAATCGAGATCACCCCTCACCCTGACCACCGAACGCATGAAACTATAACATCAAACTTGGCTCTCCTTTTTCTCTCATTCGGATAATTGTCTAATAGAGCCAAAGACTTGAACATAGATAAGAACTCTGCCAGAAGGTTTTGCAAAGAGGGGTAGAGCGTAGACAAGGTTATCAAAAGCCTATCAAGCCCTTTCTACACTAAACAACTTGGAAGAGTAGAGAATGGTGCATTACGGTACCATTTCTACGAAAAAAAGAATAACTAAATGCAAACAATGGGATAACTTGTTGAGTTACTCCTCGAATCTTATTCAGAAAAGAATTGCAAAGAAAGGTGTCCTATTTTTAATAGGATAATTATTATATGCTAGAGTCTAATTATGAGAAGGAATCTTATTTTTGGTAGGAGTTTTATTTTAGAAGTGTTAGTGTTCTAAAAATCCCCGCCTAGGCCCCCCTTGACGCCCCGCCTAGGCACTAAGCCCCCTGGCGCCTCACCTAAGCAGCAAAAAAATTCCTCCAAAAAATTAAACGAGGCCTAGGCGGAGAGTTTTTTTTATTTTAATGACTATCTAAATCAAATTTTAATATATTTATTTTTCTAATGATTTACCCTATATTCATAATACAGGTTGTAATATATCAAATCACAACAAGAAGTGAACAATATCAAGTCAAAATGGATAATTATATTATAGTTGTAATTTTTAGAACTTGTACCAACTTCAAATTATATAAATGATGATACATTTGTAATATTAAGTTTAATTCAATATAATTCTTCAATTTATGTTTAGTTTCTTAAGTTTTAATATTGAATTAAATTCTTAAAATTTTAAATTTTATTATTTAATAGCAATTTTATTTATGAATAAAACTAATACTTTAAAAATATGTTTGAACTTTGAACAATTGCATGTTTGTGTTTGACCTTTGACATTAGCAATATGGATATGTGTTTGAACTTTAAGCAAAGTCATTTACAGTAAAACCTCTATATAAGAATAGCATTAGGACCAAGTTAATTGTATTCTAAATGAAAGGTTATAACTAAATAGAGGTATTGGTACAAAACATTTTTCGAACATCAAAAAGTATCCACTTTAACAAAAATAACAGTAAGAACTCCCTAAAAATTATTATTTGAAAAATATTTATATAAAGTTGTGCACATAGTATTTACAAAATATTCAATGGAAAAAATGAAAGAAAACATAAATTCTTTAGACTTTCAAACTAGAATGTGTATGTTTCAATGTGAATGTTTCCAACTCTACATAAGTGCAAAGTCTTTTATAGGTAAATGTGGTCTTTTAAAATTACTATTGTCACTTACATGAATGTAAAATTGATATAAATATAAGTGACAATAATAATTTCAAAAGACTATATATGAAATTATTACTATATAGATGTATATTTTTTTAATACGGGACTTAAAAAGTATATAACATATTACAATTTAGAGGTCATTCCTATTTAAAACTGGCCCAAGTTGGAACCAAATTTTTTTATAATATAATAGAGATTATTCTTATATAGAGTATTCCTATAAAAAAGTTTTACTGTATTATCTTTATTATTGATTGTTTTGTTTTGTATTATTGTTTTGTTTGGATAAATGTAAGATAAAATATTACAATTAGCTTAAAATAAAAAATTCCGTTTAAGCCCCCATCGGCCGCCCGCCTCCCGCCTAGCGCCATTTACAATATTGAGAAGTGTCCTATTTTGAATAGGAAGAGGAGATATGTAGGTACTCTATAAATAGAGTCGTATGTTTAGTTGTTAAAAGGTAGCACAATCAAAAATCAAGTAGCATCGTAAGAGTTTAAAGAGGTTGTGAGTAGGTTTTGTGTTTGACTGTTTGTGTGAGGGAACGGGTTTTTGCAACTTCTATACTTCGTGCAAAAAAGTTAGTAACTTTTAGTCCGTGTAAAAAATTGTGTCGAGGTATTATAGAACCTTAAGTTTTAGAACGTTAAACTTGAGATGATTATTGTAAACCCATTATTTTGATATAGTGGAGATTCGGAGTTTGACCTATGATTTTTCCCTTTAATGGTTTTTCACATTAAATCTTGTGTTGTTTTATCTCTCTTTATTTTATTGTGTGGCTTGCGTTGACTTAATTCCCAACAAGTGGTATCAAAAGTTAGGTTGATTGGATCCAAGGTAAAAAGAGAATTAGACGCATTGGTGTGACAAATAAAGAGAGTGAAGAATAAAGAGAGTGAAGATTGAAGAAGTTGGTGTTTATCGTGATGTTAATGAATAAGAGATTTTGCGCTTATGATCGTCGTTACAGACGCTTGATGATGAAGATAATAGAGATGCTGATGAAGATGAAAACAACGATGTTGATGTTGTTGATGATGCGGATTATACGGATGACGAAGATGTTGAGAATAATGAGATTATGCAAATAGAGACGACTACGACAACGATGGCAGTTATGATGTTGGAGTGTTTGCGGATTTCAGTCGAGGGAGGAATTGTTGAGACACTCCTCAAATCCTATTCAAATATGAAGCTGAAGTATTCGGCGATTCGAGTCGAGGGAGGAATTGTTGAATTACTCCTCGAATCCTATTCAAAAAAAATGTTGTTTTGGAAAGAAAGGTGTCCTATTTTTTATTATATTTATTATAAATAGAGCCTTATGTTTAGTTGTTGAAGAGTAATACAATTAAAAAGTCATGTAGCATCCTACATCCTAAGAGTTGAGAGAGGGTGTGAGTGGGGGTTTTGTATTTGTGTAAGGGAGAGGGTTTTTGCAGCTTTTATATTCCGTGCAAAAAAGTTGTATTGTGGGTAGGAGGATTTTGCAGGTATTGTGGAACCTCAAGTTCTAGGACATAAAATTTGGGATGATTATTGTAAACCCGTTATTTTGATATAGTAGAGATTCGGAGTTTGGCTTGTGGCTTTTCCTTTTTTAAGGGTTTTCCACATTAAATCTTCTGTTGTTTTATCTCTCTTTATTTTATTGTATGGTTTGCGTTGACTTAATTCCCAACATAACTAGATAAGTTACCAAAAAAGATTAACTAAATGCATTACTTGATAAGTTACAAACTCACAGCTCATGAAACCCCAATCAAATTATTCATATAACCATAACCATTTGTAGTACCAGAGCTAAGCTAATGCAACAAGCATTTATCAACGTAGAGAAGGTCGGAATATTAGGGTGAGAATAATAACAAATCTGAGATTTAGGTTAGGTTGGGGAGGGGGGAGGTTTTCGTCTTACACCCTTCAGACAAGGAGAGGGGATCTTCTAATATCAAATAGTGTTACTCCAAAGTGGAAGAGAGAATGAACTGATCTTCAACGATTAAAAGGAAAAGCCTTTTATAGATTTAAATTTGAATAACCTTGACCTACTGGTGCCTTAACTGCATACACGTGTTCCCTGATATAATTCAATAGCTCAATTGTGAAGGCCATGATACTATCAGTCACTCATCCATTCCTTCACAGAATCCATTTAATATGTCTACCAAACCAAAAACCCAAACAAGAAACACAAAACGAGTCATCTTAACTCCTCATTAACTCCCATTGGCTGTCTCCTGTGCCAGGGTATTAGGCATCTATTGGGGACTTTCTGCCTGTCTGGCAACTCCCACCATTCTGGGACTGACATGGATAAACGTTCTCCTAAATTCTTCAAATCACTTATGAATCATATTTGTTCACGTAGTAGCATATTTCCAATATAAAATGGAATTAATATTGGAAAGCAGAACAAATACACAAGTTAGAGAACAAGAATTTACGAAACAATCAGGTAAAACAACATGAGAATTTCACACAAAGATCTTAAGCATATTCAATATCTTGACCTACATGGTACACGTGTAACTTAGGACACTCGTCTACACCATCAACTAAGGATATGATTCGTATGACCGAATGTTATATGACACTTTAAACATTCATTATCAATATGAGCCATTCACTTAAAAACTAATTACCAACATCTATCCAGTGACCAGTAATCTCACCATTTTACGAGAGAAAAAAACTCAATAGAATAAACACCTTGTTGATGTAACCGGGATTCTAGATGAATAATCAAATGAGCAGTAAGTTAGACACCCTGATTTCAAATTACAAATCAATTATCCAGACACGTGAAAAACTAACAAATAAAAGTCAGAGAAAGAGGAAGAGAGATCACATACTTTAAAATTTTGAGGTCACAAACAGACTAGTAAACTCAAGTACCTTCACTGACTGTAATGAAGTATACTCTCCTTTAAGAGGTTATAAATTAGTCATTTGAAAATGAACAATAAGTAATCAATTACTAGGTAGAATAATGATATATTCTTTCCCTGTGAAGGAGATAAATTGCCATTTTGGAACAATCAACAAATACTTTGTAAGCAACTGCAAAATAGCATTATATAACTCCTTGAGGAATGGCCCAGAATACTCACATTTGTTGGGTACCAAAGAAGTAGACAAATACTTTCTTCCAATCAGCTGGGTAACCCCATTTGTCTGGCTCACTCACCTGAAAACAGCAAACAAGTAGCACTAAGTACTAGCTTTCCAGTTCTAGTTATTATGATGTACCAGAGTTTTGATGCACGCCAACTTATGTTAGACTTCAAAGCTTATGTTCTTTCTCTTCTTTTTTCTATTCCTCCTCTAAGGTACCCTATACTCAGATAAATTTCTTTTTTTGTCTTTAAACTAAAATAGCATTTAAACCATAGAGCACACTAATAAATATTCATATGTTAGGCATACGTGTATACATAAATAAAGGTAATACTGTTTAGCATAAATAAAAAAAATAACAATACCAAACACATGACTTCCAACAGAGAATAAAGGTTTAATATTTATGCCAGATCCATGAACAGCAGTTAATTAAACAACTAAAAACTAGTACTTGCACATCAATTTTCCAAGTAGAGACTTTTTTTATATGAAATCAAGAAGGAAAAAAAAACTAATCAAGCAATATCTTAAGCTATGCAATTACGACCAAATATTGTAAATTTTCAACTAAAAATCTTTAATACATACCAATTACGACCAAAGACTGCAGCATTTCAGCTAAAAAAACCTGAATACATACCGTAGCAGGCCAGGCCGGGAATCCTTTAACCTTAGCTAGAACGAGATCGCCGACCTTCCACTGCCGTCGAGCGGCGGCGGCGGCAGCTGCTTTGCTGGCAGCTTTTCTCCGACTCGGCGCCATACGGAAACGAAGTAGCAGAACTTACACTCAAATTAAAGTCATATGTTTATTTTAAAACACAATAGAGCACGAATTTGAGGGGTTTTTTAATAAAAAATTAGTGAAATCGCCCGTTTCCCTGAAGAGAAAGCAAGCGGTTTCGAATTCTCTGGTGTTTTCCTGAGTCGATGTGATGAGTGAATTTCCAGGCATTGATTGATCAAAATCAAAAAGAATAAAAAAAAGATTGCAAAATCACTGCTTATTATTGAAATCCTAATTTTCAGTAAGTGTTTGTATCATTTTTGTAAAAACAGGATAGTGGCAACTGAGTTTGGCTAAAAACCCTAATTTTTTTGAGGAGGGAGATAGACGTGAGTGAGTTCTGTGTGAAATAAGGGACTTCAAATTAGGGAAGGGACAGATATGAATTGGTTTTGGCTGGTCGATGCTAATGTGCGCCGTGTGTGATTAGGTTACTGCGAGATGAGGGCGTCATCGTCTATGACTCTGGGCCTTAGATTTGCTGCGTTCAGTAAGAAACACGTGAGAGTGGGCTTAAGACTGGAAAGTACAAATCAGAAAAGATTCGCAAGAGATATGGTCGGTTTTTGGGCTACATCGTCAATGGCCCATTAGTAGAAAATAATGTTTCTAGAAAAACATGTTGCTAAAGATAAAATATTGGGTTAATTACATATTATAGTACATTTTTTAAAATAATTACAATAATCATACATTCATAAAATAATTACAAAAATATAACATTTCATCATATTTATTTACAATACTAATACAATTAGGAGTCCTTAATTTAAGGGATTAATATTAATGGGCTGACATGGCAAATTAGTGTCCATCTTAAAATCTGGTTGGTTTTTTTTTAAACGCGTGATAATCGCTATCATTTTATTGAGACTCTTCAGTTACAAACCATTGTTCTGTATATTGAAACCCTTGTTTCTCTCTTCTGTTCATGCGTTATTCATCTTTATTGATCGTTTTCGGTGATTTATTTTACATTTTTGTGATCTTTACTCGTTATCATCTTCGTTTAGTTGTTCGTCATCATCGTTTACTCTCGTTATCCAGTTGGTTTCTTATTTATGATGTGCTTCCATAAGTCAGGTGTCAAATGTTAAAGAAATCAATAAATTTAGCAAGCTCCTAAAGTTTGATATCTTGGGATGACTGAAGCATGGTCATGGTAGTTTTTTGTAATGCTTCTCGTAGTCGCTGACTGCTTTTATCATCCTGCTTTATCATCCCCTATCTCTCTTTGGTTTAAAAGACAGAACTTGAGGTATGGATGAAACTGAGTGTAAAATTGAAACTTATTTTACTATGTTTTTTAGTGTAATTTTCTTAATTTGTGCGAGTGTACTGGGGATGCAGGGTACGTATTATGAGAGAGATGTCTATTTCTCCAAACACATGTTGACTAAACTATGTTTGGTCTATATGTTGTTTATGTATTGGTTACCATTAATATATGTTTTGGTTACTAACATATAACTATTTGGTTACTTCATTAATATATTTTTTGTTACTGTTAGCTTATGATTTGGATACCATTCTTTTTTCCTCAATTGGGATTTTGGTTACTTTTATATGTTGTTTTGGTTACCAATGTATTTACTTAGTACATAAGTTGACTAAACTGGGTTTGGTCTACATGTTGTTTATGTGTTAGTTACCATTAAAATATGGTTTGGTTACCATCATATAACTGTTTAGTTACTTATTTAGTATATATTTTGGTATACTTGTTTTTGTTTTGGATATATCATATACATGTTCTACTTCCATTTTCACAAACACATCCTACATGAGTTCTCTATTCACTAATCCCAATGTATATCTTTTCCTCCCACAGGTTCATAATGCAGAAACCTTTTATAGAGGATGAGAGCAGCCATGAAGAAGAAAGTAGCAGCAGCCAAAAGGCTGAAGTTTCAGGAAGATTTGTACTAGAATTTGATTAGTTCGGTTGTCGTTGTCATGTCCTTCTGAATTGTGTTTCGTACTTTAGTTTTTGTTGGATATCCATAACCATTTGTTATGGTTAGTAAGTTTGTTGGATATCCATAACCATTTGTTATGGTTAGTAAGTATGTAATGTTTATTGGAGCTTATGTAAATGGGATTACATATTTGATTATATTATCAATTGTTTGACATTGTTTGTTGGTTCGTATTTGTTACTTCTAAGTTGTGTCTGATACATTGTTTGAAAGGTGTAGTTGGTAACCAAACATGCATAGAAGGGTAACCATTTTATTTTTTGGTAATAACCAGATAGTTACAAGTTTGTATCATGACATATATCAAATGTTAAATGTACATGTGAGAGTATACATGGGTTGCCTAAACTGGGTTAGATATACAGGTTGTTTCTATTTTGGTTACCATGAAAACATGTTCTAGTTACTTTCATATAACTATTTGGTTACTTCTTTATTATGTTTTGGTTACTGTTACCTTATGGTTTGGCTACTATCATTGTGTCCACAACGTGGGATTTTAGTTATTTTTATTTTTTATAGTTAATGTGTAATTGTTTAGTATATATGAATTGCCTAAACTGAGTTTCATTACATGATGTTTCTGTTTTGGTTACCATTAAAACATGTTATGGTTACTATCATATAATTATGTGGTTATTGTTTTATTATGTTATATTATGGTTAATGTTATTAGTAACCAGATAGTTACAAGCTTATATGAGGACAAACTTCAAGTGTTAAATGTACATGTGAGATTGTCATGTTTATCTAGCTGATGTATACTTATAAATTACATACTCATAAAAATTATCTGAAAATTGTACAATTGGTATTTAAATTTGCATATAGAGGTAACTATTTTATTTTTTGTGAGTAACTAAGTTTACATAAAATTGGTTCAGAACAGTAGCCATCACCTATTTCAGTTGAAATGTTAGGTTAGTATCCAAACCTATATATATAATAACCATTTTTGTTTTTGTTAGTAACCAACTAATTACAAGTTATATATATAAAGTGTTAAATGTATATATTTTTTTTATACCCTGTCATCATGATGGAATAAGAAACTCCAATTAAGAGTTCTCATTTATATATATGATAGTCATTTATAGATCTCATATTAAAATAAAAATAATTTGAGAGGTGCAGTTGGTATCCAAACCTGCATATAATGGTAACTATTTTAATTTTTGTTAGTAACCAAATAATTAAAAACTTATATTAGAACAGTTATCAAGTGCTCAATGTACATGTGAGGGTTCACATTTATCTAGTTGATGGATACTTTTAAATTACGTAGTTATAAAAGTTATTTCGAAATGGTCTGTGCCAGTTGGTAACTAAATATGAACATAGAGGTAACCATTTTATTTTAGATGGGTAACGAAATTTACATAAAAATATTTCAGAACAGTTACCAATTGTACAGTGTATATGTTTACTTTATATTGACAACTCATGATGGAATCAAAAATTAAAATATTAATCAACATCAATTTTGGTTACTGCACCATCAAAAATGTTACTAACCATGTGGTTAATGGTTACTAACAATAAACAATTATATATTCATGTAAACAATTAAATTTATTGTATTGGTTACTGTTAGTCTCTATTGTCTAACATCTGAATAAACATTGTAATGTAACCAAATTAATAATAGACAGTAACCAAATTACATAATCTTAGTAACCAGAATATAAACCACACTTTTACATGCAATTTTGAAGGCTTAAATGATGGAATTTGGCCAAAAAACCCTACAGTTCACTAGCACCGCTCGTGACTTTTGATCGTTGCCCCGTTTCCAATAAAATTAGGCTCCGAAAATGTCAAAATCTGACACTTCAAACTTGACAAAAATTGCCAAATTGTCACTGCAACCAAATATACATTATACTGTAACCAATTAAATAGTATACAAGAACCAATATATATAATCAGATTAACAGTTGTATGAAGGTAACCAATGTAGTCAATAAGTAACCACCAATATAAAAGAAACAATTATAAAACTCAATAACATTATAGAGTAACCAAATAAATACCTTACAGTATCTAAATACATATTATACAGTAACCAAGATATATATAATTAGTAGCCAAGATTATAAAAAATATTTTTACATTCATTTTACAACCAAAACAATCAAGAATGACTTTGTTACAAATTAAAGACTAACAGGTGTATGAAGGTAACCAATGTAATTAATCAATAACCATCAATATAAAAAAATGAGTATAAAACACAGTAATATTATGTAGTAACCATGGTAATATTACACACTAAACAAGTAAGCATTATATACTAACCAAATCCAGATTAGACAGTAACCAACATATATTTACTTAGTATCCATAACACAAAACATATTTTTTCATGCATTTTACAGCAAAAACAAACAATATAAAAAACATCAATATGTACTTAAAGATCCAATTGTTGCAAGAAGGTAACCAATGTATTTAATAAGTAACCATCGATATAAAAAACATCAGGAAAATATACATTTAAAGTATACAGCAACCAAATAAATATTATACAGTAACCAAATCAATAATAATCAGTAACCAATTTCTATGTACTTAGTAACCAAAATATAAAACATATTTTTTTCATGCATTTTGCTATCAAAACAGTCAGTATACTGCCTTTGTTAATCAAAATCAATTTTGATTACTGTACACCATCAAAAATGTTACCAACCATATGGTTAATGGTTACTAACATTAAATAATTATATATTAATGTAAACAATTAAATTTGTTGTATTGGTTACTGTCAGTCTCCATTGTCTGACAACTGAATAAACATTATAAAGTAACCAAATCAATATTAGACAGTAACCAAACTACATAATCTTAGTAACCAGAAAATAAACCAAATTTTTATATGCAATTTTGAAGGCCTAAATGATGGAATTTGACCAAAAAACCATGCAGCTCACCAGCAAAGCTTGTGATTTTTGATCGTTGACCTGTTTCCAATAAAATTAGGCTCCGAAAACGCCAAATTTCGACACTCTAAATTTGACAACATTCTACAGTAACCAAATTTAAATTAGACATGAAGCAAAAGTAGAGTACAAGCCTTCAGCAAACCAATATTAGCTCATTAGGAGCAGCTAAATTGATCCTGACTAGTATCTATTCTTTTAATTATACTTTGATTAGGATTAGGGTTTAGAAAAAAGTACTTTTGAGCAGGGAGAAAGTATCGGAGTAGGAGACGATCATGACAAGATGAGTATCGAGACTGGTATCGATGAAGACCGTATTATACACTGATGTTCCTTCTGCAGTGCCATTACCAGACTCTGTCTCACGACGATGCCGTTTCACCATCTGAAGCAGCAGCCGATGCCTGAGTTCAGAGTGAATGTGACAAAGAGATGGCCTCAAAGCTTCCTTCTTCTTTTTTTATCGTCGATGTGAAGAAGAAAGGGCTTCAGTTTGGGTCTGAAGAAGAAAGGGTTTCAGTTTGGGTCTGTAAAGAATTAATCAACTATCAACAATCAAATTTGTTACAGATCGAGGCTGGTTACTAATCTTAAAGTTGTTGTTGATATTAAAGTTGTTGTTGATCTGAAGTTGTTGTTGATCTTCTTCGATATTATCCGATCTCAGAGTTACATCGCCGTTGGAGAAGTCGTCTTCTCCAATCTGTCGTTACTCTGTTTTTTTGGATCTGAAAGTTGCTTGTTTTGTTCATTAGCGTGAATTATTGATCGGTTGGTTAGAAATATAAAAGTCGGTAACTGACGTGTAGGGTGTTAATGACCGTAATTTTAGCAACGAAAATTATGTTACGTTATTTTTGTAATTATTTTGTGGATGTTTTATTTTTGTAAATACTTTCTAATTGTTGTATATTAGTGTTAAAGACCCTAAAACATTTTGGATGGCAGGCCCTATTGGTCCGTCTATTTATTAAATAAAATAATATATATGTTGATAGATATTTAATAAAAATGAATTGAAAATATATATGATAAAATAAAATAAAACTTTTTTAATTCTTACTTATTAGTTATTATTTGTATGAGTCTTTTTAATTTCTACGTATTATTTATATCTACATATGTCATATAACAGAATTCATTTACTAAAATAGTCAACTTGCCATCAATAATGGCTGAGACTTGAAAGTCAACAAGGGCATGGTCTCGCTCAGTTGTAGATGCAAACGATCGGCAGTGCAACAAGTATTTTCCTTAGGCATTGCCACCGGTGTGCCACGTGCCCACAAAATGTCTATCTAACCATGCTCCACGTGTCCTCACACTTGTTGTTTTGTAATCTGGGGACATACGTAACGTCGCTTCTTTTATTCTTTAGTTTCACTAAATTTGTTTGTTTTAACTGCTACTACTACCCATTTGTAATTTACCTTTTGAACCCGTAAATTTCGCGCGACGTGTAACAACTTCATGCATATGCTGGCATCACATTGTATTTTAACGATGGATGGATGGATATTAATAGGACAATAAAGATTGGCATATGATAATATATTATTTGTTGACAACTTTGCCCTTAATATTAAATTAATGTCATGATGGCAGCCGATTTACTCTCTATAGCTCATCCAAACAAACTAGATAGAACAATAATCTGATACGGAAAAGATGGAGCGAGCTTAATGAAATGAATCTAGTTGAATCTAATTAATTTATAAGGAGTTAAGGGTAAAGTTGTCAAAAAATAATACAATGTCTTGCGCGTTTTTTTATTGCTTTGTTAATATCAATTGTGTTTGTTTTACATATTCTGCTCACCACATTTAGTGACGTACCGGGCGACAGTTTTGTCCGCCGCTATAGAACAGATAAACGGGGTTTATATGTTATGGCTGTTATCTGTAATATATAGTATTATTTAATATATATATATATATATATATATATATATATATATATATATATATATATATATGATAAAACAGAACATAATTTTATATATATATATATAACACATAAAATATTATTAATAATAAATCCGAGTCCTTTGAATTCACAAAGTCTCCTTAAAGCAAATTTATTCCCTCACAGGTGCTAAGGATTAATTGAATAATTGCTTCCCAAGATAAAACGGATTTCCAGTTCTTAATTAGAAGCACTTCAAAATTAAGAACACTTCGAACCTACTGAACCTTTATAAATGATGCATGAATATACTTACAAACAGAAACGGGAAAATTATTGTAGCAGAACGGAACGAAAAAATGTTGAAGTGCAAAACGGGAACGAAAAAATGTTGAAGTGCAGAACGGGAACGGGAAAGTTTACTGCAGAACGGGAACTATTTTCTAGAACGGGAAAATTTTATGTAGAATGGAATGGAACAGAAATTTTGCAGAACGGGAGGGAAAATTACATTCTATTTTTAGGCGCCCATATTCATTAATTTATAACCTAAGTTGGCAGTTTATTACCGTTGGCACCATCAAAACTACGTAGTATTGATAATAACTTAAACAAAATCTGTTAAATTATTAAACATATTTTGTCCAAAAAGTTATATATCAAGACCGCCCGAGCCCGGCCCGACCGACCGGACGATGGTAGCGGCGCGCGTGTGGGTTTGAACTATACCTTGGCTAGGTCCTCTCCCTTCCACAAAAGTGGGGTACCCATTGGGGCCCTTACCATTGAGCAATCATCCTATATATAAAGACTTCAATTTTCCCTCTTGTGACAACCCCAAAATAGGTCCATTCCATCCAACCTATTTTGAGTCGCCAAATACATGGTACAGAAAATAACTACAACTTTATGCTGTGAGTTTTGATACAAATATATACCAAACGTGACTCATGTCCCAACCGTGGACAACACCTCACAATGACACCTTACATAAAGGTATAGTCAAAAACTGTTATAGAAATTAGAATCTTTAGGAAGTGCTCAAGAAAACCTTCGTACATGGGAGGCCATGCTTCTAGGTTATGATAGATACCATATGGCCACAGAATTATCATTGGTTGACTCAATAGACCCCAAAGAAAAACAAGAAGATTACTATCATATTCTTCCCAATGGGGAGTCTTCTCTTGACATATCATTATCTCCACTGTCTCTAATTGAGAATTATACTTCAAACAAACACCAAGATTACATAGGTTGTGCTCGTAAATATACTCAACAAGTGGATGAGCACATCCCTTTCTTATAATGACACGAGGTTGTATATCATTAGACATCTTGTATGATAGTGGCAAAACACCCTTCCAATGTTGGGTTTGCCTCACCCTATTTGATTCACCAAATATAACTACTAAATGATGTATACAACACTTTTCTATACTGTTTAGGGAGAACCTCCACAGCTAGAGACCACCGTTCTATTTTTCCGTTACCCTCGCTCGACCCAGCTACACTCTTATTACCTGAAAGGAATTGTGAAACAAAAGGGTGAGCACAACTAGCCCAGTAAAGAATATCATGACTAAAGATAATTAAATTATCAATAGCCTTCATCAGTAATAAATCAGAGATTTAGAACATATGTGTGACGCCCCCAAAATAGGTATACAACACCCATTCTGAGTCGCCAAAATACATGGTACAGAAACAACTACATCTTTACTGTTATAACATAAGAACTGTGAGTTTAAATACAAATATTGTCATCTAGACAATATCCACACTCAAATAAGTACTCATTACAATTATTGATACATTATTTCACAAAAATGGTGAGGACTACTAAAATAACTTCTAGAACCATCATTCCATACCCCGACTAGTACTCGCTACATTCTCGCCTCCTGAGAAAAATGGAACAAAAAGGAAAAGGGTGAGCTCAACTAGCCCAGTAAAGAACATTATGACTAAGATAATACAGAACAAATTATCGTTAGTCTTCAACAGGAAAAAATCTAATAGAATACAATGGACAACAAGTTTTAAATCAATAACTGTATCGGAAACAGCAAACCATTTGAAGAGTCAAGTAGAGAATGAGTTCTACTATCTTCTAAGATTTAAAAGTTCATCATCAATATTTTATCCCTGTAATAACAATCAATAACCATCTTTAATCAAATACTCATATTTGCACTACAGGCCAAAGATATTCATTTGTATCACCAGTCGGTCATGTTCATCTCAACACCTGTTCATCTTTGCACTACAGGCCAAAGATATTAAGTAATATCATCATTTAGGACTGAGGATGATGAAAAATATCTTAAAGAAAACGAATCCAGTGAAACTGTAAGACCCCAACTTATTAATGAATAAAATCAAATTTTCTCTAAATATTATTGTGAATAATAAGGGGTTAATTTGATATAATACTTTGGTTATGGGTGAAATGTGCAAATTTTGTAAAATAAGCAAGTGGTTATAAAATATTCATTTTGTCGGGGAATATTCGTTTGGTCGTGGAATATTCTTGCTGTCGGGGAATATTCATACGACGGCGCAGCCTTATGTGGGTCCCATAACGGAAAGCGATTGGATGAAGAAAACGACAAGTATAAGTTGTTTATAAATAACGGCGTAGTTGTTCCCGTTAATACTGTTAGAATACCCGGTGGTTAAAATACAGTAGCACACGGTATTGCACCAATTATTGATTCTTACGTAAGAAGGCACTACTCAATAATTGTTACAGTAGTTACTGTTTAATATTTTATTTTATTGATTCAATAATTGTTGCGTTGATATTTTATATTATTGTTGTTTCAATAATTGTTGCTGCACAGTATTTTCCATTATCAGATCAATAATTCATATTATTTGAATAATATTATTAGATAAAATTATTGACAATGTCTAGAAAGTTCTGTCTAAGGAGAGGTTTGGTCATCTAATTGCGCGCCAGTAAGGAGAAATCCTTATTAGAAAGCCCCCTCTTTCCTGAGAACGGCCTGGTTGTCATAAATGTGATTATGTAATATTATTTATGAATAATTAATTATTTATTCACATGATAAGGAAATATTTATTTTATGTGGATATAAATGAGGAAAATATTTTTGTGGTTAAAAATGAAGGAGTTAATGTTGAGGTTTTTATCAGTATTTTTGTCGGAATGGAGGTATTAAAAATCAGGATTTTTAAGATATTTTGCGGGGGTAATAATTTTTAATCTGACCGTTGGATCGTGGTAATTTTTGGATATGTTATACATATATAAGTTGAGTATATGTCCACAAATTTTGAACCGTTAAAAATGAACGTATGATTTATTATGAATTTTACGAGATGACTGGTTCAGAAATTGTTGAATTTTCGGAGTTTATCATTTTGATGGAAAATTTTAGAATTGGTGGGCCCCACTTGTGGTTGGTGAAGAAATGTGCTGAATTATATTTCAAATGTGGTGGGTGTGAATAGTAGCAGGTAAAGCCATCAGGTTACAGGTCAAACCAACTAAAATTTTCCTATAAATAGAGGGCTAAGTTAGAATTGAAAATCACACCAGAAACAAGTTTTCTCTCTTTCTCTCTCTAGATTATTGAGTGTATTTTGTGAGTATTTAGATACTTTGAGAGTTTCTATTCATCAGAGCAAGTTTCTTTCAGCCTTATACCGGTATTTCGACCACAAGTACTGATATTTTGAGGTAAGGGATATTATTTTCCTCTTAAATGATATTATTTTCTTCAATATCATTATGCTGAAATATTGATATGAGTTTTTATTAAATTTAGAACTTTTTGTGTCGGGGTTACTATTCATGTATACGGCACTATTCACGTATACGGCACTATTCACGAATACGACACTATTCACCGAAAAATAAAATTTTTCCTTTTTGTCCAAGATGTCTATTATGGTTACTATCTTTGATTGTATCCATGTTTTGATCTTTATTTTTGAATTCTGCTTCACAATTGATTATTATGAAGTATTATTGATCTTGGATAAACTGTTATACGAATCCCTACTATTTGTCCTTCTGTCTCATTGGATTCGTTCTCTTTAAGATATTTTTCATCATCCTCAGTCCTAAATGATGATATTAATGAATATCTTTGGCCTGTAGTGCAAAGATGTATGATTACTTGATAAATATCTTTGGCCTGTAGTGTAAAGATGAACAGGTGTTGAGATGAACATGACTGACAGGTGATACAAATGAATATCTTTGGCCTGTAGTGCAAAGATGAATATTTGGATAAAGATGATTATTAATTGATGTTACAGGGATAAAATATTGATGATGGACTTTTAAATCTTAGAAGATAGTAGAATTCTTTCTCTACTTGACTCTTCTAATGGTTTGCTGTTTCCGCTGCAGTTGTTGATCTAAAACTTGTTGTCGATTATATTCTATCAGATTTTTCCCTGTTGAAGACTAACGATAATTTGTTTGTATATTATCTTAGTCATAATATTCTTTACTGGGCTAGTTGAGCTCACCCTTTTTCCTTTTTGTTCCATTTTTCTTCTCAGGAGGTAAGAACATAGCAGGATCTAGTCGGGGTATGGAGTGATGGTTCTAGAAGGATGTTTTAGCAGCCCTCACTATTTCTGTAAAATAGTGTTTGAATAATTGTAATGAGGATTTATTTGAGTGTGGATATTGTCTAGAAGACAATATTTGTATTTAAACTCACAGTATGTGTTGTCGTATTTTGCACGACAATTGTATTATTGAAGTTGTAGTTTGCTTTCTGTACCATATATTTGGCGACTCAGAATGGGTGTTGTATGCCTATTTTGGGGGCGTCACAGAAACAAAATAACAAATATTAAGGATTCATATTTCGATTTATCCATGTCTAAAAATACCTTATAATTATTCATAGTGAAGTACAATTCAAGAATGATCAAAACACGGATACAATCAAAACTAGTACTCAGAATAGATATTTTGGACGAAAAGAAGAAAATTTTATTTTTCGGTGAATAGTAACTCATGAATAGTAACTCGTGAATAGTAACTCATGAATAGTAACCCTGACGTGAAAAGTTCCACATTTGATAAAAATTTCCAACCAATATTTCGGCATAATGATATTGAAAAAATAATATCATTTTCGAGTAAAATAACATCCCTTACCTCGTAAAGACAGTACTTCTGGTCGGAATACCGGTATAAGGCTGAAAGAAACTTGCTTTGATGAATAGAAACTCTCAAAGTATCTAAATACTCACAAAATACACTCAATAATCTAGAGAGAGAAAGAGAGAAAACTTATTTCTGGTGTGATTTTCAATTCTAACTTAGCCCTCTATTTATAGGAAAATGTTAGCACGCCGAAGCAGACTTAACCTGCAACCTGATGGCTTTACATGCTACTATTCAAGCCTACCACATTTGAATAAAAATCTCAGCACATTTCTTCACCAACCAAGAGTGGGGCCCACCAATTCTAAAATTTTCCACCAAAATAATAAACTACGAAAATTCAACAATTTCTGAACCAGTCATCTCGTAAAATTCATAATAAATCATATGTTCATTTTTAACAGTTCAAAATTTGTGGACATATACTCAACTTATATATGTATAACATATCAAAAAATTACCACGATCCAACGGTCGGATTAAAAATTATAACCCTCGCAAAATATCTCAAAAACCCTGATTTTTAATACCTCCATTCCGACAAAAATACTGATAAAAATCTCAACATTAACTCCTTCATTTTTAACCTCAAAATATATCCCTCATTTATATCCACATAAAATAAATATTTTCTTATCATATGAATCAATAATTAATTATTCACAAATAATATTACAGAATCACATTTATGACAACCAGGCCGTTCCCAGGAAAGAGGGGCTTTCTAATAAGGATTTCTCCTTACTGGCGCGCAATTAGATGACCAAACCTCTCCTTAAACAGAACTTTCTAGACATTGTCAATAATGTTATCTAATAATATTATTCAAATAATATGAATTATTGATCTGATAATGAGAAATACTGTGTAGTGACAATTATTGAAACAACAGTAATATAAAATATCAACGCAGCAATTATTGAATCAATAAAATAAAATACTGAACAGTAATTACTGTAACCATTATTGAGTAGTGTCTTCTTATGTAAGAATCAATAATTGGTGCAATACAGTGTGCTACTGTGCAACAACGCGTATTACTGTGTTTTAACCACCGGGTATTCCAACAGTATTAACGGTAACAACTACACCGTTATTAATAAACAACTTATACTTGTCGTTTTCTTCATCCAATCGCTTTCCGTTATGGGGCCCACAAAAAACTGCGCCGTCGTACGAATATTCCCCGACAGGAAGAATATTCCACGACCAAACGAATATTCCCCGACAACAATGAATATTTTATAACCACCTGCTTATTTGAAATATTTGCGTATTTTACCCATAACTAACATCATTAATCAATTTAACCCTTACTATTTCAAAATAATAAATAGAGGAAATTTAAATTTCATTTATTAAAATTTGGGGTCTTACAATATGGTAGATGATAAAACTTTTCAATCATAGTTGCAGCGAAACGAACAATCTATAGTTGTACTTTTATCCAAAAATTTCGAAATTCACAGAGTACATTAATATTATATAGATGTACTCCCAATAAAAATTTCATTAATTTTGGAGTTAACTACAAGGGATTATAAGCGGTTACTTTTAAAATAGTATTTTCTTATAAAATTCATAACTCTTAATCTATACATCCAAAAATCACCATTTTTGGACACAATTAATAATACTCATCAAAATATCATTTTAAATTTTTCCAGAATTTTCTGAAGCTCAGAAGAATTACGAACTGAAAAACATAATAACCCTTAAAATCTCTTACCTAAAAAGAGCAGTACTTCTGATCGGTATAAGACTGAAAGAAACTTGCACTGAATAACAACTCTGAAAGTATCTAAATACTTATCAAGTATTTGGTAGAATTCATTATCTACTTGACTCTTCTAATGGTTTGCTGTTTTCGCTGCAGTTATTGATTTAAAACTTGTTATCTATTGTATTATATTAGATTTTTCCCTGTTGAAGACTAACGATAATTTGTTCTGTATTATCTTAGTCATAATATTCTTTACTGGGCTAGTTGAGCTCACCCTTTTCCTTTTTGTTCCATTTTTCTCAGGAGGCGAGAATGTAGCGAGTGCTAGTCGGGATATGGAATGATGGTTCTAGAAGTTATTTTAGTAGTCCTCACCATTTTTGTGAAATAATGTATCAATAATTGTAATGAGGACTTATTTGAGTGTGGATATTGTCTAGATGACAATATTTGTATTTAAACTCACAGTTCTTATGTTGTAACAGTAAAGATGTAGTTGTTTCTGTACCATGTATTTTGACGACTCAGAATGGGTGTTGTATACCTATTTTGGGGGCGTCACATTATGGATATTCTCGAGTGCTGGAGGTAAGGCTACCTCATACGCAACTTCTCCGATTCTTCTCAGTACTTCAAAGGGTCCAATGAATCTTGGGCTCAATTTTCCTTTCTTTCCGAATCTGATCTTTCCTTTCCAGGGAGGGACCTTCAAGAAAACATAACTACCTGATTCAAACTCGATATTTTTACGATGTGGGTCAGCGTATTTCTTCTGTCGATCTTGAGCTGCTACCAGTCGTGCTCGGATCACTTTGACTATTTCTGCTGTCTGCTGTACCAATTCTGGCCCTAGCAATTGTCTCTCACTAACTTCATCCTAGTAAAGCGGAGTTCTACACTTTCTGCCGTATAAAGCTTCATAAGGCGGCATGCCAATACTAGCGTGGTAACTATTGTTATAGCCGAACTCTACTAATGGTAGGTGATCATCCCAATTTCCTTGAAAGTCTATCACACAGGCTCTTAGCATATCTTCTAATGTCTGAATCGTTCTCTCACTCTGTCCGTCTGTTTGAGGGTGGTAAGCTGTACTCATTCGTAATTGCGTACCCATGCATTCTTGAAGACGTTTTCAGAAATTTGATGTGAAGCGCGGATCCCTATCTGAAACAATTGATACCGGAACTTCGTGCCTCGAAACAATCTCTTTCACGTATAGCCTGGCCAACTGATCTAAGTTGAATCTTATTTTGATCGGAAGGAAGTGTACAGATTTTGTCAGTCGGTCAACGATAACCCATACTGCGTCGTAGCCTTTCTGAGTCGTCGGAAGGCCAACCACGAAATTCATTGTAATATGCTCCCATTTTTATTCTGGGATTTCCAACGGTTGAAGTAATCCACTTGGTCTCTGATGTTCTGCTTTTACCTTCTGACAGGTCAGACACTTGGCAACACATTCTGCAACATCACGTTTCAAATTCTGCCACCAAAAATGTTGTCGAAGATCTTGGTACATTTTGGTACTACCAGGGTGAATCGAATACCGTGAACTATGAGTCTCGCTTAAAATATCTTCCTTAATCTCTTGTACTGGCGGTACCCAAATTCTACTCTCAAATCTCAGTATTCCTTCCTTATCCATCTTAAATCTCGGTTCAGTTCCTTCAGATATCTTCTTTGTCACCTTTTTGCATTCATCATCTTGAAGCTGAGCCTCCTTCACTTTATCTAGTAGAGTTGTACCAGATTGCATCTGAAATAGCTTCTCATCAATCTCCATTGGATACTTCACTTCCAATTCCAGTTTCTCCATTTATGTGATTAGCTCCTCCTGAGCAGTCAGCATCATCAATTTCTCACGACCCTTTCTAGTTAAGGCATCGGCAACCACATTCGCCTTACCCGGATGATATAAAATCTCACAGTCGTTATCCTTGATTAATTCCAACCATCTCCTTTGACGCATATTCAAATCCTTCTGTGTGAAAATATATTTCAAACTCTTGTGGTCCGTATATATCTCACACTTCTCCCCATAGAGATAGTGCCTCTAAATTTTTAAAGCAAAAACAACTGTAGCTAACTCCAAATCATGGGTCGGGTAACCCTTCTCGTAATCCTTCAACTGTTGTGATGCATACGCGATGACTTTACCGTTTTGCATTAGCACACAGCCAAGTCCTTTATGCGACGCATCACTAAAAATAACAAAATTGTCTGTATCATCCGAAAAAGATAACACAGGTGCCGTTCTCAACCTCTTCTTTAATTCTTGGAAGCTCTCCTCACATTTCTCCGTCCAAACAAATTTCACAGCTTTTCGAGTTAAATTCGTTAGCGGAGTTGCGATCTTGGAAAAATCTTGAATGAATCTTCTATAATATCCCGCCAATCTAAGAAAACTTCTTACTTCTGACGACGTTCTCGGCTGTTCCCAGTTAATCACGGCTTCGACTTTAGATGGATCTACCGAAATTCCGTTTTTATCGATCACGTGACCAAGAAATTGTACTCGCTCGATCCAGAATTCACATTTCAAAAATTTAGCGCACAACTTCTCCCTTCTCAATACTTCCAACGTTAACCTCAAATGTTCTTCGTGTTCTTCTTTGGTTTTGGAATATACCAGATTGTCGTCTATAAATACCACCACGAATTTATCCAAAAACGGCTTGAACACACCATTCATTAGTCCCATAAATGCTGCAGGAGCATTCGTTAGACCAAACAACATTACTAAAAATTCGTAGTGACCGTATCGCGTTCTGAACGCTGTCTTCGGTACATCCCCTGGCCTCACCTTCAGTTGGTGATAACCACTCCTCAAGTCTATCTTGAAAAAGTATCTTGCTCTCTTTAATTAATCAAACAGATCGTCGATTCTTGGTAATGGATATCTATTCTTAATCGTGACCTTGTTCAGTTCTCTGTAGTCAATGCAGAGTCGCATCGATCCGTCCTTTTTCACAAACAACACCGGCGCTCCCCACGGCGATACGCTCGGTTGAATGTACTTTTTATCCAGCAATTCTTGTAGTTGAACCATCAGTTCTTTCATCTCTACTGGTGCCATTTGGTATGGTGCTTTCGATATTGGAGCGGTTCCGGGCGCCAAATCGATCACGAAATCTACCTCTCTATCTGGTGGAAGTCCTGGCAAATAGTCTGGAAATACGTCGACGAAATCCCTTATAATCGATATTTCTTCTACCTTCGGATTCTCTTTTCGACTGTCGACTATGTAAGCTAAGTATGCTACACAGCCTTGTCTTAACAACCTCTTGGCCTGCATCATTGTCAGACAACTCGCTTGTCTAGGCGACTTGCTACCATAAAACACAACCTTTGACGGAGTCATAAGGTTAATACGCTTCTTCTGGCAGTCAATTACCGCCCCACAATTGGATAACCAATTCATACCCAAAATAACGTCAAATTCTCCAAGCTGAATAGGGATAAGATCTACGTTCATGATATTACCCTTAATGTCCACCCTACAGTTCTTAAACACGTACTTAACAGGAATTATCTCTCTATTCGCAATTTCTATATTCATGGGATATTCCAACTCATCCATAAGCAAATCTAAACTATTAGCAAAGTCTTCGGATATAAAGGAACAAGTAGCACCTGAATCAAATAAAACATAAGCATTAATTTCATTGATCGAAATGATACCTGACACCACCTCACGAGACTGGATTGCGTCCTGCACTGTCATATTGAAAGTTCTAGTGGTCGGTCGGTTTGTTGCAGGTGGTCCAGTAATGGTTAAGGTATTTCCACTGCTATTTCCACGGTTAGCTCCTTGCACTGCTCCTCCTGATCCCTTCTTGGGGCAATCTCTTGCTAGATGATCCTTAGAACCACAGTTAAAACAAGCACCCTTCTTTGGGTTTGGACAGTTTGGTGCTATGTGGCCTTCCTGACCACAATTGTAGCACACTCGCTTCCCTTTCATGCAAACTCCCATATGAGCTTTTCCACAGTTTGAGCACGCTTCAATTTTCTTCTTCTGCCCACCTTGTTGACTTCCAGCTGACGAATTATCCGTCCACTTCCTCTTCTGATTATGAGTACCCCCAATGTTACTCCCACTAGTGTTGTTATTTCCTTCACCTTCACTCTTTTTCTTCTTCTGCTCTTGATTGTACTTGGTCACAGCATCGCTCCCACCTTCAGCGAGGATGGCCTTTTCCAGTACTCCGGCAAATGTGTTTATCTGAAACATTGACACCTTACTGTAAACCCAAGGCTTTAGTCCTTGTTCAAATCTTCTGGCCTTTCTTTCGTCAGTGTGTACTTGGTACGGGGCAAACCTTGCCAACTCATCGAATTTAGTTGCGTATTCAGGTACGCTCATGTTTCCTTGCTTCAGTTCCAGAAATTGAATTTCCATATGATTCTGCGAACTAGTTGGAAAGTACATTTCGAAAAATATTTCTTTAAATCTCTCCCACATAATTACACCTTCACCTCCTCGCACTTTGTTTACTTGCCACCAATAGCTAGCCTCAGACTTCAGCATAAACGTTGCGAAGCGGTTTTCTGGTCTTCTCTAACCCTAGCAACGTCGAATACTTTCTCCATTTCCATGACCCACGTTTGAGCCTCGATTGGGTTCCTGGAACCTTTGAACTATGGCGGTCCCACCGCCTTGAAGTCTTTAAACGTTGTGTTTGGTGGAGCTTGAGGTTGATTGTTCATTGCTCCCGTCAGTAAGTTCACCAACTGCTGAACAGGATTAGCGTTGGCGTTATTGTTATTATTGGTCGACTTTTTCTGAGCCGATTGACGTTGTTGTCTTCTCCTTGGTGGCATTTTCTATTAAATACACGCTTATTAGAACTTTATTTATTCCTCTAAATAGTCAAGACATTACTTAACAATCTAACATACTCATTTAACACATCATCTCAAACAACTTAATATATTTGCATTCAAATAAAAAGTTTTAACATTAA
Organism: Panax notoginseng; assembly: GCA_016801055.1. Taxonomy (NCBI): domain Eukaryota; kingdom Viridiplantae; phylum Streptophyta; class Magnoliopsida; order Apiales; family Araliaceae; genus Panax; species Panax notoginseng. The sequence continues at coordinate 224,570,633 of CM029015.1, read as the reverse complement.
ACGATAGCATAACTGCTATTTACATCAGCTATCCTGGAATAAAGAATCCACGTGATTTAAAATATTAACATATTCCTTCGTTCATAAACACATCGAAATTTACATATAAAAACTAATTAAGTCTTTCACATAATTAAACAGATTCTAATCCTGTCTATCAAGGTGTTGAATAGCCTTGTCACGCTCCTCATCCAAGATACGAGACATCGTCCTGCGATACAGCATATACGACGGAAGTCCTTCGAACTGGATGGGGTATCTCAAAACTCGTTTCTGAGCCTCATCCATTGCATGATTAAGTGTGGAGTATGTCTCTTCAAACTTTGCCTTCTTTGCACGACTATCATCTTCTGCACGATCAGCTCGACGTGATTCTCTCACCCATCTTTCCTCTGCTATTTTCAGTCTTCCGGAGGTTTCTTTCAGTTCCTTTTTCAGCTTCTCTATCTCCTCGGTTTTATCTTCGGTTTGACCCTTCTCATGGACCAAATCTCAATCTACATTTCCCAATCGTGTGTGAAAAGTCGAAATCTCCCTCTCCTTCTCCTCTAAAGTAGACTGCTGAACAGTCGCTCGCTCAGTCAATTCCTGAACCTCGTCTTGTAATTCCACGTTACGGTCGTATAACGTGTCATACATCTCTGCATCAACGGTGTACCGTGGTAACTCCTCTTCTTCCTCTTCCTCATCAAACTCCTCCTCAGGATCAGTCTCGGGCTCATGCTCCTGACCAACAACGGTGATCAATGGAGAATCCTTGAAATTGACGTACGTACCTGGTGTTTCGAAAAGGTGAGGATACCTCGCTTTCATTTCTGATTCCAACTCCCAAGTCATTTCTTCAATAGCATGGTTTCTCCACAAAACCTTAACTTGTGGTATAACCTTCGTGCATAGGACATGTTCTTTCCTATCCAATATCTTAACAGGTACCTCCTCGTACGTTAAATCTTCGGCTATCTCGTCTGGTTCTAACGCAATAATATGATTCGGGTCGTCCACATATTTACGTAACATCGATACGTGAAAAACGTTATGAACACGCGACATACTTAGCGTTAAGGCGAGTCTATAGGCCACAGTTCCTACTCGATCGAGGATTTTAAATAAATCGAAGGCTTGAGCTTTCTTCTCTTCATCGACTCTTACTTCTAGAATAACATATTCTTGCACCTTCTTCTTTATATTCATCAGCTCCAGGTCTGTAGCTTGAGCGGCTTTAACGTTATCTATTAAAGTCGATTTTACTCGTATATCATCACGTGGGTTCCTAGAGTCATTAACTCTATCTCTATCATTTATAAATTATACAAAATAGGTCTTTGTGTTCAACAATATCGCACTCGTACTCGCGTACAATCTTCTACTCAACGCGTCAGCTACCACGCATGTTCGCTTTTCTAGGATGGTATGGTTAGAATAGGTTCCGAATGAGTCGCCTCTTGAGCTATTGGAAAATCTTCTCGCATTCCTTGCTCTATACGAATTTTGTATCTTTCTGAATCAGCTAAGTTAACGGAGTAGCGATTCGAGAAAATACTTCCACGAATCTCCGATAGTAACCAGTTAAGCCCAGAAAGCTACGTACTTTGGTCACCGACTTCGGTTGCTCTCAATTGTGATTCATATCCCAATCTTGGATAGCACGTCCCAATGGCACTTATTGTTTTACCACCACACAAATATAGAGTCCCTTACGGAGAGTTTGGCTTTGGAGCATTCCACAAAGGAAGTCACCAGATAGAGGCTCGGGTACCAACTTCTATAGTTGGGTTTTTAACTCCTGAAGTTCAATAGGAGCTATTCAATATGAGATTTTAGAAATAGATTTTGTATCGGGTTGAAGATCAATACAAAAATTCAATATCACGCTCTGGGTTAGGCCAGGAAATTCTTCAGGAAATACGTCAGGAAATTCACTAACAACAAAAATATCATTCAAATCTGACGTATTTTTGTTCAAGTCCATGACATGGGCTAAGAAAGGTTGACATTCGTTTTTCAATAAACGAATGGCTTTATGGCTTGGTATGACAGCGATTGATTTTAGTGGTTTGGTTGCTTGAATTCGCATAACAGGTTGGTTAGGAATATGAAAACTAATAACCTTACGAAAATAATCAATTTTGGCATGATGAGTAGTTAACCAATCATTTCCTAAAATCACATCAAAAGCAAGTATCTTTAAAGAGATAAGGTCAACAGGTAATGTGATTGTGCCAACTTGGATTAAGCAAGATTTATAAATTGTAGATGTAATGAAAGTTTCTCCTAACGGAGTCTCCACAGATAGGTCAAAGTCTAATTTCTCCGGAGTCAAGTTTAAACGTTGAGCACAAGCAGGAGAGATAAAAGAATGGGTAGAACCGGTATCTAGTAAGGTATAAACTTCGCAAGAATTTATAATTAACTAACCCGTTATATCTTCATTCGGGTTCCTCGCGTTTTGGGCAGTCATGACAAACGCTCTTCCAGAAACCGCCGACTTTATTTTGTTCGTATCTGCCTTTGGTGTCACCGTCCCAGCTGTACTTGGTTTCGCTATAGTACAATCTCGAGCGATATGTCCTTCCTTTCCACAATTATAACATACCTTGAACTGTTGTGGGCAGTTTGGACTTATATGTCCCTCCTCTCCGCATCTGTAACATCTAACTGGCGGTCGTTCTCCTCCCCTAGAATTTGTTCCTGGTGCTGGTGCTGCTGTCGACGTCTTCCTGTCATCGTTAAATCTTCTCTTCTTGAAATTTCCACTTGACTCACCTCTCCTATTATCATGGCCACGATGACCACCCGAGTGGTTACCACATTTGTCTGTATTTTTCCCTCCTCGCTGGTTCTCATCGCTCCGATGACTGCTGTCACCAGTATGACCCTGGTTGTGGTCCCTCGGTTGAACATACTCATTATCTCGCTCTAATAATTGAGCCATGTTTACAACATCTGAATATAAAGAAAATTTATGAGAGATAAGATATTGCCGAATCTCGGGTTTTAAACCTCTTAGAAACATCCTTGTCATTCGTTCCTCATTCTCGACCAAATAAGGTGCAAACCTGGATAACTCTGCAAACTTCGCCTCGTACTGGGACACCGTCATGTTGTTTTGTTCCAGTCTAATAAACTCTACCTCCTTCATATGACGAATACTTTCAGGAAAGTACTTGTCGTTAAATAGTTTCTGAAACGTTTCCCAGGACATGTTGAGTGCGTCAGGCTGGGTACGCTTCACAGACTCCCACCAGTAGTCTGCCTCACCGCGGAACATAAAGGTGGTGAATGGAACCTTCTGTTCCTCCGTGCATCCCAAGATATCGAATATCTTGATAATTTGCTTGACCCACGTTTCCGCCATGATCGGATCAGGCTTTCCTTTAAATTCTGGTGGTCCCAATTCTTTGAACTGCTTGGCTGTGACAAACTGCGCGTTGTTATCATTTTCACCCGTATTCTGCACACGAGCCTCCCTCGTCTTATTTTACATGAACTGCAAAAAGCTCCTAAACATTCCATCATTCATCGTTTGCTCGGTAACGTTGTTTACATGAGGAATATTGCCTTCATGTTGCACGTTCCCCTAGGTAGTGATCAAAGGTGTCTCCACGGTCTGATTTACTCCATTATTAACGTTCTCAGCTGCCATTCTTAAATACTGCCATAAAACAAGGGTTAATAGTCATGTCATATATTATCCCTATACTCTAACCGACCAAATAAATACCAAATAAACTTAGTCAGGTCATACTAGCGAAGGAATTCCCCGTCTCTCCCCTCCTAGTTCTTGTCTCATATCTCGACCAGGGATCATATCCCTAAGCTCTGATACCAACTGTGACGCCCCCAAAATAGGTATACAACACCCATTCTGAGTCGCCAAATACATGGAACAAAAAGCAAACTACAACTTCAATAATACAATTGTCGTGCAAAATACGACAACATATACTGTGAGTTTAAATACAAATATTGTCTTCACACTCAAATAAGTTCTCATTACAATTATTCAAACACTATTTTACAGAAATTGTGAGTACAGCTAAAACATCTTTCTAGAACCATCACTCCATACTTCGACTAGATCTTGTTATGTTCTCACCTCTTGAGAAGAAAAATCGAACAAAAAGGAAAAGGGTGAGCTCAACTAGCCCAGTAAAGAATATTATGACTAAGATAATATACAACAAATTATCATTAGTATTCAACAGGGAAAAATCTGATAGAATATAATCGACAACAAGTTTTAGATCAACAACTGCAGCGACAACAGCAAATTATTAGAAGAGTCAAGTAGATAATGAATTCTACTATCTTCTAAGATTTAAAAGTCCATCATCAATATTTTATCCCTGTAACATCAATTAATAATCATCTTTAGCCAAATATTCATCTTTGTACTACAGGCCAAAGATATTCATTTGTATCACCAGTCAGTCATGTTCATCTCAACACCTGTTCATCTTTGCACTACATGCCAAAGATATTCATCATGTAATCATACATCTTTTGTAAGACCCCAACTTTTATAAATAAAGATGAATTTTCTATAAATATCATTTTTGAATATTATGGAGTTAATTTGATATAATGTTATAGTTGTGGGTAATATTTATAAATTTTGCAAAGTACGCAAGTTGTTATATAATATTCGATTGGTCGGGGAATATTCGTTTTAACAGGAAATATTCGTACAACGACACAATCATTGGTGGACCCCACAACGGAATTATTGTCGGATTGAGAAAACGACAAAAATATTTTATTAAAAATAACGGCGGAATTTTTACCATTGTTACTGTTGAACTACTCGGTAGTAAAAGTACAGTAATACGCGTGGTTGCATAGTAGCACACGATATTGATTATTAATGCTTATGTGAGAAGTCACTCAGTTTGATTCAATTATTGTCAGTTAATAATATGAATTATTTAGCGATAATGACGTTTTGTTTTATTCGTATTATTAACGTAATAAAACAGAAACATCTTTTTATATAAAACAGAATACTTTATTAAAGTTATTCTATAAATAGAATATATTATATTTTATTTAAAAGATTTTTCTTTAAATATGGACCGTCAGATTAAAGTAATCAATCTGGACCGTTCATGGATTAGTTACTATGCATTCTATTTTTCTATAAATAGCAGCTCATTCCTTCATTATTTCTTACGAATTCACTGAACTCTAGAGAGAGAAACTATAGAGAGAGAGAAGAAGAGTATTTTGCTACTTAACTACTTCCTTATTTCAGCTCGTCTTTAAAATGGTAAGGGGTGTTATTCTTTCTTATTCATGAAGAGAACTGTTGTTATTCCATTTCTTATTATTCTGTTGGAATAACCTGTATACGTGGTCTACCCTATACTTGGTGACATTCTTCTATTATTCTGTTGAAACATCCTGTCTGTGTGTTTTACACCGGACCTGGTTCCGTCTTGTTATTATTATGTTGGAACATCCTGTCTGTGTGTTTTACACCGGACCTGGTTCCATTATTTATTATTCTGTCGGAATATCCTGTCTGTGCGTTTACGCCGGACCTGGTTCCATTATTTATTATTCTGTTGGAATAACCTGTCTGTGCGGTCTATCGCATGCATGGTGATTTCTTTTGTTATTCCATTCTTTATTATACTCAATTGGTTAAGTTTTGACTTCTATACTCCATGAAATTTGTGGAATATCCTTGATAAGTGCGTTTCATCCAGTATCTTTTCATGAAAATATTCTTCTAAGCATTCTTGAATTTTACTCCACAAAGCAGTATCATGTTGACAATTTGGACGTTGTTAATTCTTGGATAAATTAATTCTTGAACTTGTTTTATTGAATTCTTATATCATTGTCATCATCCTCATGTTTATAAAATGTTGAAAGTCATCTGTGGCCTGTAGTGCATAGATGGACTTGGTATGATTATGACCAGGGATTATTCGGTATAATCATGACCGTAATGTTACAAATGATGTGGTAAAAGTCCTCATTGGCCCGTAGTGCATTGATGGACAGTTGTTGGCATGATCATGACCATTAATGAATATACGAATATCCTTGGCCGTAGTGCAGGGGTGATTCGATGATGTGGATTATTTTATTAAGCTGAGTCGCAGCGATCACAGTGTTGGAAAATCTTTTAAATCATAAAAGATAATAGAGTTTATTTTCTACTTGACTCTTTTAATGGATTGCTTGTTCCGCTGCAGTTAAACTTGATGTCTATTATATTTTATCAGTTTAACATTGTTGAAGGCTAATGATAATTTATTCTGCATTATCTTAGTCATAATATTTCTTACTGGGCTAGTTGAGCTCACCCTTTCTTTCACTGTTCTCTTCAGGAAATGAGAACGTAGCTGGGGCAAGTCGGGGAACGGAGTGATGGTCCGAATGATAGTATTAGTTAGTAGTCCTCACTATTCTATGTAATGGTGTGTTAATAAATGTAATGAGGACTCCTTTTGAGTATGAATACTCTCTAGAAGATAATATTTGTATTCAAACTCACAGTTTATGTTTTGTCGTATTGTACACGACAGTTGTATTAGTAAGTTGTATTTGTATTCTGTACTATGTATCTGACGACCCAAGATGGGTGATGTATACCTAATTTTGGGGGCGTCACAGTTGGTATCAGAGCTTAGGGATATGATCCCTGGCTAAGATGTGGGAATAGAACTAGGAGGGGAGAGACGGGGAATTCCTTCGCTAGTATGACCTACCTAAGTTTATTTGCATGATATTTAATTGGTCGGTTATAATATAAGGATAAAATATGACATATCAATTAATTTTTATTTTGTGGCAGTATCTGAAAATGGCATCTGAGAATGTTGAGAATAGCAATGGAGCACAGGCGACTGTTGATTCATCACATATCAATAATCAGGATAATGTGCATCAGGAAGGTGACAATCCTCATGCAAACAACAACACTGACCAAATGATGAATGATCAAATGTTCAGAGGCTTTATGCAATTCATGCAACAACAGGTGAAAGCGGCTCCTGTCCACAACGTAGGTGGAAATACTGGAAACTCTCTGGCGGTCACCGCTAAACAGTTTAAGGAGCTGGGACCACCGGAGTTTAAGGGAGAACCCAAACCACTTGTAGCTGAAACATGGATAAAGCAGATCACCAAGATATTTGATGTCTTGGGTTGCTCCGAGGAGCAAAAGGTTCCCTTTGCCGCCTTTATGTTGCGAGGAGAGGCAGATTACTGGTGGGAATCGATAAAACGTACTCAACCTGCCGCACTGAAGATGTCTTGGGAGAAGTTCCAAGAGCTGTTTAACGACAAATACTTTCCCGAGAGTATTCGTCACATGAAGGAGGTGGAGTTCATCAAATTGGAGCAGAATAATATGACCGTGTCGCAGTACGAGGCAAAATTTGCGAAGTTATCCCGGTTTGCGTCCCACCTGGTGGATAATGAAGAAAGAATGACGCGGATGTTTTTAAGAGGTTTGAAGCCGGAGATACGTCAACATCTTGTTTCTCATAAATTGTGTTTGTATTCAGATGTTGTAAATAGGGCTCAGTTGGTGGAGCGCGATAACGAGACAACGCAACCAAAAGAGAGCAGCCGGCAAAATGATAATACCAGTGAGAGCAGTCATCGAAGCGGTGACAACAAGCGTGGAAGGAATCAACAGGCCAGAAATGGTAACCACTTCGGTGGTAATCAGGGCCAAAACAATAAGAATGGGCATTTCAAGAAGAGGAGATTCAACAATGATGGAAAGACGTCAGCACCAGCACCTGTCGTTAAGGAAGGAGAACGACCACCTATCATATGTTTCAAATGCGGAGGGGAGGGGCACATCAGTCCAAACTGCGCGATGCCGTCCAAAGCATGTTATAATTGTGGAAGAGAAGGTCATTTAGCCCGATTTTGTCGTTTACCGAAGACAAATTCAGCTAGGATGGAGGCACCAAAAGCCGTCCCAGAAAAGTCAAAACCGGTTGTGCAAGGGAGAGCGTTTGTTGTGAACTCCCAGAAAGCAAGGAACCCGAATGAGGTCATCACGGGTAAGCTTATCATAAACTCTAACGAAGTCTATACTTTATTTGATACCGGTTCAACCCATTCTTTTATTTCTCCTACTTGCGCTCATCGATTAAATTTGATTCCGGAGAAATTAGACTTTGACTTATCTGTGGAAACTCCGTTGGGAGAAACCTTCATTACCTCCACTCTTTATAAGTCTTGTTTGGTTCAAGTTGGTACCCACACATTACCTATCGATCTGATTTCATTAAAAATACTTGCATTTGACGTGATTCTAGGGATTGATTGGTTAACTACTCATTATGCAAAAATTGATTGTTTTCGTAAGGTTGTTAGCTTTCATATTCCTAATCGACCTATTATGCGAATTCAAGCAACCAAACCATTAAAATCAATCGCTGTCATCTCAAGCCATAAAGCTATTCGTTTATTGAAAAACGGATGTCAAGCTTTCTTAGCTCATGTCACAGATCTAAACAAAAATACGTCAGCTTTGAATGATATTTCTGTTGTTAATAAATTTCCTGACGTATTTCCCGAAGAACTTCCTGGCCTACCCCCAGAGCGTGAAATTGAATTTTGTATCGACCTTGAACCCGGTACAAAACCCATTTCCAAAGCCCCATATCGAATGGCTCCTATTGAACTTCAGGAGTTAAAGACCCAACTGCAGGAATTGTTAGACATTGGTTTTATTCGTCCTAGTACTTCTCCTTGGGGTGCTCCTGTTCTGTTCGTGAAGAAGAAAGATGGGAGTATGCGACTTTGTATTGATTATCGGGAGTTGAATCATGTCACCATCAAAAATAGGTACCCATTGCCACGTATTGATGACCTGTTTGACCAGTTGCAAGGAGCACAATTCTTTTCAAAGATCGATCTTCGTTCTGGATATCATCAGCTGAAGGTTAGAACTGAGGATATTCCAAAGACTGCCTTCAGAACTCGGTATGGGCATTATGAATTCTTAGTTATGTCTTTTGGATTGACTAATGCTCCTGCTGCCTTCATGGATATGATGAACAGGGTATTTAAGGAATATTTGGATCACTTTGTGGTCGTCTTTATCGATGACATCCTTGTTTATTCCAAAAGCCGTGAAGATCATGAGCAACACTTGAGGCTGGTACTCCAAAAGCTTCGTGAATACAAACTTTATGCCAAGTTGAAGAAATGCGAGTTCTGGCTGGAAGAGGTAGCATTCCTTGGGCACGTAGTATCAAGTCGTGGAATATCTGTTGACCCGGCAAAGATTGAAGCTATTCAAAGCTGGGAGCAACCTAAATCAGTAACCGAAGTACGTAGCTTTCTCGGTTTAGCTGGTTATTATCGGAGATTCGTGGAAGGATTTTCTCGAATCGCTACTCCATTAACTCAGCTGACTCGGAAAGATACAAAGTTCGGTTGGAGCGAAGAATGTGAGCAGAGTTTTCAAGAACTCAAGAGGAGACTCATTTCAGCACCTGTTCTAACAATACCATCTGGCTCGGAGGGATTTGTCATCTACAGTGATGCTTCGAGCAAAGGGTTGGGATGCGTTCTCATGCAACATGGAAAAGTCATAGCCTATGCATCAAGACAACTCAAGGAATATGAGAAGAATTATCCTACTCATGATCTAGAGTTGGCAGCTGTTGTCTTTGCACTTAAAATTTGGAGGCATTACTTGTATGGGGAGAAGGTGGAGATCTTTACGGATCATAAAAGCCTCAAATATTTCTTCACTCAAAAGGAACTCAACATGCGACAACGACGTTGGCTTGAACTGTTGAAAGATTATGATCATACCATTCAATATCATCCTGGAAAAGCGAACGTGGTAGCTGACGCATTGAGTAGAAGATCATATGCAAGTACGAGTGCGATATTGTCAACACAAAGACCCATTTTGTGTGATTTGCAAAGGATGGAGATAGAGTTAAAGACTCCAGGGACCCATGTGATGATGGCGAATATACGAGTAGAACCGACTTTAATCGATAAAGTTAAAGCTGCTCAAGCTACAGACCTGGAGCTGATGCGTATGAGGAAGAAAGTGCAAGAAGGTGCTATGCCGGAAGCAAGAATCGATGAAGAAGGAATACTTCGAGTCAACTCCAGACTTTGTGTTCCTAACAACCCTGATTTAAAGTATGAAATCATGATGGAGGCGCACAACACACCGTTTGCAATCCATCCTGGAAGTACCAAAATGTATCATGATCTTCGTCATACATTTTGGTGGAGCAATATGAAGAGAGAGATAGCGTTGTTTATCTCAAGGTGTCTAACTTGTCAACGAGTCAAAGCGGAGCATCAAGTACCAAAAGGTCCATTGCAACCACTTGAAATTCCAGAATGGAAGTGGGAGCACATTACCATGGATTTCGTTACCGGTCTTCCAAGGGTTTCTCAAGGTATTGATGCGATTTGGGTCATTGTTGATAGATTGACCAAGTCTGCTCATTTCTTACCGATACGAGAAACTTATACACTTGAACGTCTTGCTCGTATGTACATAAACGAGATTGTAAGACTGCATGGTATGCCAGTATCCATAGTTTCTGACCGAGACCCAAGATTCACTTCACGATTTTGGGTTAGTTTACAAAAAGCTATGGGCACGGAGTTACGATTTAGTTCAGCATATCATCCTCAGACGGACGGACAATCAGAGAGGACTATTCAAACTCTTGAAGATCTATTAAGACTCTGTGTCTTTGACTTCAAGGGAAGTTGGGACAAGTTCTTACCATTGGTGGAGTTTTCCTACAACAACAGTTATCAAGCAAGTATTGGCATGGCTCCATTCGAAGCATTGTATGGAAGAAAATGTCGTTCTCCAGTATGCTGGGATGAGGTGGGTGAAGCAACGTTGTTGGGACCGGAGTTGGTACGTATGACTACAGAAAAGATTCAAACGATCCGACAACGTATAAAAACCTCACAAGATCGACAAAAGAGTTATGCTGATCTTCATCGAAAGGACGTGGAATTTGATGTAGGAGATCATGTGTTCTTACGTGTTGCTCCATGGAAAAGAGTTACGAGATTTGGAAAGAGAGGAAAGCTCAATCCTCGATTCATCGGTCCATTTTTAATCCTCGATCGAGTAGGAACTGTGGCTTATAGACTCGCTTTACCGCCAAGTATGTCTCGTGTTCATAACGTTTTTCACATATCCATGTTACGCAAATATGTGGAAGACCCGAACCACATTATTGAGTTAGAACCGGACGAAATAGCGGAAGATTTGACGTATGAAGAAGTTCCTGTTCAAATCTTGGATAAGAAGGAACATATTCTACGCTCCAAGGTTATACCTCAAGTCAAAGTTTTGTGGAGAAACCACGATGTTGAGGAAATGACTTGGGAGTTAGAATCTGAAATGAAATCAAGGTATCCTTACCTCTTCGACATACCAGGTACGTACCCTAATTTCGAGGGCAAAATTTCATAAGAAGGGGAGGTTGTAAGACCCCAACTTTTATAAATAAAGATGAATTTTCTATAAATATCATTTTTGAATATTATGGAGTTAATTTGATATAATGTTATAGTTGTGGGTAATATTTATAAATTTTGCAAAGTACGCAAGTTGTTATATAATATTTGATTGGTCGGAGAATATTCGTTTTAACAGGAAATATTCGTACAACGACACAATCATTGGTGGACCCCACAACGGAATTATTGTCGGATTGAGAAAACGACAAAAATATTTTATTAAAAATAACGGCGGAATTTTTACCATTGTTACTGTTGAACTACTCGGTAGTAAAAGTACAGTAATACGTGTGGTTGCATAGTAGCACACGATATTGATTATTAATGCTTATGTGAGAAGTCACTCAGTTTGATTCAATTATTGTCAGTTAATAATATGAATTATTTAGCGATAATGACGTTTTATTTTATTCGTATTATTAACGTAATAAAACAGAAACATCTTTTTATATAAAACAGAATACTTTATTAAAGTTATTCTATAAATAGAATATATTATATTTTATTTAAAAGATTTTTCTTTAAATATGGACCGTCAGATTAAAGTAATCAATCTAGACTGTTCATGGATTAGTTACTATGCATTCTATTTTTCTATAAATAGCAGCTCATTCCTTCATTATTTCTTACGAATTCACTGAACTCTAGAGAGATAAATTATAGAGAGAAACTATAGAGAGAGAGAAGAAGAGTATTCTGCTACTTAACTACTTCCTTATTTCAGCTCGTATTTAAAATGGTAAGGGGTGTTATTCTTTCTTATTCATGAAGAGAACTGTTGTTATTCCATTTCTTATTATTCTGTTGGAATAACCTGTATACGTGGTCTACCCTATACTTGGTGACATTCTTCTATTATTCTGTTGGAACATCCTGTCTGTGTGTTTTACACCGGAACTGGTTCCGTTTTTATTATTATTCTGTTGGAACATCCTGTCTGTGTGTTTTACACCGGACCTGGTTCCGTCTTGTTATTATTCTGTTGGAATATTCTGTCTGTGTGTTTTACACCGGACCTGGTTCCGTTTTTATTATTATTCTGTTGGAACATCCTGTCTGTGTGTTTTACACCGGACCTGGTTCCGTCTTGTTATTATTATGTTGGAACATCCTGTTTGTGTGTTTTACACCGGACCTGGTTCTATTATTTATTATTCTGTCGGAATATCCTGTCTGTGCGTTTACGCCGTATTTATTATTCTGTTGGAATAACCTGTCTGTGCGGTCTATCGCATGCATGGTGATTTCTTTTGTTATTTCATTCTTTATTATACTCAATTGGTTAAGTTTTGACTTCTATACTCCATAAAATTTGTGGAATATCCTTGATAAGTGCGTTTCATCCAGTATCTTTTCATGAAAATATTATTCTAAGCATTCTTGAATTTTACTCCACAAAGCAGTATCATGTTAACAATTTGGACGTTGTTAATTCTTGGATAAATTAATTCTTGAACTTGTTTTATTGAATTCTTATATCATTGTCATCATCCTCATGTTTATAAAATGTTGAAAGTCATCTGTGGCCTGTAGTGCATAGATGGACTTGGTATGATTATGACCAGGGATTATTCGGTATAATCATGACCGTAATGTTACAAATGATGTGGTAAAAGTCCTCATTGGCCCGTAGTGCATTGATGGACAGTTGTTGGCATGATCATGACCATTAATGAATATACGAATATCCTTGGCCGTAGTACAGGGGTGATTCGATGATGTAGATTATTTTATTAAGCTGAGTCGCAGCGATCACAGTGTTGGAAAATCTTTTAAATCATAAAAGATAGTAGAGTTTATTTTTTACTTGACTCTTTTAATGGATTGCTTGTTCCGCTGCAGTTAAACTTGATGTCTATTATATTTTATCAGTTTAACATTGTTGAAGGCTAATGATAATTTATTCTGCATTATCTTAGTCATAATATTTCTTACTGGGCTAGTTGAGCTCACCCTTTCTTTCACTGTTCTCTTCAAGAAATGAGAACGTAGCTGGGGCAAGTCGGGAAACGGAGTGATGGTCCGAATGATAGTATTAGTTAGTAGTCCTCACTATTCTATGTAATGGTGTGTTAATAAATGTAATGAGGACTCCTTTTGAGTATGAATACTCTCTAGAAGATAATATTTGTATTCAAACTCACAGTTTATGTTTTGTCGTATTGTACACGACAGTTGTATTAGTAAGTTGTATTTGTATTCTGTACTATGTATCTGACGACCCAAGATGGGTGATGTATACATAATTTTGGGGGCGTCACATCTTTGCACTACAGGCCAAAGATATTCAGTAATATCATCATTTAGGACTGAGGATGATGAAAAATTATCTTAAAAAAAATGAATCCAATGAGACAGTAGGACAAATATTAGGGATTCGTATTAGAGTTTATCCAAGTGCAATAATACTCCATAATAACCAATTGTGAAGGAGAATTCAAAAATAAAGATCAAAACATGGATACAATCAAAGATAGTAACCATAATAGACATATTGGACAAAAAGAAAAAATTTTATTTTTCGGTGAATAGTGCCGTATACGTGAATAGTAACTCCGACACAAAAAGTTCCAAATTTGATAAAAAGTTTATATCAATATTTCAGCATAATGATATTGAAGAAAATAATATCCCTTACTTCAACATAACCGTACTTTTGACTGAATATCGGATATGAGGCTGAATGAAACTTGTGCTGAATAGAAACTCTCAAAGTATCTAAATACTCACAAAATACACTCAATAATCTAGAGAGAGAAAGAGAGAAAACTTATGAATTCTGGTGTGATTTTCAATTCTAACTTAGCCCTCTATTTATAGGAAAATGTTAGCACGCCGAAGCAGACTTAACATGCAACCTGATGGCTTTACCTGCTACTATTCCCACCCACCATATTTGAATAAAAATCTCAGCACATTTCTTCACCAACCAAGAGTGGGGCCCACCAATTCTAGAATTTTTTACCAAAATGACAAATTCTGCAACTTCTACAATTTCTGAACCAGTCATCTCGTAAAATTCATAACAAATCATACGTTCATTTTTAACGGTTCAAAATTTGTGGACGTATACTCAAGCTATATATGTATAACATATCCAAAAATCACAACGATCCAACGGTCGGATTAAAAATTATAACCCCCGTAATATATCTCAAAAACCCTGATTGATTTTTAATACCTCCATTCCGACAAAAATACTGATAAAACACCTCAACATTAACTCCTTCATTTTTAACCTCAAAATATATCCAACATTTATATTCACATAAAATAAATATTTCCTTATCATATGAATCAATAATTAATTATCCACAATTAATATTACAGAATCACATTTATGACAACCAGGCCGTTCCCAGGAAAGAGGGGGCTTTCCAATAAGGATTTCTCCTTACTAGCGCGCAATTAGATGACCAAACCTCTCCTTAGACAGAACTTTCTAGACATTCTCAATAATGCTATCTAATAATATTATTTAAATAATATGAATTATTGATCTGATAAAGGAAAATACTGTGCAGCAACAATTATTGAAACAACAATAATATAAAATATCAACGCACCAATTATTGAATCAATAAAATAAAATATTACTGTAACAATTATTGAGTAGTGCCTTCCTTCGTAAGAATCAATAATTCAAAAATACTGTGCAATCCGTGTGCTACTGTGCAACCACGCGTATTACTGTATTTTAACCACCGGGTATTCCAACAGTGTTAACGGTAACAACTACGTCGTTATTTATAAAAACTCAATTTTTGTCGTTATCTTCATCCAATCGCTTTCCGTTATGGGGCCCACAAATAGCTGCCCCGTCGTACGAATATTCCCCGACAGAAAGAATATTCCACGACCACACGAATATTCACTGACCAAAAATAAATATTTTATAACCACTTGCTTATTTGAAATATTTGCGCATTTTACCTATAACTAATCACATTAATCAAATCAACCCTTTATATTTCAGAATAATAAATGGAGAAAATTTAATTTCATTTATTAATAAGTTGGGGTCTTACAATTTATATATAAACTAATTTGTTTGTACATAAATTTTAAACTGCTATAAAAAATTACTTTCAACTAGTACAACACCAATACCTTTTATTGACAATATGGGATTTTAAAGGAAATGCACTACTAAACAGTTATTTAACCAACTTAGTTTTCTTATGAATCAACAAGGGGTGAGCATGGTGCGGTTTGGTGATTTTTGAAGTCCAAACTGCACCCGAAACCGCTTAGGTGCAGTTTGAAAAATTCAAAACCGCACCCGAAACCGCTTGTGATTGGTGCAGTTCGGTTTTAAAGTGTGCGGTGCGATTTTAATTGGTGCGGTTTCGGTTCCAAAACCAATTGAAACAACAAAAAAGTTTAAGCCTTCAATAAAATTTAACATAAAACTTACATCGAGCAATTAACTTAGTGACAAAGTCGACAATGAGAATTATATTAAGCATGCTTTAAAACTAAAATATGCGCTATATAAAATAACAGAGACTATTTGATAACAAGCAAGAATGTTTATCTAGTTTCCCAAAAATTAAAATTATATACTGAAGATATAATAAAATATATTGCAGGGAGGACTAAAAATAATCTATTAGACTATTACAATTATAGCATTGACATTAACCAATGCATCAAGTGCTCGAGCCCCTCAACTATAAGCCCCTCTAATAACGCATCAAACAAATTCAAAATTCCAAAACTCAATTGCTTAATTTTTGACTCTAGAACCTCTAACATCTTCTTTCAATTGGTGAAAAAATGACAATGCAAGACTGAGATTTTCTCTGAGCGTGTTCAAGTGAAAAGTAACTTTAGAATTTACTAGAGATAATACATACATACACACACATGGTGCGGTTTCGGTTTTATGCGGTTTGGTTTTGGCTAGTAACCAAATCGGAACCGTAAATTTGGTTATTCAACCCACCTAAAACCGCCACATACGCCGGAACCGTTGGTGCGGTTCGTGCGATTTTTGATGCGGTTTCGGTTTCAATTTAATTACTTGCTCAGCCCTAGAATCAACTAGTTAGGATTATCCGCGGGAAATCACCACAACTTTTGGAGTTTGAATTTGAGAAATTAAAATGTTGTTCATCTGTCCTCCTCCTACTCCATAAATTTAATTAATTCGTATACCCATTGTATGTTAGTTTGAATATTATAATTATTTAAAACTAAATTTTCCTATTTAAAGACTATGTTTTAAAATGGACCCATTTCCTCTTCTTCTTTTTTTATCATTAAAATTCACAAACAAGCAATCTCATTTCGGCACTTTCCTTTCTTTCAGGTTGGGTTGGGTTGGGTTCTTTCTTCAGCAGTTTACGGTTAGCACTACAAAAAAATCCCCCCATCTTTCCTTTTGGTCCACATCCCCTCCATGTCCATGTCCATGTCCCCTCACTAGAGTGACGCGTGTACCCTCAATCACACACATACACGTGTAACTCACTTGGGTAGATAGAATCAAACACAAGCTCAAGATACTACTTGATTATACAGAAAGAGTTCTGCAATAAGATAAAGTTTTTCCCCGAATTTATATTCCTTATATGAAATTTATCAAGATAATAAATAATCCACTATATTATATATATATTATAAAATTTATTAATATAACCGATAACCAAAAATTTAATAATTAAATTCACAATATATACTATTTTTCTCCCAAAAATAATCTCTTTTTTTTATATATATAAAAAAACTCCCAAATGAGTATAATCTTGTAATAATAAGTATTCCGTATTTTGTAGAATTCTGCCACATTGTATGATACTCCACTTTCATGGACACGTGGTGATAATCCCACCTTCTTTCCACTTGCTGACATTTTAGCAGTTCGATAACGCAACAATCAACCAATCACAAACGACCACGAGTCCACCACCCAATTAAGGAAAGACAGGTGCACGAATCTCAGAGCACTATTAGAAATCATTCATTCTCCACTATACACGTGTCCAACCGTATAAATTCTATAAGAAGGCTTTGTATGTAGTACATATATATACACACAATTCGCGCGAAATCCGCAAAACACCACCATTATCGGGAAAACAATGAGTACGAACCAGAGACCAAGGCTTAATCCTAACTCACCGAGTGACGATACCGAGTCAGGTATACTCAACGAGCGAATTCTTATTCTCGTTCTCGAGTCGATTAAATGGAACGTTCACGTTCTCTGCCTAACGGCTTCGCTCAGCCGGAAACTCCGAGCCTTTGCGAAGCGGCTCCTCTGGAAGGAGCTGTGCGTGTACCGCGCGCCGCGGATGATAGCCGCATTGACGGAGGGTGGGTCTTCCTGTCGGCTCGGCGGCGGATGGCCGGCGTTAGCTAAGCTGCTGTTCTTTTGCTGCGGTTGTGAGTCGACTCGGCATTTCAGAGTGAGTCAATCGTCGCCGGGTCATTTCATGAAGTCGTCTCGGTTTTCGAAGACTTCGGGTCGGAGCTTCTTGACGAGGAGGTGCGGCGGGGATATGCTGTACGTGAGCGATCCGTGTGAGCATCCGACTGGGGACAGGGAGGATGATTTGGGGGTTTACAGAGGGGTATTTCGGGGATTTACAAAGTCTAAAACGAGGGCTTGTTTGATCAGGCGGGGGGTTGGGCTTGAAGAGGGAAACAGGTGTCCTTATTGTGGGGCGCGCGTGTGGAGTATGACTTCGGCTCGGTTGGTGCCTAAGAGCGCGGCTCGCCGGCTGGGCTCGCATGATGGTGCGATTGAGTATTTTGTGTGTGTGAATGGGCATTTGTATGGTACGTGCTGGTTAGTCCCATTGTCATCTGATGAACATCAGGACGGAGATGATGATGATGGTGAGAACAACGGCGATGATAGAGTTGGACTTGATAATAGGACGGCTAATAATGGATCTTGCAGTTTTGTTGCCAATGGGCAGATAGACGATATCTAGAAGATTTTTTTGAAGCCGATAGCTAGATGACTTTAGGCAGATAAATCTATGTAGGCTTGTAGCTGTCCAATATTGAGTTAATTCATGTGTTTTTTTTTCCATTAACTTAATTGTTGGGTCTGTTTATTCTGCTATCTACTCCTTTTGTTCCAATTAAAGATTTTTATTAAGCTCCGTCATCATTTTTAAATTAAAATGTTAGTAATACATAAAATTTTATTCTCTAAACGAGTAAAAATAGCTTTTTAATGTTAAAAAAAAATCAAATAAGATTTTCAATGGGTGTTGGTGCATTTTTTTTGTGACAAGTTTTGTTTTATAGAGAAGGACACATAATTATTTGATAATACATATGGAAAAGTATAAAAATTAAAATAATTTTATAATAAATAAGTAAAATATTTTATTCATAAATATAAGTTTCATTCTTTTTAAAAAAAAAACTCAATCTCAAGTACAATACGCTATAAGTAATGAAATTTAAGAAGGTAGTAAAATTTAAGAAAATTGAAAAGGAAGAGACTCGAGGGGGGGAGGGTAATTAGGGAATGTAAAGATTCAAAATCGATGGCCAGGTAGTCACCCCGAATGAAATAACGATAACAAACTGGCAAAGGCATGAATTGTCGCGCGTCGAAGGGCAGTTTTCCATCATTTTGCCGCCCTTCCTCACCGACATTCACAGACTTCAATATTCCAATTGTCCCAAATAACAACAAACAATATACCCTAATAATCTCTATTTCATTCAATTAACAGCTTTAAACCCACATCCCACATTATAGTACTTTTTAGCTCCATTTGCAAGGTATTTTCTCTTGGCTTTTGTATTGATTTTGTTATTGTAGCAAACGTTTTGTTGGTTTCTGGAAAAATAGAAAATTATGATGCAAGTTTGAATATACATACCTATTTATTCTTCTGCATTTTATCAACAACCACAGGGATATATATATATATATATATATATATATATATATATATATATATATATATATATATATATATATATATATATCCGTTTATTTTTAGGATAAATTTCAAGTAATTTGAGAGTTCATTCAATTTAACATTTCTGTTTTTAATTGTACAAAAGCTTTTATTGAAGATACATATTAATTTGGAAGTTGGATTGCTATCAAAAATAATATGCTAGTGTTCCCCCCACCCCCAACACCCTTCTAATTGCATTTTGTTTGTTTATCTTATTTACACATTAGAAAACAACACCAATCTGCTTCTGCGTGCAACTTTTACCCAATGTAATATTTTATTTATTTAATATTTTTTTTTGGTGTGTGTGTGGTAAATATGCCGATCAATGTACAACTTCTTTAGTTGTCGTCCCCTGAAGATTTAGTTGTAGTTGCAACGTTATACTTTTTTTTTTTTTTAAGTGTGAGTGAGGAATTTGGTATGATTTGTGGTGCTGGCTGAAGTCCAGACATAAAATTGTTCAGGGAATTAGTTAAAGAAAAGCAGCCTTTTGGGATTTGAATTTATTTATAAAATATGTGGACCAGTTTGGTTGATATAGGTAACGACACCGGAACATATGGTGGTTGATTTGTAAAGTTTTTTAGATGCCTGGTTGACCAGGACAAAACACAATATATTTCTGATAGCTGATCAGTCACAAAGCCAATTGCTATGTTGTTCTAACAGATAAATGAATCATATGAGAAGTTGTAAACTAGACGTAATGAGGAAATACTAAGATATATCCAACTTCACTTGAAAAATGAAACAAGGTAATAACTCCCAGATTATTGTCCTTTGTGACATGTCTCACAAGTTTCCACCTAAATTGTAGGTAATTGTTAATCTTCAAGGAACAAAATGGCTGGTCTTCAAGATATCGGTGTTGCGGCTGGAATTAATGGTTTATCTGCACTTGTATTTCTTGTTGCCTTTGCAATGTTAAGACTTCAACCAATCAATGATCGAGTTTACTTTCCAAAATGGTATTTGAAGGGTATAAGAGCCAGTCCAACAAGGTCTGGAGCATTTGTAAAGAAATTTGTCAACTTGGATCCCAAAATGTACATGAAGTTCTGGAGCTGGATGCCTGCGGCATTACGAATGCCTGAACCTGAGCTTATTGATCATGCAGGCCTTGATTCCGCTGTATATATTCGGATCTACCTTGTTGGGTGAGTTTATATGTTTTGCATTTCTGTGTATAGTAATTTTTGGACAACAATGGATTACTTTTCCTATTATTTTCTTACACCAAAATATACTTTTGTATTTCTAATCTCTTGAATAGCTTTGGGACAACAAAATTGAGAAGGTAACACGGAGAAGAACCAGCGAGTTTTAGCTCTAGTGATACCCTTCTCATTCCCTTACAAGGATGTACATGGTTCAAATTACGTCAGGGACAATGGAAAACACATTAACTAGTTGAAGTTTTTCCCGATTGGCTGTTAGGGCCATCTAACATAGCCCCATAAGGGGTTCAGTCTAGTAGGGTTGAAATTAGGTTCTATGTCCCCTTCACCCACCTTTGAAATAAAAAATAAAAAAGGTAACATGGAGAAGAAGTTGTGTGTATAATATTACATTTTTTTGTCAATATTCTAGATCATCTAATTATGAACACTTTTCATGCAGTTTGAAGATCTTTGTCCCCATAGCTGTACTTGCTTTTGCAGTATTGGTGCCCGTCAATTGGACCAATAACACATTGGAGAAACTTCATGATTTAACATTCAGTGATATTGACAAGCTTTCAATATCCAATATTTCACCTGGATCCTCAAGGTGAGATTGATTTATAATCTTCCTTTTATACTTTTTGGCTTGCATTACCAGCAATATCCAAATTATCAGTTGTCTGAAGATGCAGTGGTTTCCGTTTGTTTTGTTGAAGGATCTGTCTTTACATGCGTAATGTATTAGGTCTCGTATTGAGTAGTACAGATAGGATGTCTTGATTCAGTTATTTGTCCTTGATGTGATCATAGCATGATGAATCATAAATGATAAACTGCATCATTAAGGAATTGATGGAGAGTTTTCAGAAGAAATACATTCTTTTCTCTAAGCACCAGGGTAAACTGTAGAAATGTTGGTCTTATGGTATACAAAAGTTCAGAATAGTATATCACAAAAGTATTTTTTTTCCTTCATGCACATAGGATCCTGCGTCTCTTTTAGATATATTAGTTCACTTGGATCCCTATTTCATATAATACAATTCTCTTATTTGACAATTGCATTGGTCCATCCCTCCATACTTCTTGCAAAGAATAAACTATCATTTGTTTACAGGTTTTGGGTTCATATAGGAATGGCATATGTCTTCTCATTTTGGACATGGTATGTACTGTACAAGGAATACAAGATCATAGCCAACATGAGGTTGCATTTTCTAGCTTCTGAAAAGCGTCGTCCAGATCAATATACCGTGAGTGTATCAAATTTCTTATTGGTTTAATCCTACATGTTCTTTGGTGAATGTGTCTTTATTAGCTAATTGTTTCTGGTAGTTTGTGTTTGAAAGTACGAAGTGATTTTTGTCCTATTTGGAGGGACATGTTAACACACATTAGTTATTATTATTATTATTGTTATTATTATTATTACTATTATTATTATTATTATTATTTTCGAACTCTTGGTTGCAAATTATTTTGAGACCTGAAGCAATTTAATTTGGCAAACAAGCACAATGCCATTGAGGATAAACTTTTGGTCAAATGACTATCATTTTCGCAATTTTGCATGGCAATCTACAACTTCAACACTGTGTCAAGAGTTTAAGTTAATGTAGTACAAACTACAAAGATATTGAATTCCTAAACGAAACATTTTTGATCATTTAATGTTCTGTTTTTTTAGGAGATAGTAACTAGTGAGTATACATCATATACCAGAACATGAAAAGAATGTGAGAGATGTAGAGCTTGTTATTCAGTTTTCTTCCTTATCCTTTACATAAATTGGTTACTACTTGAATGGGAACAAAGCATTCCATCTTTGTGAACATGGTCCAACTTAAAATGACATCAATAGCAGTAGAAGGGGAAGTTGCTATTAAATAGTTGACTGAGCATGTGTTTTACATCATGACCATGGTCCAACATGGTATAAGAAAATGAGTCAAAGAGATAGGAATACAATCAAGCTGTTCTGATGTGGAAGACATAAAATTAAATAATTTTATGTACACAAATGTGGAGTGGAGACTAAGATAGAGAGAGAGAGGAGACTAAAACCACCTGCATTGTAGCGGATTATAATTCATGCAGGATTTAAAAGCAAGCAACTAATAAGATAAGTTGCTTATGGGACTTATTTGGACTAGCAACTTATGACTGGTCTGGTACTTGCATATGGTGCAAAAAGATGCATATGCAACCTGATGTTTATACCTATCAGTTTAAAACACACACCACATAACAAGAAGAAAGTTTTGGGCTCTGAGTCTGTGACTGCCAGAAGACAAATAAGTTAAAGCTGAAAAATATAGGAGGAAAAATCACTAGAGTTTAGTTGTATTACTAGATCTTAAACAATATCAGTTTATTTGTGTTTTTGGAAATGGTTGAGTTGACACGAAACCATAATCCTATGCCTTCGTTACTGAAGGGAGTTTGAAGAGTATTAAGGACCTTAAACAATGTCGGTTTCTTTTTCAGAAATGGTTGACACAAAACCATAAACCTATGCCTTCTTTGCTGAAGGGAATTTAAAGAGTGTAAGGACCTTAGGACTTAACCCTCCTCCCAATTGAGGAGCTGAAGATTACACTTTCATATTATGTTGAAACTTGCACTAAAACCTTCTCATTTATTTTTTAAATTTTTAATCAAGTCCAATTCCTCTTGCAGGTTCTTGTGAAAAATGTCCCTCCAGACCCTGATGAATCAGTTAGTGAGCATGTTGAGCACTTCTTTTGCGTAAATCATCCTGATCATTACCTTACGCACCAGGTCTGCATAATTTTCTTATGATTGAAGTTAAAATACTTTTACAAGTAACTCTAAAAACTGTGTGCAGATTTTCTTTGGGGGGGGGGGGGAAATAGCCTTTTGAGTAATATGACTTAATAGAACAATAGTAATGGTGTGAATTTCGTTTCTTATCTGTGAACTAATATTTTGGTTCTATTTTGTATTTTTAATCATCTAATCTCACATTGTTGATATATATAGCCTTATTCTGAACTCGTAGGGAGTGTACAATGCAAATAATCTTGCAAATCTGGTGGAAAATAAGAAGAGTTTGCAAAATTGGCTTACCTATTACCAGAACAAATATGAGAGAAATCCTGCAAAAAAGCCAACAACTAAGGTACTTCTCTCCGCATTATGGTCATCAAACTCTTGATTTAGCATCTATAAAAATTTTCCATCCAGTCTTATCTTACCTGCTCATGATTATTATTTGATAACTGAAAGCAACCCGGGCCATATTTACTTTTGTATAGACAGGTTTTTTTGGTCTTTGGGGAAGGACTGTGGATGCGATTGACTACTATACAGCTGAAATTAAGAAACTGAGCGAAGAAGTAAGTCTTCGGAAGTAGATTTATCATTTAGTCTGACCGTTCCTTCACCATTTGAAACCATATCAGCCACAAAGAACTTATAGAGCTAATACCAATTCTTCGACAATTGACTTGTTCTATGGGACCTCATCTTTTATATGCATACATGTATTCATGTTCTTATACATAATGTACTTATGTGAAAAGGTGTAAATTTTGACCTTTTATAAAACTACAATGATTGATAGGAGTATGTTGGCTAGAGAAGGAAACCATGGTAACTAAAATGTGCAATATTTTGTGAATAAACACTACGAGGTTTCATCTTTTCTTCACTTGCTAAGTTCGTATCACATTTTCAGGATCTATTATATAATCTAACCTCTGCAATTTAAAAGGATTAATAAATTAATGGCAATGAAGAGGTTCATGAGGTATTTCCTCTACTTGACTCTAAGAAATCATATATATATTTTTTTCTTCTAGGAAGCCGCTGAAAGGGAAAAGGTTATAAGTGATCCTAATGCTATAGTTCCTGCTGCATTTGTTTCTTTCAAGTCACGATGGGGAGCAGCTGTTTGCGCTCAAACCCAGCAATCGAGAAATCCTACCATCTGGTTGACAGAATGGGCTCCTGAACCACGTGATGTTTACTGGAATAATCTTGCTATACCATATGTTGAATTATCTGTCCGAAGGTTGCTCATGGCTGTTGCTCTATTTTTCCTTATATTCTTCTTTATGATACCTATAACAATAGTTCAATCAATGGCCAACATTGAGGGCATTGGGAAGGTTTTTCCTTTCTTGAAGCCAGTAATAGAAGTGTAAGTCATATTTCATCTCTAAACCATTTAAGGTTTTGGTAAGACTTATAAGACTAATCTATTTTCTTTCTTGAATGATCCAGTTGAATGACTTTCAGATGCTGGAATTGTGTTTAGGACATATTTTTGCACTTGTTATCCATAGGATAAAATTTTGCCATTTTAACCACTTCATGTGTGTTAGATAAAATATATTATATTAATAATATAACAAGCAACAGAAGGTGATACCTGCCATTACTACTGACAATTAAAACGAAGAAGTGCAATGATGAAGGCATCGAATAGTTAGTTTGATTCCCAACTACTCTGCATTTTAACTTGAGTTCTTATAGGTCACTTAAGATTGAAGGGGTATCCTCCCTGCCTAAAACACATAGGTGAAGATTAATGGAGCTTAATGTTATATTTAACTATTGTTGTGGCTACTGAGTACTGTGTAAACAAAATTATACACAAGACAATTAATTACCTAAATAAAAGGAAGAAAACATTTGAACAGAACTTTCCCAGAAAATTATATTGAGATATTTGGATGGGAAATTGGGAATTTCTTTGTGTAATTTCTCACAAATCTTATCTATATTCCCTACATATATATTCATAGATTTAGCTTCTCTTCTTTTTTATGTGATGTATAACTTTCTTGGTTGAATTGTGTTATAAACACTAGGTTAAACTTCTAGATACTGAGTTTTTTCTTTAACAGAAAATCTGTCAAGTCCATTGTTCAAGGTTTTCTTCCTGGGATTGCGCTAAAGATATTCCTTATTCTTCTTCCAACAATTCTCATGACTATGTCCAAAATAGAAGGCTTTACATCACTTTCATCTTTGGAGAGAAGATCCGCTGCCAAGTATCATATGTTTTTATTTGTTAATGTGTTTCTTGGAAGCATTATTACAGGAACCGCATTACAGCAACTCCATCAGTTTTTAAATCAGTCTCCGACAGAGTATGTTCCTTTGCCTCTAAGAAATAGCTTTTCTAATGTGAAACATGTGTCAAAAATTTAGCCAGTGATATATATATATATATTTCATTATTTGTACCTAATATAAAAAGTTATGTTGAACTCAATTGAAAGCATAGATCAACATTCCTTTCCGGTTTCCATTCGGGATGGAGTAAATTTTGTACTTAATTCACAAGCTCCTCTTGAAGGTTTTATTTAGTTCTTAGTGTGTTCATTTCGTGGGCACTAATTTTATTCATTTTTCTGAATGGACTTCTAAATGAGGCATTACATTAGTGACCCTTTTTGGGCCTTGGCTCGTCACATGAGTCTGAAATTTCAAAAGAGTTCCTTCCTCATCCCCGCTATCCATGCCCAAAACACATGAGAAAAATTAAAGGATATACGTGGTGGTTATAAAAAATATCATGATTGAACGAGGGTTATAATGTTGATCTTTGAGAAATATGAGTAGTTATCGTAGCTTGAGTGGCCATGTGCAAAGTGTTATCACCATGTGCTGAATCACATAGGTTTCAAGCAATTGTTAAAATAGAAAGATAATAATATTGTCTGATTCTGATTGCATACCGACCTGAAATACTCTGCCCGTTCTTTCTTTGGTGCATTTTTGTTTTGAGATGAATGGTTCGTTGATTACTAAATGGTGTTATTATTATCAATTCTCCAATTCCCGTGTTAGTTTGCAAATTTCATAATTGATCATGAGAAAGTCAACTCACAATCTTGTGCTCTCCTTGAAGGATTCCAAAAACTGTTGGTGTGTCCATCCCAATGAAAGCCACTTTTTTTATTTCTTATGTAATGGTTGATGGTTGGGCTGGCATTGCTGCGGAGATCCTCAGATTGGTTCCATTAGTTATGTTCCACTTAAAGAATACATTATTGGTTAAGACAGACATGGACAGGGAGCTGGCAATGGATCCTGGTTCGTTGACTTTTGCTACATCAGAACCTCGCATACAGTTATATTTTATGCTGGGACTTGTGTACTCAGCAGTCACTCCTTTACTGCTTCCCTTCATTGTCGTCTTCTTTGCTTTTGCATATGTGGTTTTTCGCCATCAGGTATATTTGCTTTGTTGACTACCATGCTTTAACATTTCAACAAGAGTGCATATATGCCGAGAAGAGTGGACCTATACTGCATAATGCACTTGCAAGGAAGTATAAATGAATGTATGCAGATGAAAAAATAGAAGTAAATCATGCAGCATAAATTTTTTCATATTGTTACATGCCCATATCTAGCTGTACACTCCAGCTAGATATGGTAATGTACGAGTGTCAAAGTTGATTTCTGCTATTTGGATTCATACTGGGTTGATTGAACTCCTCCATTTGACTACTTCGCCAGATAGAACGCATAGACATCCCTCTGAAACAGAAAGTTTGTATGAGAAAGAGTTGCATATACTTCTTTCTTGCCTTCATAACATATTCAGCTATTGAATCAATTTTTAATGTTTATTGATTTATATTATTTGTTATTTTTCAACCATATGTTTATGTTGTTTAGAAAATGTACACAGTACAGTAGGGTGCAGTAATTTCAATATATATCTATCCTGAATTTTGAAGTGCAGGTTCTAGCTAAAGCATTATGGATTGCAAGTAGGTTTGAAATTAAAATGCTTTTGCACACTCCTATAATTGTCATTGTTAAACCATAATGAAAATTAGGAATAGAACTTTTTTATGGGCCGAGTGAATCGGGATGTCTTTATAATTCAAAGGTTTCACATGTTGAACTACTCTGGTAGTTTGACACCATAATTTTGGGGTTTCTAGCAGCCCCATTTGGAAGAGTACCTGGTTGATAAGCCTGATCAAGTGATTTATATGAGTATGAATCGTATAGATAGTTTAAGACTTTGCAGTGTTGGGCATTAAGCAATTTAAGAATGAGCATTGATTTAGTTCTTAAATGATGTTTACCATATTGGTCATACTGTAGTCGTTTAAGTTAAACGAATATATTGTTAAAATGCTTCTTGTTGCCAGATTATCAATGTGTATGATCAGAAATATGAGAGTGGGGCAACATTTTGGCCAGATGTGCATCGGCGTATAATTATTGGTCTGATAATATCACAACTTCTATTAATGGGATTATTGAGCACAAAGCAGGCAGCCAAATCAACGCCAGTTCTGATTGCACTCCCTTTTCTAACAATATGGTTCCATCAATTTTGCAAGGGGCGTTTTCAATCAGCATTCTTAAAATTCCCATTACAGGTTAGTTCAGGTTACTTTTTTTTCCCCTCTCTTTTCATATCCGTCTTTTTCACTGATTTATATCAGAAATTTTTGTTGCCTTGTATCATAAAAATAGATGAAACTTCATGTGCATCATTACTTGTATTTCATTGTTATGATACATCACGTCTGTTCTCTTGGGATTTGTTGACATTCTTTATCAACTAAATGATTGGTTGGAGAACTTGACCCAAAAAAATACTGAATGAACTACAAGGCCAAATCTATGCCAAGTGTGGCTACCCCATTGGTATTGTTCATCATCTCCAGAATTGTGATTTATTTCTGCATGTGGTGATGTTGGCACGTTTATGGTATGAATGATCTTGATTTTGTTTGTTCAATCCCAGGATGCGATGGTGAAGGATACTTTAGAGAAGGCCACAGAACCAAACCTAAACTTGAAAGCCTATCTTGAGGATGCATTTGTACACCCATACTTTAAGGGTGGTGAGTTTGAGAGACCACCAGCCATTGACGAAGAAGAGAACAACCCACTTGTTGCAACCAAGAGGCATTCGCGAAGGGGTAGTAAATATCCTTCTAACGAAGGAAGTCCTAAATTGTATTAGAACGAACAATCTGAAATTACTATTAATTAATTCTTTATCAAACACCTAGTATTATTGCCTGTATTCTAGATTTTTTGCATTAGAAAATGTTCATAATAGGAAATATATATTATGGGAGCTAAAATGAAAGTCTATAAATGTCCATTACTGTAACTTCGTACACATGAAAAATTTGTTGTTTCTGGGCTTACTTGTTCTTACTAGAAATCTTTATCTGAAATTTGGTAGAGAAATCTTTATCTGAAATTTGGTCGAGATAATCATCAGTTTGAGGTTATTCCTTGATCAAAACTGGAATAACACGATTTAAGGTTTGGAGCTTGAGCTTTCAAAATATTACTTGGAGATTGTGACGAATAATTTGCAAAATATTGGATTAGCAAGCCTTGGTCAGTTCTGTGTCCCAAGTAACACCAGATTATGTGCTGAAATTGCAATGCAATTTAACTACAATAAGGCATTCCCTTCTAAATAATTCCAAGCGGCCGCTCCATCCAATCATCTTAAAAGGTTTCTTCGGGCATCATGATTTCTGACTATATTGAGAAATATAATAATATTGGCAATGTGGGCATCAAATTCGGCTACACAATCTGCAAATATTCTAAAAATTTTGTACAACAATTAACCCTTCCTATTCAAAATTACAAACATCTACCATCTTCTAACTAATGTTTCTACTGAACTTCAAAACCCATTTTCAATAATCAGTTCGGCAGCCGTACCCATTGCACGAACTCCACTTACTCCGAGTAGGGCCAGGTCCAATTCTTCCTCATCCCACTGCCTCAATCCCTTGCTCAAACTCTTCAATATTTTTACGTCTACATCCAGCATCCATGCCGGCGCACATCCCACTATCAAGCTCACAAACCCTGTTACATATGCTCGCCATGTTGCCTTACAACAACCGAGTGATATCTTCCCATCAAGTGCACCCGCTAGAAATCCCAAGTGCTTCCCAAGAACATGCGACCGCCGCTTAGATGCGGGTGATGCCGAGTCTACACCCAGCGCGAATGTTCCAGAAAGCATTGAAAAGTAGGCAAGAGCATAACCCCTAAGCATCGCAATCATCCCTCCTGATTCCCCTTTTTCATGGGAGTCTTGTACTGATATAAACCAAGTTGGCAAGTATTCTTTAATTAAAGACTGAACAAAACTTACTCCACCTGTTATCCAAACTAATGAAGCCCCTAGTGCAGCAGCAAGTTTGACACGCGTCATTGCTGCAGCAAGAGAAACCTGATTATATCTCATTCCGTACCTGGTTTTTTTCAGCTTCTCCAATTTTTCTGTAGACCCACTGCTTGCAATATCTTTAACCGAATCCATTAGCAGAGAAACTATTTCTTTGGACATGAACATAACATTTCTGACAGATCTGTGAACACGTAAGTAGAGTATCCCAGGGGCAACTGGAGCAATCCCACCCGAGATGTGAGAACCAAACCCATGACCAAGAAGGGCCCCCACACCACCACTATTTAAGATGGGAGAGGAATTTAGCCCAAGAGTGGATCTGAAGCAGACCCTGAGAAGCTGAACTACAGCCTCGCTATCGTGGTGGAACACGTTATTGGATGCAGAGAAAACAAGAAAGTCACTCCAACGCTTTACCTTCTGAGCCCATAGAGATGCTATGATGGGCATGCACGGCCAGGGGCAACCGGCAGCAAGTGTATTCAAGGCAGGGCCAACCAGGTTCAGATAACGATCGGTCTCCCTATCGAGTTTATAAGTTATCGTGAGGCTTACAAGAGCAGCAAGAGGTAAGGGTAGAGTAGCTGGAGCGCTCCCCACTACAAGGAATTCAGAATTTTAACGAGTCAGTCAGTCATAGAACATTAACAACTAATTATTCAGATGTATATTGAGTAACTGAAATTTTGTTTAAACAACAGAAGTGAACTTTCCAGTGTCAATGTAATTCTCCAAATTATTCAACTTCTATATATACACATGTTTCTACTTATATTTTATCAACAAAAGTTGATATGATGCTCGATAAGCAGGAGCAAGTCTGACAATTATTTTATTTGTCAACAAGAAAGGTAGTTGCCCAACAATTATTATAGGAATTTGTTACAACTAAGGTATAGGAATTTGCTAGAACTAAGGTATACCTGCACAAAGACTTGGTACGTCAACCCCAGTGTCGGCCAAAATTTTATGTATATGTTGCTCGATCAAGGCTAAATTGGCAGCAGGGCTCGGCCAATCAGTTCCATTCATAGAGGCAGGCTTCCAAAGACCTCGTGTCACTTCAGCTGAAAAGTAACTCACAATGGTTGCTAAGGATGCAGGAAGAAAATCAGCAAGATCTTTGAGCCCTGAGAAAGATTATAGAAAGCAGATTTAGCATAATGCCAAAGTTGACTGTTGTACAGAAAGTAAATAAACTGTAGACTAGTTTTTTTTTTGGGTGGCGGGATTCATAATTTGGGTTAACAATTTATTTTTTTATTTTTTTTTTTGGGGGGGGGGGGGTGGTGGTGGGGGTGATAAGCAAATGAGGGGGTGGATTTAGACTCTCTCTTTTTTAAAAATATAACAGCATTTTCGGACATCCCAAAATGGTAAGTATTGGCACAAAAGATGGACATACATAGTATTGTCTCTTCTTCTGTTGAGAGAAAAAATTATTGCCAGCATACTAAATTTTGGGATATCAGACTGATCAGTTGTCAGATCAATTTGACAATATTATTCCAGACGAGGATATTAGAAGCACTTCAATCCTGATATTAACATGAATACAACTTCAGTTGTAACAAAAAGTTAAAAGTTTCAGAAGAAAGAAAAATAGAAAATTGAGAAATGGTTACAAAAGTAGGCTGATTACAAACGAGGAAAGATTATCCCTCTCAACAAACATTAGTGAACCTAACTGAAGTTCGTTTTCACTCCCATCTTAAGAGACCCCTATTTTGGGATCACTTAAGTTCGTACTAATTCAAATGATGAACTTAATACAAATGAAAATAGACTAGCAGATTCAACTAACCTGTTGCTAGTTCTCGGGGTGACAGTTTTCCATAGGCACAGGCTGTTAAAGCAGCATCAAGCACAAATGGAACAGCTTCCAGAATATCCCAAGCAGGTACTTTAATACGGAGAGAAATATCTTCAGCTCCAGACCCGGATGAATTACTACTTCCAGAAGTTGTGGGAGTCAAGGATTGACTGCCTTTATTTATTTTTCTGAACATCATGTTCAGGAGAGCATCAAAAATTTGGTAAACAGGTGTTCCAGGTACAAGGATAGAAAGAGGTGAAGCAATACATGCTTGATGCTGGCGGTACCAAAGTTTTAACTTCGGAAAAGAATCCATAAAAATTGGTTCTGTAGATGACATACTCGAAAGCCTTGACATTCTCTTGTTTGGCTCCTTGCCTGAATTTCCTGATGATGCTAACTGGGAGTTGCACACCAGTAAGAGGTGTTCAGGAGTCATCTGGGTACCCACTGGAGCTTTATCTCCCATCACATGCTCAAGAGGTGGTTGATAAAATCTCCATAACTTCAGCAGAAGAGTAAATGCATTGGAGAACACAGCATGCGGAGTTATTTCTTCCCCTGTTTTAAGAGTCCAAGAGACCTTTGGTGAACAGGATCCAAAAACCTCACATAGGGGCATCAATGCACCAGCAAGTTCTGGAACCTGAGAAAGCAGTAGTACTTTAGCTAAAAGCCATGCATAGGGTCATTGATCTTTTAAAATTATGGCTGGTCTTCACAACATCTCATAAACAGGTTTTCTTTTAAAAGTGAACGAAAAGAGTAAAACAGAAGTGAAAAGGATAGAATAGTAAAGAAAAGAAAAACTTCAATTCTTAGGTCTTCAATTGTTCCTGTAAAATGCGCAATCCTAACTCCCAACCAGTAAATGTTTTAGAACTAAAAATAGAATAAGTATGATGGGAATATGAAGGATGGAATACATTTTTATATACTATTTAAATTTCTCATATGATGAGGGGGACACTGATGATCTAGCTTTTTTAAGTTACAGACAATTGTAACAAACTACACCACTCTCTGCATTGTTATTCTCACCCAAACAAAGAAGCAAAAAAGGAAAAAAAACTGATATGTTTGGTCTATTATACAAAATTCACTAACCAAATTGAAGAAGAAAAAGAGCATAAATAACTGAATTTCAACTTACCAAGCCATGTAAGGAAAAAATCTGAACGCAATCGACAGTTGTCACTCCGAGAAGAATTACATTTAGATATGGTGCACAACCTATCAAATAACTTTCGCCAGAACTATCTGCAGGAACTGGAGGCGACAACAATCTTGTGATGAAAAGAACAGTATGTTCCTACAAGCAAATAGACCAAAACATGTTTAGAATGAAAGAAGTAAGACGGTAATAATAAACGGGAGCAGTTATAGATTATCTAGATAATGTATTACCTGAATATTCCAACCACGAGTTAGGGATGCCCCACAGAGAATTGTAGCAGCAGAAATCTTCTCATCATCTGAACCATTGACTGCAATCTCATATACTTTCTCTAGTTCTGCTAAGCTTCCATCAAATCCATGAGCTTAAATTCAGTTGCCATACCAGTGGGTAAAGTTACAAAAAAGAGCATCTGATATACATGGCTTCAGGAATGAAAAGGGCTCAACTGTATACCAGCCATACTTAAGGATTGGGTTTATGGTTATAACATGACAGCTGCCATTATTTTTTCAGAATAAATAGCAGGGGGAAGGATTTAAGAAAACAGCCAAGTATGCCACTTTCAATTGATTTACATATTAATGTTGCTAAAAATTGCATAAATAACACAATTCCTTTTTGAAATTTCACTAAAGTATAAATACCTTTCCACTAAAAAGGATTGTACTCTCATCTACTCAAACTATAATCTTGGTCTTTTTATTAGAAATACATATCAGGTATAACTTAAGAAATTAATAGGATATTGAACTTTTTGTAAATGGAACTCCCTCAATCCACAAAAGATGTCTTAACTCTTAAGTATGCTTTTCACATAAATTAAGAAAATTGAAGTAGAGGATACTAAACAGAGTAAAACATAACTTCAAATTTTACACGTTATGGACCCACATAATTTACACCGATGATTTTTTCTCTCTTAAAAATAGTACACTCGACTTGAGGGTAAACTCATCCTAATATCCTATTGCATTTAACTTGTGTAAATAAGACATATCTCGGTGGACAATATTTAATATTTTTTTGTACTTCAGACATCTTTTGTGGGATGGATGGAGTAGTATTAAAACTTAAAACCAAGGAATCTCTAATACCATTCTAAACCTTCCTTGTTTTAGCTTCTTGCATTTTGCTTTTGTCCTGAAGAATTTCACAACCTTTTCAAATCAGAATAAATTATATTTAACAAGACAAAATGTATCTACGAGAATAAATACATGTTCCTACTATTTCAATTCTAATAATTCACAATATTATTTCATTTCAAACTAACAAACAACAACAGAAAACCTGATAAATCAAAGTGCGATTAAAAAATATCAGACTAAAGCATGTTTAACACACTGTTTCAATGAAGACAACAATGCAACTACTACAGCATGGCCTTGTAGCCCTGGATGAGAAAAAGGGCATCCAAAGGTGAGCATACCTAGAAGCTGGAGTTGTAACCAAAGCACTTATCAGTGCAGGAGTTAAAGGGGACCCTTTCAGCAATGATGACCAACCAGGCATTTGGCTAGACACACTACGAGGGATTTGGTTGCTGCGTCCTTTCACATAGCCTGGCCATATATATGCTGATGTGTCCAAAAGATTTCTAGCAATACATGCCTCAACAATAAGATGTCGCATGTTTCCGGCTGCAAATATATCACAAATAGAGAGAAGGTGCTGTCAGTTGATCATAGAGACAAACATCCAGCCTCAACATAAAAACTGAAATATGGTTACAAATTCAGATAGAATAAAAAACAGTATACCCTTCCTTGACGTCAAAAACACAAACCAGCCAAATATAAATGGAAAAAAAGAATAAAAAGAAAATAGAGGTACAATATAACAATGATAGCTGCAGGAAACAGAAGGAACTTAATTGAAAATGTGTATATGAAACAAGCATCAATCCTCCTTTATATTATCACAAGAAGAAAGAGAGAAGAAAACTTACAGCAGTTCACTGGCATGTCATTCAAGCTTACACCATCAAGGTACCCACTCCCAACTGTTAGACCTGAAAGAAACATCATTGCCTTTGCAGCAGCTTGATTTGCAACTGTACTCACAGGTCCAGGTGGAGTCAACAAGCCTTCATAATCACCCAATTGTTGTAGACTGGAAATCAAGTCCTTGCGAAGTTTTCCTGGAACATGTTTCTCTGTTCTTTGACTTGTGAGACAATGTTCAGCTTCATCAACGGGAGAATTTTCCTCTTCCTCAATAATATTCACAATCGCCAATGGCGTAATAGACAATAACAAGCATAAGCAGGTATCAAGGCGAGGAACCGGACCCTCACTGGGGTCCCTTTCCTAAAATAACCAACAAGATAAAGATGAGAATATTTATAATGAAAAATGACCAGAGTATATATCTACAAGAAGAAATAGTGGAACCCGTGCAGACGTTGAGAATGCTGGTCCCGACAATTAGACCACATGCAAAAACTATGTTTCAACCAGACATTTCAATCAGAGATCATATGTAACCAAAACCAAATTACAGGCAAAGCCTAAATAATGAACCGTATTAAATGGAGGTTACTTTATGCTTTTCATCATATAGTCCTATTTCCAAGTATTAGTTATCTTCCAAAGGTACTGATCTGGTTTCATCAACTTTCTAATTTCTAGCCAAATGAAGTTCATAATTGAAAGTTGAAGCTCAATGTAGCTGAGGTTTGAATTCTTGAGTAGCTCGTGATAAAAAAGGACAGCAGAGCCAAGGAGGAGATAGAGCATAATTTCCTTCAGTCAATGTTTCTAGAAAGTATTCTACAATCTACAATGTAAATACTTCCTCAAATAATAATAATAAAAGGATATATATTGATGTCTTATCTGACATCAAAAAGAAAAAGAAAAATGCAAGACTCTTACCCTCTGAACAAGCCGTAGAGCTGCAACCCATAAACCAAGAAAAGCATCCTGCCATGTGGTCTGATTAACTGCCTGAAGAGCCTTCACCAGACCTGTAACATTCAACTAGTTGAGATATATAGTTTGGAGTAACTAATATAGTAACTACCTTTATCTCTCACTGTTCCAAAATAAGGGTCGCCTTCTGAAAGAAAGTTTCTATGAAAATGTTAACCATTAATGGCGATATAAAACTAACTTAAATATACTGATATAAATATAATTTTGGAATCCCAATCCTGGACAGAGGCTGGACGGAGTATTAAATTAAAGCAATTTTTTAATGTAAAAATTAAATGTACCCATAAGAGTTTCAGTGGCACTTGTAGCCACCACCTGTGATCCATCCATAGTATCTTCTAGAAACAGATCAATGGGAAGCCAAAGCGCAGAATGTGTAGCGCCACGACTCTGACCAGAAGAAGATATAAGCGATCCAGAAGCCATTACAGCGTGAAACTGTTGATACGAACTAGTTTTGCATTCCCGCGAGAGTACTCTACGTGAATCAGATGTTAGTTGCAAAAGAGCATTCACAGTAATATTTTTAGAATTTCTCAACGCAGAAGAGTTTGCTGCTAGCAATCGCAAACCCTGAATGAAACATTCCCAGTTGGCAGGCCTAAGAGGGAAAACATAGTAACGGAGAATTATATTCCATTTAAATAAGTGCTTGTGTTAAATCTACTCCAAACTGTACCAATGTCAATGCTTACATAGAACAGTTAATCCATCCCTCATATAATGACAATCAATACCGAATACATCAAAAGCAAAACATTATATAGTGATCTTACATGTTCCGACGTGCCAAGTAAAGGATCCTGGAAGTTACTTTGTTTCTGAAAAAATCTCCAGTTACCTCTATAGCCATTACAGTATTTATCTTAAGCAATCCTTCATGACGTTCTGCTATTTTTTCATCAAAGCTATTATGATCGTCTATTTCCATGTCATGTGTCTTAATTAGCCACCTAGACTTTTTTTCAGGTGCAAGTTCCAGCAATGACTCATCATCCAGTGATGCATCAATTAACTGCCATACAATCGAAAATATAAATTCAACTACAAGAACCCCAGGTTCACATGCCTGAAGACCAAAAATCTGGGAAAGATGAAGAACGTCATCTACAGATTCCATGACCCTGCAATTGAATTGATAAGATAAGTTAATAGCTGCACACTCACAGATTACTTGTGCTAATTCTCCATAAATCAATTATCAGATATCAAACACAGTCAGACAAACTAAACAAAATTTAAATCAAGCCAAAGTGAGAAAATTTTCACAGCCATGTTAGGCAACTAGTCTATTATTTAAGAGTCCATGTCATGACTCCTTCACCTTCATTAAAGGCTTAGGGCTCAAGAGCAGTATTTAGGGTTTGCTCTTGGAACAAGGAAGTGAGAAGGATCAGAAAATTCCAAGGATGTGTCTTATTCTCAATTTTATGGGAAATTTGGAATGAACATAATGCTAGACAATTAAACGGAGCTACTCATCTTTTCATTTCTTGAGGATAGGGTTATTTTCGGCATCCCTTTGGGCTTTTGATACGGGGACTTTAAGGAGTACCTCTATGATTGATTTTTGTACAGATTGGGTGGTTGCATTTTTTTCAGAGCTTTTTTTTCTCTCTTCCTTTCCACTAGTTCGGCGTGGGTGGATTTCTTGACCCCTCCCCCTCCCTCTGCCCCTGTTTTATTGTATTCTCCCTTTTCTACTAATAAATTTCTTTATGTAACAAACTAAATTGTCTCTAGGACTAATCAAGATAGAATATTAACAAAGCAATCGTTTCAAATTTGTAAACTATTGTTTTAAATGCTGAACAAAGATTTTAATAGTGTCTAACTGTAACATGTTAAAGAGATAGAAGAGAGAGAAGAACTAGCTCAGACTTCATCCCAAAGTGTCTGGCGAAACTGTCCACCCAGGATTTGGCTCTAATACCAATAGATGTAGTATAAGAGTACGGAGAAAATAAAAGTAGAAGAAAAAGAATGCATCACCTTCGCAAATAATCATGATGCATGTAGGGAATGCACCTAGAAGCACAAAGAATTTACTTGGATATTACAACTCTTTATAACCAATTGATGCATGACAGCTTTTGGAAACTTTGTGCAAGTATGTGGTGAAATAGGCTTTAGGAAAGCTTCTAGTATGAGCGTTGAATGATAATGGAGATTTAAAGGATTTGGGACTTGATTAAAGTTGACTACTATTTTGTGCGAGTCTTGTGTTATTAAGTTGAGACGTGGGAGTATTGTGACTCCTTGCGAGGAAGAAGTAAATATTAGTTGCAAACTAGTGATTCCTTTGTGAAGGTGCTACAAATATTCATTTCTATTTTTTTCACCTTTGTGTGACAGTGCACACCTCTGCTCTAGGTCACTTCTATTCACTGTTTAGGGTTCTTGTCGTGCATGTAGAGCTTAGTCGAAGGTCAATTATGGAATTTTGGTTTTTTTTTGGTGGGGGAGGGGAGTGAAAGTGGACAGCAGCGCACTTGTGGTAAGTGGTGTTGTATATGGAAGCGAATAGAAAGGACAAGGTGATTAATACTCCCTCCGTCCCACGATAAAAGTTTTTATTACTATTTTAGGTAGTCCCAATTTAAATGTCTATTTACCTTAAATAATCTGTTTTAACAATAATTTGCATATATTCCCTTAGTATTAAATGTCATATTTCTATTCTCTATGCATATTTATGGAGTATAACTAGCCATGTGCAGAAAACTATGCAATTAGATGGGAATTTAAATATGAATAATTTTGTCATTTGACCCAAAAAAAGTCAACCATAACTTTAATCCTGTTCCGCAGAGGGAGTATAGTTATGATGATTTTCACATATAGAAAAACTACAACGCCTCTAGATGATTTTTCATGTTGAAAATCAAACTATATATACTGATGTAGTGAATCAACTTTCTACTTAGATTGTGGATGGGGAAAATCAGGTTAAGTGATTCGTGATGAACATAATACAATGCAACATGCAACGGTAGATCATAAGAACCATTACTTAGAAGCATCTAACTCATAATGTAGGTTTCCTAATTTAAATAAAAATTAAAAAACATACTAACGTACTTTTGATAATTTGTTCCATTAATTTGAGATGCCAACGAAAATGTATGTCTCTTAAGGAGTTCCATATAAATCCGGTATGCAGCAGGTTGGCTTCTTCGACGTGGAATTACGCTGTCAAGCAAAAGGGGGAAATGAACATCCCATA
Organism: Panax notoginseng; assembly: GCA_016801055.1. NCBI lineage: Eukaryota > Viridiplantae > Streptophyta > Magnoliopsida > Apiales > Araliaceae > Panax > Panax notoginseng. The sequence goes on along the minus strand of CM029015.1, from coordinate 224,531,701 downwards.
AACAATGCAAGTTAAATTGACCAAAATAAAACCAAATAATATAAAAAGCACTGATGTTTAAGATTATAGGGCATCAAATATCTGATTTCAGCACCAGACGGCTGAAAAATAAATACATAAATAATTAAAATTTATAAAAAAAATACCTGACGGAGAGAAGAGCGAGAACGAGCATAGGCGGTACAATTTTCATGGCCAAAGCCATTTCGAGAAATTTCCACATAATTGGAACATTATTCTCCCAACAGATGTGATTAACTATGAATTTGGCAGCCTCCGTGGAGGGGAGAGAAACTCCAGCCGACGTAAGGCTAGAGGAGAGCTGAAGCGCCCATGTCAACGGGTCAGTGGCCCGGTCTTGAGCCGATTTAGTGAGCTCCAATACTCCGTCCCACATACTCAGCTGCTGCTGCTGTACGTTAACCGCCATAGATAAATAGTCAGATCTAATAAGCTATTTTCATGGAAAAAAGGAAGCTACTGTGCGTTTCTGGCGAGAGAAATTGAAGAAGAAGAATTGCTGCAGAGAGTGAGATTAGAACGAGTGTTTGCGTAGGCGAATTTGTTGCGTGTTATTAGGCTTTTTTTTATTGTACACAAAAAGTCAGCTTCGGAGTGCTAATTTTTACTTTGGTTATAATCAGACTGACTGACTGATTGGTCTCGGCTATAGGGCCCGCCCGGCCGTAGGGTTTGGGTTTGGGTTTGGGTTTGGGTTTTGGGAGGGACAAATACTATCCTTGTGTGATGTGTCAAACGAGTTTTCCGTTGGTTTTGTGGGCCCAGTCACTAGTGTTTTGAATTTTTCATTAAAATAGACAGACGAGCACAGTTACGTTACGGGTTGTTTTTTAAATAAAATTATTTTTAAATTTTAATTTATTATATACAGTAATTATAAAATATATTTTTTAAATTTTAAATTGATTTATTATTATTAGAATGACTATAAATTTTATTAAAAATGAATGACTACAAATCACATATTGACGGTTACTAATATGATTTTTTTGTTATTTTTAACTTAATATTAAGTTTTTATATAGTTTCAAAATTTAATATTTAGTTTTTATAATCAATTTATATATATATATATATATATATAGAGAGAGAGAGAGAGAGAGAGTTCAAAGTTGAGTGAAACCCTAAAAGTCTAAACATAGTGTTTAATTTATACTCTATTGTATAATTAACTAAATAAATAAATTCTATAAAAAAATAAAATTATTATAAAATAATAAGTTACGACCATGATTTTAATTTTAAAAGGTAATTAAATTTTAAATAGTAATATATAAGTCATGATTTTTTAACATTAATTAACTTACGGTCTCCTAAATGAAATAATATTGTTTATTAAATGTTGTTTAAATTTTAATCATTAATATATTTTGTAATATACATTACAATTTTTTTATATTAATTATTATTTAATAATAATTGTTGTAAAATAATGAGTTGCCATTATGATTTTAGTTTTAAAAGATGGCTAACTAAATTTTAATAACTAATATATAAATTAGAATTCTTTTGTAATATTAATTAACTAAAAGTCTCCTATATGTAATAGAATTGGTAACTAAAGTAATTATTAATATATTTATAATATATATAATATAATTTTGTTGTTAATTATTATATGTATTCATTTAGAGAGTAAAGTTGAATAAAAACTTAAAATAAAATCCTAAATATGATTTTGAAGTTAAAATTTATCATTTGACTAAATAATTAAATGACTCTTGTTAAAAATAAAATTGTTGCGGAATATTAAAGTTTGTGTGATCAATTTTAGCTATAGTAAAAGTATAAAAAGTGTTTATTTCTAGTTAAAGTTTAGGTGTATACCAAATACCAAAAAAAATAACTTTGTCCTATTATATATTCATATTAGACCTGATAATATAGTTAGTTAACTGTTGGGTCAAATCATATTAACTGGAACCAAATGGGTTGGTTAATCATTTTTATTTATTCTTAAAGTTTTGACCTATATTTTTTAAAACAAATATAATTCTTAACCGATTAACTATTTTAATCCGTAACATATTTATTAATTAGCATTTGCCGTAATATTAATACCACTATCTACGAAGTAATACTACTATCGCGACTCTTCGTAGCATATTTATTAATTAGCATTGGCCCTAATATTAAGTACAAGGGTATATACCATAAAAATTGGAAATAGGCATAGTACCGGTGAAGCTAATCAAGCTATACAGTAGTAGTGTATAAAAGAACTAGCTATCCTTCATTTGTGAGTATTTATTGCTAATTACTACAAGGTATTTCCAAATGCTTAGCCCTTTAGAATTGACTTTGGAAAAATATATATTTTGTAATGTTAAATTTTAATATGTCTGTCTAATTAATTAAATTTTAATATAGTCTATAGAATTATATGGTTCAGTTTTTTACTTATCTTGTATGTTCTATAAATTAATATGTTTTCTTATTTTGGGTGACTAGTGTTGTTCTGTATGTGTCAGTTTATGTAAATTCTAGTATTCTAGTTATAAAAGAATTATACTATGGTGTATTTTGAATGTGATCCAACCTTTCTATTAGCAGGTTAATAATAATTTTGAAAATTATTTAAATATAAAAGGGTATTAATAATTTCAATTTAAAATTTTATTTGTGACGCCCCCAAAATAGGTATACAACACCCATTCTGAGTCGCCAAAATACATGGTACAGAAACAACTCCATCTTTATTATTACAACACAAGAACTGTGAGTTTAAATACACATATTGTCATTTAGACAATATCCACACTCAAATAAGCCCTCATTACAATTATTGATACATTATTTCACAAAAATAGTGAGGACTACTAAAGTAACTTCTAGAACCATCATTCCATACCCCGACTAGTACTCGCTACATTCTCGCCTCCTGAGAAAAATGGAACAAAAAGAAAAAGGGTGAGCTCAACCAGCCCAGTAAAGAACATTATGACTAAGATAATACAGAACAAATTATCGTTAGTCTTCAACAGGGAAAAATCTAATAGAATACAATAGACAACAAGTTTTAAATCAATAACTGCAGCGGAAACAGCAAACCATTAGAAGAGTCAAGTAGAGAATGAGTTCTACTATCTTCTAAGATTTAAAAGTCCATCATCAATATTTTATCCCTGTAACAACAATCAATAACCATCTTTAATCAAATATTCATCTTTGCACTACAGGCCAAAGATATTCATTTGTATCACCATTCGGTCATGTTCATCTCAACACCTGTTCATCTTTGCACTACGGGCCAAAGATATTCATCAGTTAATCATTCATCTTTGCACTACGGCCAAAGATATTCAGTAATATCATCATTTAGGACTGAGGATGATGAAAAATATATTAAAGAAAACGAATCCAGTGAAACAAAATAACAAATATTAAGGATTCGTATTTCGATTTATCCATGTCCAAAAATACCTTATAATTATTCATAGTGAAGTAGAATTCAAGAATGATCAAAACATGGATACAATCAAAGCTAGTACCCAGAATAGATATTTTGGACGAAAAGAAGAAAATTTTATTTTTCGGTGAATAGTAACTCGTGAATAGTAACTCGTGAATAGTAACTCATGAATAGTAACCCCGACGTGAAAAGTTCCAAATTTGATAAAAATTTCCAACCAATATTTCGGCATAATGATATTGAAGAAATAATATCATTTTTGAATAAAATAACATCCCTTACCTCGTACAGACAGTACTTCTGGTCGGAATACCGGTATAAGGCTGAAAGACACTTGCTCTGATGAATAGAAACTCTCAAAGTATCTAAATACTCACAAAATACACTCAATAATCTAGAGAGAGAAAGAGAGAAAACTTGTTTCTGGTGTGATTTTCAATTATAACTTAGCCCTCTATTTATAGGAAAATGTTAGCACGCCGAAGCAGACTTAACCTGCAACCTGATGGCTTTACCTGCTACTATTCCCACCCACCACATTTGAATAAAAATCTCAGCACATTTCTTCACCAACCAAGAGTGGGGCCCACCAATTCTAGAATTTTCTACCAAAATGATTAACTCCGAAAATTCAACAATTTCTGAACCAGTCATCTCGTAAAATTCATAATAAATCATACGTTCATTTTTAACGGTTCAAAATTTGTGGACATATACTCAACTTATATATGTATAACATATCCAAAAATTACCACGATCCAACGGTCGGATTAAAAATTATAACTCCCGTAAAATATCTCAAAAACCCTGATTTTTAATACCTCCATTCCGACAAAAATACTGATAAAAACCTCAACATTAACTCCTTCATTTTTAACCACAAAAATATATCCCTCATTTATATCCACAAAAATAAATATTTCCTTATCATATGAATCAATAATTAATTATTTACAAATAATATTACAGAATCACATTTATGACAACCAGGCCGTTCCCAGGAAAGAGGGGGCTTTCCAATAAGGATTTCTCCTTACTGGCGCGCAATTAGATGACCAAACCTCTCCTTAGACAGAACTTTCTAGACATTGCCAATAATGTTATCTAATAATATTATTCAAATAATATGAATTATTGATCTGATAATGGGAAATACTGTGTAGTGACAATTATTGAAACAATAGTAATATAAAATATCAACGCAGCAATTATTGAATCAATAAAATAAAATACTGAACAGTAATTACTGTAACCATTATTGAGTAGTGCCTTCTTACGTAAGAATCAATAATTGGTGCAATACAGTGTGCTACTGTGTAACAACGCGTATTACTGTGTTTTAACCACCGGGTATTCCAACAGTATTAACGGTAACAACTACGCCGTTATTAATAAAAAAACATATACTTGTCGTTTTCTTCATCCAATCGCTTTCCGTTATGGGGCCCACAAAAGACTGCGCCGTCGTACGAATATTCCCCGACAGGAAGAATATTCCACGACCAAACGAATATTCCCCGACAACAATGAATATTTTATAACCACTTGCTTATTTAAAATATTTACGCATTTTACCCATAACTAACCTCATTAATCAATTTAACACTTACTATTTCAAAATAATAAATAGAGGGAATTTAAATTTCATTTATTAATAATTTGGGGTCTTACAACCTCCCCTCCTTATGAAATTTCGTCCTCGAAATTGACGTACGTACCTGGTGTTTCGAAAAGATGAGGATACCTCGCTTTCATTTCCGTTTCCAACTCCCAGGTCATTTCCTCAATAGCATGGTTTCTCCACAAAATTTTAACTTGTGGTATGACCTTCGTGCGTAGAACATGCTCCTTTCTATCCAAGATCTTGACAGGTACCTCTTCGTACGTTAAGTCTTCAGCTATTTCCTCCGGTTCTAACTCAATAACGTGGTCTGGGTCTTTCACATATTTACGTAACACAGATATATGAAAAACATTATGAACACGAGACATACTTGGAGGTAACGCAAGTCTATAGGCCACATTTCCTACTCGGTCAAGAATCTGAAATGGACCAATAAATCGTGGATTGAGCTTTCCCCTCTTTCCAAATCTTGTAACTCCTTTCCATGGAGCCACACGCAACAATACATGATCCCCAATGTCAAATTCCACGTCCTTCCGATGAAGATCCGCATAACTCTTTTGTCGATCCTGTGCCGTTTGTATACGTTGTCGAATCGTTTGGATCTTCTCTGTAGTCATGCGTACCAACTCTGGTCCCAACAATGTTGCTTCACCCACCTCGTCCCAGCATACTGGAGAGCGACACTTTCGTCCATATAATGCTTCAAATGGGGCCACACCTATACTTGCCTGATAACTGTTATTGTAAGAGAATTCCACCAATGGTAGGTACTTATCCCAACTCCCTTTGAAATCTAGGACACAAAGTCTTAATAGATCTTCAAGAGTTTGAATAGTCCTCTCTGATTGTCCGTCCGTTTGAGGATGGTATGCCGAACTAAATCGTAAATCTGTGCCCATAGCTTTTTGCAAGCTAACCCAAAATCTTGAAGTGAATCTTGGGTCACGATCCGAAACTATGGATACTGGCATGCCATGCAACCTTACAATCTCATTCACGTACATACTAGCAAGACGTTCAAGGGAATAAGTCTCCCGTATCGGTAAGAAATGAGCATACTTGGTTAATCTATCAACAATAACCCAAATAGCATTTATGCCTTGAGAAACCGTGGGAAGACCCGTAACGAAATCCATGGTAATGTGTTCCCACTTCCATTTCGGAATCTCAAGTGGTTGCAATGGACCCTTTGGTACTTGATGTTCCGCCTTTACACGTTGACAAGTTAAACACCTCGAGATAAACTTTGCAATCTCTCTCTTCATATTATTCCACCAAAATGTATGTCGTAGATCACGATACATTTTGGTACTTCCAGGATGGATTGCAAATGGTGTATTGTGTGCTTCCATCATGATCTTGTACTTCAAATCAGAATTGTTAGGAACACAGAGTCTAGAGTGAACTCGAAGTATTCCTTCTTCATCGATTCTTGCTTCTGGAATAGAACCTTCTTGCACTTTCTTCTTCATACGCATCAGCTCTATGTCCGTAGCTTGAGCAGCTTTAACTTTATCGATTAAAGTCGGTTCTACTCGTATATTTGATATCATCATGTGGGTACTTGGAGCCTTCATCTCTATCTCCATCCTTTGCAAGTCATACAAAATGGGCATTTGTGTTAACAACATTGCACTCGTACCCGCATATGATCTTCTACTCAATGCGTCAGCTACTACGTTTGCTTTTCCAGGATGATATTGGATGGTATGATCGTAATCTTTCAACAGCTCGAGCCAACGTCGCTGCCGCATGTTGAGTTCCTTTTGGGTGAAGAAATATTTAAGGCTTTTATGATCTGTATAGATCTCCACTTTCTCCCCATACAGGTAGTGTCTCCAGATCTTCAACGCGAAAACTACTGCTGCCAACTCCAAATCATGAGTAGGATAATTCCTCTCATATTCTTTGAGTTGTCGCGAGGCATAGGCTATGACTTTCCCATGTTGCATGAGAACACATCCTAACCCTTTGCCTGAAGCATCACTGTAGATAACAAATCCATCCGAACCAGATGGTATTGTCAGAACAGGTGCCGAAATGAGTCTCCTCTTAAGCTCTTGAAAACTCTTCTCGCATTCCTCGCTCCATACGAATTTGATATCTTTCCGAGTCAGCTGAGTTAACGGGGTAGCGATTCGAGAAAACCCTTCCACGAATCTTCGATAATAACCCGCTAAGCCTAGAAAGCTACGTACTTCGGTCACCGTCTTTGGTTGCTCCCAACTTTGTATTGCTTCAATCTTCGCCGGGTCAACAGATACTCCATGTTTTGACACCACGTGCCCTAGGAAAGCTACTTCCTCAAGCCAGAACTCGCATTTCTTCAACTTGGCATATAACTTATTTTCACGCAGCCTTTGGAGTACCAGCTTCAAATGATGCTCATGATCTTCACGGCTTTTGGAATATATGAGGATGTCATCAATAAAGACAACAACGAACTGATCCAAATAATCCTTGAATACTCGGTTCATCATATCCATGAAAGCCGCAGGAGCATTAGTCAATCCAAAAGACATAACTAGGAACTCATAATGCCCGTACCGAGTTCTGAATGCAGTCTTTGGAATATCCTCAGTTTTAACCTTCAGCTGATGATATCCAGAACGAAGATCGATCTTTGAAAAGAACTGTGCTCCTTGTAACTGGTCAAACAGGTCATCAATACGAGGTAGCGGATACCTATTCTTAATAGTGACATGGTTTAATTCCCGGTAATCAATACAAAGTCGCATACTCCCGTCTTTCTTCTTTACAAATAAAACAGGAGCACCCCAAGGAGATGTACTAGGACGAATGAAACCGATGTCCAACAACTCTTGTAGTTGGACCTTTAACTCCTGAAGTTCAATAGGAGCCATTCGATATGGGGTTTTAGAAATGGGCTTTGTACCAGGTTCAAGATCAATAAAGAATTCAATTTCTCGTTCCGGGGGTAGACCGGGAAGTTCTTCAGGAAATACGTCAGGAAAGTCAATAACAACAGGAATATTATTCAAATTTGACGTGTCTTTATTCAAATCCATAACATGGGCTAAGAAAGCTTGACATCCGTTTTTTAATAAACGAATGGCTTTATGGCTTGATATAACAGTGATTGATTTTAATGGCTTAGTTGTTTGAATTCGTACAACAGGTTGGTTAGGAATATGAAAACTAACAACCTTACGAAAACAATCAATTTTGGCATGATGAGTAGTTAGCCAATCAATCCCTAAAATCACATCAAAAGCAAGTATCTTTAAAGAGATAAGGTCAACAGGTAAGGTGATGGTACCAACTTGGATCACACAAGATTTATAAACAGTGGATGTGATGAAAGTTTCTCCTAACGGAGTCTCCACAGATAAATCAAAGTCTAACTTCTCCGGAGTCAAGTTTAAACGTTGAGCACAAGCAGGAGAGATAAAAGAATGGGTAGAACCGGTATCTAATAAGGTATAAACTTCGCATGAATTTATGATTAGCTTACCCGTGATTACCTCGTTTGGGTTCCTTGCATGTTGACCAGTCACGACAAACGCTCTTCCAGGAACCGTTGACTTTATCTTTTCTGGGATAGCTTTTTGAGTCACCATTCCCGCTGGACTTGGTTTTGCTACAGTGCAATCTCGAGCGATATGTCCTTCCTTTCCACAATTATAACATACCTTAAACTGTTGTGAACAGTTTGGGCTGATATGTCCTTCTTTTCCGCACTTATAGCATATAACCGGTGGTCGTTCTCCTCCCTTGGAACCAGTTGCTGTTGGTGCTGACGTCTTCGTATTGTCATTGTTGAATCTCCTCTTTTTAAAATCTCCTCCCGACTCGCTTCTTCTATTTTCATAGCCACGATTACCACCAGAGTGGTTGCCGTTCTTGTCTGTATTTTTCTTTCTCCGCTGGTTATCATTGTTCTGATGACTGCTGTCACCGATATGATCCTGGTTGTGATCCCTCAGTTGACCGTACTCGTTATCTCGCTCTAATAATTGAGCCCTGTTGACAACATCTGAATAGAGAGAAAATTTATGAGAAATGAGATATTGACGTATGCCGGGTTTCAAACCTCTCAGAAACATCCTCGTCATACGTTCCTCATTCTCCACCAAATGAGGTGCAAACCTGGACAACTCTGCAAACTTTGCCTCGTACTGAGATACCGTCATATTATTCTGCTCTAGTCTAATAAACTCTACCTCCTTCATATGACGAATACTTTCAGGAAAGTACTTGTCATTGAACAGTTTTTGAAATGTCTCCCAAGACATGCTGAGTGCGGTTGGATGGGTACGCTTCACAGACTCCCACCAGTAATCTGCCTCGCCACGGAACATAAAGGTGGCGAATGGAACCTTCTGTTCCTCCGTGCATCCCAAGACATCGAATATCTTGGTAATTTGCTTGACCCACGTTTCCGCCATGATCGGATCCGGCTTTCCCTTAAATTCTGGTGGTCCCAATTCTTTGAACTGTTTGGCTGTGACAAACCGTGAATTGCTATCATTTCCTCCTGTATTTTGAACACGAGTCTCCCTTGTCTGGTTTTGCATGAATTGCAAAAAACTTCTAAACATTCCATCGTTCATCATCTGCTCATTGGTGTTGTTCACAGGAGGAACATTGCCAGCCTGTTGCACGTTCTCCTCGTTGGTAAGCACCGGTGTCTCCACGGTCTCATTTACTCCACTGTTAACATTCTCAGTCGACATTCTCAAATGCTGCCATAAAACAAGGGTTAATTAAATAAATTAACAAATCACATAATACCCCTATATTATGACTGACCAATAAATAAGCTTAGGTAGGACACACTAGCGAAGGATTCGTCTCTCCCCTCCTAGTTCTATTCCCCGATCTCCGCCAGAGATCATATCCCTAAGCTCTGATACCAACTGTGACGCCCCCAAAATAGGTATACAACACCCATTCTGAGTCGCCAAAATACATGGTACAGAAACAACTCCATCTTTATTATTACAACACAAGAACTGTGAGTTTAAATACACATATTGTCATTTAGACAATATCCACACTCAAATAAGCCCTCATTACAATTATTGATACATTATTTCACAAAAATAGTGAGGACTACTAAAGTAACTTCTAGAACCATCATTCCATACCCCGACTAGTACTCGCTACATTCTCGCCTCCTGAGAAAAATGGAACAAAAAGAAAAAGGGTGAGCTCAACCAGCCCAGTAAAGAACATTATGACTAAGATAATACAGAACAAATTATCGTTAGTCTTCAACAGGGAAAAATCTAATAGAATACAATAGACAACAAGTTTTAAATCAATAACTGCAGCGGAAACAGCAAACCATTAGAAGAGTCAAGTAGAGAATGAGTTCTACTATCTTCTAAGATTTAAAAGTCCATCATCAATATTTTATCCCTGTAACAACAATCAATAACCATCTTTAATCAAATATTCATCTTTGCACTACAGGCCAAAGATATTCATTTGTATCACCATTCGGTCATGTTCATCTCAACACCTGTTCATCTTTGCACTACGGGCCAAAGATATTCATCAGTTAATCATTCATCTTTGCACTACGGCCAAAGATATTCAGTAATATCATCATTTAGGACTGAGGATGATGAAAAATATATTAAAGAAAACGAATCCAGTGAAACAAAATAACAAATATTAAGGATTCGTATTTCGATTTATCCATGTCCAAAAATACCTTATAATTATTCATAGTGAAGTAGAATTCAAGAATGATCAAAACATGGATACAATCAAAGCTAGTACCCAGAATAGATATTTTGGACGAAAAGAAGAAAATTTTATTTTTCGGTGAATAGTAACTCGTGAATAGTAACTCGTGAATAGTAACTCATGAATAGTAACCCCGACGTGAAAAGTTCCAAATTTGATAAAAATTTCCAACCAATATTTCGGCATAATGATATTGAAGAAATAATATCATTTTTGAATAAAATAACATCCCTTACCTCGTACAGACAGTACTTCTGGTCGGAATACCGGTATAAGGCTGAAAGACACTTGCTCTGATGAATAGAAACTCTCAAAGTATCTAAATACTCACAAAATACACTCAATAATCTAGAGAGAGAAAGAGAGAAAACTTGTTTCTGGTGTGATTTTCAATTATAACTTAGCCCTCTATTTATAGGAAAATGTTAGCACGCCGAAGCAGACTTAACCTGCAACCTGATGGCTTTACCTGCTACTATTCCCACCCACCACATTTGAATAAAAATCTCAGCACATTTCTTCACCAACCAAGAGTGGGGCCCACCAATTCTAGAATTTTCTACCAAAATGATTAACTCCGAAAATTCAACAATTTCTGAACCAGTCATCTCGTAAAATTCATAATAAATCATACGTTCATTTTTAACGGTTCAAAATTTGTGGACATATACTCAACTTATATATGTATAACATATCCAAAAATTACCACGATCCAACGGTCGGATTAAAAATTATAACTCCCGTAAAATATCTCAAAAACCCTGATTTTTAATACCTCCATTCCGACAAAAATACTGATAAAAACCTCAACATTAACTCCTTCATTTTTAACCACAAAAATATATCCCTCATTTATATCCACAAAAATAAATATTTCCTTATCATATGAATCAATAATTAATTATTTACAAATAATATTACAGAATCACATTTATGACAACCAGGCCGTTCCCAGGAAAGAGGGGGCTTTCCAATAAGGATTTCTCCTTACTGGCGCGCAATTAGATGACCAAACCTCTCCTTAGACAGAACTTTCTAGACATTGCCAATAATGTTATCTAATAATATTATTCAAATAATATGAATTATTGATCTGATAATGGGAAATACTGTGTAGTGACAATTATTGAAACAATAGTAATATAAAATATCAACGCAGCAATTATTGAATCAATAAAATAAAATACTGAACAGTAATTACTGTAACCATTATTGAGTAGTGCCTTCTTACGTAAGAATCAATAATTGGTGCAATACAGTGTGCTACTGTGTAACAACGCGTATTACTGTGTTTTAACCACCGGGTATTCCAACAGTATTAACGGTAACAACTACGCCGTTATTAATAAAAAAACATATACTTGTCGTTTTCTTCATCCAATCGCTTTCCGTTATGGGGCCCACAAAAGACTGCGCCGTCGTACGAATATTCCCCGACAGGAAGAATATTCCACGACCAAACGAATATTCCCCGACAACAATGAATATTTTATAACCACTTGCTTATTTAAAATATTTACGCATTTTACCCATAACTAACCTCATTAATCAATTTAACACTTACTATTTCAAAATAATAAATAGAGGGAATTTAAATTTCATTTATTAATAATTTGGGGTCTTACATTATTAGTATAGTTTTTTAGCATTTCATTATTTATATTAATAATTTTTATATCATATTATTACTTAATTAATTTAATTATAACGGTCACAATTTTATTTTTAAAGAGTTATGTTTAAAAGTCAAAACATCTTAAAATGGTTAATATAGTTTTGAACCATAACCATATAGTTTCAACCCACACAACCCATATTAAAAGTAGTTAATATGATTTTAGTTATTAAATGTAACCATAACCATAACCATATTTTGAAAATCAAAACCAACCAATAACCATATTTTGTCCGGCCTAATTTATATGTATATGTCTGACTATGTAATTAAATGACTTTTATAAAAAATAAATTTGTGACAGAATAATATAAATATGTGAGCTCTTAAGATGCATTAAGAGCACCAGCCTTGTTAGAGATGTACTTGAAAATTAAATTTATGTTCCAGTTTTTAGTTGTATTTTGTTTGTTTTGCTGATTTCATCTAGCCCTATGATTGATCCTAATTATGCTGAGAAGTAGGTGCAAGTGTGGTCAGAGCCGGTCCTGAGCACGGGCGAGATAATCGACTGTCCTGGGCTCCCGATCAGAGTGTCCCAATTTATATATATATATATACGGTCAGGATCAAGAGCATTCCCCTTAAATAACATTCCTCCTTAAATAACATTCTTTTATTAAAACTACGTCGTTTTAGAGGGACGCGGTGACATTTTTGTAAATACAATGCCACCGCGTATTTACAAAAATGCCACCGCGTCCCTCCAAAACGACGTAATTTTAATAAAAGAATGTTATTTAAGGAGGAATGCTATTTAAGGAGAATGCTATTGATCCTGACCGTATATATATATATATATATATATATATATATATATATATATATATATATATATATATATACGGTCTGGATCTTAAGCTTACCCTTTATCCAACTCACATGAGCTCACTCCACCTTTAGCAACGGACCAGGCGACGGTTCGGTCATACAACCGTCGTCTATACTTTTAGCGACGCTATATGTTGTTCGTCGCTAAAAGTATAGACGACGGTTGTATGACCGAATCGTCGCCGGGTCCGTCGCTAAAGGGGATGAGCTCGGGTGAGTTGGATAAGGGGTGAGCTTAAGATCCGGGCTCTGTCTGTCTCTCTCTCTATATATATATATAGTCTATTTTAAGAGCTCACTCTTTTATTTTACATATCATGCTCACCCCATTTAGTGACGGACCGGACGACGGTTCGGTCTGTCGCTATATCAGATAAACGTCGTCTTTGCTTTTAGCGACGAACCTATAGTGACGGATGGAACCGTTGCCCGGTTCGTCACTAAAGTGGGTATGCAAGGTATGTATGATATAGGGTAGGATTTTGAATATTTGATCGAAGATTTTAGCTTTAAAAATACTAGAAAAAATATCTTTCAATGAATATATTCTCATATATTTTGTTGTAGTCGAACTTCACATATATTTTGTTGTAGTCGAAGTTCTCATATATTTTGTTGTAGTCTAACAATTATGTTTTAAGCTCCGAAAATAGACTTTTTTAGATGCAACTTATATTTTTTATTTATTTATTTTTATCTTTATTTTTGGGTGATTGACAATGTTTTGAAAAGGTTCTCGTTTTTATTTTTTGCCCTAGTCCACCAAAATCTCCGAGTGTGGTTAAAAACACATACTAAACTTAGTTTCTGATTGAGATATATTTGGACATCTGGTTCTTTTATCAGTCAAGGTGCATGGTCATGGAACTAACAAAGTCTGTATGCTTATATTCAAGCAAAATCTTGATTCTTCCTTTTGCCTGGTTGTGGTGAGTGATCGATCGTCTGTCTTTTATGAGTTGCATATGTGTCGTATTTTCAAGAAAGGGTTACACTTTCTTTGGAACTCTGAACTAATTGAATAATTCAAAAAAAATCACAAGACTAAATTGGTCCACAGACCAAACAGTGTCAAATTAGCCGCCAATAAAGCAAAAATGAAAAACAAAAACTTAAGACCAGAAGGCCTCTGATGGAACATTAATTATGAAGTTGGCTAGGTGACAGAATTAATTTCTCCAATATGATTAGTTTATGAAAACAATAAAAATCTGTGTGTTTATGAATATGGTTGGTGGGCTGGAGATCAGCTTTCAACTTCCTCTGATCTTTTTGCCATCATATTTGAAGAATCTGCATTTGCTTCCTTTTTCAGGGGTGGTTCTTCATTCTCCTTGGCCGACTCTCTAAATCCTTCTCCATTGTTGAGCGATTCTCTTTGCTCCCCTCTTTCACCAGGTGACCTTATGCGTTCTTCTTCTTTGATGGGTGAATCTAAGCTCTCTTCTTCTTTGTTAAGCGACTCCACATGTTCTTCCTTATCTGTGAATGAGTCTGTCGACTCATTTTTCTCAAGGGGAAGTTCTGCACGATCTTCTTTTGTAATGGGTGATTCTATGGCCGGTTTTTTGGCGGGCGAATCCATAAGCTCTTCCTTTTTCGTGGGTGAATACATATTCACTTCCTTTTTGGCAGGTGAATCCGTAAGCTCTTCCTTTTTGGCTGGCGAATCAATAAGCTCTTCCTGTTTCGTTGGTGAATCCATAAGCTCTTCCTTTTTGGCTGGCGAATCCATAAGCTCTTCCTTTTTGGTGGGTGAATCCATAAGCTCTTCCTTTTTGGCTGGTGACTCTATGCTGCACTCCTTTGATTTGGACGGTGAGCCCGAGAGTTCTTTCCTTACAGCAATCGACTCTATTGAGTCATCGTTTGTTGGTGATTCCAAGCTCTTGTTTTTTGAGGGTGATTCTATAAGCTCTTCCTTTCTGCTTGGCAACTTCAAGTGTTCTTCCTTTTTTGCAGGTGAATCTGTAGATTCTTCTTTCTTTGAAGGAACCTCTTCAGACTTGTTAATTGTTGGTTTGATGCCAACTTCTAGGGGCCCAAGCTTTGGTTCAAGATTCTTGATCATACGCGTTAAAGATCGCACATCCCGAGCTTTTGCTAGTTGTCCAGGGGAAGACTGTTACATAAGAGAAGTTTAGATGCTACAAAACAGTTGAAATGAGCCGTCAACAAAAACAGAACCAAGGGACATCACAAAATACAACAACAGGCCATCCAAGAGACAATACAACTTTTTTTCAGGTGAATTGACAAAAAAAAATTAAAAAAAATTAAATTAAAAGAGATTACTAAAACTTAACAGAGAATACCAAAAGAAAGAAGGCTTATATAAGCTTCAGTATTTTTAACACCAAATTTACAAATTTGACAGTTTGTGTGCACCCTGCATCCATAGGACTCTCTAATCTTTCAGTCCTTTCTATTTGTTGACAAAAAATTTCAGTCCTTTGGTTTTAGAAGAGAACAAACCACCTTTGTTAGCCAAAATAGCTGGCAGAAAGTTTTGGCAAAGAAAAAAAATGAAGGAATTCCTCTATGGCCAACATTTTTGAACTTCCAAGATTCCAGGCACGTTCTTTCTTTTCGCTTTCACCTTGCAAAATCCATTTATTATAAAATTTATAAGCTTTTTAAATCACACGTCTTTTATTGTCCATCACATCACTAACAAAATCACATTTATTTATTTATTTATTTTAAAAAAACTGTAAAAATCATATTCTTACACAGGTATGCAAGTGTATGTCTGTCTGCTGTGAATTTTTTTATTATTCTATAAATGAAATGCTTCCGCTTCATAATTGTTAAGCATGTTCACAGCCATCTTCAACTCACAGTATTTAAGATCATGTTTCTTAATGTTAAATACTATGTCCACCATTAATGTGTTTTTTTCTATTTAATAATAAGATAAAATATCACTAAACTGACCTTTTCCAGTTGGTCCACCCTGTGCTTCAGATCCTCTGTTGCTGCTTCCTTGTGAATGCCTTGGAGAATAAAGAGTACATGAGATTGCAAATTCTCAACATTATGTTGTTCAAGCATACACCGAGGGACAGTAGATTGGCAACCCACTGAAGAAAACGGACAGTTCACAAGCTTCATTGGACAAACAGTGATACAATGTCTGTCCATCTCACGCCTCATTAGAATATCTGAGCACTTCTGCTCGCATGGAAGTATTTTAAAGGGACATATTGAATCATGAGTTTCCATGTTACCAGAAGTGAATTGGGCATCGCAACCCTCATTTGGACAATCAATAGTCCTAAAACTGCATTGTGGAAGATGCTGAAGAAGCTCTTCTTCAGTGTTGAATTTCTTATTGCAGTGAAATGAGTCCTTGAAATCAACATTCTTAAGCAGAGTTTGGGCAACGGCTTCCCTCCTCCCAATCAACCAAAACCCGTTTATTTCCATTTCTTGTACAAAATCATCTATCCTGTCTTCCCTACTATCACTCAGCACCCACCCCGAAACCCGGCTAAAGAAGTTCCTCTTTGAACTTGAAAAATCATCAATGAAATCAGAAATAATATCAAAAGGATGATCAGATACTTCAGGTTCCGCAACACCTTCTAGAACTACAGCTTCTGCCACAAAAGTTTCACTTCTCTGGGTTAGAGAGTCCACCATCTCTTTTCTAATTTCAACCGCCACCGACCCAGGGGTTTTGAAGATACCTCCCATCGTGTTGTCAACACAGGCTGATGCTAATCCTGGAAGCAAAGCTTGTGCTATCTTGTGAGTTACTTCTGTATCAAAAAGATTGCAATGGTACATAGGACCTCCCTCTTTTACTTCTTCTAGCTTCTCTCGTTCAATTCCAAGATCATTGACCGGAGGATCCATGGTTGAATTTACCTTAAAAACAGTTTTATCCTCAAAAGATTACTCTCGCATATCTAGACATGAATAAGCTGATTGTAGGCCTATATTTTAAATAAAAAAAAAGTATTTAAAATCTGATTGCTGATGAAACTTAACACAATTAACAAAATCTATGAAGAATCAAAAACTTAAAATAGCATTCAAACCTCGGCACAACGCAGTAAATTAAGTCTAAAAGATTGACATTAAACTGGCCAATGGAATGTCTTATGAATTTGAAAGAATAGTCTTCAATATGTGAATAATGTACATTTGGACAAAATTTTTAGGTACAATTGATAGTAGAATTTTCTGAAATATGCAATGAATGAATTTGCTTTCAAGTCCTCAAGTTACTTTTAAATCTCCTAACAGACATGAAAGCCAACATGTTAGAAATTCAGTGATTTGTATTTCATACCTAAAATTTTCTCTGCCTGAACATAAGCAGCCTGTTTTCAAATCATATTAGATAAACTAATTTTTCTTATTCAATTTTATTTAATAATCATCAATGAAAGATCATAAGCGCATAACACATACACCCAAATAGATATATAGAAAGAGAAAGAAAAATCTGATCTGATGGGCAAAAAACCCAATTCAAACACTCTGAAGTCAAATCAGGAGATGGGAACAATGAACTCAATACATTTCTCATCCGAACAGAATAAAATTACAAACTGTATTTAAAGAGTGAGAGATGGTAAAATAAATTAATTTCCAACAGCGGAAAGAAAAATGGGAAAAGCACAGCCCAAGTATAATATAGAAGAAGAAGAAGAAGAAAACAGAGAAATTTTGTGGTGGGTATACCTTCAAATTGAGAAATAATCAATGCCCATTTCACTCAGATCCTTGAAACTAATAATACTATCAATTCTTTCCCAAGAATTTGCAGAAAGCTCCGATCTTTTGTAACTAAATAAATGGAGCATCTGTTTCTAAATTGTAACCGTATATGGCGAATCCTTTTGTTCTCCTTTGACCAAAACTTTTTATAGTTTTATTTATTCTGATTGTTAATTTTAAAAATATTTTATTTTGGTTAAAGTCTCTACAGAAGT
The DNA here is from genome assembly GCA_016801055.1 of Panax notoginseng. Lineage (NCBI taxonomy): Eukaryota > Viridiplantae > Streptophyta > Magnoliopsida > Apiales > Araliaceae > Panax > Panax notoginseng. The sequence goes on along the minus strand of CM029015.1, from coordinate 224,513,471 downwards.
GGAACGGCATTCCCAACATCATACTTTGTCTTGAGGATGGAGTTCTATTTCTTAGTTAACTACTTAACTTTTATTTTATTTTATTTTATATTAGGATCTGTAAAGAATATGTTTAAATATAATTTGCAAGTTATACTTAAAAATCAAAATTAACAATGTTTTTGTATGTTATGTTTGACCTGTGTAGCTTGTCTCGCGTTTAGAGCTTAGGTTTTGGATGTAACTATGTAAGAAAATGATTAAAATTAAATTAAGATAAAAGAAAAATAATAATTAAAGAGAAGTAAGAAAAACTTAACTTTCATATTTAGATTAATATTTTACCCTCATATTAATATTTGTTGTATTTATATGTAACCACTAGCTAACCAATTACTTAATTGACAAAAGAATTTGTGTTTAAAAATATGTCTCAAATATAAGTTTAACTACATAAAATTTTGCATCCGCTAATAAATTATTCAATTTAATTAACTCTTTCTTCACAAACTCGAGAGTCTATTAAAATAATTAACACATCAATATAAGCACAAAAAATAAAATATAAATTTATACTTTTTTCTCTTATTTGACTAGTAAAAATTATTTTTAAATCATTATTTTAAAGGACAAAGTGAGTAATAGATATTATAAAAAAATTAATTTTGTTATTTAATTTTCCGTCTAATAAAATTTAGATTAAAAAAGGTTCCTCTTCATTAAAAAACACAAAAGCAAGGTAAAATAACAAGGTAATAAAACTGGGAAACACAGTTTTAATATCATTAGTTTATTATTATTATTTTCTTTTCTTTTCTTTTGGTGCATAATGCCATCAGTGCATTGTCTACCATTCTCAGTTTCTCAGCATCCTCTGCATAACCCAGAAACTCTCTCTCTCTCTCTCTCTCTCTCTCTCTCTCTCTCATATTATCATGTCTGGCCCTCAGTGCAGTGAAAACCCACCAAATATAGTGTGGTCAGCATTTGGAAAAGGGTCAACTGTGGAGCTTGGAGGCCTCAATACGTATGTTTCAGGATCCTCTGATTCTACTCTTGCAATTCTTCTCATTTCTGATGTATACGGTGATTACCCACTTCATTCTTTCTCTTCTAATTCACTAAAATTGCATCTTTTGTCTCAAATTTGATCTATTTGCACAGATGGACACAATTTCATTTTCTTTTGATTGCCTAAATTGATTGAGAAAACTGCCGCTTTATTTGGTAATTATGTAAGGAGGTGTGGCTTCCTTGGTTTTTCTTTTAAATTTATGCGGTACTCACAATTTGATTATTTGTCTTGAATTTAGAAATTCTAGTTATTTTTGGAAAAATTTGGTATGGTATGATGACACCGTTTTCTAGGTCAAACCAGCTTCCAAATTGGATAATTCTTTATTTCTGGGGATCATTTATTGTATCTCATAAAATTGGAATTTGTTTATTATTCCTCCCATCAAAGATTATATCCTTTAGTTTCTAGTGTAATTAGTAATTGTAGTTTATTTTCAACTACCTCACAGTTTTGTCTCTCTTTCAGGCTATGAAGCTCCAAAACTTCGGTATGATTTAAGCTCTGTCTCTCAGAATTACTGAAGTTGAAAGATTGATTAGATTAGAATAGATTGTTTTTTCCCAATGCCCCCACTTTGGAGGGATATGAGTACGTACAATGAATTACATAATAATCGCACCAATTTCACATTGGCATGAAATGGTGCATATATTATAGCTGTTCATATAATTATTCTATTTCAAGGCGAGACTGATACCGAAATTTTCTTAACGCAAGGAAGCTTGCTGATAAAGTTGCCTCTGCTGGATACTATGTGGTGGTTCCAGACTTCTTTTATGGCGATCCCTTTCTAGCTAACGATGCCAAGAGGCCTCTTGCAGAGTGGTTTAAATCACACGGAACAGTTTGTTTCTGGCTTTAATAACTGAATTTAAGATTCTTGTTTCTTTTAATTTTAAGTAAACCTAATGAAAACTAAAATTATGGCATTGTGACTCTCTTTTTAATTTTTCTGGATTAAAACGGTATGACATCTCTATGAAAACTATTGGTGCACATAAATGCTAACAGTTTTATGTTTCATATTGTTGTTTGTGTTAGGATAAAGGGTTTGAAGATGCCAAACCAGTCATCGAGGCTTTAAAGAGCCATGGCATATCTGCAATCGGAGCTGCAGGGTTCTGTTGGGGTGGTGAGGCTTGTTTTAATTTTTCATTTTGAAGAGTTGTATGGATATCTAGCTAAACAGGAGTGCATCTTAAATCTTTTTCCAGGCAAACTGGTTGCCAAACTAGCTAAGTCTGATTATATACAAACTACAGTTCTGTTGCACCCTACGATGGTCACTGTTGATGATATCAAAGGTATGTGTCAATATTTCTCTGAACATTAAACCTCCAAATGGACCTATATGCTAAAAGAGTACTTCAAAATAGGGTTGTCAATGAGCCAAATCTTGACCTTGATTTGATCTGATCCAATATAAGGCTCCGGCTCATTTATTTGCTGATTGATAAGTTGATCCATTGGATCAATATTTTAAATGGGCTAAATCGTGGATCTGATTTGATTTGGCACACTGATCCACCATACCAACAAACCCATAATATTCCTATTTCTTCTCGTATATCGCAGTACACGATTAAAGCAGTTCTGAAGATTCAAACGCATGTTAACGTCTTTATCCCCTGCTTCTGTTATATCAGTAGTATTAATAGTATTATTTAGAGTCCATAAACTCAACCATACTTTACCACCATCCAGCAGTTCATTAACTGGAGTTGTTGTCAAATCATGCACTGTAACAATTGTTTTATGGGTTTCTTTTGGGGCCCAAATGCTCACTAAAACTTGAAAAAATTGAATTTTTCAGATAGTCAAAGTGAATTTTTTTAGTGAGAGAATGTTAAAAAAAATTAAAGAGAGTAAAAGATTTTAGAGAAATTAAGTGAATTTTTTTCATAAGTTAATATACTTTTATAAATTATAACATTATTTAAATTAACATAATTATACTTTTTTTTGTGAAATGGATCGATTTGGATCATGGTCCGTATTGTTGGATCGAATGGATTATGGGGCAGATCAATGATCCATTACATCATGAATCAAATTACAGATCATGATTTGCTCTGACCCATTGACAACCCTACTTGAATATACACATTTCCCTTGACGGAGGTAGCAGATGCATTAAAGCATCCGCTCATTTTGAACTTCATATTCAGATGCCAAGCGAAATTTTCACGATGCTCTTATGTTGGTATGTGGTACCTATTTGAACTTGTTCAAAATTATAATTCTCCGGTTACCAAGTTGTTGAGAGGGATATACATTATTGCCCTCTTGCACCTTGCGGATTTTTATAAGTTATATAATTAGCATAGTTGCTTTGTAGCTCATTGTTTTCTACGAATTCAGGTATGTTTATCATTTCATAAATGCTAACAAGCAATTTTTCTTTCAGAGGTTAAGGTGGCCATTGCTATACTGGGTGCTGAGTTTGACAAAATATCTCCACCCAAACTCCTTAATCAATTTGAGGAGGTTTTATACACTAAACCTGAGGTAAGGTGTCTCTGGAAAGTCAGAAGCTTGAACTATGCCTACTTGCGGCAATGAAAACAGCCGTTACAATGCATAATACTCTAGCCAATTTTAAAATGACAATGTCGCAGAGTTGAGAAAGTGCTGGAACCACTTGGCATAAAATAAGTGATCTTTTCAATTTGGTATTGACAGGTTGATAGCTTTGTCAAGATATATCATGGGGTTAGTCATGGATGGACTGTAAGGTACAAATACGAAGATGAGAAAGAAGTCAAATCTGCTGAAGAAGCACATGAAGATATGATTGCCTGGTTTAATGAGCATCTTAAAGCAAAGAAGAGGATTCTTGCAAAATTCTAGGCATGTACTTGGTTTTTGTTGGCTGTGAGTTGGGCTGCCTGTACCAGGGATAAACTGGGAAATTGACTTAAAAGTTTCAATAATAAAAATTTATACCAGCAATGCAAAAGTTACTGAAAGATCTAAATGATTTTATTATGAACAATTTTACTGTGAAAACCATTTCAATTATTGTGGACAATTTTATTTCAAAAATGCTTGACACTTGCATCACTTGTGCAAGACTCCATTTATCTTTCATTCACTTGCAGTATACTCGATCATCGGTATAGTCGATCATCTTTCCGGCAATATAATCCAGACTCATTATTGAATTTGTTAAGCACAACATTGGTGGATCTCTAATTAAATATCTGAGTAGAGATATTTCAGCAAATCCTACACTCATCCCTAAATTGGTGAATTTGAAGGTGTCAACTTGATGGGTAGCAATGGAGGTTGGTTTTTTTTTTTTTTTTTTTTTTTTTTGTGATTAAGCTGAGCACTCTACTCAATCCCTAAAGAGAGAATCTTATGGAGAGCGAAGTCCTAATGAAAACACATCCGCACATCCAGAATTCAAAGGCTACAAGCCAGCAAACAGAACATCTACATTGAAGCTGTCATTTTACTACATAGACATTCCACTGAATAATAGTCACATTAATCAATTCTACATGACACTCAAGTCAGAATGAAGATAAAATATAAATGAACTCTTAAGAGATGCCTGAAATTTCAATGAAAATCAATTGTACTGCAAGAATAGCTGAAAAACTACAAGCACTGTAGCTGAATCTTAGCCCCCCCGAGCTTCTCTTCGTGTGGCATCATGTAGCAGCTCGACGTCCACTCCCTCAGGGGGTAGCTGGACATACCTAACAACAGACCCTCGAATGAAGCAGTTCCGCACTGAAAGCTGCCACGTGCAAAAGGTGGAGAGAATAATCAAACTAAACAAAAGCATACGTTTAACATAAAACAAGAAAATTAGGAAAATGCAGGGCCCTCATCATTAAAACTTGAGATATCAAACATAATACGGGTTTCCCAATTATGATTATATGTTCTATTAAGAAGGGGGGGGGGCAAGAATATCTAAGATGGAGAGAGAGGGGCTATATCTACAATTCATACTACTTTGCAAAAAAAAAGAAAAAAAGTCTCAATCCTCAAAACAGAGAAGCTATACAGGTCAAAGCATTCTACCCGAAAAAAACTCCAAACAAATAACTGCAGAACTAAAGAAAGCACGAGACAAAAGATGGAGAGAATGTCTAAGATGGAGAGAGAGGGGACTGCTCTAATTTGCAAAAAAAAGTCTCAATCCTCAAAACAGAGAAGCCATACAGCTCAAAGCATTCTACCCGGAAAAAACTCCAAACAAATAACTGCAGAACTGAAGAAAGCCCGAGACTAAAGATATTTCACATTATAAAAAACAAAAAAACAAAGACATCAATATGCCATTGACCAAAATTTATATCTATCAAATTAGAAAAACGGAACTGGATTAGATGTTACTAACTATAAAGCAACTCCCAACTACATTTTAAATTTTTGGGTTAGGAATTTGCCATCAGATAGTTTAATTTCGTAGTGCAGGCGGATACATATAGGATATTACTTTTTACGCCCCTTTCCTAAAGGTTTTAAAGGTTGACTTTAGGTATTGTCTTTTGTGTATGCAAGTTCCTCACCTCTGACTGATTTTTCCTTCTATAAAACAAGTACTTAAGTACTCTCATATGTCTCTGACACATATCGATCATCTATCACTATAGACACTTGGACCTAATTCTTATCCATCATTCTTTTTTTTTTTTGAAACTTTTATATTAATCAATTATTGCCAGCTCAGCACATCATGACAAGCTTGGTCCTTCGAGTTATTTGACTGTTTTGAGTTTCTTCCAAATCCAATGAAATATGTCAGATGCATGCCAATCATCTAAAGATTCTCAACGTCTTTATCCAATATTTTTACAAACAAATGCAGTCATTTTTGTTTTTGGAATTATCATGTATCACTAATGGAGGAACTAAAATTAATCAGGTGAATTTTAAGAACACCCTAATCCTAGCTCCAAAGACCTTACATGGCATTTACAAGTCATATATATAAGTGCATGGCTTTTATAAATCCAAAGACCACTAATTTGGGGTGAACAATGAAGCATAGGAACCAAAAAGAAGGATAGGTGTACGTAGATCCTCAACATCTCCATTGTTTAGGTTGCAAAAGAAGTGAGGCTCCGAAAAGTGGAACCTCTGTCCTGGATAGAGAAACTGGAACAAGGTTTTGAATCAGAACCTTTAGTTTTATATTTTCATAAGAAGTATTTGGTTATAGACAAACCCTTTCCTTCTATGTCCTCACTAGACTTGCCTTTCTTACACTAAAACATAAGTACTAAAAAACTCCATTCAGAATACTTTCACTAATTGCTTCTATTTACAAACTAATCCCAAATATTACACTCTTTCACTAAATCTCAAGCTCCCTCCATCCTACTTTGGATGTCGTAGTTTCTGAGATGTGTTTCGCACGGTTTTTAGAACATGCCACAAACATATTTATACCTTCTATCCTTAAAGTATTTTTATATTTTTCAATATAGTTGTATATCATAAATTTCCAACTACGCAAGATATATAATATATTAATGTACAAGTATAGTTCAACTATACCTTCGAATCCGTGCCAAAAACAGATCTCAAAAGCTATGACATGCAAAGTGGTACCGAGGGAGAATAATAAAACAAGTAAAATTAGTCCCACATTATAGTAACATACCCCCAAAACTTATACATTGGTGTAATTGTGAATTACCATCATTTGTGAATCCTCCCCTCCCATCCATAAAAATTGTGAGCTTTACTTCTTTTATTTTCTCTCTCCAAGATTCCAGTTTATGCTATAAGTGCACCCTTAAGGAACAGAACCTTCTAACTTCACATGGTATCCACTAAATATTTTAAGCCAAAGTGATATCATCAATAACCTAAGGTAATAGAACTATGAACTTACAAAACTTTCACAAACATCTACTGACAAAATCTGCCAGAAACAAACAAATATTAAAACCCTTACTTCAAAACCCCAAGTAAGCCTACAATTATATATCAAAGAATTAGCCAGCCAAACACTCCATCCTAACACTAATCACACGCGCGAACAATTCACCTAAAAGCTCTAGTTATTTATGTATATCCACAATAAACCTAAAACATTAAAACATTTGTGGGCATAGAGAATATCTCATATTGTTTTTTTATTTATTTAAATAATTCTCAATCCTTCGAATTCAATCATCCAAAACAACAAAATTTCATAATTCAAGCAACTGACAAAAAAAACTACAAAAATCAAAACGTAAGAATTACCATGTGAGGGTATTTGTCTTGATCGACAACCCTAGTATTCTCAAGCTTGATGTTAAGGTACTGATCAACAGAATGCAGTGTGCCTCGAATTGCCAAATCGTTCTTCAATTCCACCGTCACTTCCCTACCCACTAAATCCTTGAAATATGAAAAGAACAACTGCAACCAAAAAACAAAGATAAAAAATAACCAAGAGAGAACCAAAATAATGATTATTGAAATATGAATAAAGGAAAAGAAAGAAGATAGTAAACTCAATTAGCACCATTTTCGCCGGGAAATCCTCTGTCGCTCTTTTCTTTCTTGTGTTTACCCTCTCAGCTACGAGGTGGAATGGAAGTATTTGGGATGCGAAGAACGTGGTAATACTTGAGCTTAATTGCAGTTTAGCCTCAATAGTTATACCTTTTTGTACTTTAGACCTTCACGTTACACTTTTGGCACATAACACTTCAATGTTTTACACAATCATTCACTATCTTCTCTTAATGTGCAATAAAATGTATACATTATGTTACCAAATTATATATACCTAAAAACCATTATTGCTAAACATTTTTTCACATGGACTGCTTAGCCACATACCTTGATTAAAAATATAATGTTATGAGCCTCATTTGATGAAGTGAATATATTGGAATGTGTTAAAACTATTTTAGCATTACAAACAATATAAAGTAAAAAATTTTTAGACTTAATAAAGTGAATAAGTTGGACAAAAAGAGTATCATAAAAAGAAATACGAATAAACCATCTTTGTATTAGTAAATCAGACAAGGGCATAGTAAATCATAAGAGGGCATGAGAAGTGAAGAACACCTTCTTCTTTTTTTGCGTGAGTTGCACAAATATATTCAATTACACAAAATAGTGTCGTTTTTGTACAATAACTAATACGAATATATTTGGCGTTACTCATCGGCCAAATCATATTTGTACATTGCCGCATAGAAAATAGTGTTTGGAGATAATAATTAGAAAATTTCATACTTAACAATCAACAAAACAATAGGGAATGAAAATAATTTTATTTTAGTGCTAATAATAATAAAAATGATCCTTAACTTACCTACACAATTTTATTATTATATCCCTTATTTTATTACTTTAAGGTAAACAGGAAAATGAAAATATACTCAGTATGGTGTATTCAATTAAGAGTTTTAAGGACAAACAATTTTAAACTTGTAACCAATATTTTTTTTAAAAATAATTAATAATTTGTTGTGCTTTAATAATTTCTCATCTATTATGTCCACAGGAAAATATTAAAAGTGCACCATTTGGAAGCTTTTCATTCTAAAAGTTAAAACAAAACACCACACGAATAACTTTCTGAGAAGTTAAAATTTTGAACTTGGAACCAACAATTTTTTTCAAAAAATAATTAATAATTTATTGTATTCTAATAATTTATGTCTTATTGTGAAGTTTAATTTTTACTTTTGTGAGACTTATTTTTTCCTTTCATTTTTTCAATTAGGAGATTATTATTGTTGGTTTGTAAGAACTTTTTCGATGCATAGATTGTTCAGATTTGAGCGTGACGTTGTCAGACAGATTTTTTATTTGCTCATATTGAAAATCTTCTCGTATCTGAATATTTTGTTATTATTTTTAAAATATAACTTTTTTTCAATAGTATATATACAATGTCCTCTAACTGATATTACAAATAACTGGTATTACAAATGATTATTTTATTTGATTATCTGTTATTTTATTTAAAATTATTATCTTTTTAAGTTTTTATAGTGTAATTATTTTATTATTTATAATATTTTAATATATTTCAATGAACGATTAGATTGTTTTATTTTTACAAAAAACTCAAACAGATTGCGGCCCTACAAATTGACAGATGAATTAAATTATCACGGCTGAGAAAAATGAGCGGACTGAATTTACCCAATTTTCTAAAGAATCCAAACAACAACAAACTGTGCATTTTTGTCTTGATTCGGAATTCCAACCTGGATTCTCAACGCCACAAAAATCTTCCTCTAAAAACTACTTGGATCACATAAATCCCAATTTTATTTTGCTATTTCTTTTTGCTACCACCCAAAACCTGGATTTTGTTATAAAATATTTGTGAGTTGAGGCTGATTGGTTGGAAAATGCAATATGCTGTAACACTCGGCACATTCAAGAGGAATTTGGCCTTACAAATTTGATTTCTGAACTGGGATTTCTCTCTCATTCGAGATGGTTAAGCTTTGTTTGATGGCTTCTCAAGGGTATGTTCCTGGGTTTGTCTTTCACCCAGAACAAGGCATGCGCAGGCTCTCCCAGGTAAATTAAAAAGGTTTTATTTTTTCTGGGTCGCTGCTATTTTTTAACATCTGGGTTTATAAATTTCATGTAATTGATTGCTCTTTAATTTATTTTGTTACTTTTTCCTTTGCGGGTTGTTGTATGAAGTAGTTTCATGTTCAATTTTGCTGTAAATGAGCTTAATTTTCTTTATTGGAGGCTGACCTTGTCAGAGAGCAAGGTCAAGTATTGGACTTGTTTATCAGTTGGTTGTACTAGTCTAGCACTTTATGGTTTTTCGTTGTTTTGGTTTCAACATATTAATGTTGGAGGAATGGTGCTTTAGTTTTAATTTTTTATTTTTTTGGGTACTTTGAAGAAGATTTAAAAATATTGCATTAGGTTTTGATATCAAGTACAAGGCCCCATATAAGCTTTTTCAAGTTTCGTCATTGAATTGGTGACAGTCATGGTATCCTACCTAGTAATAGGTTAATCAAACCTTGCCTTCATCAGGGTTGTGGGAGTCTTTGTGGCCTTAGCCCATGCTCTGTAACTATTCCTTTTTTTTATGTTTGGTTATTTATATTTTTAACTTCATTTTTAATTTCTCAAGTAAACGAAGAATCCAGAATCGACTTCGTACCTTACATGTGCTCTATGTAATTCATCTTCATTTACTCCTACTTTCAATTCATATATGTATACTGCTTTTATCAAATACTTGCTCGTTAAATGATTTTGCATTTGAATGTTTTCGCCAGTTCAATGGCTACAATCAACCTTAAATGTGGGTGTGTGTTAATCTCTCTTATCACGTGACTTTGTGACTTTTGTTCCATCTCATCACGTGATGAGATAAATAAACACACTTCACATTTAAGGTTGGGGTAACTGTTTTATTATGCATATTGACTTGTTTTCGCCTCGGTGAAATAAGACTATTCTGAAGAGTTAATTTGGAAATCATTCTTCTTGGTTTCACTTTGTCTTTCTTGTCTTCAGTTATTGCACATTCATAATTATTTAATGTTTCACCACTAGTCAACCATAAACATGTACTATTTCTGCAGCTGGATATTTTTAATATTTTCTTTTGTATTGATTATTATTGGTCTTTCATCTTGCAGTCTTATATGTATTTAAACTTTTTTTTAAAAAAAAGAAAAATTGAACGATACAATATGATAATTGATTAATGATATCTATTGAACCTTTTGATGTGACATCATTTATCAGCAAATTCTGATCAATCTCATTTATTACAGGACTATCAGCCTCTTTTGCTTAGTCCTGAATCAAGTCAAGATGTAATAAGACCAGGCTTGCTTGCAATGAGACCGCATAGCCCGCAGCAGAGTGAACAAACATGGAAATCTACAAGTGGGCTGTTGGATAGTAACCAATTTGTTAGCATTGACTGTACTATTAGAAGGCCTGTACTAATTGATGTGCAAGGTTCACTATATTATTATTATTATTATTATTTTTTAATCTTTCTGCTGCATTTACTGCTCAATGCTAATAAGTTAATTATTTGCCTACTTTGCGGGGGAGCATTAAAAGTACATAACTTTTTGCATTTCATCTCATTTTTTAAAATGAGCTACATTCATGGCATGTATGAGATAACTTTTGTAATTAAACTTATGCTGACATTAAATCCATTTCTCTTTAAGTTTTGTAGTTTTCTTATTCTTTTTACATTTTTTAATAGCTGATATGGTGAAAAATCACCTTACACGCCTTACTGTTTTCATCACAGACACTCGGCCAAACTCAATACTTTTCAGCTTTGGGATTGCCAAACAATGCACAAAGCAATGGGAAATATTAGAATTCCTCAAGTCCGGATCAAGTGAAGTGGAAAGAGGTGAACTGAATCTATCCATACTCGCTGATTTGACAGGGATTCAAGCAATGCCAACTGAAATATCTCAGCATCCGTTTGCATCTGATTATCAATTATGTTTCCATAATGCTGAGTCTCAGCCTACTATTTTTTATCCAAGTACCGAATTTTATTTTGAGAAGCCGCTTTTGGACTTGGTTGGGAATTTGGCTCATAAGTCAGAATTTATGGTGCACTTGGATGACCAAGTTGCGTTTGCTGGTGCTCGGACTGAGATGAAGGATATACTTTCCATTATTGCTGAATTTTACTTGTCAAAGAACTCAACAAAGTGGAGAAAACAGTCACTGCTGGTCCCACAGTTTGATAGGTATTTATGCTCCTCTACTTATCAACACAAGAATTGGAATTCATGCTTCTTTTACTTTAATCAAAACTTCATCCATTTTGAAGCATATACAGTTATTTGGATGTTACTAGATGCGTAAACACACTAATATTTTAGCGATGTCACAGTTCTACTCATTGATTATTGAAATTATTCCAATTGATTGTGATCGATTTACTTTACTACGGTTGAGGATCCTAGGGGTACACCCTAGTTACAGTTATATTCAGTTTTCCAATTGTTTTATGCAAATTCAAGCATTTAGAATCTTGTCTTAAGAATAAAAAATGTCTCCATATTACCGTATTGATACTGAAATTAATTAAATTTATGTCTTTTTAAGTATAAAACTATAGTCTAGTAAGAGTGTGTGTGTGTGTGAGAAAAAGAGAAAGTGACGTTGGGATAATAAGTTACAAATCTTGCATGATGTCACCCAATACATGTACTTGATTGTGGTGTGTGTCAATACTGTCATGGGGATGAACCCATCTGAGATGGGCTAGCCTGCAGTTGCAGAATCAAACTAAACCTAATCTCTCTCTCACTCTCTTATATTATTGCAAGTTGTCTTGTGGGCACTTTCCTTTACAAACATCTATAAGGGAAAGAAGGCTTTTTAAATTTCTATAATTATTTGGTTGTTGTGCTCTAATTTTTTCCATAGAATTTCTGACCTTGCTATCATTATACTGAGCAGACTGGAAGGCAATAAAGCCAGGGCTAGTATTCATGGATCTTTGAAGCTTGAAACGATGAATGTTGTTCCTCTAAAGAGGTAATCTGATGACAATGTATTCATGATAACTTAATTTTGCAAATACTTATCTGTTAACCAGGTGTCCTGTGTTTTGATTTCTGAAATGGGTAGTTACCCAACCAAGTAAAATAAATTCAAAAACATTAAGTATTAACTTTGAGATAGGAATGTTAGATAATCCCCGAGATATTCCATTGAGATGAAAGGATGTGATTATCCAATTAGCTTTGTAATTCTCTACTTGACATGGTTCGTGTATTTGGGGTTGACTGACTTAGGATTGCTAAAGAGTTACTGAGAATGAATGAGAACAGCTATACCAGATATTTAGTTTGAAACTAAGCAAAATAGCTTTTGGATTGTTGTTTTCCTTCCGTCTGCCGAAGTGCCAGAAAGAAATTCTGGGGCTATACCCATTCAGGATTGTGCTATGTGGACCACATCTATGATTTTATGTTTATGTATCATAAAGTGACTCATTTTAGGTCATGTTAAGCGTGACATTCTTGGGCATTTACCTGCATTAATATTCTTAAAACCAGAAGATAGTCCAATCCTTGCTGGTTTGTAAGTTCTACTAAGCATTTTTTGCTTAATACCTTACTGAGGACTGTGATGCCTTGTCTTACATATATTGTTTTTTACACAGTCCTCAAAAAACCAGACTCAGGCCATCGCCAAAAAAGAAGACCAATCATAAAGCAGGCAAAGAGAGGGAGCTCTACAGAAAGAACTACTTCCATTCGTGTGAGAGTCTTTTGTCGATCATAGTTGACAAGAAGCGGCATGGAAAAACAGCAATCCTGGAGCTGAAGAAATCTGGTCCTGAGTTAACCCAGGTCCTGACCCAGTTTTCTGCCAGCATTGCCGGGACTGGTCTTGCTCTTATTTTCTCTGTTGTCAGTAAAGTAGCTAGCGGTAGGGTACCATTCTGTACATCAAAGCTCCTGAATACAGGATTGGGGCTCGGACTGGTGTGGCTTTCTTGGGCAGTGAATAAACTGAGGAACACCATTATCCATATCAGCAAGAATTCTGGCAAGTGGGTTGTGAAGGAAGAAGAAATGATAAAGGATCTGGATAGAAGTGTTAAAGAAGTTTACGTCAGAGCTGCAACAGTGATGGTAGTTATGGTGCTGAGGCTTGCATGACCTAAAGGTAAGATCAAACTATTGATTAAGGAGATGATAAATGAATGTATTGGGAATGTGCATTCTAAGCCGATAGATGACGAGGGGCATGAGTTTAGTTGACAATAGGGGTTGGCTTGAGGTGGATTAGTGTATTGTAGAAAGTCAGGTGATGGGGAAATATCTGATTCTTGATCCTAAGCCAATTAAAGAAACATGCATCAAGCTTACATGAGCTCAGGGTCTGTTTGATCATCAATCAGCTGAAGTTTTGCGGAGGATAACATTTTGTAATTTGGGCTGTAAATTTTATGGAGGATAGATAATTTTGGCGACTTGTGAATGAAATACTTATGTAGTGTATGGAAATAAAGGTAATTTTTTTACGGCCAAGTCTGCCTATTAAATACCTTCCGAGAAGAAAACCATTGTAGCGAATTGTTTCCTTCTCTGGGACTGACTTTGGCGTCTCAATACCCCTACCCGGCTTGCTACTAAATCAAACCTTCCCTAAGTTACCAACAAATCCTGTTCAGTTTATAACTTGGGAGTTGAGTTTCCTGATCATTTCTTGGCAAATGTCCGTGGGCAGAACCTTTCTTGGCAAAGGCTTCCTCCTAGCTTTTCCATTTTATTTATCCTTTCTTGAAGGAATCTGGCACGAGTGGACTAGAAAGATTTTATCTTATTCCTCCTTTAAACCTTTTCCCAACTTGCCTTGATCCATTGTCTTTGCTTTAGGTGCCTGGAACTCGAAGTTTTGCTGCTTAGTTCGATTTCTTAATTACATTTTTAAATTGTTTCTAAAATTCTAAATACAAATAATTAGTTATTTTATATTAAATTCTAAAGTTTGTCTTATTAATAATTTTTAAATTTGTAGTAATTTTTTTTATTACCTAAACATCTTTTGGTTTTTTTTTATAATTGATATAAGTAAACATTTTTATTAAATAATTAATAAATAATAATGTGTACTTGTTCACCTCTAAATTCTAATTTAATTAAAATAATTTTTATATTTTCATAAAATTTTTAATAATAATTGTTGGATTATTATAATTTATCCCTAATAATTTAATAAATTATAACCCATGACTTATTGAAATTGTCAAACCGAGATAGAGAAAGAAAAATCAAATCATTAGTGTACGTATCGAGACTTAATAGAGTAATAATCATTAAATAATTTATTCAATAATTTCAAAACCTTAAAAAACTATACATAAATTTGAAGATCGAAAATAAAAACTAGATATTAAATTTAAAAATTGTAAAAAGAACTGAATATTAATTGAAAATGACAATAAAACATATACATTACTAATATTAAATTGTGAGTTTTTGATAATCATGTATAATTGCTTGAAATGGTTAGACCTTGAAGAGTTGAAAGGCTATTGATATTAATATTTATAAATCAAGAATTTCTAAGTACTTGCTAACTTTTTAACTTTAAACTTTTAAACTTTAAGTTCTAAGTATTGATTTTGGTATTTTTGGATGAATGATGACTACAATATTTGGTATAATTTTTAATTGAATACTTACTCTTAAAGAAGACATTTTTAGTATTTATTTAACTTTTTTTACTTTAGAGTTCTAAGTTTATATTCGTGAACAAGTTTGTATTTCGTGAACAAGTTAGTTTTCATTAACAAATTAGTATTTGTGAACAAGTTTGGTTGTAGTGTGTTTAATTTATGTTCGTGAACATAATTTGTATTCGTAAACATAGTTTGTGGATCCGAAATCGTACATAGCTGATGATTCAATCATATTACTCGAACATGTTCGAGTTCGACAAAATTCGGTTCAATTCGTTTCCAGGCCTACTCCTAAGTAGCAGCAATAAATTTGATCAAAATCATACTCGTTAAAACCGTCGATGTCAATGATATTTTATATAGACTACAAAAGTTACACAGATTAATTTTGTTTTTCCAGTTTATTTAATTTCATAGACATCAACTCTTCAATAATGCCATTGAACAATTATCCCATTAAATGAAAACCTCGTGTATGTTACAAGCCAATAAATTTGAAGACATGTTTCGCTTTTCCTCGCGTTTCCTACTCTGATGAAACAAGCAGACAAGAAAAAAAAACCTGAAAGACCAACTGCCAATCCATTTCAGCTCAGTACTTTTGAAACTACACCAGCTCCAACAGTTCTCCCTCCCTCCCTCAAGGCAAATCTTTGTCCTGTCAGAAAACAAGCAGCAAATTGAGCTATTTACTCTTTATTTTTAGAAACTTACTGAACATATCCACAAAACTCAATTTGTGTTTTGTTGGGGGTAGAGGAAATTACTGGTCAGCTCCTACATTGACATGGCAATATATGAGAGCTGGGATAAATAAAGGGCACTTCAAATTCTACAAAGAAAAACCAAGAAAAAGGTTTATGGATCATGTTGAGAGACACACAAGTGTTCTTTTGACGTTACACAATTACATTATCTGAAAGTGTGAGCTAGGAGCACCAGAAGGGCATCCGAAGCAGTGAAAAATGGTGACAAAAAATGTAAGTAAGCTGACCATGCACTCCAGCAAACATAACAAAACATGTAGCTATTGCTTTCTTCTTTTAACTGTATAGAGTACTTCCATAGTGATACCAGTCGAACAAGAACATATAACATCCTTGTGATAACAATTTTTTTTTATTTAAAAAAAATTAATTATGCAATGCCACTTCATATAGCTATTGGCTTCTTTTAATTGTATACTACTTCCATAGTGATACCAGTCGAACAATAACATATAACATACTTGTGATAACAATTTTATTTAATAAAAAATTAATAATGCAATCCACTTCAAAGTCGAGAAAAATAAAGAGTCACAAATCATATTCGAGCCAGTAAATATTGAAGACACAATTAAAGTATTAGTTATTTCTGACTCTGAAAAATGACATCTAAACACACCTGCATCAAGAGGAACTGGAGTGATCAGCTCAAAAACAGCAGTTACATTGTCCCCAGGCATAACCATCTTGATATTGTCAGGCAATTCCACTTTACCAGTAATATCTGCAGTTCTCAGGTAAAACTGTGGTCTGTAGTTTGAGAAAAAGGCAGTATGCCGACCACCTTCATCCTTTGTAAGGACGTATATCTCTGCTTCAAACCTTTTGTATGTTTTCACAGAACCAGGTTTTGAAATCACCTAGGTAACAATAATAGACCAAAAGATAGCGAAGCAATTTTCAAGATCCAACTTCACAGTTCAAGGACAAAAGTGCAGTTCCACAGATAAATGGGAGTAAAATTTTCAACTACAGTAATAGATTTCAGATATTACAGAGTGTTTTCAGTTTCATCATATGCTACAAAGTAATAATTTCCATTTCCAATCCATAGTTCACTTTCTAGATATTACAGGGTGTTCAATAAAATTATGCATGTCTACCTTGTACCTTAAGCAGCAACTGACCATAACAATATGTTAATAATGATGAAAGATTTTTCAATAATAAGAACATTAGTGTAGCAAAAAAAGGATAAAAAAGAAACTCCAACGCCCTCGAAGTTCAGTCGGTTACAGCATCTGTTCAGTAAGTGGGGAGGTCTTGAGTTCGACTCACAAGGCGAGCATGTAACAAATAATTTATTACTTATACAAAAAGAAAAAAGAAAACTCAAAAAGGGATTATGATTCCAGTCGGTTATTTGAAATCTAAAAAAGCTACTACAACTAATTACAAGACGAGTACAACTAAACATCTGGCTACAGGTTCAAATATATAATTCAAAGTGGCAAGAATAGTGCCACTTACCTGTCCTCGTTGTATATCATCTCTTTTTAACCCACGGAGAAGAAGACCCACATTGTCGCCGGCCTGGTAAAATATAAGAACTTGTAATCCGTACAGAAACTTTAATATAGTGAAAAGAGCTCAAGTCAGTCACTTACTTGTCCATTATCCAATATTTTCTTGAACATCTCAACACCAGTCACTGTAGATTTTAGATTACCCTACAATGGAGATCAATGTCAAAAGCCATTGCTCCTAAGCAATGTCAAATCATGCTTCTAAAAGTGTATTTAACAAAACATGACCCAGAACTCACCTGCATCAAACCCGAAATCTCAACATCCTCGCCAACTTTGATTGTTCCTTGTTCAATACGCCCGGTGGCAACAGTTCCACGTCCCTTCAAAATCATAGTTACATTGAGATTATACTTGGATAAAACTATCCTTCTTCAGATGAAAGAAAAGAGTTTCGTTAGGAGGAACCCCAAAAAAGACACAGAACCAGCTATTTCTCCAAAAGAATCTCTAAAACGACGTAGTTTTAATAAAGAAGTGCTATTTAAGAAGAATGCTAGATAAAGGGAGTGCTCTTGATCTTTTTTGTATATATATATATATAGCTTGACTATACAGTTTAGCAGAAAAAAATAGAGAATCTCAACACAAAAAATTGCTTCATTTTTTAAAACTTATTTCACCGTTTTATATCCAATAATATAAGTCGTCACCGATGTTCTAAAAGACGCTAGACGGGAGGCCAGAGGGCCTAATGCCTGCGAGATTTTTTATTTTAAGTCAATTTTAATATTTTATCCGAACAAAACAATAATATAAAGAAAAACAATCTATAATAAAGATAATAAAGACTTTTGCTTAAAGTTCAAACACGTATCTTTAACGTATTAGTTTTATTCATAAACAAGATTGATATTAAATAATAAATTTAAAATTTCAATAATTCAATTCAATATTAAAACATAAGAAACTAAACATTAATTTAAGAATTATATTGAATTAAACTAAATATTACAAATGTATCATCATTTATATAATTTAAAGTTGGTACAAGTTCAAAAAATTACAACTATAATAAAATTATCTATTTTAACTTGATCTTGTTCACTTCTTGTAGTGATTTGATATGCTACAACATGCATTATGAATAAGGTAAATCATTAGAAAAAATAAATATATAAAGATCTGGTTTGGGTAATTATTAAAATTAAAAAAAATCTCTACCTAGGCCCCATCTAATTTCCTGGAGTGATTTTTTGGCCTAGGCGAGACGACGGGGGGTCTAGCTCCTAGGCGGGCAGCTGCCTTTTAGAACACTGGTCGTCACACTGTTTTTAGCAGGTGAGATGTGAAACAAAAGCCATGATAAATTATTAAATAAAAATAGCCTCTACTCCTTCCGACCCAACATATAAGATCAACTTGTTAAATGCGTCTACGTACCTGAATTGAGAAAACATCTTCAATAGGCATCAAGAAAGGCTTGTCAAGTACCCGTACAGGGTCAGGAATGTATGCATCTACAGCATCCATCAATTTTAAAATAGCCTTCTTTCCTATTTCTTCATTTGTTCCCTGTAAAGCGGATAGTGCTGAACCTCGGATGATAGGAATATCATCTCCCGGGAACTTATAAAAGCTGAGAAGCTCTGCCAGAAAAAAAATCTTATGCTAAGGCCTATAATTGTAGTTATGTTATAATCAACCAATTCCTTGATATGCAAAACACGCAGAACTCAAATATAACACAAGAAAACAAATGGAAGAAAAAAAGAATACCTCGGAGCTCCATTTCCACCAGTTCTAATAGTTCTTCATCGTCAACAGCATCAACTTTATTCAGGAAACACACAAGTGATGGCACACCAACCTGTATAGTGCATTAAAAAAGAAACCCCATGCTCACAAGTGCCCCTAACAACATGCAGGTTAAAATTGTTGTACAAGCTATTAAAATAGACGCCCACCTGACGTGCAAGCAAAATATGTTCCTTTGTCTGTGGCATAGGTCCATCAGGGGCAGATACAACCAGAATACCACCATCCATTTGGGCAGCTCCAGTAATCATGTTCTGCAAATCAAACATATCCATAACAAAGTTCACCAAGTACATAACACTGACAAAACGTAAAAAATTTACCGACAACTGAAACATAAAGACTTCATACTTGTACTGGATTTACACTAAACAAGTTGTAAAAATGCTGGAATAAACTTGCATTACAAGCACATTTTGGGTTTTCACTGAAATTTTTTACAACTAAGACATGCAAGACAGTCATTTTTTGGACAATAAGAAAGTCATGATAATGAGTACTCTTATCAGATAATTACTACATTTATGGTTTCAGTCAATTCAAATCACTAGCCTCACTGTTGTCACAATCCATATGCATAACCAGGATAGTGAACATATTTTATAGTGCTGGTCTGAGGGAGGGTGAGTAATAAACCTAAAACTGCAATGCTTCAAAATATGGTGAATGAGCGTAGCAAGGCTTAAATCAATATTTGCTCTCACAGAATATGTAGAATGGATTTTTAGCACTTAAACAAGAGAACGCCAAAAACAAACAGTTGTCGTGCTTCTGCCAACATGGACAATGCTAGCACAAAATTAAAGCAACAATAATCTTGTTGGAATAGTTTATATTTTCTTTTATTTTTCTATGGCCGCTTAAAAATTAAGTAGCAGTTACGTCAGCAATATTGGTAGCATAGCAAGCCAGAAAGGGAAAAATAGATTAAAGTTGTAACTATATTGGGACAATAATAAACACGGTAAATTCTCTTATTCCAGGTATTCACATTTCTTCTTTCCATTGTTTTGTCATGGGTTGGGGTAAAATTAAAACAGTACCATTTCAAATTCAATTTAACAAATATAATGTGCAGAGCTATTTATCCAAGAAACAAAATGGATCAGACAGCGAATTTCAATTCAGAAATGTGCCACACTGCCAGCAACTTCACCCAAGGTCACCTAAACTCCAAAGTTAGTTAGACTTATCATACCTATTTAACATGGAAAGATGACCATCCCAAAATCCTGTCAAATTTTTTGCATTTTTTACAGTAAATTTGGCAACCCTGAACAGAAGCCAAGCACAGATACTTTCAGGTTCAAACATGTATGGACTATATTAGTTGAAGTCATTTGACGCAACAGATGAAATATTTACATTCAGAAATTAAAAATAGCAGATTTTTCCAGCATATAAACAGAAACACCTTCATCCACCCAAAAAAGAAGGATGATGGAAAATTCGAAACGATAACTTTCAACTTTTAGTACAGCCGAACCAAGCTTTAATAATACAGAACACTGGTCATACAAATGTCACTTGTGGAGAGCTGAAGCAAATGAATTCAAACTGTCTGGCTAAAGGGAAATCAATAGCACTAGGCCCTGTTTGCTTTCAGGAAATTTCCTAGTTTTGGTTCAGTTTTCTGAAATCTGAAAATTGGATAAACAGCAGAAAACTAGTTTGGTTTAAAAAAAAGCGGTAAAACTAAGGAAAATCCACTGTAGTTGGCATGTTTTA
Organism: Panax notoginseng; assembly: GCA_016801055.1. Lineage (NCBI taxonomy): Eukaryota > Viridiplantae > Streptophyta > Magnoliopsida > Apiales > Araliaceae > Panax > Panax notoginseng. The sequence continues at coordinate 224,492,486 of CM029015.1, read as the reverse complement.
CTTATTACACTATTAAACTTTTAAAAATTCAAATTAACCCCATTGAACTAATTAAAATTTTGAAATTTCACCATTCCGTTAATAAGATTTGACGTCCATTAAATTGGCTCAGATTCTTTCAGACAAAACTAAGGAAAACCCTATTATAGTTGGCACATTTTACTTATTACACCATTAAACTTTTAAAAATTGAAATTAACCCATTAAACTAATTAAAATTTTGAAATTATACCATTCTATTAATAAGATTGGATGGGTGTCAAATTGACTCGGATTTTTTCAGACGTGGCTTCAAATTTACAAATCAACCGGAATTACCCCATAGATATCTACTTCAAATTTATCAAATTGATGAAATTAATGATGTTATTTGGCAAAATTAAATATACTCAAATTTGATTCCTTTTCTTGATATTCAATTTGTTCAAATTACATCATTAATTTGATAAATTTTATAAAAATTTGAACGTATATACACCACCATTTTTATAGACAAATCAGAGAATGGATTTAGAACCCTAACTACTATAATAGGTATGTTTTCTTCTCCATTTTACAAATTTTCTCTTTTCGATTCTCCTCTGCCTATCTTTTGCAATCACTACTTTTACTACCCTAGTCGTCTCTATCGAAACCCCAATTCTATTTACCAAAACATAGCCCCATTATCAGCTCCCAACACCCAAAATCAACCTTTATTTGCCTAATTACTAACACCCAACCCCGCTGCAATATCAACCCACATAGTATAGATCAAAAAAAAAGTGGAGCAAAAGTGAACCAGCTCGCAGCGCACCCAACACCGTCGTTAAAAGCTTCAACACTAAAAGAGCTATCTCAACCATAAGGAGACTCCAACGTCGCCACCACCACAATGAGTCTCCACTGTTGTCGTCGCCACCACCGCCGCATGGAGCCTCCACCATTGCCTCACCTTGTGCCACCGCCTTCTACACTTGGTAAGTTTTCTCTTTGCGTATTTTATTTAGGCATTGGAGACGTGCTTGGGACATAAGTTGATTTTACTTCCTAATACACGTAGGAATGACATGTCATTCTCTTTTCTGTTTTTATTAGCCACGTCTGAAAAAATATGAATCAATTTGACGAACGTCTAATCTTATTAACAGAATGGTTTAATTTCAAAATATTAATTAGTTTAATGGGGTAATTTTAATTTTTAAAAGTTTAATGGTGTAATAAGTAAAGCATGTCAACTATAGTGGGGTTTTCTTAATTTTGCCTGAAAGAATCTGAGCCAATTTGATGGACGTCCAATCTTATTAACGGAATGGTTAAATTTCAAAATTTTGATTAGTTCAATGGGATAATTTAAAATTTTAAAAGTTTAATGGTGTAATAAGTAAAACGTGTCAACTACAGTGGGATTTTCCTTAGTTTTGCCACACAAAAAAACTAAGGAAAGTTTTATTATTTCAACCAAATTTTGACAACTCATTTAACACATTTTGAAATTTTCTACGAACTTGAAAAGAATGGCTCATTATAGGAGAACTTTCATAGGATCTAGTGTTTTTCACAATTCATACAATTAGAGTCTCTCCTTCAAGCAACAATCAAGTAATTTATTTAAAGTCAATCATAGTTTTTTCTTGCCCGCACGCCTGCACGCACCCACGCACCCATTGTTTCTCTGCCTTTCTTGCAAATTTTAGAGTTGTTCTTAGTAAAATGTCTTCTCCAAAACATTCCGAGGTTAGACGCACAAAAAGGGTATTGTGCTCTTTCCATCTCATGCAAATTCATGTAGTGATACTCCTAGCCAAAAAAGAACTTTGGGCTGCTCCAAAACATTTAGAGAGGTTAGACGCAAAAAGGGTATTGTGATCTCTCTATCCTTTGCAAAAGTATTCATGTAGTGATATTCCTAGCTACCGACGAACTTCAATTAGGTAGATTGGGTTAATGTAACAAGTCAATAAGCAATTAAAGGGGGCAAAGATAATCCCCAATTTGGTAATAAAACTACCTATCTATACAAGGACTGAAATAAGTTCAATCACCAACTTTCAAGATCCCTTTCCATTTTCACCACTTATGATGATCCTAAGAAGTATGAATAAACATCTTTCAATATAAGGTATTGGCACGGTTTGTGTTGTGGTGATGAGTTAGTTATCTGTTGCTTTTAGTCATTTTTTCCTCATAGTTGTCTGAATTTACGCAATACATATCGTACGATACGATACGTCGACAATTTGGTATGTATCGTAGGATGAATTTAAAATGACATCATATCCTACAATTAAGTTACAATTCGATACGATTCTTACGAAACGATACAATGCACGATATTTTTTAAAGTTAGCAACTGACTTAAAAAAGGTTTTATGTAGAACCAAATGAGTAAAAACAAAACTTTAAACCCTTCTACCATTTCAAATGAAGAGGTTTTTTTTAGTATCACTCTTTAGAGTTTTATATCTTTTTTAGAATGTCGCTCTATTTTTCTAATGTAACTTTCGATAATTACATACATAAATCTCTACTTGTTAATTTGAATTATTCTCTTTTGTTTTATAGAGAAAAGGTGAATTTGAATTTTCGTTTTTTCTTATTACTCTATAAAGATTACTAAAACAATATCTAATAAATCATTTAGAGTATTTTGGTTACTATCTAACTGTAAAAATTTATTTTTAGTCTATAATAATATTTAATTGACTACTTTTATACATAGTCAAGCTAATATGTATTGTCCAATAAATTGTGTTATATATTTTTAAATATATATTACCACATTTTTCATTTCATTTCTATATCTTACGATACGATTCACGATACAATATATGAAACACGATATGAGGTTTTTAAATTTCGATACATGATACGATTCATAATTTGACAACTATATTTTTCCTGTACAAGACCTTGGTTCACTAAAATCAACATGGCATGATGATACCAAGAACACAACATGTAAATATAGTATCTATAACATTGAATTATGTTCTTTCTACAAGACTTATGGATACTACTTACTTTAACATAATCAGCATGGCCTGGACAATCTACATGGGCATAATGCCGCTTAGCAGTCTCATACTCCACGTGGGCCTGCAATACAATAACGATACAATAAAAACATTGCCTAGACAAGTTCATCAAAATGAGCAAAAGGAATCTGAACTGAGGGAATTAAGCAATCCGACCGTCGCAATTGTGATGCCTCTCTTTTTCTCTTCAGGGGCCTTGTCAATTTCATCAAAGGCAACAGCTTTGGCTTTTCCTTCTTCAGCCAGTACCTAAAGAAGGCACATAACCATCTCAAAGGCCGGATAACTAAAAGTACATTTCTTAGATGACACATATGTCGAAAGAATTTTACATGTTCACAATATGACATTCAAGTAATAAATAAATAAATAAAATAAAAGACAAAAGATCAAAGAACAAGTCCAAACCCTTGTAATTGCAGCAGTTAATGTTGTCTTTCCGTGATCAACATGTCCAATTGTTCCTACATTCACGTGAGGTTTTCTGCAAGCAGCAAGAAATCAATCAGTTAAGATATTCAAGTTCCAACTCCTCCTTTTCTTTCCTTTTTACTTGTTACTTTCATTAACCTACCCATTGCATAAACTTCTAAAACAAATATTCCTATCTATACATAGATATAGACAGTTTCCAGCTGAGAAGCATGGATACAACTACGATACAGATAATGATTATTCGTACTTATCAAAAGATGGACACAGATATATCAAAGCATACATTTAATATATATTTTTCCACATATTAATAAGGTACAGATATTTATGAATTATGATAAAGACCCTCCCTTTGAAATGCATAAAAGTGTTTACTTAACTTATCTTCACATAAAGTACACCTGCTTTGTTTCCTTCAAGCATTTCACTCCTTTTATATTAAAAAACATTTCTGGATGTCAAATCAACATACATTTAAGAATTAAGAGTTCCCTAAAAATATGTAGCAAGTTTCCTAATAGAGAACTCTATCGTTTCAAATTAGAAACACCCAAAAATGTAGGACAAAGCACTGGAGAGTACCAATCTACTACGTGGATAGGTGTTCCCAAAAATGAATTCCAAAATTTTCATATCATAGCACAAAATACATACATTCTCCTCATGAGTTTTACCAATAGCACTACCCAAATTGCTAAGAAAGATTTTATCTTTCACATTGTTTGAGCCACAGTTTGGCTCTAGCATCACAAGTTCAGATAGCCAAATTTTCAACTAATAATACAAATTTCGACTCAGAATCAATAACTAGGCACTTCAAAAATGCCACAAACAGTACCTTACTCACTTCAACTTATTACAGTATTTGCACTAACAAAATCAGAAGAAGAAAGATAAAGATCTACCTAACACCAATATAGCAAATGTTAAAAAGATGACCATACCATATCAGTGTGGTAAATTTGTGAGCTTTGAAACTTACGTTCGAGTGAAGGTGGCCATGGATCTCCACCATGGGAGATAAGTAGCAGTCTCGTTTGCAGAAATCGATTCAGAGACGGATAAGCTAGAAGAGATAGATCCTCGACAACATGAATATACGTGAGGGGACAGAATCAATCGCCTTGAATTAGGGTTTCTGAAAGCTATAGAAGCCATGGACGACGAAGTGAATAGTGAATACACAGACTAAATTTGATGTTTTGGGGTTTCCAGAGGGTTTTAGGACTTTCTGGGTGTTATCTTAGGCGGCTTAGAAACGACGTGGATTGGACCGGAGCTTACTTCGTGCTGGTTGGGCTTTCTCTGGACCCAAATTTCCATGACCTTTACGATCATTCCCTTAAATTTACCCGACTAAAGGCCCATATCAAAGCTGCATATGCTTTTTTATTTGGAAATTGTTGTTTCTAAAATTTGATATTTTCACAAATTTTATTTATATAAATGTGAATTTTATTTATTATTCAAGATGAGTTTTGAAAAATTATCAAATTTATTTATAAAAATATCAATTTTGTTGTTGTTGTTGTTGTAATTTGTGTTTTAATTATTTTCTCATAACACCGTGACTTGCAGTTTATTTGAAGTATTTTATAAATTTTTTCAGAAAAGCTAAATAATTAAAATGTAATTATAGTTTATATATTTTTCTTTGAGGTCACAAGAGATGAGAGATAATTTACGTTTTTACATAAGTTATTCCTTAAAATAACATTATTTTGAGGAAAAAAAATAATATACATGCTGACAAATATGTATAAATTTGAATTACAATTAATAGGAAAGCATACGTAATAAAATTGAAAGAATTAGGATAAGACCATTTTTAACTCCTATCACTATTATAATTATCTGAAAATTCTATCAAAAGATGACAATTATCTTTGAAAAATTATAAAACATTATTTGTACACTACGTGAGGATTTAATTTTTTATTAGAGGGTGTATTTATATATATAATCACACAAAACGATACCATTTTTGAGTAATATCTTATTATTATTTTTTACTAATTTCTACACACTCACCTAAAAATTAAATATTTAACTTTATAAATATTATAAGACAAGAATTATCATCGGTCCAAAAGCAATACAACTGTAACATTCCCTTCGTATACAATGTCTCTCACCTTTTTTTTTAAATTCACATTTTTCCTTATAATTTATTAAATATATATTTAATTTATTTGGCAACCGCAACTATAACAAATTATTATCATGATAATTATGTTTTACACAAGTTGTGCGAAATAAGATGTTCAAGTTTATCGAATTAGCTGCTTAAATTGCATAAGCTATTTTAAATAAAGTTAAGACAGGAGCATTACATACATAAATACTCCGGCTCTCTTCTCCTTCACCTTCCTCCACCTTCTCTTCTACTCCTAGCTTCCGATTCTCCCTCTGTTCTCCATTTCATCTCCATTCATGTTTCCCCTTATAATACCTCCATATCCATCTTCCCGAAATTGATTTTTGCAGTCTGAATCGTTTCTAATAAAAACCCTAATTGTTCTTCATCGATCAGTTTCAGTTGATGTCTTATTTTTGCCACAATGCTTGAAAGTTAACTTTTTCTTCTTCTTTTTTTTAATAAGTTTTGGTCCTTTTGGAGCTGTTAAAGATGGTTCCTTGGGGTGGAGTCTCCTGTTGCTTGAGTGCTGCAGCTCTTTATCTTCTTGGAAGAAGCAGTGGAAGGTAAATTAGTGTTTCGTGCCTTGAAATTCGATTTGGTTGATTTAGTTCTATTGCCAAATTTATATCTTTTCTGTTTTCATGGTCTAGGGATGCAGATGTTCTCAGAACCGTCACTCGTGTTAATCAATTAAAAGATTTGGGTAAGCCCCAGTTTTATAATTATTTTGCGAGGGTTTATCTTTTTGAAGTTAAATTCCTTTACTTTTTCCGAGCAGAATATCATTAACTCGTGTGGATAGTTGATGCATATTGTGCCCATCTTAGTTAGACCTCTTCACAACTAATCAATGCAGTTTACCTTTCAAATCTTTATGGGAGTTTTCTCGAACTATCAAGTTTGGATGAATAAACTTGGAAAAATTATAGACTATAAAAAACATAGGCACACTAAAAATTCATTAGAAATAAGTATTCTAACTAATGCCTGCCATTCATTCTTTTCTCAGCTGCTATGACATTTGGAGGCTGGCGATATATATTTCCTTATCATTTGTATTTCATTTTGTAGGAGTGAAAATTTGTCAAGCATAATAACAAATACTCCCTATGTGTTACAAAAGGAGTCCCATTTGTCAAAAAAAGTTATTCCACAAAAAGGGTCCACTTTTTAGTGATAATAGTATAAAATTCGCAAATTTTGCAAAATGAGGCTCTTTTTGTGGAACGGAGGGACTATTAGGGAATATAAACGTGTTTCGCTTTTTGTATGATTTGGTGAGTAGGAAAGGAGGGAGAAGGGCAAAAAGGTTCTAGACAATGGTGTTTCTTGAAGAGAAACAAAAAGTTCAACTCTTTTCTATTGTTTATTTTCTCTTTTGGAACAAAAATTGGAGAATGTAGTAATTCATAGGGAAAGTCCAGTTACAGCTGCGACTTTACTTTAAATTTGAAGTGAAGTTTCTTTAGTTTGCACAAGTAATGACTTTTTGTTTTTTACTTTTTTTTTTTGTCTAAGACTATGGAAGTGATGGTGAATGGTTATGTTATTAGGTTTATCAATAATTTAATCATCTGCATTGAGTTACAGATACAATGAGTTTTGTCTTTTTTTATTCCTTTCAGCACAATTACTAGATACGGCATGCAAAGTGTTACCTTTGGTTGTCACCATATCTGGAAGAGTCTGTTCAGATACACCAATCAATTGTGAGTATAGTGGATTGCGAGGTGTAATAGTTGAGGAGACGGTAAATGAACTTTTTAAGGGAACAATTTAATCTTTTTCTTTCCCTACTTTTTATTCCTAAGAAGTCCTTTGAAAACCTTTCCGATATCTTTTGCAGGCAGAGCAACATTTCTTGAAACACAATGATGCTGGTTCCTGGATACAGGATTCTGCTTTGATGCTATCCATGTGTAAAGAGGTTCCATGGTACCTGGTAAGAAATAGTTTCTGTACTACATGCTCCCATTGATCTCCCAAAGCATAGCACCTGTAACTTTTACTTTTCATAAATTAGTTATTTACTTGTTTTATAGTTGAGCTGAAGGATCACAATCTTCAATTCAATGCATAAAGTTTGGAGATAATTTAAAGGCTCTGTTAGGCAATTTATGCTTCTGTTTCAGGATGATGGAACTAGTCGTGTATTTGTGGTTGGAGCCCGAGGTGCCTCAGGTTTAGTATTAACAGTTGGAAGTGAAGTGTTTGAGGAGTCGGGGCGTTCACTTGTGCGAGGAACATTAGATTATCTTCAAGGTCTCAAGGTCTGTCGTACTCTCTATACGCTATTAAGTTTATTAACTTGCACAACAGGAAACAGGTATAATATGCTGTCCGTTAAACTTGTTAAATTTTTGTTTGCTTTGTAGATGCTTGGAGTAAAGAGAATTGAACGAGTTCTTCCAACCGGTACTCCATTGACAGTTGTTGGTGAGGTAAAGTGTTATTTTTGCGCGGCATATATGTCTATTTAACTATTCTGTTTTATGCAAGTCTGAAGCTCTTACACTATTAATTCTTTGCATGCTTCACTAGGTCTTAAATTTGGTGTGAATTATCACACTCAAGTTGGAGTGTGATATTACACTAAAATATTGTGTCATTGAAGTTTTTATTTTTTAATTATATTGTCTGAATTCTGCGTGTCATCTAATTTGTACTTTGTTACATGAGGCTTATGGGTACTAGCTAATTTACGGTTATGAAATCTTGTTGTGAATTCTTTCTTTAGTCGGACCATCTATGGACTATTCTTTATCTTATAGTCAACATATAGCTTGTTGAGGCAAATAAATGCTACTATGTAACATAGTTGTTAAGGCGTTGTCAAGGCGTCCAGTCGGCAGGAGGCACCCAAGACGACCGGGCGACTTGGTCTTGGGTTGAAAGTCGATCGCCTAGCCAAGGCAGTCATCGCCATGGATGACTCAGCGTCGACTTTGACGATTTTCTGGCAAATCGAGAGACTTGGCCACTCCAGATCGACCAAAATGTCAACTGGGTTAAAAAAAGGAAAACGACGTCGCATCACAGTAGAACTAGCCGTATTCGAACTCAAAGTCGATTTGCATAATCGCATCGCAGTAGAACTTAGAAGAAGATCATCGCAGTGAAAGCGACTGAGATTTCGAGAGATAGAGACTATGAGAGCGAGAGTCTTCCGGCGCGCCGGAGGCGCTACTTGTGACTCGATCGGCATGTATTTCATCTTCTTCTTTATTTTTTTTCTCCTTTACTCCTTAGTTGCGCTACTCCTTGGCTTGCGACTTTCTTTTCTTTCTGCTGGTTGTTTTTTTTGTTTGTTTCCCTTATCCTTATCCTTTATGTTATATATATATATATACACATATATACCCTTTATGTTAACTGATGTTTATATATATATTTATAATTATATAATAATTATAATAATAAATAATTATAATTATAAATATAATTATTATATTATAATTATAAATTATAATAATAAATATAAACTATTATAAATATTATTATTAAATTATAAATATATAAATATTATTAATATAATATATTAATATATATAATAATATAATAATAATAAATTATATATAAATATTAATAAATTATAATAATATAAATATATGTGTATATATATTTATATATGTACTCTTTATATTTTATCCATTGATATGTAACATTTATCCACTTGATGTGGTTTATAGTGGTACAATTTATCTGCTTTATTTTTTAATTGTTATTGCTAAGTATTTACATAATTGTGTTTTTAATGTTATTCCATAGTATTATGTTTTGTGTTTTAATGCATATGAAATTTTATTGCCACCATATTTGTTAAGTATAATAAATTATATATAAATTGCACATTGTAAACGACTTATCGCCATACGGACGCTTTGTCGCCTAAGCATCCTGGCAGTCGGCTACCGCCATGACTCGCCGTGGCGCCGTGACAATTATGCTATGTAAAGCAAATAGGCTTTATATTAGTTAAAATTCTTCACCCAGTTATAAGCATCTGAAACATGATGTCTCCATCTATTTAACCTGATAGTCTTTTCCTTTTATGTTTAAATAAATATTTGTTGGAGTTGGACACATATGTTGTTGGTAAACTAATCTCAAAGCTGGCGATGATGAGTTCATTTAGGAAGTGCATCATAGTTACTTCCACTGGATCTTTGACTTCGGAGTCCCCTATGTGAATTTTCCTCTAGATTATGAGATTCTTACGCCATTATTGTCCTGACTCTCCTTCCATTGTTCTTATTCAACTGAAGGTCGTGAAAGCATCCTTATGTTTTTGCCCGTGAAACTGTGAAAGCATCTGAAAAGACTTGAATAATGACTTTTTGACCTTTATGGTCCAGAGGGATGAAAGTGATCACCTCGGATATACTCTGATGATGATAGCTTACTTGATCCTTTTGTTGTCTTTTGTGATCCTTTTCTTTGGAATGTTTCATTTTGGTTAACTTTTTATTAAATCTCTTTCAGGCTGTTAAAGATGACATCGGAACAATCCGAATTCAGCGACCACACAAAGGCCCATTTTACGTCTCTCCCAAAACTATTGATCAGCTCATTGCTAATCTTGGGAAATGGGCAAGGTTGTCTTAAATATATGCACAAAATATGCATGAACAAGTTTGTGATACTTATTATTCTTGTTTAGTTATATTGACTTAAATTCTCCTTGTAGGTTGTACAAATATGCCTCTCTGGGGTTCACAGTATTTGGTGTTTATCTGACTGTTAGGCATGCTTTTCAATATATCATGGATAGAAAGCGTCATTGGGAACTGCGTAAAAGGTAACATTGCTTTATCAATGTTGCTTGGAATGTAATGCAACTAGATCTAATCAATTATTGAACGAATAAAGTTATTGGCACTGGCTTTTCGATATAGTGTACCTAAGAGCTGTACAATTGAGTTAGTGTATGTAAACGGTGTTAAGTTTTTAGGACTCAAGAGTTGATTGCTTCACAGAGGAATTGTAAGGAAGGGTTTTGTACTGCACCTTATTATGATGTGAAGCTACATCACCTTTGACTTTAATCATCGTAGATGAACACCATACCTGGCAATCGAGAAATTCACAACATATTGTCATCTTTTTCTTTCTTTCATAGACTCCTTTTAGTATTATGGACCCAGAAGTATAGAAAAGCATTTGATGACCATATATGGGAAAAGGTGCATGTGTAGGAATCAGATTGGACCCTTTTGTAATTCTGAATGATGATATTGTTATTGGGAAAACAGTAGAGACAACTTTTAGTATTTTCCGGGTTCCTCGTGTATGTTGAAGAAACAGGAGATCTAGAATATAAAGTAAGCACACAGAGTAGGATGGATTGACTGTTCCAAAAGAAACTAGTGTGGTACATGAATCAACCCTTATAAATCTAGCCTAATTTGGAATGTTTGTTACTATTTTTTTCTTTTGACAAGTACAGTTTATATTAGAAAGCAAAGAAACACCAGAGGGGGCAGGTCCGACTAAAAAGCAAACAACTCTATACCTCTACTTTAAAATATATTTGGACAACCCTGTGTTTCCTCTGATGTGACATTGGTCATTGTTAGTGCCATACAGAAGGATGTCGATTCCCACACCGTGGATTTAAATTTATTGATGTTATTGGATACAACCATTGATAATTGATACTTATATTTCAGTAAGTCTCTCATATGACTGAAAATATTCGATAAATTTTAAAAATACAACTCAATTAAGTAAAAGAATTAGTAGCATCTGTTACAATCCACAGTCACATGCTATAGATTTTCTACCAAGGAACCACGTTGCTTATTTTAATTATTACACGCTGTTAGAAGCCCACCCCCTCGATCCTTATCATTTTGTGCACCAGATATCTGTTTTCAATTGGAGATAGCTGAAAATTATTCAACTTTTTCAATGCAGGGTTCTTGATGCTGCAGCTAAAAGACAAGGGCCAGATAATGAAGGTAGCTCTTCTATCTTTTGCTTTCTGCTATTTTTTATTTTCTTTTGATACGTGTCATAAAGGTTGGTTGTTCCTTTTTCCTCATTTTCAGGTTCCAATGGTAAAGCTGATAACGGATTGGATGGCACTAAAAAGGACAGATTGATGCCAGATTTATGTGTAATTTGCTTAGAGCAGGAGTACAATTCTGTATTTGTCCCGTAAGCTTGCTACAAACTTTTGTTTGATTTTAGCAGAAAGTTATTAGATGCCAATCTCTTTATAATATTCTCTTCATTTTTATTTTTGTTTCTTTGTTATTGATTTATTTCGTTATTGTTTCTTTTCTATACCCATTTAATTAATAAGTTTCTGGGCAAACAGCCTATAGCTTTCTGAATAAGATCTAAGAGCATCTGGTGTAACATATTGTTATATATATGATCTTGTAATACTGTTAGAAGATTTTGTTGTTGTTACATTGACAGATTTAGGACCATATCCCTGCATGGATGTAAATAGTAATATATGGATTGAAAAGTTAGTTATTAAAATGTAATCATTGTTCTTTTAGTAGTTTGTTACTTTGTTATACATTGTAGTTCTATACTTAGATAAGACATTTTCCCCCTCTTGTTTCCCCCCTTTAATTTTTTTGGTAGTTAATTGGGATCCCCCTGACCCAAGATTTGTACCATTTTTTTTTTCTATATAAAAAAAACTTATGAACCAAATGATTAATGCCCGAATAAAGTATTTTCAAAAATTTTATAGTTTACTCCTGAGAAACACAACTCTGGGTTTGGTTTTGCATACTACACGATGACTGTTCAGATTCCGTATTGAAATAATTTCTTGCTGGCTATGATTTGCAGGTGTGGTCATATGTGCTGTTGTACAGCTTGCTCTTCACACTTGGCAAACTGTCCACTATGTCGGCGACGGATTGAGCAGGTAGTCAGGACTTTCCGCCACTAGAAACGCTTTAGGTGGCATGGCCACCATAGGCAAAACACCTATTTCAGTTTTGCTATATTCTCCTCTTTCATGAAAAGTGACTGGGATTGTTACAGCTGATGTGTGTGTAGCTAAAATCCTGATAAAGCCTTTGTGAAGATTGTACATAATATTTGTCTGAATGTCTTGTCAATAGATACAAAGATTTACAGTCTTTATACTAAATTGATGTGATTGATACAATAAACCTTGATAGTTCTTTTTTGATGTTCTTTGATTGTGATTCTAGTCTAATTAGTGTGCTCGGCTTGTTGACTGAATATGAACATTTTCTTCCATCTGACTTGATTTCGTAACATGCAGCTTCAACTGACTTGTTAGGTGGCTTTTATCCACTTTTACTACTGTGGAATGAAGCTGTAGCCTGTAGTTAGAGTTGCTGTGAATTCTTTTCATACTTGTGGATTCTAAGGTTAAGCCATCCTGGATGCATGTTTTTCTTTGCTTGGACTGGCAACTTTTCTGTTCAGTCTGTGATTTCTCTCTTTCCTTTTCGCCTAGGTACACGCATTTTGATTAGAAAGGTTAGCTCCTCCTTCTGAAGCCTATAATCTTTTTTTAATTGCTATTGGTCGGGTTGTGGTTCCATAACCATAATACGAGATTCTTCCAATTTAAATATGATTGTCAGTTGGTCTTTTAATGGAATCTGATTCAGCTTATGTTGAAACTTTGTCATCTGCCTGTGCTCTGTGCGCCAGCTAGGATTTGTTGAATCCATCTTATAGATAGTTGCTAAATACTTTCCCTTAGAGAAAAAGAATGGCCGGAAAAGTAGAACATGATGCTGAACCATTAATCTAATTAGAAAAATGAGAAAACTTTCTCGTATTAGATTCCATTAGGAACTTATTGGAATTCCTCCTAATTTATTGGTCTGCGTTCAGATGAAGAAACCCTTTGTTATGCTCCTAGGTGGTAGGTGGTGTTTGATTATATCTTTATGCATCTTAACAGCTCACCTCCTAATGCATCTTAAGAACTCACATTTTTATATTAAGAGGTACTCTGAATAGTTAAGATACAAATCTGAGTCTAAACTATTCAGAAGACCTTTTAATACAAATATGTGGACTCTTAAAATATATTAAGAGATAAACTGTTAAGATGCATCTCCATCCATACACAACGTTGACAATCTGATACCTCTAAATCCTCGCATTAGCACAAACTCTTCAGGGGTGTGTGTAAAACTTTACAAAGCAGCCCACAGAAGTGGATTCCTGTCGAATTTGATGGCAAACATCAGGGTTCCTTTCAAAAGCAGGACTGATAAATTTTCCAATTATATCAATCGAGTTAGGAATAGGATGAGAAGTGCATCAGATATTTGTGGTGCTAAGATTTTGGAGGTATATTGGTCGTGATAAAAACTAGTTGTTAGCTTATGTATGATTAAGAAATAAACCGTCTATTTTTTACGTCATAAAAAATATAAATATAACAATTAATATTAAAATTATTATAAATAAATTATTTAAGATAAAGAAATATTTAATTTGAGATTATTTAAAATAGTATTTTTATTATTGGCACCAGAGGGAAGTACCTTTCTATATAGTGAAGAGTTCAATTCCAACCGAAACATTGACAGTTATTAATGAAGTCGCAGAAAGTAGTCAGTTTACCATCTCTCCGATGAAGACCTCGGGTTAGTACAACTATTCTTTTAATTTAAAAATATAAGATTAATATTGATATTTTTAAAATTAATTTATGATATTTTTAGTCTTGAGATAGTTTAAACAATTAGTATATCATATTGACAAGAATTAAATAGATTCATATTTATTTTATAATTAAAAATATTATAAATTGGCTTTTAAAAAGTTAGAATGTTAAAATATAATCAAATAATGGCAGTTATTATTAGACATATTAGATTTTCTTATTAGAAAAATGCTTGCAAACATTTTGTCACCCTCCAATTTTACACAAACTTTTAAAGTTGACCTCTCATCTCACCGCGTGGAGTTTTCAGCATTTAGCTAAAAAGGTTAATAACTACTCTCTCCGTTTGTCTTTTTATTTTTTTATTATTTATAAATTTTAAATAAATAGTAATTACTTAGTCTAATATATTATCCTTATATTAAATATTACTCCATCTATTAATATTTATTAGGGATAAAAATATATTTTAATTTATTTGTGTATATAAAACTAAAACGATTATTATTATATTGTAGAATAAAAAAAGTAAATTATTTGTCTTTCGTCTTTTCTAATGAATTTTGAAGGGTTTATTTCTTAATTTTTATATTTTTTCTTAAAGTATCGATTAAAAAAGAATGAAGGAAGTAATAAGTAAAAGTTTAGCTTGGCTTATTACATTTTAGCCACCACATATGACGGTCTTTATTTATTATTCGATTATTCGTGTCCCTCTCTTTAGAATCTAATAAAGATATAGCCTTGATCCAAAAAAATAATAATAATAATGATAAAGCCATAACCTAACCATAAAGGTTCTTACCAAGAACTCAAAAAAACTTATTTCCATCTTCTTCAATATTAAAGGTTATCCTACAAACTCAAATATATATATATATATATATATATATATATATATATATATGGTAAATTATCTATAGCATATATTTGTTATAAATAAAAAATAGGTAAATTGTATTTTAATCGTTAGTTCCAATTATCTATAGTAAGGATTAAAAATTTGGACCCGTCGTCCGCTAATAATTCTAGGAACAAATTTTTGTCACGGATTGCAT
Source organism: Panax notoginseng (assembly GCA_016801055.1). Lineage (NCBI taxonomy): Eukaryota > Viridiplantae > Streptophyta > Magnoliopsida > Apiales > Araliaceae > Panax > Panax notoginseng. Next base: position 224,477,210 of record CM029015.1, on the reverse strand, counting down.
CATAATACCCCAAATAACATAATATTCCAATAACCCCAAAAAAACTAAAATTACTAGCGGACCCATATTATCCTAAACAGACTCAAGGCCTCCATCGCACATACGTTTTGAACATTCGCACCTACCATAGCATTTCAACGAATCACGCTTCTTTTCCTATGAGCAGAAATTTTGTTAAATATTTCTTTTCTGTTTTCAATCTTTCCCCATTTCCCAAAATAAATAAACTAGTATCGTATTTAATAAATCAAAACCTAATCTTTTTGAAACACAATTTTCTTCAAAATCGGACAAAATCCTCACCCCACTTCTCTAAAGGAAAACTTGAGCATGGATTTGAAGGATATGAGATTGTGAAATGTGGCCTTTCAAGAGGTTAGAAAGGTGATGAATTTGAATAGATGGAGAAGAACAGTGGATTTTGGGTGATTGGGGGTATTATGGTCAAATCGGTGGTAAAAATTCGTAAACTAGAATTACTAGCGGACTACAGGTCCAAATTTTTAATTCGAACCATTGATAGTTGGAACGAACGATTAGGATGTTATTTGCCCATTTTTATCAATAGCAAATACATGCTATGGATTATTGTCCTATATATATAAGGCAATGATCCATAACATGTACTATTTGCTATTGATAAAAATGGGCAAATAACATCTTAATCGTCCATTTTAAAAAGCAACGACTGAGATTGAAAAATTGGACACGGCGTCCGCTAGATATTTTAGTGGACGAAACTAATGTAATTTTTGGACAATTATGCCCGGATTATACGCCCAACTGCAACACTATCAACATTGAAGCAACACGTGTGAGTGTGTGTGTGTGTTTTTTAACGGGCCGTACTGAAGGGCCCAAAGTTTTTGCCACAACACTTGTTCTTCTTCATGATTTTCCTGGTAATTATAATTCATGAAGCTTCATTATCTGATCCGAGGGGTAAACCACTGACTGTTGCATCAATGTTTCTGTCGAAGAATTACCAGCACCAACACGAAAAGAAAATCTTGGAAGTTGAGATTTTTCATATGGTAGTCCTATTTTATTTTGATTCCATAAACCCCTGAAATTAAGAACATCATGTGTACACGATAAATAGCCTCCTTGCTCAAGACCTAAAGCATTATGAGCAGAGGAAACTTCTATGTTTTATGGCCTAAAATATAAAAAGGAATTATGTTTTATGAACTTGAGAGTTGCTATTTACAACAAACTTTGTATGTTTTATGGCCCATCAAAAGGAATTATGAACATTTAATTTTGGATGAATGAATATTGGTGTACTTTATTGATTGACATTTAAGTATATTATATAACTATATATCAATCACATTCAATTAAGGTTAAGATGCGAATAATTATAACTCCCTCTGTCTCAAGATAAAAGTCCTGGTAAATTTTTCACGCATATTAAAAAGATGAATAAAATGACAAAATTGCCCATAATAATATCATTAAATATAGAGAGAGAATTAGAATAAGAAAAATATTAGATATTTAATGCTACGGGTATAATAGGAAAATATGTGTAAAAGTTTGGTTATTAAAGGAAAATGGACATTTACCATGGGACTACCCAAAATAGTAATAATGACTTTTATCATGGGACGGAGAGAGTATATCTTAATAAATTAGATCATCTGAGTAAAATTATATTTTAACTTAAAAAGTTATTTGGTAACTAAAAAATATAAAACATTTGAATGACTTTTAAATTTAAAAATATCTCAAATTGACTTTTTAAAAATCAATAATGATCTTAAATTTTGAAATAGAGAGAATACAATATTTATTGAGGCTCTTAAATTTTTCATTAAGAGTCAACTCTTAATGATTTGGATTTATATCTTTGTCTAACCGATTAAGAGACAAATAAAATCTTACCAAATAACTTTACCCTCTTATCAAATCAGATGTGAAACTATTAAAATATAGTATTAAGTGGCAAACAAACTCCATATAAGAATGTTTATTATTCTAAGTATGCCATGCCAAGTGTCATAAAATATGTGGTGTTTTTAAATATGTTACCAATTATTGTATCACAACAAGCCAACGAGAATCAATTTACCCACCTTGTTCCTTCATCAAAATAATCAACGGAGTATAAAGTCCCTCTTTTTCTCTTTTACTTATCGGGATAAAGGTTCTTTGGAGTCCGGAATATATAGTTCATAATTTTCTAATTTGGATGCTCAATTATTATAATATAAAAATAAATAATAAAAGTTTTTACTTTATATGCACATATATAATGCATAGCTGGTAAACTTTATTATAAATTAACAATATTGGTTCAAATCTTGATAGTTATCTTTTTAAAAATACAAAAAATATTACGAAAGCTTTATTTTTTTAATAGAATAATGAATAATAAAAAGTTGATAAACAATATATGCTAATTTAAATTATGATGCAGAAGGACATGCTAATTTTAAATTAATAGGGAATATGCTTATTTTATAATTATTGGCAGTGAACGTGGTTTCAAATGTATACTATTTTTCATGTGTTTGTCGAAATGTATATTATTTTTCATGTATTAATATATTGTCGGGTGTTTTGGTGTCGAAATTGAAACATAGTTAAAATTGTAGGGGGCATAAATCATATTCTATGAAAGTAAGGGAATTATAAGACAAATATCTTTAACCACTTTATTGGAAATAATTAAAAATTAAATAAACATTTCACACAATATATACTTAGATTTGTCTGCTTAGAATCAATCAATCAATCAGTACAAATATATATTTAGGTAGAGTCGTTTTTGTTGGATTTGAATTAACTTAATAGTTTTTCTTTTGTCAACTTAGTTCAAATAGTTTTTTAATTTTTTTTTTGATTTTACTAATATGTAATGAATTTTTATATTTATATATAATATATTAATAGTACTTTATATATTATATTCTAATTTTTACTTTTGAAATTACCAAAAAAATAATCTTATGACTATTAGTTTTTCTAATTCATGAATATAATTAGTATAAAGTTATCTTATTTAATTTGCTAGCCTATAATACATAATAAATTTGACTCTGATTACAGTGAAAAATCATCATGTATCAACAATATTTGTAGGAAGTGATGATTTTATTGTAAAAAACGGTTGTCAACACGAATACTATTGTATTGAATATTTGAATGAACAAGTGTGTATTTATTTTTTCAATCTATTAATTAATATTTTAAGATATAAATATGTGTTCAAATATATTATTTTTAATCTTATTTAATATGTAATATTTAAAATTTAGCCGTGCTTTGTTGGGATTATAAACTTCTTGTTAACATTTCTAATTATTTTCATAAAAAATGATTAGAAATTTGGCCTTTGCATTACGATTTCTTGAATACCTAGATCCAAAATTGGAAAAAGGCTACAACTTGTGATAAGATTATCCAAAATTTGTATGTTTACTTCATTCTATACTTATGTTTTCCATCTTTTTTTTATTTACCTTAAAACCCATTTGGTCAAACTAAATTTAGTATTTCCTCCTCTCTTTTCTTTTTTTTTTTTTTAAAAATTTATTATTATTATTTGAAGAAGAAGGAAGGTCGAAAGGAAAAGAGAAGAATGAAATCACAGCATGAGATACCTATAAGAAAAGTTGGAAAAATCTCTAATTCTAATATGGTAATTTAAACTTTTATATATATGCTTGTACTTTACTTGATTAATTTTGTTATGGATGGTCACAATTATTTCACTCAAACTGTGACGCCCCCAAAATAGGTATACAACACCTATTCTGAGTCGCCAAATACATGGTACATAAAGCAAACTACAACTTCAATAATACAATTGTCGTGCAAAATACGACAACACATACTGTGAGTTTAAATACAAATATTGTCTTCTAGACAATATCCACACTCAAATAAATCCTCATTACAATTATTCAAACACTATTTTACAGAAATAGTGAGGACTGCTAAAATATCTTTCTAGAACCATCACTCCATACCCCGACTAGATCCTGCTATGTTCTCACCTCCTGAGAAGAAAAATAGAACAAAAAGGAAAAGAGTGAGCTCAACTAGCCCAGTAAAGAATATTATGACTAAGATAATATACAAACAAATTATCGTTAGTCTTCAACAGGGAAAAATCTGATAGAATATAATCGACAACAAGTTTTAGATCAACAACTGTAGCGGAAACAGCAAACCATTAGAAGAGTCAAGTAGAGAAAGAATTCTACTATCTTCTAAGATTTAAAAGTCCATCATCAATATTTTATCCCTGTAACATCAATTAATAATCATCTTTATCCAAATATTCATCTCTGCACTACAGGCCAAAGATATTCATTTGTATCACCTGTCAGTCATGTTCATCTCAACACCTGTTCATCTTTGCACTGCAGGCCAAAGATATTCATCAAGTAATCATACATCTTTGCACTACAGGCCAAAGATATTCAGTAATATCATCATTTAGGACTGAGGATGATGAAAAATATCTTAAAGAGAATGAATCCAGTGAGACAGAAGGACAAATATTAAGGATTCGTATAACAGTTTATCCAAGATCAATAATACTTCATAATAATCAATTGTGAAGCAGAATTCAAAAATAAAGATCAAAACATGGATACAATCAAAGATAGTAACCATAATAGACATCTTGGACAAAAAGGAAAAATTTTATTTTTCGATGAATAGTGCCGTATTCGTGAATAGTGCCGTATACGTGAATAGTACCGTATACGTGAATAATAACCCCCGACACAAAAAGTTTCAAATTTGATAAAAACTCATATCAATATTTCAGCATAATGATATTGAAGAAAATAATATCATTTAAGAAGAAAATAATATCCCTTACCTCAAAATATCAGTACTTCTGGTCGGAATACCGGTATAAGGCTGAAAGAAACTTGCTCTGATGAATAGAAACTCTCAAAGTATCTAAATACTCACAAAATACACTCAATAATCTAGAGAGAGAAAGAGAGAAAACTTGTTTCTGGTGTGATTTTTAATTCTAACTTAGCCCTCTATTTATAGGAAAATTTTAGTAGGTTTGACCTGCAACCTGATGGCTTTACCTGCTACTATTCCCACCCACCACATTTGAAATATAATTCAGCACATTTCTTCACCAACCACAAGTGGGGCCCACCAATTCTAGAATTTTCCATCAAAATGATAAACTCCGAAAATTCAACAATTTCTGAACCAGTCATCTTGTAAAATTCGTAATAAATCATACGTTCATTTTTAACGGTTCAAAATTTGTGGACATATACTCAACTTATATATGTAGAACATATCCAAAAATTACCACGATCCAACGGTCGGATTAAAAATTATAACCCCCGCAAACTATCTCAAAAACCCTGATTTTTAATACCTCCATTCCGACAAAAATACTGACAAAAACCTCAACATTAACTCCTTCATTTTTAACCACAAAAATATATCCCTCATTTATATCCACATAAAATAAATATTTCCTTATCATATGAATCAATAATTAATTATTCACAAATAATATTACAGAATCACATTTATGACAACCAGGCCGTTCCCAGGAAAGAGGGGGCTTTCCAATAAGAATTTCTCCTTACTGGCGCGCAATTAGATGACCAAACCTCTCCTTAGACAGAACTTTCTAGACATTGTCAATAATGTTATCTAATAATATTATTCAAATAATATGAATTATTGATCTGATAATGGAAAATATTGTGCAGCAACAATTATTGAAACAACAATAATATAAAATATCAACGCAGCAATTATTGAATCAATAAAATAAAATATTGAATAATAACTACTGTAACAATTATTGAGTAGTGCCTTCTTATATAAGAATCAATAATTGGTGCAATACCGTGTGCTACTGTATTTTAACCACCGGGTATTCTAACAGTATTAACGGTAACAACTATGCCGTTATTTATAAACAACTTATACTTGTCGTTTTCTTCATCCAATCGCTTTTCGTTATGGGGCCCACACAAGGCTGCGTCGTCGTACGAATATTCCCCGACAGCAAGAATATTCCACGACCAACCGAATATTCACCGACCAAAAATAAATATTTTATAACCATTTGCTTATTTTGTAAAATTTGCACATTTCACCCATAACCAAAGTATTATATCAAATTAACCCCTTATTATTCACAATAATATTTAGAGAAAATTTGATTTTATTCATTAATAAGTTGGGGTCTTACAACCTCCCCTCCTTATGAAATTTCGTCCTCGAAATTGACGTACGTACCTGATGTTTCAAAAAGGTGAGGATACCTCGCTTTCATTTCTGATTCCAACTCCCACGTCATTTCTTCAATAGCATGGTTTCTCCACAAAACCTTAACTTGTGGTATAACCTTCGTGCGTAGGACATGCTCTTTCCTATCCAAGATCTTAACAGGTACCTCCTCGTACGTTAAATCTTCAGCTATCTCGTCTGGTTCTAACTCAATAATGTGGTTCGGGTCTTTAACATATTTACGAAGCATAGATATGTGAAAAACATTATGAACACGAGACATGCTTGGAGGTAATGCGAGTCTATATGCCACATTTCCTATTCGCTCAAGAATCTCAAATGGACCAACAAATCTTGGATTGAGCTTTCCTCTCTTCCCAAATCTTGTAACTCCCTTCCATGGTGCAACACGTAACAATACATGATCCCCAATATTAAATTCCACGTCCTTCCGATGAAGATCCGCATAACTCTTTTGTCGATCCTGTGCCGTTTGTATACGTTGTCGAATCGTTTGGATCTTCTTTGTAGTAATGCGTACCAATTCTGGTCCCAACAATGTTGCTTCACCCACCTCGTTCCAGCATACTGGAGAACGACATTTTCTTCCATACAACGTCTCAAATGGAGCCACACCTATGCTCGCCTGATAACTGTTGTTGTAGGAGAATTCTACCAATGGTAGGTACTTATCCCAACTCCCTTTGAGATCTAGGACACAAAGTCTTAATAGATCTTCAAGAGTTTGAATAGTCCTCTCTGATTGTCCGTCCGTTTGAGGATGGTATGCTGAACTGAATCGTAAATCCGTGCCCATAGCTTTCTGCAAGCTAATCCAAAATCGTGAAGTGAATCTTGGGTCACGATCCGAAACTATGGATACTGGCATGCCATGCAATCTCACAATCTCGTTCACGTACATACTAGCAAGACGTTCAAGGGAATAAGTCTCACGTATCGGCAAGAAATGAGCGGACTTGGTTAATCTATCAACAATAACCCAAATCGCATCTATGCCTTGAGAAACCTTGGGAAGACCTGTAACAAAATCCATAGTAATGTGTTCCCACTTCCATTTCGGAATCTCAAGTGGTTGCAATGGACCCTTTGGTACTTGATGCTCCGCTTTTACACGTTGACAAGTTAAACATCTCGAGATAAACTCCGCGATCTCTCTTTTCATATTGCTCCACCAAAATGTATGTCAAAGATCGTGATACATTTTGGTACTCCCAGGATGGATTGCAAACGGTGTGTTGTGTGCCTCCATCATTATTCTATGCTTCAAGTTAAAATCGTTAGGAACACAAAGTCTGGAGTTGACTCGAAGTATTCCTTCTTCATCGATTCTTGCTTCTGGAATAGCACCTTCTTGCACTTTCTTCTTCATACGCATCAGCTCTATATCCGTAGCTTGAGCAGCTTTAACTTTATCGATTAAAGTCGGTTCTACTCGTATATTTGATATCATCATGTGGGTACTTGGAGCCTTCATCTCTATCTCCATCCTTTGTAAGTCATACAAAATGGGCCTTTATGTTAACAACATTGCACTCGTACCCGCATATGATCTTCTACTCAATGCGTCAGCTACTACGTTTGCTTTTTCAGGATGATATTGGATGGTATGATCGTAATCTTTCAACAGCTCAAGCTAACGTCGTTGCTGCATGTTGAGTTCCTTTTGGGTGAAGAAATATTTGAGGCTTTTATGATCTGTATAGATCTCCACTTTCTCCCCATAAAGGTAGTGTCTCCATATCTTCAACGCAAAAACGACTGCTGCCAACTCCAAATCATGAGTAGGATAATTTCTCTCATATTCTTTGAGTTGTCGTGAGGCATAGGCTATGACTTTCCCATGTTGCATGAGAACACATCCTAATCCTTTGCCTGAACCATCGCTGTAGATAACAAATCCATCCGAACCAGATGGTATTGTCAGAACAGGTGCCGAAATGAGTCTCCTCTTGAGTTCTTGGAAACTCTTCTCGCATTCCTCACTCCATACGAATTTTGTATCCTTCCGAGTTAGCTGAGTTAATGGAGTAGCGATTCGAGAAAATCGTTTCACGAATCTCCGATAGTAACCAGTTAAGCCCAAAAAGCTATTACTTTGGTCACCGACTTCGGTTACTCTCAATTGTGATTTATATCCCAATCTTGGATAGCACGTCACAATGACACCTATCAGTTTACTACCGCACGAATATGGCGTCCCCTACGGAGAGTCTGGCTTTAGTGCATTCAGCAAAGGAAGTCACCAGATAGAGGCTCGGTTATCAACTTCTATAGTTGGGTTTTTAACTCCTGAAGTTCAATAGGAGCCATTCGATATGAGATTTTAGAAGTAAGTTTTGTACCAGATTCAAAGATGATACAAATTTCAATATCACGCGTAGGCCAAGAAATTCTTCAGGAAATACGTCAGGGATTTACTAACAATTCAAATCTGACGTATTTTTATTCAAATCCATAACATATCTAAGAAAGCTTGACATTCGTTTTTCAATAAACGAATGACTTTACGGCCTGATATGAAAGAGTTTAACTTCAATGGTTTGGTTGCTTGAATTTGAATAACAGGTTGCTTAGGAATATGAAAACTAACAACCTTACAAAAGCAATCAATTTGGCATGATGAGTAGTTAACCAATCGATCTCTAAAATCACATCAAAAGCAAGTATCTTTAAAGAGATAAGGTCAACAGGTAATGTGATGGTTCCAACTTGGATCAAACAAGATTTATAAACAGTGGATGTAACGAAAGTTTCTCCTAACGGAGTTTCCACAGATAAATCAAAGTCTAATTTCTCCGGAGTCAAGTTTAAACGTTGAGCACAAGCAGGAGAGATAAAAGAATGGGTAGAACCGGTATCTAGTAAAGTATAAACTTCGCAAGAATTCAAGATTAGCTTACCCGTGATCACCTCGTTCGGGTTTCTCGCGTTTTGGCCAGTCACGACAAACGCCCTTCCAGGAACCGATGATTTCGACTTATCCGGGACAACTTTTGGAGTCACCATCCCCGCTGAACTTGGTTTTGCTACAGAACACTCTCGAGCTATATGACCTTCCTTTCCACAGTTATAACATACCTTGGATTGTTGTGGGCAGTTTGGGCTGATATGTCCCTCTTTCCCACATTTGTAACATACGACCGGTGGTCGTTCTCCTCCCCTAGAAACAGTTGATGTTTGTGCTGACGTCTTCACGTTATCATTGTTGTACCTTCTCTTCTTGAAATCTCCTCCCGACTCGCTCCTTCTATTATGACGGCCACGATTACCACCAGAGTGGTTACTGTGACGACCCCAAAATAGGTCCATTCCATCCAACCCATTCTGAGTCGTCAAATACATGGTACAGAAAATAACTACAACTTTATTACAACAATTGTCGTGCAAAATACAACAACACATATGCTGTGAGTTTGGATACAAATATATACCAAATGTGACATTGGACACCATCATGTATCAGCACCTCACAAAGACACCTTACATAAAGGTATAGTCAAAAACTATTTTAGAAATTAGAATCTTTGGGAAGTGCTCAAGGAAACCTTCGTACATGGGAGGCCACGCGTCTAGGTTATGATAGATATCATATGGCCACAGAATTATCCTTGGTTGACCCAATAGACCCCAAAGAAAAACGAGAAGATTACTATCATATTCTTCCCAATGGTGAGTCTTCTCTTGACTTATCATTATCTCCACTGTCTCTAATTGAGAATTATACTTCAAACAAACACCAAGATTGTAAGACCCCAACTTATTAATGAATAAAATCAAATTTTCTCTAAATATTATTGTGAATAATAAGGGGGTTAATTTGATATAATACTTTGGTTATGGGTGAAATGTGCAAATTTTGCAAAATAAGCAAGTGGTTATAAAATATTTATTTTTGGTCGGTGAATATTCGGTTGGTCGTGGAATATTCTTGCTGTCGGGGAATATTCGTACGACGACGCAGCCTTGTGTGGGCCCCATAACGGAAAGCGATTGGATGAAGAAAACGACAAGTATAAGTTGTTTATTAATAATGGCGTAGTTGTTACCGTTAACACTGTTTAAATACCCGGTGGTTAAAAATACAGTAATAACGCGTGGTTGCATAGTAGCACACGGATTGCACAGTATAGTTGAATTAGTGATTCGTACGTAAGAAGGCACTACTCAATAATTGTTACAGTGATTACTGTTCAATATTTTATTTTATTGGTTCAATAATTGCTGCATTGATATTTTATATTATTGTTGTTTCAATAATTATTGTTGCACAGTATTTTCATTTATCAGATCAATAATTCATATTATTTGAATAATATTATTAGATAATATTATTGACAATGTCTAGAAAGTTCTGTCTAAGGAGAGGTTTGGTCATCTAATTGCGCGCCAGTAAGGAGAAATCCTTATTGGAAAGCCCCCTCTTTCCTGGGAACGGCCTGGTTGTCATAAATGTGATTCTATAATATTATTTATGAATAATTAATTATTGATTCATATGATAAGGAAATATTTATTTTATGTGGATATAAATCAGGGATATATTTTTGTGGTTAAAAATGAAGGAGTTAATGTTGAGGTTTTTATCCATATTTTTGTCGGAATGGAGGTATAAAAAATCAGGGTTTTTGAGATATTTTGCGGGGGTTATAATTTTTAATCCGACCGTTGGATCGTGGTAATTTTTGGATATGTTATACATATATAAGTTGAGTATATGCCCACAAATTTTGAACCGTTAAAAATGAACGTATGATTTATTATGAATTTTACAAGATGACTGGTTCAGAAATTGTTGAATTTTCGGAGTTTATCATTTTGATGGAAATTTCTAGAATTGGTGGGCCCCACTTGTGGTTGGTGAAGAAATGTGCTGAATTATATTTCAAATGTGGTAGGTGGGAATAGTAGCAGGTAAAGCCATCAGGTTGCAGGTCAAACCTACCAAAATTTTCCTATAAATAGAGGGCTAAGTTAGAATTGAAAATTACACCAGAAACAAGTTTTCTCTCTTTCTCTCTCTAGATTATTGAGTGTATTTTGTGAGTATTTAGATATTTTGAGAGTTTCTATTCATCAGAGCAAGTTTCTTTCAGCCTTATACCGGTATTCCGACCAGAAGTACTGATATTTTGAGGTAAGGGATATTATTTTCTTCTTAATGATATTATTTTCTTCAATATCATTATGCTGAAATATTGATATGAGTTTTTATCAAATTTGAAACTTTTTGTGTCGGGGGTTACTATTCACGTATACGGCACTATTCACGTATACGGCACTATTCACGAATACGGCACTATTCACCGAAAAATAAAATTTTCCCTTTTTGTCCAAGATGTCTATTATGGTTACTATCTTTGATTGTATCCATGTTTTGATCTTTATTTTTGAATTCTGCTTCACAATTGATTATTATGAAGTATTATTGATCTTGGATAAACTGTTATACGAATCCCTACTATTTGTCCTTCTGTCTCATTGGATTCGTTCTCTTTAAGATATTTTTCATCATCCTCAGTCCTAAATGATGATACAAATGAATATCTTTGGCCTGTAGTGCAAAGATGTATAATTACTTGATGAATATCTTTGGCCTGTAGTGCAAAGATGAACAGGTGTTGAGATGAACATGACCGACTGATGATACAAATGAATATCTTTGGCCTGTAGTGCAAAGATGAATATTTGGTTAAAGATGATTATTAATTGATGTTACAGGGATAAAATATTGATGATGGACTTTTAAATCTTAGAAGATAGTAGAATTCTTTCTCTACTTGACTCTTCTAATGGTTTGTTGTTTCCGCTGCAGTTGTTGATCTAAAACTTGTTGTCGATTATATTTTATCAGATTTTTCCCTGTTGAAGACTAACGATAATTTGTTGTATATTATCTTGGTCATAATATTCTTTACTGGGCTAGTTGAGCTCACCCTTTTCCTTTTTGTTCCATTTTTCTTCTCAGGAGGTGAGAACATAGCAGGATCTAGTCGGGGTATGGAGTAATGGTTCTAGAAAGATGTATTAGCAGTCCTCACTATTTCTGTAAAATAGTGTTTGAATAATTGTAATGAGGATTTATTTGAGTGTGGATATTGTCTAGAAGACAATATTTGTATTTAAACTCACAGTATGTGTTGTCGTATTTTGCACGACAATTGTATTATTGAAGTTGTAGTTTGCTTTCTGTACCATGTATTTGGCGACTCAGAATGGGTGTTGTATACCTATTCTGGGGGCGTCACAGTTGGTATCAGAGCTTAGGGATATGATCCCTGGCTGAGATGTGAGACAAGAACTAGGAGGGGAGAGACGGGGAATTCCTTCGCTAGTATGACCTGACTAAGTTTATTTGGTGTTTATTTGGTCAGTCAGAGTATAGGGATAATATATGACATGACTATTAACCCTTGTTTTATGGCAGTATTTAAGAATGGCAGCTGAGAACGTTAATAATGGAGTAAATCAGACCGTGGAGACACCTTTGATCACTACCCAGGGGAACGTGCAACAGGAAGGCAATATTCCTCCTGTAAACAACGTTACCGAGCAAACGATGAATGATGGAATGTTTAGGAGCTTTTTGCAGTTCATGCAAAATCAGACGAGGGAGACTCGTGTGCAGAATACGGGTGGAAATGATAACAACGCGCGGTTTGTCACAGCTAAGCAGTTCAAAGAATTGGGACCACCAGAATTTAAGGGAAAGCCGGATCCGATCATGGCGGAAACGTGGGTCAAGCAAATTACCAAGATATTTGATGTCTTGGGATGCACGGAGGAACAGAAGGTTCCATTCGCCACATTTATGTTCCGCGGTGAGGCAGACTACTGGTGGGAGTCTGTGAAGCGTACCCAGCCTGACGCACTCAACATGTCCTGGGAAATATTTCAAAAACTGTTCAATGACAAGTACTTTCCCGAAAGTATTCGTCATATGAAGGAGGTTGAGTTTATTAGACTGGAACAAAACAACATGACGGTGTCCCAGTACGAGGCGAAGTTTGCAGAGTTATCCAGGTTTGCACCTCATTTGGTCGAAAATGAGGAACGAATGACGCGGATGTTTCTGAGAGGTTTAAAACCTGAGATTCGTCAATACCTTATCTCTCATAAATTTTCTCTGTATTCAGACGTTGTCAACAGGGCCCAATTATTAGAGAGAGATAATGAGTATACTCAACCGAGGGACCACAACCAGGGTCATACCGGTGACAGCAATCATCAGAGCGATGATAACCAACGAGGAGGGAAAAATACGAACAAAGGCGGTAACCACTCGGGTGGTCATCGTGGCCATGATAATAGGAGAGGTGAGTCAAGTGGAAATTTCAGAAAGAGGAGATTCAACAATGACGGGAAGACATCAGCACCAGCACCAGCACCAACAACAAATTTTAGGGGAGGAGAACGACCGCCAGTTAGATGTTACAAATGCGGGAAAGAGGGACATATCAGCCCAAACTGTCCACAACAATCCAAGGTGTGTTACAACTGTGGGAAGGAAGGCCACATCGCTCGAGATTGTACTATAGCGAAACCAAGTTCAGCGGGAGTGGTGATTCCAAGGGCTGTCCCGGATAAGGCGAAATCAGCGGTTCCTGGAAGAGCGTTTGTCGTAACTGGCCAAAACGTGAGAAACCCGAACGAGGTGATCACGGGTAAGCTAATCTTGAATTCTTGCGAAGTTTATACTTTACTAGATACCGGTTCTACCCATTCTTTTATCTCTCCTGCTTGTGCTCAACGTTTAAACTTGACTCCGGAGAAATTGGACTTTAACTTATCTGTTGAAACTCCGTTGGGTGAAACCTTCGTTACATCTACAGTTTATAAATCTTGCATGATCCAAGTTGGCACTATCACATTACCTGTTGATCTTATCTCTTTAAAGATACTTGCTTTTGATGTGATTTTAGGAATTGATTGGTTAACCACTCATCATGCTAAAATTGATTGTTTTCGTAAGGTTGTTAGTTTTCATATTCCTAACCAACCTGTCATACGAATTCAAACTACTAAACCACTAAAATCAGTCACTGTCATATCAAGCCACAAAGCTATTCGTTTATTGAAAAACGGATGTCAAGCTTTCTTAGCCCATGTTATGGATTTGAACAAAGACAAGTCAGATTTGAATAATATTTCTATTGTTAGAGAATTTTCCGATGTATTTCCTGAAGAACTTCCCGGTCTACCCCCGGAACGAGAAATTGAATTCTTTATTGACCTTGAACCCGGTACAAAGCCCATTTCTAAAACCCCATATCGAATGGCTCCTATTGAACTTCAGGAGTTAAAAGTCCAACTACAGGAGTTGTTGGACATCGGTTTTATTCGTCCTAGTACGTCTCCTTGGGTGCTCCTGTTTTATTCGTAAAGAAGAAAGACGGGAGTATGCGACTTTGTATTGACTATCGAGAATTGAACCATGTCACCATCAAGAATAGGTATCCGCTACCTCGCATTGATGACCTATTTGACCAGTTGCAAGGAGCACAATTCTTTTCAAAGATCGATCTTCGTTCTGGATATCATCAGCTGAAGATTAAAACTGAGGATATTCCAAAGACTGCCTTCAGAACTCGGTACGGGCATTATGAATTCTTAGTAATGTCTTTTGGATTGACTAATGCTCCTGCTGCCTTCATGGATATGATGAACCGTGTATTCAAAGAATATTTGGATCAGTTCGTTGTTGTCTTTATTGATGACATCCTCATCTATTCCAAAAGCCGTGAAGATCATGAGTGTGACGCCCCCAAAATTAGGTATACATCACCCATCTTGGGTCGTCAGATACATAGTACAGAATACAAATACAACTTAATAATACAACTGTCGTGTACAATACGACAAAACATAAACTGTGAGTTTGAATACAAATATTATCTTCTAGAGAGTATTCATACTCAAAAGGAGTCCTCATTACATTTATTAACACACCATTACATAGAATAGTGAGGACTACTAACTAATACTATCATTCGGACCATCACTCCGTACCCCGACTTGTCCCAGCTACGTTCTCATTTCCTGAAGAGAACAGTGAAAGAAAGGGTGAGCTCAACTAGCCCAGTAAGAAATATTATGACTAAGATAATGCAGAATAAATTATCATTAGCCTTCAACAATGTTAAACTGATAAAATATAATAGACATCAAGTTTAACTGCAGCGGAACAAGCAATCCATTAAAAGAGTCAAGTAGAAAATAAACTCTACTATCTTTTATGATTTAAAAGGTTTTTCAACACTGTGATCGCTGAGACTCAGCTTAATAAAATAATCCACATCATCGAATCACCCCTGCACTACGGCCAAGGATATTCGTGTATTCATTAATGGTCATGATCATGCCAACAACTGTCCATCAATGCACTACGGGCCAATGAGGACTTTTACCACATCATTTGTAACATTACGGTCATGATTATACCGAATAATCCCTGGTCATAATCATACCAAGTCCATCTATGCACTACATGCCACAGATGACTTTCAACATTTTATAAACATGAGGATGATGACAATGATATAAGAATTCAATAAAACAAGTTCAAGAATTAATTTATCCAGGAATTAACAACGTCCAAATTGTCAACATGATACTGCATTGTGGAGTAAAATTCAAGAATGCTTAGAAGAATATTTTCTTGAAAAGATACTGGATGAAACGCAACTATCAAGGATATTCCACAAATTTCATGGAGTATAGAAGTCAAAACTTAACCAACTGAGTACAATAAAGAATGGAATAACAAAAGAAATCACCATGCATGCGATAGACCGCACAGACAGGTTATTCCAACAGAATAATAAATAATGGAACCAGGTCCGGCGTAAACGCACAGACAGGATATTCCGACAGAATAATAAATAATGGAACCAGGTCCGGTGTAAAACACACAGACAGGATATTCCAACAGAATAATAATAAAACGGAACCAGGTCCGGTGTAAAACACACAGACAGGATGTTCCAACAGAATAATAAACGGAACCAGGTCCGGTGTAAAACACACAGACAGGATGTTCCAACAGAATAATAGAAGAATGTCACCAAGTATAGGGTAGACCGCGTATACTGGTTATTCCAACAGAATAATAACAAATGGAATAACAGAAGTTCTCTTCATGAATATAAAAGAAATAATATTCCCTACCTTAAAAGAACTGGATATTGGAAAAGTGATGTAGCAGAATACTTTTATCTCTCTCTCTCTTATTCTCTCTATACTTTCTCTCTCTATAGCTTGAATGAATTCGTGAAAAATAATGAAGCCCTAGGCCTCTATTTATAGAAAAACTGAGGGTGGCTCTTGGTCTTAACGAAGGGTCAAATGACTCTTGGTCTTAACGAAGGGTCAAATGACTCTTGGTAATATTGAAGGGACAACTACTATTGACGAAAGTAATTACTATTGACCAAGGTAAATACTATTGACGAAGGTAATTACTATTGACCAAGGTAAATACTATTGACGAAGGTAATTACTATTGACCAAGGTAAATACTATTGACGAAGGTAATTACTATTGACCAAGGTAAATACTATTGACGACGGTAATTACTATTGACGACGGTAATTACTATTGACGACGATAATTACTATTGACGAAGAGACTCTTAGATGATGACATATGGCCCCCCATAAAATAACCAAACTTACCACAACGTCTCAATAATATAACATATTATACAGATGATACTATGACAATAATTTAAGAGATATGATGCAGCAATTACTGTAGCAATAATTGAGTATAGCTGAGTGACTTCTCACGTAAGCATCAATAATCAATACCGTGTGCTACTATGCAACCACGCGTATTACTGTACTTTTACTACCGAGTAGTTCAACAGTTTTAACGGTTTTAACGGTAACACCTCAGCCGTTATTTTTATAGAAAGATAATTCTGTCGTTTTCTCAATCCGACAATAATTCCGTTGTGGGGTCCACCAATGATTGTGCCGTCGTACGAATATTCCCCGACAAAAAGAATATTCTCCGACCAAACGAATATTTTATAACAACTTGCTTACTTTGCAAAATTTATAAATATTACCCACAACTATAACATTATATCAAATTAACTCCATAATATTCAAAAATGATATTTATAGAAAATTCATCTTTATTTATAAAAGTTGGGGTCTTACAACCTCCCCTTCTTATGAAATTTCGCCCTCGAAATTAGGGTACGTACCTGGTATGTCGAAGAGGTAAGGATACCTTGATTTCATTTCTGATTCTAACTCCCAAGTCATTTCCTCAACATCGTGGTTTCTCCACAAAACTTTGACTTGAGGTATAACCTTGGAGCGTAGAATATGTTCCTTCTTATCCAAGATTTGAACAGGAACTTCTTCATACGTCAAATCCTCCGCTATTTCGTCCGGTTCTAACTCAATAATGTGGTTCGGGTCTTCCACATATTTGCGTAACATGGATATGTGGAAAACGTTATGAACACGAGACATACTTGGCGGTAAAGCGAGTCTATAAGCCACAGTTCCTACTCGATCGAGGATTAAAAATGGACCGATGAATCGAGGATTTAGCTTTCCTCTCTTTCCAAATCTCGTAACTCCTTTCCATGGAGCAACACGTAAGAACACATGATCTCCTACATCAAATTCCACGTCCTTTCGATGAAGATCAGCATAACTCTTTTGTCGATCTTGTGAGGTTTTTATACGTTGTCGGATCGTTTGAATCTTTTCTGTAGTCATACGTACCAACTCCGGTCCCAACAACGTTGCTTCGCCCACCTCATCCCAGCATACTGGAGAACGACATTTTCTTCCATACAATGCTTCGAATGGAGCCATGCCAATACTTGCTTGATAACTGTTGTTGTAGGAAAACTCCACCAATGGTAAGAACTTGTCCCAACTTCCCTTGAAGTCAAAGACACAGAGTCTTAATAGATCTTCAAGAGTTTGAATAGTCCTCTCTGATTGTCCGTCCGTCTGAGGATGATATGCTGAACTAAATCGTAACTCCGTGCCCATAGCTTTTTGTAAACTAACCCAAAATCGTGAAGTGAATCTTGGGTCTCGATCAGAAACTATGGATACTGGCATACCATGCAGTCTTACAATCTCGTTTATGTACATACGAGCAAGACGTTCAAGTGTATAAGTTTCTCGTATCGGTAAGAAATGAGCAGACTTGGTCAATCTATCAACAATGACCCAAATCGCATCAATACCTTGAGAAACCCTAGGAAGACCGGTAACGAAATCCATGGTAATGTGCTCCCACTTCCATTCTGGAATTTCAAGTGGTTGCAATGGACCTTTTGGTACTTGATGCTCCGCTTTGACTCGTTGACAAGTTAGACACCTTGAGATAAACAACGCTATCTCTCTCTTCATATTGCTCCACCAAAATGTATGACGAAGATCATGATACATTTTGGTACTTCCAGGATGGATTGCAAACGGTGTGTTGTGCGCCTCCATCATGATTTCATACTTTAAATCAGGGTTGTTAGGAACACAAAGTCTGGAGTTGACTCGAAGTATTCCTTCTTCATCGATTCTTGCTTCCGGCATAGAACCTTCTTGCACTTTCTTCCTCATACGCATCAGCTCCAGGTCTGTAGCTTGAGCAGCTTTAACTTTATCGATTAAAGTCGGTTCTACTCGTATATTCGCCATCATCACATGGGTCCCTGGAGTCTTCAACTCTATCTCCATCCTTTGCAAGTCACACAAAATGGGCCTTTGCGTTGTTAATATTGCACTTGTACCCGCATATGATCTTCTACTCAATGCGTCAGCTACCACGTTCGCTTTTCCAGGATGGTATTGAATGGTATGATCATAATCTTTCAACAGTTCAAGCCAACGTCGTTGTCGCATGTTGAGTTCCTTTTGAGTGAAGAAATATTTGAGGCTTTTATGATCCGTAAAGATCTCCACTTTCTCCCCATACAAGTAATGCCTCCAAATTTTAAGTGCAAAGACAACAGCTGCCAACTCTAGATCATGAGTAGGATAATTCCTCTCATATTCCTTGAGTTGTCTTGATGCATAGGCTATGACTTTTCCATGTTGCATGAGAACGCATCCCAACCCTTTGCTCGAAGCATCACTGTAGATGACAAATCCCTCCGAGCCAGATGGTATTGTTAGAACAGGTGCTGAAATGAGTCTCCTCTTGAGTTCTTGAAAACTCTGCTCACATTCTTCGCTCCAACCAAACTTTGTATCTTTCCGAGTCAGCTGAGTTAATGGAGTAGCGATTCGAGAAAATCCTTCCACGAATCTCCGATAATAACCAGCTAAACCAAGAAAGCTACGTACCTCGGTCACTGATTTAGGTTGCTCCCAGCTTTGAATAGCTTCAATCTTTGCCGGGTCAACCGATATTCCACGACTTGATACTACGTGCCCAAGGAATGCTACCTCTTCCAGCCAGAACTCGCATTTCTTCAACTTGGCATAAAGTTTGTATTCACGAAGCTTTTGGAGTACCAGCCTCAAGTGTTGCTCATGATCTTCACGGCTTTTGGAATAAACAAGGATGTCATCGATAAAGACGACCACAAAGTGATCCAAATATTCCTTGAATACCCTGTTCATCATATCCATGAAGGCAGCAGGAGCATTAGTCAATCCAAAAGACATAACTAAGAATTCATAATGCCCGTACCGAGTTCTAAAAGCCGTCTTTGGAATATCCTCAGTTCTAACCTTCAGCTGATGATATCCAGAACGAAGATCGATCTTTGAAAAGAATTGTGCTCCTTGCAACTGGTCAAACAGGTCATCAATACGTGGCAATGGGTACCTATTTTTGATGGTGACATGATTCAACTCCCGATAATCAATACAAAGTCGCATACTCCCATCTTTCTTCTTCACGAACAGAACAGGAGCACCCCAAGGAGAAGTACTAGGACGAATAAAACCAATGTCTAACAATTCCTGCAGTTGGGTCTTTAACTCCTGAAGTTCAATAGGAGCCATTCGATATGGGGCTTTGGAAATGGGTTTTGTACCGGGTTCAAGGTCGATACAAAATTCAATTTCACGCTCTGGGGGTAGGCCAGGAAGTTCTTCGGGAATACGTCAGGAAATTTATTAACAACAGAAATATCATTCAAAGCTGACGTATTTTTGTTTAGATCTGTGACATGAGCTAAGAAAGCTTGACATCCGTTTTTCAATAAACGAATAGCTTTATGGCTTGAGATGACAGCGATTGATTTTAATGGTTTGGTTGCTTGAATTCGCATAATAGGTCGATTAGGAATATGAAAGCTAACAACCTTACGAAAACAATCAATTTTTGCATGATGAGTAGTTAACCAATCAATCCCTAGAATCACGTCAAATGCAAGTATTTTTAATGAAATAAGATCGACAGGTAATGTGTGGGTACCAACTTGAACCAAACAAGACTTATAAACCGTGGATGTAATGAAGGTTTCTCCCAATGGAGTTTCAACAGATAAGTCAAAGTCTAATTTCTCCGGAATCAAATTTAATCGATGAGCGCAAGTAGGAGAAATAAAAGAATGGGTTGAACCGGTATCAAATAAAGTATAGACTTCGTTAGAGTTTATGATAAGCTTACCCGTGATGACCTCATTCGGGTTCCTTGCTTCTGGGAGTTCACAACAAACGCTCTCCCTTGCACAACCGGTTTTGACTTTTCTGGGACGGCCTTTGGTGCCTCCATCCTAGCTGAATTTGTCTTCGGTAAACGACAAAATCGGGCTAAATGACCTTCTCTTCCACAATTATAACATGCTTTGGACGGCATCGCGCAGTTTGGACTGATGTGCCCCTCCCCTCCGCATTTGAAACATATGATAGGTGGTCGTTCTCCTTCCTTAACGACAGGTGCTGGTGCTGACGTCTTTCCATCATTGTTGAATCTCCTCTTCTTGAAATGTCCAT
This sequence comes from Panax notoginseng, assembly GCA_016801055.1. NCBI lineage: Eukaryota > Viridiplantae > Streptophyta > Magnoliopsida > Apiales > Araliaceae > Panax > Panax notoginseng. The sequence continues at coordinate 224,456,034 of CM029015.1, read as the reverse complement.
TCTTATTGTTTTGGCCCTGATTACCACCGAAGTGGTTACCATTTCTGGCCTGTTGATTCCCTCCACGCTTGTTGTCACCGCTTCGATGACTGCTCTCACTGGTATTATCATTTTGCCGGCTGCTCTCTTTTGGTTGCGTTGTCTCGTTATCGCGCTCCACCAACTGAGCCCTATTTACAACATCTGAATACAAACACAGTTTATGAGAAACAAGATGTTGACGTATCTCCGGCTTCAAACCTCTTAAAAACATCCGCGTCATTCTTTCTTCATTATCCACCAGGTGGGACGCAAACCGGGATAACTCCGCAAATTTTGCCTCGTACTGCGACACGGTCATATTATTCTGCTCCAATTTGATGAACTCCACCTCCTTCATGTGACGAATACTCTCGGGAAAGTATTTGTCGTTAAACAGCTCTTGGAACTTCTCCCAAGACATCTTCAGTGCGGCAGGTTGAGTACGCTTTATCGATTCCCACCAGTAATCTGCCTCTCCTCGCAACATAAAGGCGGCAAAGGGAACCTTTTGCTCCTCGGAGCAACCCAAGACATCAAATATCTTGGTGATCTGCTTTATCCATGTTTCAGCTACAAGTGGTTTGGGTTCTCCCTTAAACTCCGGTGGTCCCAGCTCCTTAAACTGTTTAGCGGTGACCGCCTGAGAGTTTCCAGTATTTCCACCTACGTTGTGGACAGGAGCCGCTTTCACCTGTTGTTGCATGAATTGCATAAAGCCTCTGAACATTTGATCATTCATCATTTGGTCAGTGTTGTTGTTTGCATGAGGATTGACACCTTCCTGATGCACATTATCCTGATTATTGATATGTGGTGAATCAACAGTCGTCTGTGCTCCATTGCTATTCTCAACATTCTCAGATGCCATTTTCAGATACTGCCACAAAATAAAAATTAATTGATATGTCATATATTATCCTTATATTATGACCGACCAATTAAATACCATGCAAATAAACTTAGGTATGTCATACTAGCGAAGGAATTCCCCGTCTCTCCCCTCCTAGTTCTATTCTCACATCTTAGCCAGGGATCATATCCCTAAGCTCTGATACCAACTGTGACGCCCCCAAAATTAGGTATACATCACCCATCTTGGGTCGTCAGATACATAGTACAGAATACAAATACAACTTAATAATACAACTGTCGTGTACAATACGACAAAACATAAACTGTGAGTTTGAATACAAATATTATCTTCTAGAGAGTATTCATACTCAAAAGGAGTCCTCATTACATTTATTAACACACCATTACATAGAATAGTGAGGACTACTAACTAATACTATCATTCGGACCATCACTCCGTACCCCGACTTGTCCCAGCTACGTTCTCATTTCCTGAAGAGAACAGTGAAAGAAAGGGTGAGCTCAACTAGCCCAGTAAGAAATATTATGACTAAGATAATGCAGAATAAATTATCATTAGCCTTCAACAATGTTAAACTGATAAAATATAATAGACATCAAGTTTAACTGTAGCGGAACAAGCAATCCATTAAAAGAGTCAAGTAGAAAATAAACTCTACTATCTTTTATGATTTAAAAGGTTTTTCAACACTGTGATCGCTGAGACTCAGCTTAATAAAATAATCCACATCATCGAATCACCCCTGCACTACGGCCAAGGATATTCGTGTATTCATTAATGGTCATGATCATGCCAACAACTGTCCATCAATGCACTACGGGCCAATGAGGACTTTTACCACATCATTTGTAACATTACGGTCATGATTATACCGAATAATCCCTGGTCATAATCATACCAAGTCCATCTATGCACTACATGCCACAGATGACTTTCAACATTTTATAAACATGAGGATGATGACAATGATATAAGAATTCAATAAAACAAGTTCAAGAATTAATTTATCCAGGAATTAACAACGTCCAAATTGTCAACATGATACTGCATTGTGGAGTAAAATTCAAGAATGCTTAGAAGAATATTTTCTTGAAAAGATACTGGATGAAACGCAACTATCAAGGATATTCCACAAATTTCATGGAGTATAGAAGTCAAAACTTAACCAACTGAGTACAATAAAGAATGGAATAACAAAAGAAATCACCATGCATGCGATAGACCGCACAGACAGGTTATTCCAACAGAATAATAAATAATGGAACCAGGTCCGGCGTAAACGCACAGACAGGATATTCCGACAGAATAATAAATAATGGAACCAGGTCCGGTGTAAAACACACAGACAGGATATTCCAACAGAATAATAATAAAACGGAACCAGGTCCGGTGTAAAACACACAGACAGGATGTTCCAACAGAATAATAAACGGAACCAGGTCCGGTGTAAAACACACAGACAGGATGTTCCAACAGAATAATAGAAGAATGTCACCAAGTATAGGGTAGACCGCGTATACTGGTTATTCCAACAGAATAATAACAAATGGAATAACAGAAGTTCTCTTCATGAATATAAAAGAAATAATATTCCCTACCTTAAAAGAACTGGATATTGGAAAAGTGATGTAGCAGAATACTTTTATCTCTCTCTCTCTTATTCTCTCTATACTTTCTCTCTCTATAGCTTGAATGAATTCGTGAAAAATAATGAAGCCCTAGGCCTCTATTTATAGAAAAACTGAGGGTGGCTCTTGGTCTTAACGAAGGGTCAAATGACTCTTGGTCTTAACGAAGGGTCAAATGACTCTTGGTAATATTGAAGGGACAACTACTATTGACGAAAGTAATTACTATTGACCAAGGTAAATACTATTGACGAAGGTAATTACTATTGACCAAGGTAAATACTATTGACGAAGGTAATTACTATTGACCAAGGTAAATACTATTGACGAAGGTAATTACTATTGACCAAGGTAAATACTATTGACGACGGTAATTACTATTGACGACGGTAATTACTATTGACGACGATAATTACTATTGACGAAGAGACTCTTAGATGATGACATATGGCCCCCCATAAAATAACCAAACTTACCACAACGTCTCAATAATATAACATATTATACAGATGATACTATGACAATAATTTAAGAGATATGATGCAGCAATTACTGTAGCAATAATTGAGTATAGCTGAGTGACTTCTCACGTAAGCATCAATAATCAATACCGTGTGCTACTATGCAACCACGCGTATTACTGTACTTTTACTACCGAGTAGTTCAACAGTTTTAACGATTTTAACGGTAACACCTCAGCCGTTATTTTTATAGAAAGATAATTCTGTCGTTTTCTCAATCCGACAATAATTCCGTTGTGGGGTCCACCAATGATTGTGCCGTCGTACGAATATTCCCCGACAAAAAGAATATTCTCCGACCAAACGAATATTTTATAACAACTTGCTTACTTTGCAAAATTTATAAATATTACCCACAACTATAACATTATATCAAATTAACTCCATAATATTCAAAAATGATATTTATAGAAAATTCATCTTTATTTATAAAAGTTGGGGTCTTACAATGAGCGCCATTTGAAGCTGGTACTGCAAAGGCTTCGTGAAAACAAGCTATATGCCAAACTGAAGAAATGCGAGTTCTGGCTTGAGGAAGTAGCATTCCTTGGGCACGTGGTGTCAAAACATGGAGTATCTGTCGACCCGGCGAAGATTGAAGCCATACAAAGTTGGGAGCAACCGAAGTCGGTAACCGAAGTACGTAGCTTTCTGGGCTTAGCTGGTTATTATCGGAGATTTGTGGAAGGATTTTCTCGAATCGCTACTCCGTTAACTCAGCTGACTCGGAAAGATACAAAATTCGTATGGAGTGAGGAATGCGAGAAGAGTTTCCAAGAACTCAAGAGGAGACTCATTTCGGCACCTGTTTTGACAATACCATCTGGTTCGGATGGATTTGTTATCTACAGCGATGCTTCAGGCAAAGGGTTAGGATGTGTTCTCATGCAACATGGGAAAGTCATAGCCTATGCCTCACGACAACTCAAAGAATATGAGAGGAATTATCCTACTCATGATTTGGAGTTGGCAGCAGTCGTTTTTGCGTTGAAGATCTGGAGACACTACCTGTATGGGGAGAAAGTGGAGATCTATACAGATCATAAAAGCCTCAAATATTTCTTCACCCAAAAGGAACTCAACATGCGGCAACGACGTTGGCTTGAGCTGTTGAAAGATTACGATCATACCATCCAATACCATCCTGGAAAAGCAAACGTAGTAGCTGACGCATTGAGTAGAAGATCATATGCGGGTACGAGTGCAATGTTTTTAACACAAAGGCCCATTTTGTATGACTTGCAAAGGATGGAGATAGAGATGAAGGCTCCAAGTACCCACATGATGATATCAAATATACGAGTAGAACCGACTTTAATCGATAAAGTTAAAGCTGCTCAAGCTACGGATATAGAGCTGATGCGTATGAAGAAGAAAGTGCAAGAAGGTGCTATTCCAGAAGCAAGAATCGATGAAGAAGGAATACTTCGAGTCAACTCCAGACTTTGTGTTCCTAACGATTTTGACTTGAAGCATAGAATAATGATGGAGGCACACAACACACCGTTTGCAATCCATCCTGGGAGTACCAAAATGTATCACGATCTTCGACATACATTTTGGTGGAGCAATATGAAAAGAGAGATCGCGGAGTTTATCTCGAGGTGTTTAACTTGTCAACGTGTAAAGGCGGAGCATCAAGTGCCAAAGGGTCCATTGCAACCACTTGAGATCCCGAAATGGAAGTGGGAACACATTACTATGGATTTTGTTACGGGTCTTCCCAAGGTTTCTCAAGGCATAGATGCGATTTGGGTTATTGTTGATAGATTAACCAAGTCCGCTCATTTCTTGCCGATACGTGAGACTTATTCCCTTGAACGTCTTGCTAGTATGTACGTGAACGAGATTGTGAGATTGCATGGCATGCCAGTATCCATAGTTTCGGATCGTGACCCAAGATTCACTTCACGATTTTGGGTTAGCTTGCAGAAAGCTATGGGCACGGATTTACGATTCAGTTCAGCATACCATCCTCAAACGGACGGACAATCAGAGAGGACTATTCAAACTCTTGAAGATCTATTAAGACTTTGTGTCTTAGATCTCAAAGGGAGTTGGGATAAGTACCTACCATTGGTGGAATTCTCCTACAACAACAGTTATCAGGCGAGCATAGGTATGGCTCCATTTGAGGCGTTGTATGGAAGAAAATGTCGTTCTCCAGTATGCTGGGACGAGGTGGGTGAAGCAACATTGTTGGGACCAGAATTGGTACGCATTACTACAGAGAAGATCCAAACGATTCGACAACGTATACAAACGGCACAGGATCGACAAAAGAGTTATGCGGATCTTCATCGGAAGGACGTGGAATTTAATATTGGGGATCATGTATTGTTACGTGTTGCACCATGGAAGGGAGTTACAAGATTTGGGAAGAGAGGAAAGCTCAATCCAAGATTTGTTGGTCCATTTGAGATTCTTGAGCGAATAGGAAATGTGGCATATAGACTCGCATTACCTCCAAGCATGTCTCGTGTTCATAATGTTTTTCACATATCTATGCTTCGTAAATATGTTAAAGACCCGAACCACATTATTGAGTTAGAACCAGACGAGATAGCTGAAGATTTAACGTACGAGGAGGTACCTGTTAAGATCTTGGATAGGAAAGAGCATGTCCTACGCACGAAGGTTATACCACAAGTTAAGGTTTTGTGGAGAAACCATGCTATTGAAGAAATGACCTGGGAGTTGGAATCAGAAATGAAAGCGAGGTATCCTCACCTTTTTGAAACATCAGGTGCGTACGTCAATTTCGAGGACGAAATTTCATAAGGAGGGGAGGTTGTAAGACCCCAACTTATTAATGAATAAAATCAAATTTTCTCTAAATATTATTGTGAATAATAAGGGGTTAATTTGATATAATACTTTGGTTATGGGTGAAATGTGCAAATTTTGCAAAATAAGCAAGTGGTTATAAAATATTTATTTTTGGTCGGTGAATATTCGGTTGGTCGTGGAATATTCTTGCTGTCGGGGAATATTCGTACGACGACGCAGCCTTGTGTGGGCCCCATAACGGAAAGCGATTGGATGAAGAAAACGACAAGTATAAGTTGTTTATTAATAACGGCGTAGTTGTTACCGTTAATACTGTTTAAATACCCGGTGGTTAAAAATACAGTAATAACGCGTGGTTGCATAGTAGCACACGGATTGCACAGTATATTGAATTATTGATTCGTACGTAAGAAGGCACTACTCAATAATTGTTACAGTAGTTATTGTTCAATATTTTATTTTATTGATTCAATAATTGCTGCGTTGATATTTTATATTATTGTTGTTTCAATAATTGTTGTTGCACAGTATTTTCATTTATCAGATCAATAATTCATATTATTTGAATAATATTATTAGATAACATTATTGGCAATGTCTAGAAAGTTCTGTCTAAGGAGAGGTTTGGTCATCTAATTGCGCGCCAGTAAGGAGAAATCCTTATTGGAAAGCCCCCTCTTTCCTGGGAACGGCCTGGTTGTCATAAATGTGATTCTGTAATATTATTTGTGAATAATTAATTATTGATTCATATGATAAGGAAATATTTATTTTATGTGGATATAAATGAGGGATATATTTTTGTGGTTAAAAATGAAGGAGTTAATGTTGAGGTTTTTATCCATATTTTTGTCGGAATGGAGGTATTAAAAATCAGGGTTTTTGAGATATTTTGCGGGGGTTATAATTTTTAATCCGACCGTTGGATCGTGGTAATTTTTGGATATGTTATACATATATAAGTTGAGTATATGCCCACAAATTTTGAACCGTTAAAAATGAACGTATGATTTATTATGAATTTTACAAGATGACTGGTTCAGAAATTGTTGAATTTTCGGAGTTTATCATTTTGATGGAAAATTCTAGAATTGGTGGGCCCCACTTGTGGTTGGTGAAGAAATGTGCTGAATTATATTTCAAATGTGGTAGGTGGGAATAGTAGCAGGTAAAGCCATCAGGTTGCAGGTCAAACCTACCAAAATTTTCCTATAAATAGAGGGCTAAGTTAGAATTGAAAATTACACCAGAAACAAGTTTTCTCTCTTTCTCTCTCTAGATTATTGAGTGTATTTTGTGAGTATTTAGATACTTTGAGAGTTTCTATTCATCAGAGCAAGTTTCTTTCAGCCTTATACCGGTATTCCGACCAGAAGTACTGATATTTTGAGGTAAGGGATATTATTTTCTTCTTAATGATATTATTTTCTTCAATATCATTATGCTGAAATATTGATATGAGTTTTTATCAAATTTGAAACTTTTTGTGTCGGGGGTTACTATTCACGTATACGGCACTATTCACGTATACGGCACTATTCACGAATACGGCACTATTCACCGAAAAATAAAATTTTCCCTTTTTGTCCAAGATGTCTATTATGGTTACTATCTTTGATTGTATCCATGTTTTGATCTTTATTTTTGAATTCTGCTTCACAATTGATTATTATGAAGTATTATTGATCTTGGATAAACTGTTATACGAATCCCTACTATTTGTCCTTCTGTCTCATTGGATTCGTTCTCTTTAAGATATTTTTCATCATCCTCAGTCCTAAATGATGATATTAATGAATATCTTTGGCCTGTAGTGCAAAGATGTATAATTACTTGATGAATATCTTTGGCCTGTAGTGCAAAGATGAACAGGTGTTGAGATGAACATGACCGACTGATGATACAAATGAATATCTTTGGCCTGTAGTGCAAAGATGAATATTTGGTTAAAGATGATTATTAATTGATGTTACAGGGATAAAATATTGATGATGGACTTTTAAATCTTAGAAGATAGTAGAATTCTTTCTCTACTTGACTCTTCTAATGGTTTGTTGTTTCCGCTGCAGTTGTTGATCTAAAACTTGTTGTCGATTATATTTTATCAGATTTTTCCCTGTTGAAGACTAACGATAATTTGTTGTATATTATCTTAGTCATAATATTCTTTACTGGGCTAGTTGAGCTCACCCTTTTCCTTTTTGTTCCATTTTTCTTCTCAGGAGGTGAGAACATAGCAGGATCTAGTCGGGGTATGGAGTAATGGTTCTAGAAAGATGTATTAGCAGTCCTCACTATTTCTGTAAAATAGTGTTTGAATAATTGTAATGAGGATTTATTTGAGTGTGGATATTGTCTAGAAGACAATATTTGTATTTAAACTCACAGTATGTGTTGTCGTATTTTGCACGACAATTGTATTATTGAAGTTGTAGTTTGCTTTCTGTACCATGTATTTGGCGACTCAGAATGGGTGTTGTATACCTATTCTGGGGGCGTCACAAAGATTATATAGGTAGTGCTCGTATATATACTCAGAAAGTGGATGGGCACATCCCTGTCTTATGATGACACGAGGTTGTATGTCGTTAGACATCTTGTATGATAGTGGCAAACCACCCTTCCAACGTTGGGTACACCTTACCCTATTGGATTCACCAAATATAACTACTAAATGAACTTTTCTATACTGCTTCGGGAGAACATCCACAGCTAGAGACCACCGTTCTATTTCCCCGTTACCCTCGCTCGACCCAGCTACACTCTTATTACCTGAAAGGAATTGTGAAGCAAAAGGGTGAGCACAACTAGCTCAGTAAAGAATATCATGACTAAAGATAATTCAATTATCAATAGCCTTCATCAACAATAAATCAGAAATTTAGAACATATGGAAAATGATAAAAATTTCAACCATAGTTGCAGCGGAACGAGCAATCCATTAGAAGAGTCAAATAGACTATAAAGTCTATTATCTTCTCCATGTTAAAAATCCACCAACAATGTTTTATCCCTGTAACATCAATCAACAATTCTGGTCCACAATCATATGAATAACTCATAATCATAACTGTAGTTCTAAATTCCTCTTCTCATCCAGGACGAAGATAATTTTCATCACCTGAAACATTAAACATCATGGTTATACCAAATCACAGTTCCTGTTCATAATCATACTAATAACTTCATCTTTGCACTACGGGCCAAAGATATTCATCAACAAGTCATCTTTGCACTACAGGCCAAAGATATTCATCAACAGTTCATCTTTGCATTACTGGCCAAAGATATTCATCTACAATTCATCTTTACACTACAGGCCAAAGATATTCCTCAACAATTAATATTTGCACTACAGGCCAAATATATTCATATCTCAAAGAAATATATAATCATTTCAGAATTTATATACACCATAATTATAACCATGTTAATCAATTCATCTTTACACTTAAGCTAAAGATATTCAATTGTAAATTCAATGGTCATGATCATACCAGTCACAATTCAACTTTGCACTACAGGCCAAAGAGAACCCTAGTCATGATCATACCAATAATCTACCCATCTTTACACTCCAGTGAAAGAGAAATTCAACATCAGGGTTATAAAAATGTTATATATGATAATAAAATCAATATAATCAACATATAGATTTAATCTCAAGAGTAATATTCATAAATCAACTATAATTTGGTTAGTAAAAGAAACCAATTTTGTCGTGAATAGTAACTCGTGAATAGTAACTCATGAATAGTAACTCGTGAATAGTAACACCGACTCAAAAAGGTAGAAATTCCATAATAAAATCTATACCAATATTTCGGTATAATGATATTGAAAGAATAACATTTCTTAAGCTTATAAACAATTTATTTAAATTGTTTACACTTTACTAATTAATGTATTTAATCATCATAAAATGCCAACTCTTAAGATTTCATCATCAATAACCAAAACCCTCATCAAAAATCTGCATATACCTCATATATAGGATTCTCAAGCCATAAAATCCTATTTTTCAATTTTCTTACTTCACATAACATATTTAATTCATTTTCTCATAACTAGACTATTTTCATGAAAAATACCAAATCCGTTCCAAAAATATTTCTTTTCTGGAATTTAGCATAATATAGTCCCATAGTGAACATATATTTTTCTCAGAATTTTTAAAAGTCATTTACTATTTTTCATATGGCCAAAACAGCCGAATATTTAGACATTTATCAAAAATTGTACTTTTGTCTAAAAATTCTGAAATTTACAGAGTATACTTCTATCATATACATGTACTCCCAATAAAAATTTCATCAATTTTGGAGTTAACCACAAGGAATTATAAGTTGTTACTTCTAAAATAGTCTTTTCTCATAAAATTCATAACTCTCAATCTATACATCCAAAAATCACCATTTTTGGACACAATCAAGAAAACTCATCAAAATATCATTTCAAATATTTCTAGAATTTTTGAAGATCAGAAAAATTACGAAACTGAAAATCATAACAATCCTTAAAATCCCTTACTATCCCTTACTATCCCTTACCTCAAAAGAGCAGTACTTCTGATCGGTATAAGGCTGAAGGAAACTTGCACTGATGAATAGCAACTCACCAAGTATCTAAATACTCACAAAATACACTCAATAATCTAGAGAGAGAAAGAGAGAAAGTTTATGTTTTTGGTGTGATTTTCAATTCTAACTTAGCCCTCTATTTATAGGAAAATTTTGGTAGGTTTGACCTGCAACCTGATGGCTTTACCTGCTACTATTCCCACCCACCACATTTGAAATATAATTCAGCACATTTCTTCACCAACCACAAGTGGGGCCCACCAATTCTAGAATTTTCCATCAAAATGATAAACTCCAAAAATTCAACAATTTCTGAACCAGTCATCTTGTAAAATTCATAATAAATCATACGTTCATTTTTAACGGTTCAAAATTTGTAGACATATACTCAACTTATATATGTATAACATATCCAAAAATTACCACGATCCAACGGTCGGATTAAAAATTATAACCCCCGCAAACTATCTCAAAAACCCTGATTTTTAATACCTTCATTCCGATAAAAATACGGATAAAAACCTCAACATTAACTCCTTCATTTTTAACCACAAAAATATATCCCTCATTTATATCCACATAAAATAAATATTTCTTTATCATATGAATCAATAATTAATTATTCATAAATAATATTACAGAATCACATTTATGACAACCAGGCCGTTCCTAGGAAAGAGGGGGCTTTCCAATAAGGATTTCTCCTTACTGGCGCGCAATTAGATGACCAAACCTCTCCTTAGACAGAACTTTCTAGACATTGTCAATAATGCTATCTAATAATACTATTCAAATAATATGAATTATTGATCTGATAATGGGAAATACTGTGCAGCAACAATTATTGAACAACAATAATACAAAATTTCAACGTAGCAATTATTGAATTAATAAAATAAAATATTGAACAGTAATTACTGTAACAATTATTGAGTAGTGCCTTCTTACATAATAATCAATAATTTCAAAAATACTGTGCAATACCGTGTGCTACTATGTAATAACGCGTATTACTGTATTTTTAACCACCGAGTATTCCAACAGTGTTAACGGTAACAACTACGCCGTTATTTGTAAAAACTCAAATTTGTCGTTTTCCTTCACCCGACAGTTATTCGTTATGGGGCCCACAAATAGCTGCGCCGTCGTACGAATATTCTCCGACAGAAAGAATATTCCACGACCAAACGAATATTCCCCGACAACAATGATTATTTTATAACCACTTGCTTATTTTGAAAAAAAAATTCATATTTCACCCATAACTTTAAAATTTTATCAATTTAACCATTTACTGAATAGAAAAATTGAATACTTTTATTTCATAAAATTCGGGGTCTTACAGTTACCGCTTTTGTCCGAATATTTTCTTCCCTGCTGGTTTTCATTGCTTCGATGACTGCCGCCACCGGTATGACCCTGGTTGTGGTCCCTCGGTTGCACATACTCATTATCTCGCTCTAATAATTGAGCCATGTTTACAACATCTGAATATAAAAAAAATTTATGAGAGATAAGATATTGCCGAATCTCGGGTTTTAGACCTCTCAGAAACATCCTTGTCATTCGTTCCTCATTTTCGACCAAATGAGGTGCAAACCTGGATAACTCTACAATCTTCGCCTCGTACTGGGACACCGTCATGTTGTTTTGTTCCAGTCTAATAAACTCAACCTCCTTCATATGACGAATACTTTCAGGAAAGTACTTGTCATTGAACAGTTTTTGAAATGTTTCCCAGGACATGTTGAGTGCGTCAGGCTGGGTACGCTTCACAGACTCCCACCAGTAGTCTGCCTCACCGCGGAACATAAATGTGGCGAATGGAACCTTCTGTTCCTCCGTGCATCCCAAAACATCAAATATCTTGGTAATTTGCTTGACCCACGTTTCCGCCATGATCGGATCCGGCTTTCCCTTAAATTCTGGTGGTCCCAATTCTTTGAACTGCTTAGCTGTGACAAACCGCGCGTTGTTATCATTTCCACCCGTATTCTGCACACGAGTCTCCCTCGTCTGATTTTGCATGAACTGCAAAAAGCTCCTAAACATTCCATCATTCATCGTTTGCTCGGTAACGTTGTTTACAGGAGGAATATTGCCTTCCTGTTGCACGTTCCCCTGGGTGGTGATCAAAGGTGTCTCCACGGTCTGATTCACTCCATTATTAACGTTCTCAGCTGCCATTCTTAAATACTGCCATAAAACAAGGGTTAATAGTCATGTCATATATTATCCTTATACTCTGACCGACCAAATAAACACCAAATAAACTTAGTCAAGTCATACTAGTGAAGGAATTCCCCGTCTCTCCCCTCCTAGTTCTTGTCTCACATCTCAGCCAGGGATCATATCCCTAAGCTCTGATACCAACTGTGACGCCCCCAAAATAGGTATACAACACCCATTCTGAGTCGCCAAATATATGGTACAGAAAGCAAACTACAACTTCAATAATACAATTGTCGTGCAAAATACGACAACACATACTGTGAATTTAAATACAAATATTGTCTTCTAGACAATATCCACACTCAAATAAATCCTCATTACAATTATTCAAACACTATTTTACAGAAATAGTGAGGACTGCTAATACATCTTTCTAGAACCATCAATCCATACCCCGACTAGATCCTGCTATGTTCTCACCTCCTGAGAAGAAAAATGGAACAAAAAGGAAAAGGGTGAGCTCAACTAGCCCAGTAAAGAATATTATGACTAAGATAATATACAAACAAATTATCGTTAGTCTTCAACAGGGAAAAATCTGATAGAATATAATCGACAACAAGTTTTAGATCAACAACTGCAGCGGAAATAGCAAACCATTAGAAGAGTCAAGTAGAGAAAGAATTCTACTATCTTCTAAGATTTAAAAGTCCATCATCAATATTTTATCCCTGTAACATCAATTAATAATCATCTTTAACCAAATATTCATCTTTGCACTACAGGCCAAAGATATTCATTTGTATCACCTGTCAGTCATGTTCATTTCAACACCTGTTCATCTTTGCACTACAGGCCAAAGATATTCATCAAGTAATCATACATCTTTGCACTACAGGCCAAAGATATTCAGTAATATCATCATTTAGGACTGAGGATGATGAAAAATATCTTAAAGAGAATAAATCCAGTGAGACAGAAGGACAAATATTAAGGATTCGTATAACAGTTTATCCAAGATCAATAATACTTCATAATAATCAATTGTGAAGCAGAATTCAAAAATAAAGATCAAAACATGGATACAATCAAAGATAGTAACCATAATAGACATCTTGGACAAAAAGGAAAAATTTTATTTTTCGGTGAATAGTGCCGTATTCGTGAATAGTGTCGTATACGTGAATAGTACCGTATACGTGAATAGTAACCCCCGACACAAAAAGTTCTAAATTTGATAAAAACTCATATCAATATTTCAGCATAATGATATTGAAGAAAATAATATCATTTAAGAAGAAAATAATATCCCTTATCTCAAAATATCAGTACTTCTGGTCGGAATACCGGTATAAGGCTGAAAGAAACTTGCTCTGATGAATAGAAACTCTCAAAGTATCTAAATACTCACAAAATACACTCAATAATCTAGAGAGAGAAAGAGAGAAAACTTATTTCTGGTGTGATTTTCAATTCTAACTTAGCCCTCTATTTATAGGAAAATTTTAGTAGGTTTGACCTGCAACCTGATGGCTTTACCTGCTACTATTCCCACCCACCATATTTGAAATATAATTCAGCACATTTCTTCACCAACCACAAGTGGGGCCCACCAATTCTAGAATTTTCCATCAAAATGATAAACTCCGAAAATTCAACAATTTCTGAACCAGTCATCTTGTAAAATTCGTAATAAATCATACGTTCATTTTTAACGGTTCAAAATTTGTGGACATATACTCAACTTATATATGTATAACATATCCAAAAATTACCACGATCCAACGGTCAGATTAAAAATTATAACCCCCGCAAACTATCTCAAAAACCCTGATTTTTAATACCTCCATTCCGACAAAAATACTGACAAAAACTTCAACATTAACTCCTTCATTTTTAACCACAAAAATATATCTCTCATTTATATCCACATAAAATAAATATTTCCTTATCATATGAATCAATAATTAATTATTCACAAATAATATTACAGAATCACATTTATGACAACCAGGCCGTTCCCAGGAAAGAGGGGCTTTCCAATAAGAATTTCTCCTTACTGGCGCGCAATTAGATGACCAAACCTCTCCTTAGACAGAACTTTCTAGACATTGTCAATAATGTTATCTAATAATATTATTCAAATAATATGAATTATTGATCTGATAATGGAAAATACTGTGCAGCAACGATTATTGAAACAACAATAATATAAAATATCAACGCAGCAATTATTGAATCAATAAAATAAAATATTGAATAATAACTACTGTAACAATTATTGAGTAGTGCCTTCTTACGTAAGAATCAATAATTGGTGCAATACCGTGTGCTACTGTATTTTAACCACTGAGTATTCCAACAGTATTAACGGTAACAACTACGCCGTTATTTATAAACAACTTATACTTGTCGTTTTCTTCATCCAATCGCTTTTCGTTATGGGGCCCACACAAGGCTGCGTCGTCGTACGAATATTCCCCGACAGCAAGAATATTCCACGACCAACCGAATATTCACCGACCAAAAATAAATATTTTATAACCACTTGCTTATTTTGCAAAATTTGCACATTTCACCCATAACCAAAGTATTATATCAAATTAACCCCTTATTATTCATAATAATATTTAGAGAAAATTTGATTTTATTCATTAATAAGTTGGGGTCTTACACAAACCCTGTCTTCCATTCCCTGCAGCTTCAATTCAATCGACGCCGAAGATTTGCTGATGAAAACTCATAAATTTGGCCTTTGC
Organism: Panax notoginseng; assembly: GCA_016801055.1. Taxonomy (NCBI): domain Eukaryota; kingdom Viridiplantae; phylum Streptophyta; class Magnoliopsida; order Apiales; family Araliaceae; genus Panax; species Panax notoginseng. Next base: position 224,440,689 of record CM029015.1, on the reverse strand, counting down.
ATTCTGATTTATTGCATACCCCAGATCCAGAATTGGAAAAAGGCTACAACTTGTGATCAGATTACTCATTTGGGAGATTCTTTTCCTGTATGTATCTTTCCTCCATTCTATACTTATGTTTTCCATCTTTTTTTATTTACCTTAAAACCCATTTGGCCAAACTAAATTTAGTATTTGCTCCTCTCTTTTTTCTTCTCTTTTCTTTTCTTTCATTTCCTTTTTTTAAATTTATTATTATTATTTGAATGTTGATCAAATGAAAGTAAAGTACAAACATATATATAAAAGTTTAAACTATCATCGATAACAAAAGAATCAAATAAAGTACACGCATATATATAAAAGTTTAAATTACCATATTAGAATTAGAGGTTTTTCTAACTTTTCTTATACGTATCTCATGCTGATTTCATTCTTCTCTTTCCCTTTCGACCTTCCTTCTTCTTCAAATAATAATAATAAATTTAAAAAGAAAAAGAAAAAAGAGAGGAGCAAATACAAAATTTAGTTTGACCAAATGGGTTTTAAGATAAATAAAAAAAGATGGAAAACATAAGTATATAGTGGAGGAAACAGATACATACCGGAAAAGAATCTCCCAAATGAGTAATCTGATCGCAAGTTGTAGTCTTTTTTCAATTCTGGATCTGGGTATGCAAGAAATCGGAATGCAAAGCCCAAATTTCTGAGTTTTCATCAGCAAATCTTCGGCGTATATTGAATTGAAACAGCAAAAAATGGAAGACAAGGTTTGAGTGAAATAATTGTGACCATCAGATCTATTTTAAAAGATCTAACGGTCTAGAATTTGTACTATACTAAAGACCGGTAAACAAAATGACGGTTTCATCCCCCCGGTTCCATAAAAGTGTCCTCCAAGACAAAATGCAGCCCATGCCACATACGAGATCTATCTATATTCTATAATAATTAATAACCAACAAAACCAAACTCGAAACCATGCGGCGGATGATAAATAAATTCATAATAAAAAATTATATTTTCACAATAAAATTATCGTTATAGATTTTAAAGTCACCGTTTTTTTCGTCGTTTTACATCTATAGCGACACTTTTATTGTAAATTTTTTAAAAAGCATTTTGAAAATATCAGTTTCCTTTAGATATAATAATCTTAGGCTCTCTACACATTCACTTTCTTTCAAAACATACCATTATTGTTTTTTTTTGTTAAGATGAGTTCTTGCAATCAGTCAGTATCCCTTCGAACAAGGTTTTTGAAACAGATATAAACTTATCGTTCGTGGCCCTTATAGTGCTTCGACCGTTGAACTCAAGATCTCCGGGTTTGCGGTTGTTCTTAAGTTCTCCTTTAAACTATTGAGACAACGGGCAGGGCTAAAAAAAATATTTCTCTTGTTAGAAAATTAAAAATACATTTTAATTCTCTACTTATAAATATTCCTTCGATTATTAGTTAGGTAAAATTTAATAATAGTATTGTGATAATAGAAAATAAAGATAATTTGAAATTTAATGTTAATTTATATTTGTAAAATAAAAGTGTATCTTTAATTTTTGAAAAACTAAAACAAAAAAAGAAAATAATTTATGAATTTAAATTGTGAGTAACATGAAAATATGAGCGATAATAATAATGTGGGTTTCTTTTTTATTCCTATATCTTATATCCATATTTAACATCAACATAAATTTTTTCGTCTCAAACAAAATACCTAACTCTTATTTTTGATAATTTTAAAATAAAAAATATTATTATAAGTCCTACTATATAGTAGTATATGGTAACAAATTAATATCGATATTAAATATTTAATGCATATAAATACATGAGATAACGAGATAACGACGGACAAAAACTCTAAACGGTAAAATAAATAATAATATATAAATTCTTTCTTAATTTTTTTCGATATCATGTAATCACATATTTTAACATTTAATATCGAGATAAATGTGTCATGATATGTAATATACTCCCTCTATTTTTAAATAATTGACGTTTTAGAAGAAAAAATTTGTTCCAATTTATTTTTCGTTTATAATTTTTTTAGGAAATTATTTATTTTCCTATATCATCCCTACCTTTTCTCATTGTCCCAAGAAATTTTCACCCTTAATATTACTAGTTTTTAACTTTCCATAAAGGGGTAGTGATGAAATTTTACATAGATTTTAATTATTAAATGATAATATTAAATAATTTTTCTTAATTTATTTATGTATAAAAATCTTAAACGACACTTATTTAAGAAAAGAAGGAATACGTTATAAGTCAAACAAGCCCATTGGCAACGAACTTTCCCTGTAATATGTCCACGTAACCAACTTTCCTTTTTTAGAAATTGACATGTCATTAGCAGTGGTCCCCGTCCATACAGACAATGCCGCCATTTTTCTTTTCTAGTTCTCCTCCAAATTATATTCAGTTACTATAAATTCACCTAAACATTCCGCAACAAAATCCTCCCTTTCATCCCAAAATTTCTCTGCAAAAATACTTGAGAAACTTATACCGGAATTTCGGCAGACACGTAACAACCGATTCTACACTTACTGGTATATATTATACCAATTCAGAGCCACACGTACGTACCTCAGACAGATATAAATGCCGCCGGCCGCCGGCGCTGTGTCATCGTCCAATCGAGTTCCAATGGCGATCCCGGCGACTGCGCAGCCAGCTCCGGTGATGATATCTGATGCGTTCGCCAAGGACGCGATTATCGCCTGGTTCCGCGGCGAGTTCGCGGCGGCTAACGCCATAATAGACGCCCTCTGCAAGCATCTGACTCAGCTGGAGGGCGGCGGAGGATCCGATTACGAGTCGGCATTTGCCGCCATCCACAGACGGCGGCTGAATTGGATCCCGATTCTGCAGATGCAGAAGTTCTATCCCATCGCTGACGTGGCAATCCAGCTGAAAGCAGTAGCGGCGAAGAAGGTCGGAGAGCGTGAAGAACAACGAACGGATGGAAATCAAATTGAAGAAATGAAAGTAAAGAGCCGAGAAATCTCGGTGGAAGAAGAAATGGATGTGGCCGGAAATGGCGGTTGTGAGGTGGTGGATGAAGATTCCGGCAGAGACGAGTCTCCAAATGGGGAAATTACTGATACAGGTAACTAACTATGTCGAAAAGAATTAAACTTTTTCGGTGTCATTGTTCTCGTGAGTTTGTTATGGGTCAGATTCCTTGAAAATCTTCAACTTTAGTATATCTATATACATTTGACAGTACTATGTAGTTGAGTTTTTTCCTTATAAATTTAGTTCAAATTTTTTAATAACACTGCTGATGAAGTATTTTGGCAAATGAAACTCTTTTTTTGTGAGATGAAAGGAATAGTACCTTAGAATATATATATATATATATATATATATATATATATATATATATATAACAAAATACAATTAATTTTAAATTTCCTACTCACTCTGATAAATTATCTGAGTCGTTCAAAGTTTGAGATAAATTTCACTATGCATGTAGTGTCGGAGGCACCAGACACAGTTAGTATATATATATATATATATATATATATATATATATATATATATATATGTGTGTGTGTGTGTGTGTGTGTGTGTGTGTGTTTGAAAATATTTTGTCTTCTAGAAATAAATGAGTAGAAACTCCGCACAACTTTTCAACCTGGGAATCGGAAATTCAAAGCTAGGAAAAATTTGAGCATTTTCCTCTCTTTTTGGAAGAATGACACAGTATTTAAACATGGCATAGTTTGAATTTGAGGATTTTTTTTTGACCCAAAATTTGCCTTCACTTTTTCTTTTGATATCATGTTGTTGAAATTATATCAGAAAATTCAAGTAATCCCGAGTCAAATATATTAACAAGTGTATTCAATAAAGTCGGTCCTTATTACTTATTAGTGTTTCCTAATAATGCAAATTATTATTTATGTAGTTATATGGAATGAAAAATAAGGTGATAGATATACATGAAATCAAATGTTTAAAGTGTAAGTGAGTTTGTTGAACAGTAAATTGGGAGTTCTATGTTATTCACCATATTCATCTAGTCATCTGTTCCGATTTAAAATTAGAGATGCAATTTAAAAATAACTAATTTAAGAAATAATTTTATGTTCTTAAATTAGATAAAAGTAGTAGTGATGTGGGAAATGATAATGAAAAAGTTAAGAATTTTAATATTTAACTTTATAAATCTAAAACTAAGCCTGTCAGCACCGGCCCTGGGCTAAAGACCAAGGTGCCCCGGCTTTAGGCCCAAAATATTTTAGGGACCTTTTTTTTTATATCCCTTTTTCTTAGTTTTTAAACATGAGATGTACTTCTTTTGCAAATTGTTCCTTTTACTTAGTACATACCTTAGCCCAAGAAACCTCAAAGCCTCAATCTCCTCCTCACCATATCTTATTTTCTTATACTTTTTATAAGTCCTCCCTGACTTAACCTATTCATCAGTTTAATGTTTTCTCCCTGTTATTTTTTGGCAATATTAGTGAATACCCTGTAAAATTCCTGCAAACATCTAAACCATTTATTTTCACAAAACTCATATCTACAACAGCGAAATCCTCAAGTTATTAATGCATCTTAAGAAAACTGGAGTATTATGATTATTTTAGTAATTTTTAAAATCATACTCCCTCAATCACATAATAACTGTCGCTTTAGCTTGATTCATATGGATTAAGAAAGTCATTTAGTGCTATTATTTATTAATTAAAATTGGTGTTAAATTTCATTACTACCCCTTTATGGGAAGTTGAAAACTATTAATACAAGGAAAAAATTTCTTGGGACAATGAGAGAAGGTAGAGGTGATATAGGAAAGTAAATAATTGTTTCTCCTAGAAAGTTGTAAACGACAAATAAATTGAGAAAAAAATTTCCTTCTAAAACGACAGTTATTATGGGATGGATGTAGTACCAATTTAAAAATATTATGATGTAATTTGAATTTTTGAATACATTTTTAAAAAATATTATTACATCATCAAATTATAACATATATTGTTATGTATAGATTATTACATCATCAAATTATTTATATTATTTATAACATATACTGTTATGTATAGATTATTACATCATAAAATTTTTATATAGTTTAAAAATATTATTTAATATTATGATTTTAGTAATTTAAAAATTTTATATCAATTTGTATTTAATATTATGATTTTAGTATTTTAATGATGTAATTTGAATTTTTGTTGTTTTGATTATTTAACAAAATAATTTGAATGTTAGTATTTTAGTATTTTTTTAATTTGATTTTTTTTAGTATTTTAGTATTTTTTTAATTAATATTTTATTATTATTTTTAATTAGTATTTGATGTAAATATGTTATGTTTTGAATTTTAGTATTTTGATTAAATGATGTAAATATGTTATACAACTTATTTTATTTAATTAGTTGTTTTGATTAGTTAACAAAATAATTTGATTTTTATTATTTTGATTAAATGATGTAAATATGTTATGCTTTTTTTTATTTTGAATTTTAGTATTTTTTGTTTTGATTAAATGATATATATTGTTTTATTTAGAATATATTTTATACTTAAGCCTGCCACGTCATTACATTTTAACCCAGTTTCTCTTCTGTTAATGGCAGGGGCACAGGCTACCCAAAAAATGTAACGTTAAGGGTACTTTTGAAAAAAAAAATTAGTTTAGGGTGCAAGTAGGACATCGGATAAATATCAGGGATATTTTTGACCCTTTGCCCGTTTTTTTATACTTATCTTAATAGCATTTTGTAAAGGGCCCAAATTTTTTTTTTTTGCCTTTAAGCCTCGAAAAACTCAGGGCCGGCCTTGAAGCCTGCAACTCTAATTAAAACGAGTGGAAATGAAAATGTAGATCTAGGCTTGAAATGAAAATAATTTTAGTACGATAATCCTTGGTCTGTGTATGAGATCATTAAACTTAATAACTGTTTGGGCGGGTGTGGTCTCAAATGTCACCGCTGCGTCCACCTACATTAGTAATTTGTTTGATTGGTTAATTTGCTGTTGACATTTCTGTTCTGATTCTAATTCCGAGGTTGTTATTCATTCCACACCACCCACCCAACTCCCAAATTTGGATTATCCATCCAAGAAACTGGAGAGTCAGCGTTTGGACAACTGAATTGAGTAATCCCCATATTGGATGGATTTGTTCTTGTCCTCTGATTTTAGTGCTGCAGTTTGTGCGTCTTTCTCTGTTCTTTTTAAGTCTTTTGTCAAAAATTATTAAAGCTGCAGCAAAGGGGATCTAAACAAAAAGGAAAGGTGGCCAGCTCTGAAAAAGGGATGCATTTAAATACTTAGTAAATTATGTAAATGTAACAATTGCTAGTAATTTAAAATATGGAGATACCGAATTTGGGAATATGTGAGGAAATAGGAGAGCTATGATTTATGAAGATTATTGAAAATGTGACTGTGACTGCCATTTATATAGGCCAGTGTGCATGAAAAGTGGTTCTCTCCTTCTAGAAGAAAGATTTTCTGCGACTGAAGATGGTGTTCAGTTCAGCTGCCAAAATGAAGTGTTTCTCACTGGATGTGTCTGTATGTTTTTGTTTTGAATTTTCATATTCTGCCCGTAAAAGTTCTTTGCCATATTTGGAACATCTCCCAAAACCAACAAACCAAAAAAGAAAATTAGAGGTATCTCCGAATTTGTTTAGTATGTAGTGAGCAGCAATCTGAAGCAGTAATTGTAACTGGTAAAATATTATCTTTGAAGCTTTCATTGGAAAGTTGTACCACATTCATAATTTTGAAATGCTTTCAGATATGCCTTTGTATATTCCGGTCCTGCACAAACAACAAGCTCGTTATTAAATATACAATTAGAAATTAGTGATGTACAAAGTCAATTTCAATTATGATATTATTTGTTTTTATTTATGTTGATATGCTTATGAGGATACTAATCCAGTTTATCCATGTTATTTTGGATGCAGGATCTCAAGAAGTGCAGCCCAAGTTTGAAAACCATGAGATATGCACAAACCATGAAGACTGTGAAGCACGCCGTCCTCAAATCAAGATCACTAAAGGGTTCGTAGCCAAGGAGCCAATGAAAGGGCATATGGCGAGTTCTTTCTTTCACAATTTGAATTATATCTTTTTATATAGGGAGATGTAATGAGTCGGGGAATGGATATCCACATGATATTTCTTTAAAACTTGGCTAATTGACAATTATTCATATTGACAGGTGAATGTAGTGAAAGGTCTGAAGTTGTACCACGATATATTCACCGATATTGAGCTCTCTAAGTTGACAGACTATGTGAATGAGCTTCGGGTTGCTGGCCAGAATGGAGAACTTTCAGGTGGATCCCCATTTTTCGTGATGCTTTTATTGTTAAACTTGTTACTTCGTTTTGGGACCAAAGTTTTGATATATTAAAGGACGCATTCTGTAGTGTTCCTGAATGGGTTTGGCTTTTTGGTCATTCCTTTTTTCTTTGCCATTATTTAGTTGCACCCACCAACCCCTAAAGTTTCATGTAAAATTAAACCAAGTGCAATAACCTCATAACCTAGCCTTTTACTGTTGTGCAGACCTCATATCTTGGGTCCTCTGCTGGTATGATTTATGCAACAACTGCAATTGTACCTATAAGCATAGAAGCATATATAAATTTTTTATTGATTTATATGAGGAGTTAAGTGAACACAAGTATTTTTATCCCTAGTGGTACTCAGTTCAGCTCATTTAAAAATTTTGGTGGCCCTATTTTAAGTGAAAGATTTAGTTACGTAGTAATAAATGGTCCTTGTATTTTAAAGATTTCTCAAGAAACCTTCTCAATTACTTGTTTAAGTTGACCTTCACAGCTTAAGTTGCAGTGCCTTATCACTTATTAATTTTCATATTATGTAATCTATCTATTCACAATAAATAGTTTTTTTGGCAAAAGACGGTCATCGTTGCAAGCATCTATATAATTTGAGCTCTTGACATCTAATTGAGTCTTATGTGAATGGACATAGGTGAGACTTTTATTATGTACAACCAACAGTTGAAGGGCGGAAACAAGAGAGAACTGATTCAGCTTGGAGCTCCAATTTTTGGACCAATAAAAGAGGATGCTGCAAGCCAATGTACAAAGAGTAAGTGAGACTTTTGTGATAGAACGTATCTGGTTTACTTTTTTAAAGCTTACTACATTTCATGCTTATTATGCATATACAATCTTATGGGATATGATATCGATCTACAGGTCATATCGAGCCAATTCCAGCAACTCTACAAAGTGTCATTGACCATCTGATTCAGTGGCACTTACTTTCAGAAAATAGAAAACCAAACAGCTGCATCATCAACTTCTTTGACGAGGTAATAATTTTGATCCAATAGCCCTGTTTTTGGAATTATTATAGTAATATTTCTGAGAAATTATGAGCTGAAGTTAGGACTATGCTTATGTAGGGGGAGTATTCACAGCCTTTTGTGAAACCACCTCATCTGGGCCAACCTATCTCTACTCTTCTCCTCTTCGAATCAGAAATGGCTCTTGGACGTACTCTTGTATGTGATAATGATGGGAACTATAAAGGATCACTTATCCTTTCACTGAAGGAAGGGTATGCACTAAAAACCCTTGAACTCTATTATCACAGCCCCTTTCTCCTTTTGATTGGAGAGGTGAACTGGTATGCTTCTTAAGGTTTCAGGGAGTGACACTTGATGTGTTTACTGTTTTTGATTTGCCTTGATTACTCCAAATTTTACTTTGAAAGGTTCAATCTCGAACCAAAATATAGCGGGCATCATGTCTAGTAGCAAAGGTGTATGAAGTTTTTGAGCCTCAAAATATCAAGTTTAAGTCTGTATTTAGTTCAAAATTTAAGCAGAGCTTATTCCGTCTCTTTGGCGATTTCATTTTGCATGTGTGATTTGTTTCTTGTAACCAAGAAGATGGATAATAAGAAATTTCTCTGAAAACAGACAGCTCCTCACATTTTATCCTAACTTAAAATCCCAAGCATCACCAACACTGCACGTTTCTCATCTCATAAAAATTACTGGCAATGTGGATAATGACATTGTTCCAGTGACTCTGCAGGACTCTTTTAGTGATGAGGGGAAACAGTGCTGATATGGCAAGGCATGTTATGTGTCAGTCTCCAAACAAAAGGATCAGCATAACATTCTTCAGAGTTCTGACAGACACCAACCAGAACAAGTCAACAGCTATGCCTCGTTTGACTAGAGCCATGACGCTATGGCAACCAGGGGTTCCTAATGCTTATGCAGTACCTAATGGAACGCACAAGAGCTATGAACCAATGGATGTGCTTCCTAAATGGGGTGTCCTTCAAACCCCAATGGTTATGTTAGCCCCAGTGCGCCCAATGGTCCTGAGCCCTCAAAGGATTCCACGTGATGGTACTGGGGTTTTCTTACCTTGGACAGTTGGATCCAAAAGTCCTGCAAAGCATCTCCCTCCACGTGCTCAAAAAGGGCGGTTTCTTGCATTGTCTTCTCCTGTTGAAACACAAAACGCAGAAGCCACTTCTGATGTAGAAATGAGCATCGAGGGAAAATTAGTTAAAGTTAATCCGAGACAGCAGCACAATGGCAAAGGCAATGCAGTCCTCAGAGGTGTCATTGTGTCGTCTACATACTCAAAAGAGCTTCACTCAAGTGTAGAACAAGACCTTGGTGTTTGAAAGACGATCCTGCCTTTGCTGCTGCTCCTTAGAACAGGAATTAGGTTATAGTACTGTTGGTTAGTTATACCTTTTCTCTAATGCCAATCACAGTAGGGTGGTAGATATTGCTGAGTTTTAAGTAGAAAGTGTGGATTAGCCCCCAAGAGAGGGCAGAATTTTGTATCAAGTCTGTCTTTGAAGTTTTAATTTATACTAATCTTTTATCAAGGACATGTAGAAGTTCCTTATGATTGCTCACCTCTGGTTTCTTGATTCTTCTTGGGGAACAGATCAATTGTTACAAATGCTATGAAAGAAATTTGACTCTTTAGCTGTGAGTTGTCACTCTGCATAGGTTGCAATCGCCTACGCTACACAGTTAATTGTTTTAATCCCTTTTGTCGGGCAGAAATATTTCACTTGTTCTGGTTTAGAAAGATTTAGGAGAGAAGTGTTTTGACTTTGGTTTGGGAACCATAAGCATGCAACACACATAAGACGGTGTTGTTTCAGTGGGAGTCGCCACTCTTAATTCCTTGTGAAGAAGAAATGGCATACCTTTACTTGATTATTATTAGTATTATTTTTATTTTGTGTGTCCAGGTACTACAAATCATTTGATTTATTAGAATCATGGGAATTGATAGTTTTGTTTTTTATTCTTAATTTGCGTGGGGAAGGGAAGGACCAAAAGAATGTTATTCTGCTTTTGAAAGGGATACTTACGAATATTCCTAATTTATCCTTTTGATTTCAGTCGTACAAATATTGGAGACAGTTTTCAATTTTGAAACAAAGGAAAAGGAAAACGTATTATAAATATTAATACAAATGAAATGCCAACTTCCATTTGTCTCATTTTTATTGAGAAGTGGCTAAGTAGGGCGTTGTAAATTGTAATGTAGAACGAGACATCTCCATTGATATACTAATCAGAGAGAGCACTAAGTTGAAAATGCTATCCCGTGGGATTGAGCTAAATTAGTATGCAAAGACAAGGAGATAGATGTGTTTAAAAAATAATATGGGAGTAATAAGCAACCTGAAGGAAAAGGGTTTGTTATCCAAAATGATTGAGCATAAAGCATCTGTAAGTGGCTTTTTAAGTCTGCCATCAAATCCAATGCAACGCTAGACAGGCGGTGAAAATTATCGAGAGATAGAGTACACTGGGGTAAAAGGAATTTAACATATAAAGGGGTACATATGAAGTTCACACTTTATTATAAACATGACTGCTTCAGCTTCAAAATTTACAGCACCATAAAAATTTTGCCTGGAATTTAATCATACCCACCAACCAAGAACTTACTTGAACGTAACAACAAATTTATGAATTCAGAGAATGATAGAACAAATTGCAAAAAAAAAAATTAGATGTGTATAGTCTTGCAATTTACTTAGCACCATCTTTCACAGGCTCATCATCATCTTCAATATCCCAACTCAAATCCTCATCTTAGCAAATCAGCTTTGTACCATGAGAAACTTTCTTTTCATCATTGCTTCCACTTCCAGGATCCTCAATCTCATCCCACTCAAGATCTTCCTCCTCTCGCGAAAAGGTCTGAGTTGGCACAACTCAGATATCACTCTCTTTACAAGAATCGCCATGTGATGCCTTCCCCTTCAAATCAGCCTTCTCATCAGATTTCAATCCTCGTTGATAACTTCAGCACCTGTCCCTTCAAGTTTCACTTTCTCATTCGACAACTTCTCAGCACTTTGTTCCACTGCAACACTGGTCAAATTCAACTTATTCTCGTTGCCAGCAGCAACACCCCTACAACTCTCTTCCTTGACGATTTTAATTGTGTAACATATTTTAATTTTTTACCTTATAACTTTCCCAGATGAGGGGAGCATTTTTTAATCTTCTATCTTCACTAGAAATCTCATAAAATGTTTGATGAAAAGAAGTATAAAAAAATAGTTGTAATTATTTATTACAGGTTTGTGGTAGACAATAGATATGACTAAAAGTGTGAAGAATACGTACGTTAGAAAATTAATACTAATATTTGGTTTTACTTAAGCGCGCACACACACACACATATATATATACGGTAAAGATCAAGAACATGTTTACACAAGATTATAATATTTCCTAATTAAGGGAGCATGTTTCTCGTGATAGGGTTAGGCCCTAACCCTAATAAAGAATATAAAAATCTTCAAGACACAAGTTTTCTGCATTTATATGTTAGTGCTTTTGCTTTTGACTAATAAAGCAGATTAAGCAATGAGAAAAGAATATAAAAAAGGATGCTTCAACCAAAATTATCGGTCGCATTCTTTCAACTTTAGTAGGATCAATATATCTTCAAGTAACCCTCTCTTTCAAGAATAGAATAGAATATAATACAATCATTCATTCATTCAAGAAAAAAGCACTTTTTAGTTTATCAAATATAGGGAATATATATATATATATAAACACACTCAGTCACACACACATTAATCTTGCCTGACTATATCCATCCTCCAATTCACTGCAGGCCTGTTTTCTTAGTCTCTTGATCCATATTATTATATATTTTGCTCAAAAAATGCAGAGAAAAGATGGGATTAACAGTAACAGTTGGCAGGCGCAGCCGATTGGCATTTGCCATAAGCTCTATAATTTTATCATAAACACCCTCTTTTGGCCTCCTCTTAAACGGGTGACAATGGGTCGTACTCCAAATTCTGATACTGATGGTGAAATTCTTCTTCACGATGTATCAAGAACAGGGGAAGAATCTTCAGAAATTGTGGTTGAGTTTAGGCACAGTACTGAGAATTGGAGCTCAAAGGTTGATAATCTTAACGCCGAGCTGGGGAAACAAAAAACAGAAAATGATGATCAAATGGCAAGAATTGGTATTATGAAGCCACAAGTTCAAGGGACAAGTGCTGCTGGGGAGTTTGAGGCCACTTCAACAAATGTGGATGCGCTTAAAGGGAATGGTCCCAAAAACACAGTCACCATCAAAAAACATGAACAGAAAGATAGAGATAGGCGGCGGCGGCAGCAGCAGCAGCAGCAAGATAAGAACATACCAACAACAGTTTCAAGTGCTGAGTCTGAATTTGTCAGAAAACCAAGACTTTTGGGTGTGACATCAAATATTAATGAGAAATCGGGTGCATTTATAGAGAGTAGATTGAAAGCCATGAGAAAGAATTTCACCTTTGAAACCAGCCAATCTTAGTTCAATTTTTACATTTGTCACTTGATTTGGCTGCTACTAGCTAATTCCAGTGAAACAGGTCTTCTTTCCTTAAGATTCTCAACAAATGTTCAGAATAATATCTTGTATCTTTGTGGAATTAAAATGTTTTCTTAGGCTTTTTTTTTCTTCTTTGTTTGGTGATCCAAATTTAGTATGTATCAAGTTTTTATTTTCATTTGTAGCCCCTTCAATTTGTATGTGCAAGTTTCTCTGGGAATTGGTATAATATGCTTGTATTGATCCATAACATAAATCTATATTATCGGTAATGATATATATTGCGAATATTTACGTAGACTTTTTGATTGTCAGAGTTACGTGGATAAGTATTTGTGATAATTTTTTTTAAAGAAATATGTAATAAGTGGAACTCTTTATAAATATTGATAAGTTTCACAATTATAATTCGACTTAAATTTATTGTAAAACATAGCAAGACTTTATCTATGTTCATGTCATGTACAAACCAGCTAGTCACAAAATGCACACAATGACAATATCCATACATTTGCATCCCCCAATGCTGGGAGTTATTAGCGTGAAGTTAATTTCATGATAAGTTCACTTCATGACCAATACCATGCGGAGAGATTATCCTTCCACATGTATGTATCAGTACTGTATTTAACATGAAATGAATTTATATCAAGTGAACTTTATGCTACCCGAATCACCAAACCATAACAAGGCAGGGTAATGATTGAAAAAAATAAAGTTAGATCCTGAATTTAATAAAAAGTAGTCAGTACGCAAGAAAGGAATGGGGGTCCAAATTTTGACTTATTAATTTCGTTGGAATTTTTTTAATTAAAAATGTTTTAAGTTGGTAAAGTTAATCTAGTAAAAATGATTAAATAGAATAAATATTCATTAAGTTGGTTTAATTTTTTTTTAAAACTAAAAATGGATTTAGTTTATTAAAAGGTGTTAAACCTAACAAATATAATGTATTTACTTTGTTAACATATTCTTATTTTTAAATACAAAATAAAAATAAAATACGATGCAGAACGTTTTTTTAACTCCTTAAAAACAGTCTGCTAATTTATTTAATAATTTTTAAATATAAAATAACATTTATTTTATTCAATATCACATTATTTAAAACACATTGAGTTTAAGATGCCTAATACTACACATATTTTATTTATTTTGGTCAGTGTCAAATTTATAAAGCAATAGAGAGAAAACGTTATCTGTTTATCGGATCCAGGTCGTTTACCAAAGTCTTGATTTTCTTTTTGACCGGTAAGTCTTAAATTTTCAAAATTAAATAGAAGTAAAAGATTTAGCTGAGGCGAAGGGTTTAGGGTTTCTATTTGCAACGGGAAAATTGAACTTTTAAGGGATAGGGTTTTATCTTTCAGATTCAGAGTTCAATAGTCTGAGAGAGAAATGAGAGAAATACAGTTGCCTCTGAATCAGACACAGAAATTGAGGCTGCAGAGAGCGCTAGAACAGTTGGAATCTTTGTCCTCCAACGCTAATTCTAATGCTTCTGTCACCGTTGCGGATACCATTCCCGTCAACTACCAAGATGGTGTTCTAAAGTAACCTTCTTTATATTTCTCTCTATATACATACATGTATGTATATTCATCTTTTGCAAACACACATACTCAAAGTATTATTACTTCATTTCCTGTTGTTGATATGCTTGGTAACTGAACCTGGTTGTTAAGAACCAAACCCCAGTGCAAAGATTTGGTATTGGTTATATTTTAGTAGCTTCATAGTTCAAAGTGATAATTTTAGCATTTCAAAGGTTTTTCCTTCTGTCAAGCTTGGGATAGTAAACATTATTATTTGTTAACTTTGATTGGTTTGATAAAGGGGGCACGGGACTACTGATCTTGACGGCGAGTTGATTGCAACTGTTTGTGGGGTGGTTGAGCATGTAAATAAGCTCGTCTATGTTCGTGCTTTGAGAGCCAGGTTTTTGCAATGCCATTGCCATAAATTTTCAAATAATTGTTTGACGTTTGTATTTCAAAACTTACTAGTAGGGGTCCATGATGTTGTAGGTACAAGCCTGAGATTGGTGATATTATAGTAGGCCGAGTAATTGAGGTGAAGATCAAAATTTTATACTACTATGCTTAACTGTTTTTTCCCTAGTTGTATATTTGGCTTGAATTATAGTCATACATACATTTCATATGAGAACATGATGTTTAACAAGTCTTGTATGCAACCATTTCTATGATAACAAATATCATCATAAAGTCTTAAAAACTTTCAGAAGGTTGGAAGTTGCCTTAGTTAAATATGTCCATGTGTTTTTTGAGTTAGAACTAATGACTTTGATTGAACATTCTACTTTATATTTTTATGTTTAGGTTGCTCCTAAGCGTTGGAGGTTGGAGATAAACTTTAGCCAAGATGCGGTGTTAATGCTTTCTTCAATGAACTTACCCGATGGCATTCAGGTATATATGAATCCCCATGCTGCATAATATGTCTAATATCCTCCTGGTTGAGTTCTTCTATTATAATATTTACAACATGTTCCATGTATGTTTTGAGAAGAACCTGCATTTCGATCACCATAAGAAGTCCAAGAAGACTACTTTAAATTAAGTAATTTGTTTTAATCATGAACAAGGAATTGTAGTTGACTCTGTTTTTGATAAGCAAGTTAGATGAATTGACAGAAACTTTTGGATCTCTATTGAAAATGGGTTATCTTTGGTTTTGGTAAAGATTCTTAAACCAAGCAAAAGTTTGCTGATGCAGAACCTAGAGGCTAGAGCTAAGGGTAAAACTAGGTAAAGTACTTAAATTATGTGATTTAGTTGGAGGAATACTATAAGAAGTATGCTGAGGTTGCTACAACTGTTTGGTATGTGAAAATCAAGAAGTTATTACTCATCCCGTACGACTTGTAGAAAAGTTTCTACGAATGTCTTTGCATCAGCACATTAAATTCGATAAATCATAAGCAAAGACATTATTTTGTTCATAATAAATGAAGTAAGTCAGGCCCTTTGGCACATTAGTATCTTTTTTTAAACGGTGATGATGAATAGCTTAATGCCTGATGTATTTCAATTTATCAAGATGCTCCCTTATATTACCAATGAGAAGAACATTTGCAATAGGATGGGATACATATACGGTGTACCAAAGAAGCTTCCGTCTAGGCAAAGGTAAATTTTTAACCATCGATCGAGTCCATGAAAGTACGTGGACTTATCAAAATAAATAACTTTCATTGTGGGAGTAGTGTATCAAATGGTTCTTGATATCATAGGTACTAGTGTTTTAAACTGGATGAATATGAAGTGTTTTTTATGACTATATTAGTTATAAGACTGAGCAGTTTAATCCATTTTATCTCTGGTTTAATTTTATCATTCTTTCAATATTTAGAGGCGGCGAACTGCGGTCGATGAGCTCAACATGCGAAGCATATTTGAAGAAAATGATGTGGTCTGCGTAAGTACAGGAACTCTTTCCATTTTCTAATTTTTGTTCAGAATTTTTGACAGGCTATATGGTGACTCAACGATTATAAAAACTGTTGGAGATAATGTAAATACTATAAGCTGCAAGATAATGCAATATATGTATGCTCATGTAGTGTGCAGAAGGCCAGCCAATGTAACTAATAATATTAAAATTCGGAACTGTATTTTATGTCATTAGGCTGAAGTTCGTGGTTTCCAGCATGATGGTAGTCTTCACCTCCAAGCAAGAAGCCAGAAGTATGGAAAGGTGTGCTTTACTTTGATATAGTTTTAGTAGGTCGTTTTTATGCTTTTGACCTTTTTGATGATTTAGAATGTAAGCCGAGTAAATTATATAAGGAAAATGATTATTTGAAATGGCGGATCAAAAGAAACGACTATCAGTATCCTACATTTTTTTGGGAGAGGGGCTATTGTCTTTGTAGTTTCCATTTTCTTTTAAATTTGTTGTCTTATAGCATGTGACTAAATAAAGTACAAGCTATATGCCTTTAGTCCTTGGTATCTTTTCCCGAGTCCATAGTAGTTCTAAATTGCAATTAACTTTTTACTTCTCATTACAGCTTGAGCGAGGCCAACTACTCACTGTTCCTCCGTACTTGGTGAAGAGGCGAAAACAGCATTTCCACTACCTAGAGGAATATAGAATTGATTTAATAGTTGGGTGTAATGGATTTATTTGGGTTGGGGAGCACGTTGAACTCAAGGATGATATCGTAGAGGATCAGGTAACCAAGTCTGAGCTGAATGCAAATTCAAGAAATGCATTGAGTTTTGAAGAACAAGAACAAACTTACACGGCACTGGAGATCAGGCAAAACATTTGCAGAACCGCAAATTCTGTTAGGGTGTTGTCTACTTTAGGGTTTAACATCACTGTTGATGTGATCATGGAGACCGTTAGGTTGAGCAGCTCACTAAATCTTGATATTCATGAGATGCTTGGAGCAGAGTTTTGTGTTTCAGTTGCAGAGAGTGAAGCCGAGCGTCGAAGATCGTTGACTAAAAAGAAGGGGTGATTTGGTCTTCTTAAGAGGCTTTATTTGTATTTCCTTTTCTATTTTCGTGATATATAATCCTGTAAGAGGCAGAATTTTATCAGTAGAGCTTGTTGTCAAATGGAGGAAATTCTTGGTCAGAATATACAGGAGAGTTTGTTGTCAAGTGGAAAATGTATTAGAAGATCAGGTTTACAGTCATAATTCAATTGCTACTATTGCCGAAATGTTTCTTGTTTTGTGAAATTAATTCTTTAAATCGGTTAATTGCTAACGGATGGATTGCAGTATATGATAATTAGACCAGGGAGGTATAAAACTGATATGCACAATCTTACTTTTATTTGCAACTCTATTGATGAAGGCATAGTTTAGCAGGGGCCATAAGGGAACCCCCCAAAAAAAATTGTAATCCATCATAAAGAATCTTGAATTCTATTCTGACCGGACATGTTTCTATCATAGTTTTGCAGGAAATTCTGATGTTCAAACAGAGGTCTATTTTTTTTTGTCAATGGTATCTGCATATTTCTATTAACATTTATTTTGGCAGATGAATACGAATGCTATATTTATTTACCTTTCTATAAATTTGTTTAGTACACATCGACGCACCCAAGAAAAGGAACAAGTGAAGCTGGAATGCAAGGCTGCTAACTACCATTTCTTGCTAATCATTGATAGATATTCAAGATATCCTGAATGATAAGAATAAGCTAGTGTCCAAGTCTAGATCCTAATTTGTAGTGGTAAGTGCTAAACAATTGTTTCAGTTTGTCATGCAAATTTCAGCTTTCCAATATCTAAATCCGAATTACAAAACTGAGTTCTTTTCGTATACAATAGACTGTAATTAAAGCAACCCTGATTAGTTTATCAGCAAATTGACAGCTGCGTCTTCAAAACTCAGAGCTCATCTTTTTCAGGTCCCTGATAACATTTTTCATCCCAATAGTAGGGAAACTTCAATTTCGCAGCTGTGTGTGGCATGGACCAGTCCTCATATATGAACCTGAAAAGCAATTGCTGAATTGTAAATATTCACTAAGCAACCAATACGTGCTGGCATTTAAAGGAAATGTTATTTTTTTTTTCCAACAAGGACAGGGATAAAACAGAGACCACGAAAACTCTTGGTTAATTTTATTTGTATGTTCGGAAACTAGACCATAAAATCTCACTAGTCACTAGTTTCTGCACCTTGAATCAATCAACGAAATGGAAGGAATAGATTTTTACTACAAAAACAATGATGAAAAAGAAGGATGAGAAAGGAGACAACTCAGAGGAAAGAGACGGGAAAAATAAGGAGAGAATCATAGGGACAAAAGTAGGAAAGAATATCAAAAAGGTGGAGACATTGAAAACAAAAGGAGGACGCCACATGTCAGCATTTGAGGCTGCTACACTTTTATATTAGAAAATAACTGATGTGTAGAAGAAAATCGCTAAAAACTGCATACGGGTTAAAGCTTGGAGTTGGTGTATCACATATATGCAGTTTCGTGGTTATCATAATTGCCAAACACATCATGGATTAGCTTCTGGGGCCCAACCACACCTTTGGCCAACCAAAATGGGAAATAATAAGCATATATTTAACTCAAAGAAACTGGAGATTGAGCAAAATCAAATATTCATATTGTGGAAAGAACAAGATCGTATCAGTTTTTACAATAACACAAGCTAACTGAGAATTCAGAATTAATTAATATTGCTGGATATTACTTGACAAATATATTTTTTGGAAAGAAAGTTGGGGGAGGGGGAGGGGGAGGGGGAGGGGGAGGGAAGAGTAAAGCATTTTATGGCCATTTCTTTACTTACGCTTTGATTGGTGGACGTGATATAAAGACTAAAACTTGTAAATCCTCATTTTCACTTGTATTCCAGACCTGTGATGAGAGTAGTATAAACAAACCATCAAAAATTGGAGTCAACCAAAACCATCAAGCACCAATACAATAAAAGTATATCATGTAAAGTAAACATGTGTGTAGGATACTAATATCACATTATCTGTTTAATAATAATTTTCCTTATAAACATCTCAAACGTAATAACAGTAATTAATATCACCCATCTTGTCTCCAAAAATTTCTTACACCAAAACAGTAGCAGTTTTTTTTCTTCTTTACTATACTTGTTAAGAATTCCCAACACAATGAACACCATAGATAGCAGCACAAATGCTGGCAGCAAATAACGCACCACAAGCTTCACCACACCCAATCCCTCCACTCAAAAGAGGCAGCAAACAACATACCACCAGTATCACCACACCCAATCCCTCCACTCAAATGAGGAAGAAGAAGAAGATATTCTGATATGCTACAGGCAATTTTAAGGAGTTATGTCTTTTAGAGTCTGTTTGATCCAACTTTTTTTCAGTTTGATTTGGTCTTTCTATAATTCTATTTAATTTCTTCTTCTTTTTCCCCAATACATGTTTTGCATTTGATAATGCTGCTTTTATCTAATGTTTATGCTTTTTTACTTTCTCTATTAGATGACACTTGCTTCTCTCATGTGTGTTTGGCTTTCATGTTAAAAAAAGAGTACAACAAGAATAAACCTAACCATTTTAGTTTAAAAGAGGGGGAAAAAAGTATTACAACACCTAACCTTGATCTAACTAAATGTCACTTGACAAGCTTCAGCAACAACAGTTGAGCCAAAGTTTATTGGATAAGAGTTTTGTTACTTGATGCAGTAAGATTCATATATTCACACAACAGCACCACCGACAAAACCAATGATAATAGGATTGACAACTATACTATCCTTATTCAGAAATGAACCAAAAATTCAATAAATTTATACGAACATTATAAAAGATCCTCGAATATCAAGCTCCAGAGCAAATCCAAAGCATCAAATTATAAAAATTTCACCTGGTGAGCATCATTAACAGGGATATGAAATGTGCTATTTGAAAAGATAGCAAACTCTTTTGGCTTTCCAGGGAGCTTTGAATGCGAATTAGGGGCAATATAGAGGGTGCCACTTCCCTTCAAAACAACAAACACTTCTTCACAAGAGTGCCTATGGATTGGGGTGTGTTTTCCTGGGGCAAATGTTTGAAGCCAGACCTCAATCTGTCAAGAGAAAATATGGAAACTAAAGATGAGTATTAATGCACAGGTTTTAAGAGGTATTCACCTTCTCATTATGTTAGTATGTTTTTCATCACATTCCTATTTTATGTCGAGTAATAAGTGTTGGTATAAATTATGGGAAAACACACCCTCTACATTCTTAAAACTTTTTAGCAAACTTCTCCAACAAAATATTGGTTGCGAGAATCTACAACAGACATTTTCAGACAAGTTATGAGAGGCAATGGGGTGGTAAATCGATGCTCACAAACTCATCCGAGTCTAAGCCTCTAATATGAGTTTCAACTTTAAGAACAAAAGATGGACTCGAGATATCACGACCGAAAAAATCAATAAATTATTTCTTCAAAAGACAGGAGATAACAATTTATACCTCTTTCATGCTATGTAAAGTTGAACCTGCAATGGAGATGTGAGACAAACCAGGCCTGCCATAGTTATCCTGTGGAAGCTCACTAATATTCCTCACTAGTGGTATTCCTGCATAATAAAGGAAATTCATGTACTACAATACAAAACGATTAAAAAGTACTTCTAACAAAATAATAGACACCGAACCCGAATCATATTCATGTTTTCTGTCCACCTATTACAAAATGCTCTTTCGAAATTCATGAGCTAATTACTGAGAACAGAAAAGCCAACAAAAAAACACACACACATATATATGCATATACAAGCACACACCCGGAAAAAGCACTTCCAGTCTACAATATGAAATTAATTATTAACAGCTTAGAAGTAGAATTTACATTAGCACACAAGTAGAACAGAGTGTAGATTTTACAATTCAGTTCTTGCAGCAAATATGATTCGGCAGCAATTATTCCAGTAAAAGTGAAAATTGGGTCATCGTGATGTTTTTCCATTCTTCATTTGTAATATATGACAAGCAACCAAATTTTATGAACATGTAGCAGTCAGGACCCATTATTACTAAGATTAGGCCCATCCAAATTCTTTTTGGGGCCAGATAAGAAATGCTACTAATGGGAACGTAAACTGACGAAACATTAACACAAGAAATAAATGGCAGACAAATTCAGCGGATTCTTAAAAGAACTAACTAACCCAAAAATCTGACACCCATAATTGATAAAAAAATCGGAGACTATAAAGAAAGTAATGAATTCTGATGAAAATGGAGATGATATAACTGACCGTTCATTGAACATTGTGAAGCTTTGACAGTCACAGAGAGTAGAACGAGTATAATATTAGCTAGAACTGAAATGCGTAGAATCTCTCTCATCTGTCCCGATTGCCTTCACTGTTGCAAACCTCCCTCCGCCTCTCTCTCTCTCTCTCTCTTGTAGAGATTGACTGTAATTGTGCACCAAATCGTAGGAGTACCCGATTTAGCAGTCAGCCATCCTTTTGTTATTTGGATGAAAACAGACTTTTTCCATTTTCCTTTTATTTTATTTCATGACTGGAAAATTGAAATAAAAGTAAAGATAACGAATTTAGCCGGTTCCGAGATAACTTATTTTAAAATGATTTATAAATTAAATTTTAAAATAATTTATTTTAAGTGACAATTTATAAATAAAAAGGTTTTAATATTATAAGGCAGAAATTAACTATAATAAAATATCAAGGTGTTTGACTAAGTTAAAAAAAATATAAAAACTAATAAAATAAGAACAAAATAATCTTTATATTTGATCAAACCTACTTATTTTAAAATGTCATTTTTTGAAAAGTAAAAAAAATTATTACTTCTCAAAAATTACTTATAAGTGAATTTTCTTAGAGATAGTTTTTGAAATATATATAATTCTGTACGAAGCAAAACATTCCCTATAAATCCTATAGTGACGATTTTTACCGTCGCTATATATCTATAACTACACATTTCACTTAGAAATATCAAAAAATCATGTAAAAATATCAATTTTCTTTGTTTTAATACCCAACACATCCACGTAGCTGTAAGTGCTAAACAATTGCTTCAGTTTCTCAGGCAAATTTCAGCTTTTTCCAATATCTAAATCTGAAATACAAAACTAGCTTCTTTTCATACACTACAATATGTTGTAGTACTGTCTTGTCAGCAAATTGACAGCTGCGTCTTCAAAACTCAGAGCTCATCTTTTTCAGGTCCCTGATAACATTTTTCATCCCAATATATGGGAAACTTCAATTTCGCAGCTGTGTGTGGCATGGACCAGTCCTCATAGATGAACCTGAAAAGAAAATTTGATGAATTGTAAATATTCACTAAGCAATCAAGGAGAGGGAGACAACAGAGAACACCAAAACTCGGTGGTTTTTATTTGTATGTTTGGAAACTTGATCATAAAATCTCAATAGTTTCTGCACCTTGAATCAACGAAATTCTTACTAAAAAATCAGCGATGAAAAAGGAGACGACTCGGAGGAAAAATAAGGAGAGAATCATAGGATCAAAAGTAGGAAAGAATATCAAAAATGTGGAGACATTGATGGCAGCGTTTCAGGCTGCTACACTTTCATGTCAGAAAATAACCTAAGTGTGGAAGAAAACCACCAAAAAGTGCATACATGTTAAAGGCTTGGAGCTGGTATATGCAGTTGCATTGATGCTGGTTATCATATTTGTCAACACATTATGGATTAGCTTTTGGGGCCAACCCACACCTTTGGCCAACCCAGATGGGAAATAAAAATCATATATTTAACTCAAAAAAGAAACTGGAGATTGAGCAACATCAAATATTCATATTGTGGAAAGAACAAGATCGATTTAATTTTCACAATAAAACAAGCTAACTGAGAATTCAGAATTAATTAATTTTGCTGAATATATTTGACATATATATTGAAGGGTGGGGGGATAAGAAGTAACACATTTTATGGTTAATGTGGACCCATTACTTTACTTACACTTTGACTGGTGGACGTGATATAACAACTAAAACTTGCAAGTCCTCATGTTCACTTGTATTCCAGACCTGTGATGAGAGTAGTATAACAAACCATCAAAATTGGAGTCTGACCAAAACCAAATTAACCACCAATACAATAAAAGGATATCTGGTAAAATAAACATGTAGGTAGCATACCAATATCACATCATATGTTTAACAGTAATTTTCCTTATAAACATCTCAAATGTAATCAACCATAATTATATGACCCAACTTGTCTCTCCAACAATTTCTTATACCAAAACAGTAGCAGTTTTCTTTACTACGCCTATTAAGAATTCCAGACACAACGTACACCCTATATAGCAGCACAAATGCTGGCACCAAACAAGATACCACCAGCTTCACCACACCCAAACCCTCCTCTCAAAAGAGAGGGAAAAAAAAGGAAGGAAGAAGAAGAAAACCAAAGAAGATATTCTGATATTTTTCCTTTCATTTGTTATAGGCAATTTTAAGGAGTTATGTCTTATAGATTTTGATTGATTTGGTCGTTCTATAATTCTATTTACTTTCTTCTTCTTTTTCCCCAATACTTGTTTTGCATTTGATAATGCTGCTTTTATCTAGTGCTTATGCTTTTTTACTTTCTCTAGTAGATGACGCTTCTCTCGTGTGTGGTTGTTAAAAGAAGATTATTACAACAGGAATAAACCTACGCACTTCAGTTATTAAAAAAAAAGAGTATTAGAACTCCTAACATTGATCTAACCAAATGTCACTTGACAAGCTTCACCAACAATAGTTTAGCCAAAGTTTGTTGGACAAGAGATATGTTGCTTGATGCAGTAAGATTCATATGTTAACACAAGCAGGGGCGGATTTGTATATGGGGCAGCATAGGCAGCTGCCCCTGCTGGATTTTTTTTATAGGTATAGGGGCATAGCAAATATGTAAATTAATAAAAATCAAGGGGGCAGATTAATGGAATAGTTAAATTTGGAGGGGACAAAAAAAATTAATAAACCAATTCTAAATACTAGTGCAAAAATCTTCTTAGTTTTAAGGCTTGGTGAAATCATACAAATATTTTTTGTATAATTTTTTGTTTTGAATGTTCATCAGCATGAACTGTGAGGGATTGTTTGATTCAAGTTTGATTTTTTTTTTTATTGATTTGGTTGATTGTGGTTACTGTTTGTTTGGTCTGATTGGGTTTTTGTTTTTGGGCTTTTTGATCTTCAATTAAAAATGAGATCATTTTGGTTGAGTAATTTTTGTCTTTTATTGTGATAGCTTACAATGATTTTGCTTTATTTTATAATGAGAAATAGAAAATGAAAAATGACTATGAGCCTTTAGCAACACCTCATTTCTAGTTGTTATAATCACTTTACGTCCATGCATCTAACTAACAGACCCTGTTATAAATTTTGGATAATTTGTTTCTCTTATTTCAAGTAAAACTTATTTGAAACTTATAAAAAGATACCAAAACTAGTTTATGCTTTGAAATTAATTCATGTTTGTTTGAATATAGAAAGTAAATTTAGTTTGAGACTTTGATCATTTAGAGAATCATTTAAATTAAACTATGACAAGTAACGGAAGTAAGTTTCAAAATTGTATACAAATGTTTTTTATTTGAAATTCATTTTATTAGTTTGGATTATGAATATTTATTACAATTTGTAAATATTATTATGATTGATTAATATTATAATTAGTTCAAATTTTCTTTATTTAACTTTAACAAAAAAATTAATTAAATCCGCCTCTACTAGGAAAAATTATTGGATCCGCCCCTGAACACAACAGCACCACCGGCAAAACTAATGATAATAGAATCGACAACTATAATATCCTTAATCAGAAATGAACCAATAATTCAATAGATTTACACCAACATTAAAAAAGATCAGCGAATATCAAGCTCCAGAGCAAATCCAAAAGCATTAATTTATAGAAAAATTCACCTGGTGAGCATCATTAACGGGAATATGAAATGTGCTATTTGAAAAGATAGCAAACTCTTTTGGCTTTCCAGGATGCTTTGAATTCGAATTAGAGGCAATATAGAGGGTGCCACTCCCCTTCAAAACAACAAACACTTCTTCACAGGAGTGCCTGTGAATCGGTGTGCGAGTTCCTGGGGCAAATGTTTCAAGCCAGACCTCAATCTGTCAAGAGAAAATAAGGAAACTAAAGACAGTATTTATGCACAGGTTTTAAGAGGTATTCATCTGCTTGTTATGTTACTATGTTTTCCATTACATTCCTATTTTATGTCAAGTAATAAGTGTTGGGATAGATTATGGGGAAACACACCCTCTACTTTCTAAAATCTCTTTAGAAAACTTCAACAAAATATTGGTTGCAAGGATCTAGAACAGACAAGTTATGAGAGGTAATGAATGCTTGGTGGTCAATGGATGTTCACAAACTCATCCGAGTTTAAGCCTATAATATGAGTTTCAACTATAAGAACAAAAAATGGACTCGAGATATTACAACAAAGAAAAATCTATAAACTATAATTTCAAAAGACAGGAGATAACAATTTATACCTCTTTCATGCTATGTAAAGTTGAACCTGCAATCGTGATGTGAGAAAAACCAGGCCTACCATAGTTATCCTCTGGAAGCTCACTCATATTCCGCACTAGTGGTATGCCTGCATAATAAAGGAAATTCATTAATAGAGTATAGATTTTACAATTTAGTTCTTGCAGCAAATATGATTCAGCAGCAAGCGGAAATTGGGTCATCATGATGTTTTTTCATTCTTCAACCAAATTCTTTTAGGTTTTTGGGACCAAATGTTAGTAATGGAAATGGAAACTGATAAAACATTCACACAGGCAATACATGGCAGACAAATTCGCCGGATTCTTTGTCAAAAACCCATAAATCTGAGACCCATGATTAATAAAAATCGAAGATTTATAATGAATTCTGATGAAAACGGAGATAATATTACCGACCGTTGACTGAACATTGTGAAGCCTGGACAGACAGAGAAGAGTATAGAAACGAGATGATCAGTAAAATCTCTCTCATCTTTCCCGATGTTGCACTCTCTCTCTCCCTCTCTCTCTTCAGTCCCATGTCATAAAATAAATAATATAATCATGGTAATTAAAAACTTAAATAAATACGGAATAAAAATAAATTATATAATTATATAGGAGTACCATTCAATCAAAAAAATTAAAATTTAATATAATCATGGTAATCATAATTATACAGTTTGTTAATATAATTTAAACTTTTTTTATAAATTGTTATTTAATGTTTTAAGTATAAAATTTTAAATAATTTATTCTTATTAAAAATAATGGTGGAGTAACTAAATTTCTACTTATAAAAGTGTCAAAAAGAAAAGAAACAACAGCTAGTCTATTAACTTAACGTAGCAGCGGCGTCGGCGGCAAGAAAGGGTGGAGACGGCGAAATCTTATCTCAATCAATCTCCTCCCCATTTGTTTGGTGAGTATCTTCTCTCTCTCCTCGTTTTCTTCTCCTCCTTATTAAGCTTAGACCTTGATATTCCTATTAATAATAATCAGTTGAGGTTTACAAATTCATCCCATAGTTGCTATAAAATTCGAGATTTAGAAGAGGGGAAAATAGGAAGACGTTAATAACCACAAGTGTAAAGTGCTTTTTTCATAACCATTTAAAGATGTCCTTTCTTGGGACAAGCAAATTGTAGCTTGGTTCCATGTCAAAATTTGATTTTTAGTTTTTTTTTTTACAATATGCATGTTGGTACGAGTTAAGTATGGGTATTGAAATAGTTGAGGAATCTCGCCATGTTAATTCATTCTACAATTTACTTCGTTAGTGCAGATATAATTTATTCTGTGTACTAGCTTATAAAAAATAGCATAAACTATTTCTAGGATTTCTGCTATGCAATTTGATTTGGTTGCTTGATAACTAGTTGTCCGTGATTGATCTTCTTATCAAATGTATTTTGTTTGAAGCTTAGAAGGTGTAATTGCTTGTGATGCAGAGAAGTTGAATGTGCCAGACCCGTAAAACATGAAGATTATAAGCTATAGTGGCATTACAAAACCAAGTTTTTTGTTTGTAAATTATGAGTTATCCACCCTTGCATTCTGTAAACCTCAGCTACCTTGTGCATCGCCTCTTTGGATTTCAAGTGATCGTAGAAAGAGAACTGAACTATTGAGAAAATTGCACTGCTCTGTCACTGCTAGATCCTTTGCATCGACTTCTGTAGATTCCTCTTTGTCCAAGTCAGGTACAGTTGATTTGAGTCGGAAGCAGAGGAGTTCCTCATCCTTGTATGGTCGTCCTAGCTTATTAGAGATGAAGAATGAGAGGTTGGCAAATCGTGCCCGTGTTTATGAATTTTTGAAGGGAATTGGTATATTACCTGATGAGCTTGATGGGTTAGAGCTTCCTGTGACAGTTGAGGTTATGCGGGAACGTGTGGACTTCCTTCACAAATTGGGGCTTACAGTTGAAGATATTAACAATTACCCACTTGTTCTTGGCTGCAGTGTGAAGAAAAACATGATTCCTGTGCTTGATTACCTTGGAAAATTGGGTGTTAGGAAATCTACCTTTACAGAATTCCTGCAACGATACCCACAAGTTCTCCATGCCAGTGTTGTAGTAGACCTTGCACCAGTTGTTACATATCTTCAAGGGATGGATATTAAGCCAAATGATATTCCTCATGTTTTGGAGAAGTATCCTGAAGTTTTAGGATTTAAGCTTGAGGGGACAATGAGCACTTCTGTGGCTTATTTGGTTGGACTTGGGGTGGCAAGAAGAGAAATTGGTGGAATTTTAACTAGATATCCAGAGATTTTGGGTATGCGAGTAGGCCGTGTGATAAAACCTTTTGTGGAATATCTAGAATACTTGGGAATACCGAGATTGGCTGTAGCTAGACTGATTGAGAAGCGGCCTCATATTCTTGGATTTGGACTAGAAGAAAGAGTGAAACCAAATGTCGAATCCCTTCTAGAATTTGAAGTTAGGCAAATGTCTCTTGCTTCTGTGATTGCACAATATCCTGAAATCCTAGGCATCGACCTGAAGCCAAGGCTTCTCAGTCAGCGGACCTTTCTCAATTCCCTTATTGACTTGGGTCCGTCAGATTTTGGGAGAATTGTTGAGAAGATGCCACAGATAGTAAGCCTCAGTAATACACCTATAGTGAAGCATGTGGATTTTCTCAAGGATTGTGGATTCTCCTTAGAACAAGTGAGGAAGATGGTTGTTGGGTGTCCCCAATTGCTTGCTTTGAATATTGACATCATGAAACTCAATTTTGATTACTTCCAAAGCAAGATGGGAAGGATCTTGGATGACTTGGTTACTTTCCCAGCTTTCTTTACTTACGGTCTGGAGTCCACTATAAAACCAAGGCACAAAATGGTGGCAAAGAAGGGTTTAAAATGCTCTCTTGCATGGCTCCTTAATTGCTCTGATGAGAAATTTAATGAACGAATGAACTATGATACCATTGGCATGGAGGAGATGGAAATGGATTCTTCATTTGACATGAATACTTTAATGGAACCCAGAAGCGATGAGTCAGCTTCTGATTTCGATGAAGATAGCGATGACGAGTATGTATAGAATGGTTGGCTGCGATAAAGGAAAAGTCTACTGCGTTGATTATTGGTTTTCCAAGTGGAGCCTTGACGAGGTAACTTGTGTTGAACCACTGTTATTTTCTGTTTTGCAGTGAAATAAACTCTTTAAAATCTTATTAGGTTGTAGCCTTGTAGCTATTATTTTGACATCACTATAACACAAAGGATACCTAATAACTGAAACTAGAAGCTCAACACCTGAAAAGTCCGTAGGGGTCGTGGAAAATCAAGTATATTCTGAACGTAAATTCAGCATTGTCCCTGAAACAAATATGAGTTATAGTGCCTTGTTTGCACAAATGTGAGCTACAGTACATTGTCTCTGCTATTCCAGTTGCATATTTCCAAATAAATTATAGAAGAGTTTATTCATTTATCTAGAGTGATGGTGGAATTTAGCATGTGAATATCCCCCCTGTTTTCTATAGATTTTATATTTCTATTGATGATTTACAGGGATAATCACTACCTTCTTGCCTAACAGACGCTCACCAACCACTTAGGTAGATACCGAAGTGGACAGTTGCTATCTGGTAAATCCACAAGCAGCTTTACCTGTTGTGAGCAACTGCCTGTTTTATGATGCTTGTGGCTTTGGCTAAGATGCTCAATCTCTCATTGGATAGTACCGATTGATGTGTTCTCATCACCTATGTACATAAAAGAACTGGTATAGGTCAGCAATTTCATCATTAGTGATGTCTAGTTTCAGATTTAAGTCCATTTGTGGTAATTTGACAACATCCCAAGTTTATATTTATTTTGATTTATGTATTAACTTATGAATGAGTCATCACCTTAAAAAGGGAAGTACTTTTTCGAAAGCTAGTTTATTTACAATGGACACATCTTCCATGGCTTCTGATGCTGATGCTACAGAAGATTTCTGAAATGAACCAGAAAATAGTATTGATAATGCACCAGACAGCTTTTTGAAAATCAATAGACCATAAACATTGTGCACCAAGATGAGTTGGAGAAATTTTACCAACTTCCATTTCGATGATGGTGATCATTTTAGTTTTAATTTCTTTCAAGTATCTTTTCAAGTATTTCATTTAATAGACTGGATTATAAGAGAGATCTGGTTGTTTCTTAGTTTCCATAAACCTCCTAATCATGTTTATTTTATCCGACAGTTAAAGGTGAGATGATTTTTACCATATCCATACCCTATTGACCAAAAAAATGTTCTTTGTATTTCTCAACTCTATAATTTGGATTGTCCACCATTGGGAAAGTGAGATTTGCTCCAACATTTTCTATTTGTGCACCGCTGTTAAACATATATTGCGCAGTGGACTGCAAATATAATTTCTCTTGATTTTTTGGGGTCTGTTTTTTGCATGAAGTAGGTGAAATACACTTGTTCTTGTAGGCTGCCCAACTATTGAGATTGATTTGCTTTCCTCATATATGTAATCAGTGTACAAAATACAAACATGTTAGATCAATGATTCACATCATCCATTTAGCGGCACATTTTTCTCTGTTATTCATATATTTTAAGTTCATGTTAGCATATGTTATCCAAATCAATATTTAACAAGAAGCCCTCAAAATTTGGAAGGACTACCCATTTACATTAGCAGGACATTTCCATGTGAATTTTGCCCAAGCATGGCAAGGATCATCCTTTGATTCTTTGGCTGAAGCAACATAATGTTTTGAACTTTGAGAACTGATCGAGAAAATCATCCAAATGAAGAAAGCCACTCCATGAAATCACTTCTCTGTTTTTTGTAGCCACCCTAACTGCACAGAAATGAATATTAATATACCAAGAAAAATATGAAGAAAGTACCACAATGAACAAAACTCCAGAAGTTTCTCCCACGAAAGAAAAACAAAACTTTAGAAGTAAAAGTGGCGCATACCTTCCATGCATACATTGCAAAGAATGCCACGGTATCTGCAGACCATACAACTGCAAATGACTTGATGAAGAATGGGATTGCAACATTCAGCAAGGGGACAAGAAGAAAGAGATAATTGAGGGCTTCTTTCTCATTCTTTGAGCAGTCTCGGGCTCGAAGGGAAGGAATAGCTGTGAACAGTACATATAAGTTTACTAAAGACAAAAAATTGAGACTGTGATTCTTTCATTGCCTGAAATTTACACCAGCTGTCTGATTTAGTAGTGCAGACTTTGTGTTCTATACTAATGAGCATTACTTACTGAACATCCAGATAGACCACATCCCCATTAATCTCCATATATCTGGTTCATTTGATGGGAATATGAGATTGAATGAGAGTGCTCCACCCAGCAACAACGACGCATAAGCTTGAACCTCAAAAATAGTGTATAGCGTAGTTCCAGGTACAGCGGGATTTTTAGACGCTGTCGAAGCCCTTGGTGCAAAGGTTGCCGCGGTCTTTTGAACAGCCTGTCGAGGGAAAATAAAAGTCCTAATTATTCCTTTTAAGGCTTTCTTAGGGAAAATAAGCATAATTGTTAAAAGAAATATGAACAATGTACACCGATTCAAAGTAGAGTGATCACCATCAGCATATAACAAAATACATATTCCTATTTAATGTATCCCTATATTATTGATTTATACACTAAGTTCTACAAATTTCCGTGTTCACCTGTCAGTGTGACGTGGTGTCATTTCTGTATCACGTGACTGCGTTTGTGTTTATTAGTTAAACCCTTGTTTCTTGTTT
The DNA here is from genome assembly GCA_016801055.1 of Panax notoginseng. Taxonomy (NCBI): domain Eukaryota; kingdom Viridiplantae; phylum Streptophyta; class Magnoliopsida; order Apiales; family Araliaceae; genus Panax; species Panax notoginseng. The sequence continues at coordinate 224,409,087 of CM029015.1, read as the reverse complement.
AACCACCAAACCAAAGTTATTCATTGCAAGTAGCTCATTTTATCTCAATATAGGAATCAATATAACCTTGCGGAGTTGCTTTCAAGCTGGAGTGAACAACCTGCAGGATTCTCATATCACAAAGCACTAATCTTTCACTACTTGCATATTTAAAGATTTCTGATTCAGATTGATCTAATACAAGGAACCATACCAAAAATCCAAATCGGCCTTCCCGATGAGTATTAAGAACATTGTTCTTAAATAAGCCCTAAAACACGGATCAATCATCTGAGCGAATCTACTATCATGATGGATTGGTGTGGTCCAATAGCCTCCCAAACCCACAAAACCCAAGCTTCACAATTTCTGTAGTAAATTCAATGTTGTATATTTGTTTTTTATATAGTTTTATCATGTAATCACAAAGCTGATAAAAAAAACATTAATTCACTTTAATATATTAATAACAATATAATACATACATAAGCAAACATATATAAAAATCTACTAGTCATACAGACACCTAGATGATATGATATTTAATGGTCCATCAGTCTCGGAAAGAGATTTTATATTTAAAGTCACAGTAGAAAGAAAATTTGACTTATATGCATTCAATGATTAAGATAAAAAACTTACTAAATTTTTTGGCCTGTTTGTGAGTTTTAATGTGAAGGGAAAGTTCCTTTTTTCCAGAAAAATTGCAAGGTCCTTCCCATCCCTTCCCTCCATATTAAAGCTCACAACCACACAAGATCCTCAATTTGAGAAGATGATATTTTCTTTGGAATTTCTCAAGAAGCAAAGATGGACTCTTAGTTTATGTATTCATAATTTTCTTTTATTTGTTGTTATATACTCCTATATCTTCTCTAAAAGTAAAGAATTTCATCTTCTCAGTAATTTCACCATACCCAACATGAACAAACTCTAAACATACACAAAATTCAACTTTTCACTCCCACTAACACGATGATGGAGTGAAGTCCTGATTTTTCAACAGACCCGTTCAGAATTCTGGAAGAACATGCACCAACATAAGCAAATTAAAGAAAAACACGAACTGGGCATTGCAAAAATCAATTAGAACGAAAAATAAAAATCCCACCTTTTTAAGATCTATGTCAATTGCTGCTGCAGTTGAAATTTTTCTTGCTCCTTTACTTTCATCCTCTTCTTCAATCTTGGTTACGCCATTGGGTTCTTTCTTGGAATCCTCAATAGTCTCTGTGTCCAATTCATTTGAAGATGCATACACTTTGATTCTTTTGTTGTTAGAGTAGTGGGTTTTGGATGAACTGTTTTTTCTAAAATTTAAAGGGGTTGATGAACAAAATTTCAAGATGTGGGCATTGTAGAGAGATGAAGATATTAAGGTGTTCATGTTCTCGAACCCTCTTTCACCACTCCAGACTCATTAGAGCCAGAAAAGGAGGAGAAGGGGGTGAAAAATTAAAAGGCATAATAGATAGATAAGGAATGAATGGCAAGGTATGGTTTTGATATTTATAATGTGAGCAGTTCAACGGCGTCGTATTTACATAAATTGCCTTTTTAGTTGAAACACAATAAAATTTTATATTTTTACATGAAAAATTTTTCATATAAAAATATTATTTTTTATTATAAATTTATCAGCTTCCTTTCTAGTTATCTAGAGAGTGGCATTCAAGGACTAATGAAGCTTTTGATGTAATAACTAAATCAATAGTCAACAAAATAGAAAAAATGGAGTTCAAAGTAGTTTTTGATCAAAAAATAATTTTGTATTTTGTGCATACGTACATTCAGTAAATAAAGTTGAAATCTTTGTCAAACTAAAAATAAATATAAATATAAAAAAAATTAATTATCCTTAAATTCATATATATATCGAAAAAATTCTCTTAATTTGTTAACGAACTAGTCTTTAGCGACGGATTTCCGTCGCTAAAGACTGATTCATTAACATCGGAGAACTTCCATGATATATATATATATATATATATATATATATATATATAGGGTCAGGATTAGGTAAGGGATCCCTTACTTTCTTAAAATGAGAGATTTTTTTTTTTTACTTTATTTTATAAAACAACTAAAAAAAAGTTTCATATTTTATGGAACTGAAAATTTTTCATAATACAGTGTTTTGGGTGTGATTTGGGTACGTATAACAAAACATGTATGTACAGTCTGAGCAGACTGTACCACCACTTTTTGGTATAGGTATTCAAAACACGCCCAAAACATTGTATTATGAAAAAATTTCAATTTCATAAAATATTAAACTTTTTTTTAGTTGTTTTATAAAAAAAAAAATCTCTCATTTTAAGAAAGTAAGGGATCCCTTACTTGATCATTTCTATATATATATATATATATATATATATATATATATATATATATATATACGGTCAGGATCTTAAGTTCACCCCTTATCTAGCATACCTCCTTTAGCGACGAACCGGGCGACGATTCGATCTGTCGTTATATGTTGTCCATCGCTAAAAGCTAAGATGAAGATTTTATATATAGCGACGGGCCGAATCGTCGCCCGGTCCGTAGCTAAAGGGGAGTATGTAAGGTATGTTAGATAAAGGATAAGCTTAAGATCCGGACCGTGTATATATATATATATATAAAATTATCGCTATTGGAATTTAAGATCACACACACGCACGATAATTAAGACTCATACACAGAGATTTACGTGGTTCCCCAATTTGGGTACTCCACAGGCGGTTTGTTGTTTATTGATAATTTCTTTGGTTACATAGGGTTTTACAATAGATAGTATTTATAGCTACTGATCCTATTTCAACCCTACTTCACATTATGTCTCAATTACCTATAAAGACCTTTCCAAAAATAACCTATAAAATCTCTGACCGCCGACCAGCGCGGCCCGCGCAGCTCATAGGCATTCTATGGCGCATTCTGCGCTATCAGAATATAAACTTCACCAACACCTAGCGCGCCTTGCGCCAGTCCTGGCTTACACCCAGCGCGCCCCACGCTATACCTGTAGAAACTCTGTACCGTACCGCGAGGGGGCGAAACCTCTTGCACCCCCCTCCCGCGACATTTGGTTACAGCCACTCGCTACACTTCACGCTAGCCTTTTTCAGTAGTTTATATATTATGAGTCACAAGTTCCGACAATAACACTATAAAAAAATATACTTAATTATTTATATGAACAAATAATAACATATAAAGTATATACTTTGACCAATTAATAGGCAAATGAAATAAAAAGAAGTAATGAAAATGCCATCTATGTGACGCCCCCAAAATAGGTTCATTCCACCCAACCCATTCTGAGTCGTCAAATACATGGTACAGAAAACAACTACAACTTTATTACAACAATTGTCGTGCAAAATACAACAACACATATGATGTGAGTTTGGATACAAATATATACCAAATGTGACTCATGTTCCAACCGTGGACATCATCTCACAATAACACCTTACATAAAGGTATAGTCAAAAACTGTTTTAGAAATTAGAATATTTGGGAAGTGCTCAAGGAAACCTTCGTACATGGGAGGCCATGCGTCTAGGTTATGATAGATATCATATGGCCACAGAATTATTCTTGGTTGACCCAATAGACCCCAGAGAAAAACGAGAAGATTACTATCATATTCTTCCCAATGGTGAGTCTTCTCTTGACTTATCATTATCTCCACTGTCTCAAATTGAGAATTATACTTCAAACAAACACCAAGATTATATAGGTAGTGCCCGTATATATACTCAGCAAGTGGATGAGCACATCCCTGTCTTATGATGACACGAGGTTGTATGTCGTTAGACATCTTGTATGATAGTGGCAAACCACCCTTCCAACGTTGGGTACACCTTACCCTATTGGATTCACCAAATATAACTACTAAATGAACTTTTCTATACTGCTTCGGGAGAACATCCACAGCTAGAGACCACCGTTCTATTTCCCCTTTACCCTCGCTCGACCCAGCTACACTCTTATTACCTGAAAGGAATTGTGAAGCAAAAGGGTGAGCACAACTAGCTCAGTAAAGAATATCATGACTAAAGATAATTAAATTATCAGTAGCCTTCATCAATAATAAATCAGAGATTTAGAACATATGGTAAATGATAAAAATTTCAACCATAGTTGCAGCGGAACGAGCAATCCATTAGAAGAGTCAAATAGACTATAAAGTCTATTATCTTCTCCATGTTAAAAATCCATCAACAATGTTTTATCCCTGTAACATCAATCAACAGTTCCTTTCCACAATCATATGAATAACTCATAATCATAATTGTGATTCTAAATTTTTCTTCACACCCAGGACGAAGAATATTTTTATCACCTGTCTTTACCTGAAACATCAAAGATCATGGTTATACCAAATCACAGTTCCTGTTTATAATCATACTAACAAATCCATCTTTGCACTACGGGCCAAAAATATTCATCAACAAACCATCTTTGCACTACGGGCCAAAGATATTCAACAACAGTTCATCTTTGCACTACAGGCCAAAGATATTCATCAACAGGCCATCTTTGCACTACATGCCAAAGATATTCATCAACAATTCATATTTGCACTACAGACCAAATATATTCATATCTCAAAGAAATATATAATCATTTCAGAATTTATATAAACAATAATTATAACCATGTTGATCAATTCACCTTTGCACTTAAGCTTAAGATATTCAATTATAAATTCAATGGTCATGATCATACCAGTCACAATTCAACTTTGCACTACAGGCCAAAGAGAACCCTAGTCATGATCATACCAATAATCTACCCATCTTTACACTCCAGTGAAAGAGAATTTCAACATCAGGGTTATAAAAATGTTATATATGATGATAAAAATAATATGATCAACATATAGTTTTAATCTCAAGAGTAATATTCGTAACTCATGAATAGTAAATCGTGAATAGTAAATCGTGAATAGTAACCCCGACACAAAAGATATAAATTCTACAATAAAATTCATACCAATATTTCGGTATAATGATATTGAAAGAATTACATTACTTAAATTTATAAACAATTTATTTAAATTGTTTACACTTTACTAATTAATGCATTTAATCATCATAAAATGCCAACTCTTATAATTTCATCATCAATAACCAAAACCCTCATCAAAAATCTGCATATGCCTCATATAGGATTCTCAAGCCATAAAATCCTATTTTCCAATTTTCTTTCCTCACAAAACATGTTTAATTCATTTACTCATAACTAGACCATTTTCATAAAAAATACCAAATCAGTTCCAAAAAATTTTTTTTTCTGGGATTTAGCATAATATAGTCCCATAGTGAACATATATTTTTCTCAGAATTTTTAAAAGTCATTTACTATTTTTCATATGGCCAAAATAGCCGAATATTTAGACATTTATCAAAAATTGTACCTTTGTCTAAAAATTCTGAAATTTACAGAGTATACTTCTATCATATACATGTACTCCCAATAAAAATTTCATCAATTTTGGAGTTAACCACAAGGAATTATAAGCTGTTACTTCTAAAATAGTCTTTTCTCATAAAATTCATAACTCTCAATCTATACATCCAAAAATCACCATTTTTGGACACAATCAAGAAAACTCATCAAAATATCATTTCAAATTTTTCCAGAATTTTTGAAGATTAGAAAAATTACGAAACTGAAAATCATAACAACCCTTAAAATCCCTTAATATCCCTTACAATCCCTTACAATCCCTTACAATCCCTTACCTCAAAAGAGCAGTACTTCTGACTGGAATGCAAAGCCGAAGGAAACTTGCACTGAATAGCAACTCTCAAAGTATCTAAATACTCACAAAATATGCTTCATAATATAGAGAGAGAAAGAGAGAAAGCTTATGTTTCTGGTGTGATTTTCAATTCTAACTTAGCCCTCTATTTATAGGAAAATTTTGGTAGGTTTGACCTGCAACCTGATGGCTTTACCTGCTACTATTCCCACCCACCACATTTGAAATATAATTCAGCACATTTCTTCACCAACCACAAGTGGGGCCCACCAATTCTAGAATTTTCCACCAAAATGATAAACTCCGAAAATTCAACAATTTCTGAACCAGTCATCTCGTAAAATTCATAACAAATCATACGTTCATTTTTAACGGTTCAAAATTTGTGGACATATACTCAACTTATATATGTATAACATATCCAAAAATTACCACGATCCAACGGTCGGATTAAAAATTATAACCCTCGCAAAATATCTCAAAAACCCTGATTTTTAATACCTCCATTCCGACAAAAATACGGATAAAAATCTCAACATTAACTCCTTCATTTTTTAACCACAAAAATATATCCCTCATTTATATCCCCATAAAATAAATATTTTCTTATCATATGAATCAATAATTAATTATTCACAAATAATATTACAGAATCACATTTATGACAACCAGGCCATTCCCAGGAAAGAGGGGGCTTTCCAATAAGGATTTCTCCTTACTGGCGCGCAATTAGGTGACCAAACCTCTCCTTAGACAGAACTTTCTAGTCATTGTCAATAATGTTATCTAATAATATTATTCAAATAATATGAATTATTGATCTGATAATGGGAAATACTGTGCAGTGACAATTATTGAACAACAATAATATAAAATTTCAACGTAGCAATTATTGAATCAATAAAATAAAATATTGAACAGTAATTACTGTAACAATTATTGAGTAGTGCCTTCTTACGTAAGAATCAATAATTTCAAAAATACTGTGCAATACCGTGTGCTACTGTGCAATAACGCGTATTACTGTATTTTAACCACCGGGTATTCCAACAGTGTTAACGGTAACAACTACGCCGTTATTTGTAAAAACTTAAATTTGTCATTTTCTTCACTCGACAGTTATTCTGTTATGGGGCCCACAAATAGCTGCGCCGTCGTACGAATATTCCCCGACAGAAAGAATATTCCACGACCAAACGAATATTCCCCGACAACAATGATTATTTTATAACCACTTGCTTATTTTGAAAAAAAATCATATTTCACCCTTAACTTTAACATTTATCAATTTAACCATTTACTGAATAGTAATTATAAGAAAAATTGAATACTTTTATTTCATAAAATTCGGAGTCTTACAATCTCCCCTCCTTATGAAATTTCGTTCTCGAAATTTACGTACCTGGTATTTCAAAGAATTGAGAATACATTCTTTTCATTTCAGATTCCATCTTCCCTGTCATCATAATTTCTCCATTGCTCATCTCCTGTATTTTAAATATCATTCTAGAATACAGCTTCAAAACAAGGGTTAATTTAACAAATTAACATATCACATAATATCCCGATATTATGACTGATCAACAAATAAGCTTAGGTAGGACACACTAGCGAAGGATTTACTCATCTCTCCCCTCCTAGTTATATTCCCCGATCTCCGTCAGAGACCATATCCCTAAGCTCTGATACCAAATGTAACTCTGGACACCAACCTATGTCAGCACCTTACATTGATACCTATCAGCTTGCCACCGCAGAACGGCGTCCCCTACGGAGAGTCTGGCTTCGGTGCATCCCCCATCAACAGGAAGTCACCAGCGAGAGGCTCGGGGCTCTTTACTTATAGCTCTGATACCAAATGTAACTCTGGACACCAACCTATGTCAGCACCTTACATTGATACCTATCAGTTTGCCACCGCAGAACGGCGTCCCCTACGGAGAGTCTGGCTTCGGTGCATCCCCCATCAACAGGAAGTCACCAGCGAGAGGCTCGGGGCTCTTTACTTATAGCTCTGATACCAAATGTGACGCCCCCAAAATAGGTTCATTCCACCCAACCCATTCTGAGTCGTCAAATACATGGTACAGAAAACAACTACAACTTTATTACAACAATTGTCGTGCAAAATACAACAACACATATGATGTGAGTTTGGATACAAATATATACCAAATGTGACTCATGTTCCAACCGTGGACATCATCTCACAATAACACCTTACATAAAGGTATAGTCAAAAACTGTTTTAGAAATTAGAATATTTGGGAAGTGCTCAAGGAAACCTTCGTACATGGGAGGCCATGCGTCTAGGTTATGATAGATATCATATGGCCACAGAATTATTCTTGGTTGACCCAATAGACCCCAGAGAAAAACGAGAAGATTACTATCATATTCTTCCCAATGGTGAGTCTTCTCTTGACTTATCATTATCTCCACTGTCTCAAATTGAGAATTATACTTCAAACAAACACCAAGATTATATAGGTAGTGCCCGTATATATACTCAGCAAGTGGATGAGCACATCCCTGTCTTATGATGACACGAGGTTGTATGTCGTTAGACATCTTGTATGATAGTGGCAAACCACCCTTCCAACGTTGGGTACACCTTACCCTATTGGATTCACCAAATATAACTACTAAATGAACTTTTCTATACTGCTTCGGGAGAACATCCACAGCTAGAGACCACCGTTCTATTTCCCCTTTACCCTCGCTCGACCCAGCTACACTCTTATTACCTGAAAGGAATTGTGAAGCAAAAGGGTGAGCACAACTAGCTCAGTAAAGAATATCATGACTAAAGATAATTAAATTATCAGTAGCCTTCATCAATAATAAATCAGAGATTTAGAACATATGGTAAATGATAAAAATTTCAACCATAGTTGCAGCGGAACGAGCAATCCATTAGAAGAGTCAAATAGACTATAAAGTCTATTATCTTCTCCATGTTAAAAATCCATCAACAATGTTTTATCCCTGTAACATCAATCAACAGTTCCTTTCCACAATCATATGAATAACTCATAATCATAATTGTGATTCTAAATTTTTCTTCACACCCAGGACGAAGAATATTTTTATCACCTGTCTTTACCTGAAACATCAAAGATCATGGTTATACCAAATCACAGTTCCTGTTTATAATCATACTAACAAATCCATCTTTGCACTACGGGCCAAAAATATTCATCAACAAACCATCTTTGCACTACGGGCCAAAGATATTCAACAACAGTTCATCTTTGCACTACAGGCCAAAGATATTCATCAACAGGCCATCTTTGCACTACATGCCAAAGATATTCATCAACAATTCATATTTGCACTACAGACCAAATATATTCATATCTCAAAGAAATATATAATCATTTCAGAATTTATATAAACAATAATTATAACCATGTTGATCAATTCACCTTTGCACTTAAGCTTAAGATATTCAATTATAAATTCAATGGTCATGATCATACCAGTCACAATTCAACTTTGCACTACAGGCCAAAGAGAACCCTAGTCATGATCATACCAATAATCTACCCATCTTTACACTCCAGTGAAAGAGAATTTCAACATCAGGGTTATAAAAATGTTATATATGATGATAAAAATAATATGATCAACATATAGTTTTAATCTCAAGAGTAATATTCGTAACTCATGAATAGTAAATCGTGAATAGTAAATCGTGAATAGTAACCCCGACACAAAAGATATAAATTCTACAATAAAATTCATACCAATATTTCGGTATAATGATATTGAAAGAATTACATTACTTAAATTTATAAACAATTTATTTAAATTGTTTACACTTTACTAATTAATGCATTTAATCATCATAAAATGCCAACTCTTATAATTTCATCATCAATAACCAAAACCCTCATCAAAAATCTGTATATACCTCATATAGGATTCTCAAGCCATAAAATCCTATTTTCCAATTTTCTTTCTTCACAAAACATATTTAATTCATTTACTCATAACTAGACCATTTTCATAAAAAATACCAAATCAGTTCCAAAAAATTTTTTTTTCTGGGATTTAGCATAATATAGTCCCATAGTGAACATATATTTTTCTCAGAATTTTTAAAAGTCATTTACTATTTTTCATATGGCCAAAATAGCCGAATATTTAGACATTTATCAAAAATTGTACCTTTGTCTAAAAATTCTGAAATTTACAGAGTATACTTCTATCATATACATGTACTCCCAATAAAAATTTCATCAATTTTGGAGTTAACCACAAGGAATTATAAGCTGTTACTTCTAAAATAGTCTTTTCTCATAAAATTCATAACTCTCAATCTATACATCCAAAAATCACCATTTTTGGACACAATCAAGAAAACTCATCAAAATATCATTTCAAATTTTTCCAGAATTTTTGAAGATTAGAAAAATTACGAAACTGAAAATCATAACAACCCTTAAAATCCCTTAATATCCCTTACAATCCCTTACAATCCCTTACAATCCCTTACCTCAAAAGAGCAGTACTTCTGACTGGAATGCAAAGCCGAAGGAAACTTGCACTGAATAGCAACTCTCAAAGTATCTAAATACTCACAAAATATGCTTCATAATATAGAGAGAGAAAGAGAGAAAGCTTATGTTTCTGGTGTGATTTTCAATTCTAACTTAGCCCTCTATTTATAGGAAAATTTTGGTAGGTTTGACCTGCAACCTGATGGCTTTACCTGCTACTATTCCCACCCACCACATTTGAAATATAATTCAGCACATTTCTTCACCAACCACAAGTGGGGCCCACCAATTCTAGAATTTTCCACCAAAATGATAAACTCCGAAAATTCAACAATTTCTGAACCAGTCATCTCGTAAAATTCATAACAAATCATACGTTCATTTTTAACGGTTCAAAATTTGTGGACATATACTCAACTTATATATGTATAACATATCCAAAAATTACCACGATCCAACGGTCGGATTAAAAATTATAACCCTCGCAAAATATCTCAAAAACCCTGATTTTTAATACCTCCATTCCGACAAAAATACGGATAAAAATCTCAACATTAACTCCTTCATTTTTTAACCACAAAAATATATCCCTCATTTATATCCCCATAAAATAAATATTTTCTTATCATATGAATCAATAATTAATTATTCACAAATAATATTACAGAATCACATTTATGACAACCAGGCCATTCCCAGGAAAGAGGGGGCTTTCCAATAAGGATTTCTCCTTACTGGCGCGCAATTAGGTGACCAAACCTCTCCTTAGACAGAACTTTCTAGTCATTGTCAATAATGTTATCTAATAATATTATTCAAATAATATGAATTATTGATCTGATAATGGGAAATACTGTGCAGTGACAATTATTGAACAACAATAATATAAAATTTCAACGTAGCAATTATTGAATCAATAAAATAAAATATTGAACAGTAATTACTGTAACAATTATTGAGTAGTGCCTTCTTACGTAAGAATCAATAATTTCAAAAAATACTGTGCAATACCGTGTGCTACTGTGCAATAACGCGTATTACTGTATTTTAACCACCGGGTATTCCAACAGTGTTAACGGTAACAACTACGCCGTTATTTGTAAAAACTTAAATTTGTCATTTTCTTCACTCGACAGTTATTCTGTTATGGGGCCCACAAATAGCTGCGCCGTCGTACGAATATTCCCCGACAGAAAGAATATTCCACGACCAAACGAATATTCCCCGACAACAATGATTATTTTATAACCACTTGCTTATTTTGAAAAAAAATCATATTTCACCCTTAACTTTAACATTTATCAATTTAACCATTTACTGAATAGTAATTATAAGAAAAATTGAATACTTTTATTTCATAAAATTCGGGGTCTTACAATCTAAATTCCCTACAAATTCTAAGTTTCTAACCACGCAACAAAACATCCAAACAAAATAAAAAGGAAAATAATATATATAATGCATATTTATATTATTTTTTTAATTGTCAATTATATAGATAAATATTAATAGTAATTTTTTAGATATATGTGTAATAAATATAATTATCCTATAATTCTTATAAGTTTCACAATAATAATTGAACATAAATTTATCTCAATACATAACAGAATGACTCAAACGAAAATAGAAACATCACGATAAAATAAAGCCAACTAAAAATCCAACCAACTAAAAATCCAACCAGCCAATACATCTCGCAAAAGCATAAAATCTACCCCAAAATTTAGGAAAAAACATAATACTTTTTATGTTTCTTTTTAATTGATGTTTTAAGAAAAAAAATATAAAGATTAAAAAATACAATTAATACATTGTCTAATTGACCAAATGGTTATAAAATTTCAATATCATATTTCTCAAATTCATTATTCAAAATATATTAGAGAGAAACAATTTAGCATCTAATATATGGAATAATACAAAAAACTAAATTATTAATATTTTCTTAAAATCTCCAAATAATAAATAAAAATGAAACAATTTTATTATCTACAAAGACAAATACAAAGTAATGGAGTCGAGTATAATACCTTTTGTAGTCGGCACACATAAATTGGACGCCTGGAGTAGCATACACTTGTCAAAAGGAGCAGCTTCACAGCGTAATTTGCGCTTAAATTTAATAATCATATGTTGTAAAGAATGTTTTAACTAAAACTTAGACTAATGAATAACGATTATAATTGAAAATATTTGATTTTTAGGTGGTGTTTGTTTATCTTCTAATATCTCTTAACAATTAAGGTCTAATTCGGTAAGAGAGTAAAGTTATTTGATAAATTTTTGTTTCTCTTATTGTATTTTAATCAGTAAGAAAAAAATATAAATATATCTTTTAATGTAAAATTTAAATATAAAGAGTCTCTATAAATATTATACTTCATCCATTCCAAATTCTAAGATTGTTATTGATTTTTGAAAAGACAATTTGAAATATTTTTAAAATTAAAAGTCATTCAAATATTTTATATTTTTTAGTTACCATTTTAAATTCAGATATTGTGAAATTATCTCACTCAAAATATCTAATTTATTAAAATATACTAATTATTCAGATATTAATTTTATCAAAACACTTATATTTTTGCATGAAATTCATTTTATGCGAGGCTTGGTAACGGGGGAATCACATCGATAGTTAGTTATTTGGTGAAATTTTATCACAATAATTATTGTAAGACCCCAACTTTTATAAATAAAGATAATTTTTTTATAAATATCATTTTTGAATATTATGGAGTTAATTTGATATAATGTTATAGTTGTGGGTAATATTTATAAATTTTGCAAAGTACGCAAGTTGTTATATAATATTCGATTGGTCGGGGAATATTCGTTTTAACAGGGAATATTCGTACAACGACACAATCATTGGTGGACCCCACAACGGAATTATTGTCGGATTGAGAAAACGACAAAAATATTTTATTAAAAATAACGGCGGAAATTTTACCATTGTTGCTGTTGAACTACTCGGTAGTAAAAGTACAGTAATACGTGTGGTTGCATAGTAGCACACGGTATTGATTATTAATGCTTATGTGAGAAGTCACTCAGTTTGATTTTATTATTGTCAGTTAATAATATGAATTATTTAGCGATAATGACGTTTTGTTTTATTCGTATTATTAACGTAATAAAACAGAAACATCTTTTTATATAAAACAAAATACTTTATTAAAGTTATTCTATAAATAGAATATATTTTATTTTATTTAAAAGATTTTTCTTTAAATATGGACCGTCAGATTAAAGTAATCAATCTGGACCGTTCATGGATTAGTTACTATGCATTCTATTTTTCTATAAATAGCAGCTCATTCCTTCATTATTTCTTACGAATTCACTGAACTCTAGAGAGAGAAACTATAGAGAGAAACTATAGAGAGAGAGAAGAAGAGTATTCTGCTACTTAACTACTTCCTTACTTCAGCTCTTCTTTAAAACGGTAGGGAATATTATTTCTTTTATATTCATGAAGAGAACTTCTGTTATTCCATTTGTTATTATTCTGTTGGAATAACCAGTATACGCGGTCTACCCTATACTTGGTGACATTCTTCTATTATTCTGTTGGAACATCCTGTCTGTGTGTTTTACACCGGACCTGGTTCCGTTTATTATTCTGTTGGAACATCCTGTCTGTGTGTTTTACACCGGACCTGGTTCCGTTTTATTATTATTCTGTTGGAATATCCTGTCTGTGTGTTTTACACCGGACCTGGTTCCATTATTTATTATTCTGTCGGAATATCCTGTCTGTGCGTTTACGCCGGACCTGGTTCCATTATTTATTATTCTATTGGAATAACCTGTCTGTGCGGTCTATCGCATGCATGGTGATTTCTTTTGTTATTCCATTCTTTATTGTACTCAGTTGGTTAAGTTTTGACTTCTATACTCCATGAAATTTGTGGAATATCCTTGATAGTTGCGTTTCATCCAGTATCTTTTCAAGAAAATATTCTTCTAAGCATTCTTGAATTTTACTCCACAATGCAGTATCATGTTGACAATTTGGACGTTGTTAATTCCTGGATAAATTAATTCTTGAACTTGTTTTATTGAATTCTTATATCATTGTCATCATCCTCATGTTTATAAAATGTTGAAAGTCATCTGTGGCATGTAGTGCATAGATGGACTTGGTATGATTATGACCAGGGATTATTCGGTATAATCATGACCGTAATGTTACAAATGATGTGGTAAAAGTCCTCATTGGCCCGTAGTGCATTGATGGACAGTTGTTGGCATGATCATGACCATTAATGAATACACGAATATCCTTGGCCGTAGTGCAGGGGTGATTCGATGATGTGGATTATTTTATTAAGCTGAGTCTCAGCGATCACAGTGTTGAAAAACCTTTTAAATCATAAAAGATAGTAGAGTTTATTTTCTACTTGACTCTTTTAATGGATTGCTTGTTCCGCTGCAGTTAAACTTGATGTCTATTATATTTTATCAGTTTAACATTGTTGAAGGCTAATGATAATTTATTCTGCATTATCTTAGTCATAATATTTCTTACTGGGCTAGTTGAGCTCACCCTTTCTTTCACTGTTCTCTTCAGGAAATGAGAACGTAGCTGGGACAAGTCGGGGTACGGAGTGATGGTCCGAATGATAGTATTAGTTAGTAGTCCTCACTATTCTATGTAATGGTGTGTTAATAAATGTAATGAGGACTCCTTTTGAGTATGAATACTCTCTAGAAGATAATATTTGTATTCAAACTCACAGTTTATGTTTTGTCGTATTGTACACGACAGTTGTATTAATAAGTTGTATTTGTATTCTGTACTATGTATCTGACGACCCAAGATGGGTGATGTATACCTAATTTTGGGGGCGTCACAGTTGGTATCAGAGCTTAGGGATATGATCCCTGGCTAAGATGTGAGAATAGAACTAGGAGGGGAGAGACGGGGAATTCCTTCGCTAGTATGACATACCTAAGTTTATTTGCATGGTATTTAATTGGTCGGTCATAATATAAGGATAATATATGACATATCAATTAATTTTTATTTTGTGGCAGTATCTGAAAATGGCATCTGAGAATGTTGAGAATAGCAATGGAGCACAGACGACTGTTGATTCACCACATATCAATAATCAGGATAATGTGCATCAGGAAGGTGTCAATCCTCATGCAAACAACAACACTGACCAAATGATGAATGATCAAATGTTCAGAGGCTTTATGCAATTCATGCAACAACAGGTGAAAGCGGCTCCTGTCCACAACGTAGGTGGAAATACTGGAAACTCTCAGGCGGTCACCGCTAAACAGTTTAAGGAGCTGGGACCACCGGAGTTTAAGGGAGAACCCAAACCACTTGTAGCTGAAACATGGATAAAGCAGATCACCAAGATATTTGATGTCTTGGGTTGCTCCGAGGAGCAAAAGGTTCCCTTTGCCGCCTTTATGTTGCGAGGAGAGGCAGATTACTGGTGGGAATCGATAAAGCGTACTCAACCTGCCGCACTGAAGATGTCTTGGGAGAAGTTCCAAGAGCTGTTTAACGACAAATACTTTCCCGAGAGTATTCGTCACATGAAGGAGGTGGAGTTCATCAAATTGGAGCAGAATAATATGACCGTGTCGCAGTACGAGGCAAAATTTGCGGAGTTATCCCGGTTTGCGTCCCACCTGGTGGATAATGAAGAAAGAATGACGCGGATGTTTTTAAGAGGTTTGAAGCCGGAGATACGTCAACATCTTGTTTCTCATAAACTGTGTTTGTATTCAGATGTTGTAAATAGGGCTCAGTTGGTGGAGCGCGATAACGAGACAACGCAACCAAAAGAGAGCAGCCGGCAAAATGATAATACCAGTGAGAGCAGTCATCGAAGCGGTGACAACAAGCGTGGAGGGAATCAACAGGCCAGAAATGGTAACCACTTCGGTGGTAATCAGGGCCAAAACAATAAGAATGGACATTTCAAGAAGAGGAGATTCAACAATGATGGAAAGACGTCAGCACCAGCACCTGTCGTTAAGGAAGGAGAACGACCACCTATCATATGTTTCAAATGCGGAGGGGAGGGGCACATCAGTCCAAACTGCGCGATGCCGTCCAAAGCATGTTATAATTGTGGAAGAGAAGGTCATTTAGCCCGATTTTGTCGTTTACCGAAGACAAATTCAGCTAGGATGGAGGCACCAAAGGCCGTCCCAGAAAAGTCAAAACCGGTTGTGCAAGGGAGAGCGTTTGTTGTGACCTCCCAGAAGCAAGGAACCCGAATGAGGTCATCACGGGTAAGCTTATCATAAACTCTAACGAAGTCTATACTTTATTTGATACCGGTTCAACCCATTCTTTTATTTCTCCTACTTGCGCTCATCGATTAAATTTGATTCCGGAGAAATTAGACTTTGACTTAGCAGTTGAAACTCCATTGGGAGAAACCTTCATTACATCCACGGTTTATAAGTCTTGTTTGGTTCAAGTTGGTACCCACACATTACCTGTCGATCTTATTTCATTAAAAATACTTGCATTTGACGTGATTCTAGGGATTGATTGGTTAACTACTCATCATGCAAAAATTGATTGTTTTCGTAAGGTTGTTAGCTTTCATATTCCTAATCGACCTATTATGCGAATTCAAGCAACCAAACCATTAAAATCAATCGCTGTCATCTCAAGCCATAAAGCTATTCGTTTATTGAAAAACGGATGTCAAGCTTTCTTAGCTCATGTCACAGATCTAAACAAAAATACGTCAGTTTTGAATGATATTTCTATTGTTAATAAATTCCCTGACGTATTCCCTGAAGAACTTCCTGGCCTACCCCCAGAGCGTGAAATTGAATTTTGTATCGACCTTGAACCCGGTACAAAACCCATTTCCAAAGCCCCATATCGAATGGCTCCTATTGAACTTCAGGAGTTAAAGATCCAACTGCAGGAATTGTTAGACATTGGTTTTATTCGTCCTAGTACTTCTCCTTGGGGTGCTCCTGTTCTGTTCGTGAAGAAGAAAGATGGGAGTATGCGACTTTGTATTGATTATCGGGAGTTGAATCATGTCACCATCAAAAATAGGTACCCATTGCCACGTATTGATGACCTGTTTGACCAGTTGCAAGGAGCACAATTCTTTTCAAAGATCGATCTTCGTTCTGGATATCATCAGCTGAAGGTTAGAACTGAGGATATTCCAAAGACGGCTTTTAGAACTCGGTACGGGCATTATGAATTCCTAGTCATGTCCTTTGGATTGACTAATGCTCCTGCTGCCTTCATGGATATGATGAACCGGGTATTCAAGGAATATTTGGATCACTTTGTGGTCGTCTTTATTGATGACATCCTTATTTATTCCAAAAGCCGTGAAGATCATGAGCAACACTTGAGGCTGGTACTCCAAAAGCTTCGTGAATACAAGCTTTATGCCAAGTTGAAGAAATGCGAGTTCTGGCTGGAAGAGGTAGCATTCCTTGGGCACGTAGTATCAAGTCGTGGAATATCTGTTGACCCGGCAAAGATTGAAGCTATTCAAAGCTGGGAGCAACCTAAATCAGTGACCGAGGTACGTAGCTTTCTTGGTTTAGCTGGTTATTATCGGAGATTCGTGGAAGGATTTTCTCGAATCGCTACTCCATTAACTCAGCTGACTCGGAAAGATACAAAGTTTGGTTGGAGCGAAGAATGTGAGCAGAGTTTTCAAGAACTCAAGAGGAGACTCATTTCAGCACCTGTTCTAACAATACCATCTGGCTCGGAGGGATTTGTCATCTACAGTGATGCTTCGAGCAAAGGGTTGGGATGCGTTCTCATGCAACATGGAAAAGTCATAGCCTATGCATCAAGACAACTCAAGGAATATGAGAGGAATTATCCTACTCATGATCTAGAGTTGGCAGCTGTTGTCTTTGCACTTAAAATTTGGAGGCATTACTTGTATGGGGAGAAAGTGGAGATCTTTACGGATCATAAAAGCCTCAAATATTTCTTCACTCAAAAGGAACTCAACATGCGACAACGACGTTGGCTTGAACTGTTGAAAGATTATGATCATACCATTCAATACCATCCTGGAAAAGCGAACGTGGTAGCTGACGCATTGAGTAGAAGATCATATGCGGGTACAAGTGCAATATTAACAACGCAAAGGCCCATTTTGTGTGACTTGCAAAGGATGGAGATAGAGTTGAAGACTCCAGGGACCCATGTGATGATGGCGAATATACGAGTAGAACCGACTTTAATCGATAAAGTTAAAGCTGCTCAAGCTACAGACCTGGAGCTGATGCGTATGAGGAAGAAAGTGCAAGAAGGTGCTATGCCGGAAGCAAGAATCGATGAAGAAGGAATACTTCGAGTCAACTCCAGACTTTGTGTTCCTAACAACCCTGATTTAAAGTATGAAATCATGATGGAGGCGCACAACACACCGTTTGCAATCCATCCTGGAAGTACCAAAATGTATCATGATCTTCGTCATACATTTTGGTGGAGCAATATGAAGAGAGAGATAGCGTTGTTTATCTCAAGGTGTCTAACTTGTCAACGAGTCAAAGCGGAGCATCAAGTACCAAAAGGTCCATTGCAACCACTTGAAATTCCAGAATGGAAGTGGGAGCACATTACCATGGATTTCGTTACCGGTCTTCCTAGGGTTTCTCAAGGTATTGATGCGATTTGGGTCATTGTTGATAGATTGACCAAGTCTGCTCATTTCTTACCGATACGAGAAACTTATACACTTGAACGTCTTGCTCGTATGTACATAAACGAGATTGTAAGACTGCATGGTATGCCAGTATCCATAGTTTCTGATCGAGACCCAAGATTCACTTCACGATTTTGGGTTAGTTTACAAAAAGCTATGGGCACGGAGTTACGATTTAGTTCAGCATATCATCCTCAGACGGACGGACAATCAGAGAGGACTATTCAAACTCTTGAAGATCTATTAAGACTCTGTGTCTTTGACTTCAAAGGAAGTTGGGACAAGTTCTTACCATTGGTGGAGTTTTCCTACAACAACAGTTATCAAGCAAGTATTGGCATGGCTCCATTCGAAGCATTGTATGGAAGAAAATGTCGTTCTCCAGTATGCTGGGATGAGGTGGGCGAAGCAACGTTGTTGGGACCGGAGTTGGTACGTATGACTACAGAAAAGATTCAAACGATCCGACAACGTATAAAAACCTCACAAGATCGACAAAAGAGTTATGCTGATCTTCATCGAAAGGACGTGGAATTTGATGTAGGAGATCATGTGTTCTTACGTGTTGCTCCATGGAAAGGAGTTACGAGATTTGGAAAGAGAGGAAAGCTAAATCCTCGATTCATCGGTCCATTTTTAATCCTCGATCGAGTAGGAACTGTGGCTTATAGACTCGCTTTACCGCCAAGTATGTCTCGTGTTCATAACGTTTTCCACATATCCATGTTACGCAAATATGTGGAAGACCCGAACCACATTATTGAGTTAGAACCGGACGAAATAGCGGAGGATTTGACGTATGAAGAAGTTCCTGTTCAAATCTTGGATAAGAAGGAACATATTCTACGCTCCAAGGTTATACCTCAAGTCAAAGTTTTGTGGAGAAACCACGATGTTGAGGAAATGACTTGGGAGTTAGAATCAGAAATGAAATCAAGGTATCCTTACCTCTTCGACATACCAGGTACGTACCCTAATTTCGAGGGCGAAATTTCATAAGAAGGGGAGGTTGTAAGACCCCAACTTTTATAAATAAAGATGAATTTTTTTATAAATATCATTTTTGAATATTATGGAGTTAATTTGATATAATGTTATAGTTGTGGGTAATATTTATAAATTTTGCAAAGTACGCAAGTTGTTATATAATATTCGATTGGTCGGGGAATATTCGTTTTAACAGGGAATATTCGTACAACGACACAATCATTGGTGGACCCCACAACGGAATTATTGTCGGATTGAGAAAACGACAAAAATATTTTATTAAAAATAACGGCGGAAATTTTACCATTGTTACTGTTGAACTACTCGGTAGTAAAAGTACAGTAATACGTGTGGTTGCATAGTAGCACACGGTATTGATTATTAATGCTTATGTGAGAAGTCACTCAGTTTGATTTTATTATTGTCAGTTAATAATATGAATTATTTAGCGATAATGACGTTTTGTTTTATTCGTATTATTAACGTAATAAAACAGAAACATCTTTTTATATAAAACAAAATACTTTATTAAAGTTATTCTATAAATAGAATATATTTTATTTTATTTAAAAGATTTTTCTTTAAATATGGACCGTCAGATTAAAGTAATCAATCTGGACCGTTCATGGATTAGTTACTATGCATTCTATTTTTCTATAAATAGCAGCTCATTCCTTCATTATTTCTTACGAATTCACTGAACTCTAGAGAGAGAAACTATAGAGAGAAACTATAGAGAGAGAGAAGAAGAGTATTCTGCTACTTAACTACTTCCTTACTTCAGCTCTTCTTTAAAACGGTAGGGAATATTATTTCTTTTATATTCATGAAGAGAACTTCTGTTATTCCATTTGTTATTATTCTGTTGGAATAACCAGTATACGCGGTCTACCCTATACTTGGTGACAT
Source organism: Panax notoginseng (assembly GCA_016801055.1). NCBI lineage: Eukaryota > Viridiplantae > Streptophyta > Magnoliopsida > Apiales > Araliaceae > Panax > Panax notoginseng. The sequence goes on along the minus strand of CM029015.1, from coordinate 224,388,253 downwards.
TCTTCTATTATTCTGTTGGAACATCCTGTCTGTGTGTTTTACACCGGACCTGGTTCCGTTTATTATTCTGTTGGAACATCCTGTCTGTGTGTTTTACACCGGACCTGGTTCCGTTTTATTATTATTCTGTTGGAATATCCTGTCTGTGTGTTTTACACCGGACCTGGTTCCATTATTTATTATTCTGTCGGAATATCCTGTCTGTGCGTTTACGCCGGACCTGGTTCCATTATTTATTATTCTATTGGAATAACCTGTCTGTGCGGTCTATCGCATGCATGGTGATTTCTTTTGTTATTCCATTCTTTATTGTACTCAGTTGGTTAAGTTTTGACTTCTATACTCCATGAAATTTGTGGAATATCCTTGATAGTTGCGTTTCATCCAGTATCTTTTCAAGAAAATATTCTTCTAAGCATTCTTGAATTTTACTCCACAATGCAGTATCATGTTGACAATTTGGACGTTGTTAATTCCTGGATAAATTAATTCTTGAACTTGTTTTATTGAATTCTTATATCATTGTCATCATCCTCATGTTTATAAAATGTTGAAAGTCATCTGTGGCATGTAGTGCATAGATGGACTTGGTATGATTATGACCAGGGATTATTCGGTATAATCATGACCGTAATGTTACAAATGATGTGGTAAAAGTCCTCATTGGCCCGTAGTGCATTGATGGACAGTTGTTGGCATGATCATGACCATTAATGAATACACGAATATCCTTGGCCGTAGTGCAGGGGTGATTCGATGATGTGGATTATTTTATTAAGCTGAGTCTCAGCGATCGCAGTGTTGAAAAACCTTTTAAATCATAAAAGATAGTAGAGTTTATTTTCTACTTGACTCTTTTAATGGATTGCTTGTTCCACTGCAGTTAAACTTGATGTCTATTATATTTTATCAGTTTAACATTGTTGAAGGCTAATGATAATTTATTCTGCATTATCTTAGTCATAATATTTCTTACTGGGCTAGTTGAGCTCACCCTTTCTTTCACTGTTCTCTTCAGGAAATGAGAACGTAGCTGGGACAAGTCGGGGTACGGAGTGATGGTCCGAATGATAGTATTAGTTAGTAGTCCTCACTATTCTATGTAATGGTGTGTTAATAAATGTAATGAGGACTCCTTTTGAGTATGAATACTCTCTAGAAGATAATATTTGTATTCAAACTCACAGTTTATGTTTTGTCGTATTGTACACGACAGATGTATTAATCAGTTGTATTTGTATTCTGTACTTTGTATCTGACGACCCAAGATGGGTGATGTATACCTAATTTTGGGGGCGTCACAATTATAATTTTATAGTATATTCATATTTTTATTTTAAACAACATGAAGTTAAAGTTATATATATATATATATATATATATATATATATATATATATATACTACTCTCTTTATTTCAAAATATAAAAAATTAACTTAAGACATTTTAAAATTTAAAATTAATATAAATTATTTTGATTTTAGTCAATACAACTATAAACGCCGTAAATTATCTAAACAATACTTTCATAATATGATTTATTATTTTATATTTTCTAATTAATTGTCTATTTTTAAGTTTAAAAATATTTTAAATTAATTTTTAAAAATTAAAATTGATCTTATAATTTAAAACAGAAAAAATATAGATTAATATTCTTTATTCCTTATTTGTATTTGGGTGTTATGACAACATATAATTTTCACCATGAAATAATTTCATGTACTGTATTTTCCAAATAAACTATTATCGTTATTAAATTCTAACTCTTATATATTTTTATAAATTAAAATGTCAACTGAAAACAATCATATATATATATATATATATATATATATATATATATATATATATATTATAATTCACTCTACTTTATATTACTTTTGTTTAAATATAATTTAAGATTTCCAATATCCAAATAGAGGTTATACTTGTATGAGCATGTATATCAGTATATGTAATCAAGGTTCATAGATCACCTTCTTCTCCTTCAAAAAAAGAAAAAGTTCTTAGATCACCTTAAACCATACAAATAAGGGTTAGATTTGCAATTTAGTCCCTGGCTTATTTATTAGTTACGCAGCCTCCAAGTTATTATTAACTTCAGATCCAGCATAGGAAGAAGACAGTTTCGTGAGTTCTCACAGGTAGTAGTAGTTACACGCGCATAATTCTTGCTTAATTTTACCCAAACTAGATAAGCCCAGTTCTGGTACTGGAAGGTGCAATAAAAGAGCTTTTTTTGAGGTTTTTTTTCTTCTTCTAAATCAAATTCCGATCATAATTTTTTGTTGAGGGTGGAAATTAAGCATTTTTCTACGCTATGTCAATTGGGTTTTTGTCATTTCCATGAAATTCTAAAACCCATTACTGGATTAATATTGGGACCAAGTTCAGACGTTATGGGGTTGAATTGATATTTCTCCCCTCACAAAAGAGGTCATGGGGAGATTTATTGGCGGGATTGTGTTGCCTTTGCTGCTTCTAACAGGTATGGATAAATTTTGATATCTGTAAATTTTTATTTTATTTTTTGTCTGCGTGAGTATTATTGTAATTGGTTTCATTTATAGTTTTTTTGGAGGGTAGAAACTCCAAGAAGAAAGGAAATATAATGGATTGCTGAAGCTACAGACCTAATATGCTTGGGAAGAATATAAACATTTTATGACTCTTTAGAATCTATCAAGATTTTGAATTTCCAGCTTACCCTAATCCAAAGTTTGGAATAAATCTCACCGTCCATGTAGTGCATATAGTGCCAGAGGCACGGACACAGCTAGTAGTTTAATATAGTTCAATGATGGAGACCTGGAACTTGTTTTATTTTTTGTGCTTTTGTTGAACTTTGTTGGGGGTGCTTTTCTCCAAGAGAGATGGTGAGAACTATGGGATCTAAGTTAGGCATGAAAACCTATTTAAAAGGTCAAGTTGTACTGTCGGACTCAGTTTGTGTAGAGTTGTTGACTCATTTCGTTTCTGCTACTCCCTTTTTTCATTAATATTTATCTGCAATGGAAGAAAAATTTATTATTGAGGCCATTCAAGTGATTGACATATTTCTATTTAGATAGTACAGTACTAGAACCCATTTCAACTTTCAAAACATGGCCGGTTTTGGGAGCCAGATTAAGTATTACATTAACATGTATTATATAAGCAAAAGAATGAATTGATTGGATCTATATAGAATCTATTTCAGTATATACAACAGGTCAAGAATCTATGAGGTCACTTGGTGTAAAAATGTGAAAAGGTTAGGTTGGTACCCTATTCTCCCCTCTCAGCACACTCCCCTAACGGGATAAATAGGGTAATGGTTTTTTTATTTTGTTGTTCCTTTATATTTTGTAGGTAAAAAAAAGCTAAACCTTTATATGTCATAACCCCAAGGAGATGAACTCTAGTTAGGAATTGTCTTTTTCTTTGAGAACTCTATTGGCATAAACTCGGTTGTGTTGCTTCACATTCTTTAGTGATTTTCAGTTATTGCTAGAAATGATGCCAAAAGTTTCAGCTTCTTGTCAAACTCCATATCTATGGTGCGTTCTCAAAAGAAAACATGTTGTTTTTTGAAATAATGGTGTCCGGACCTGTTTGAGCATTCGACTAATCCTACAAGAAGAACCCCCCCCTCCCAAACATGCTCCGTGCACCAGGCAAATCTTAGCATAAGCTTGTGTCAGTATCCCTTGGAGTTAGCAAGCAAAATACTATACACACTTTTGTTTTAAGTGTTGGGGTTTGATTGATTTATTTGGTTATAGCATATTGCCAGCACTAAGAAGACTTTTTCCATAATCTCCTTGTTTTGGATGTTCTGTTTTATTTTTGATATCGATTGACACCTCCTATCCATCAAAATAAAACAGATCATCCATAAAAGAAAGGAGGGGCTTGATTATCGATAAACTTTTGGCCTAGGTTTATTTCTCTAATTAGTATAAACTTCTTTTCCTTTTTTTCTTAAAAAATGTCAATGTTCTATAAGGCGGGAGGCGGGCGGCGAGTGGGGCGGGATTTTTTATTTTAAGCCAATTTTAATATTTTAACTTACATTTATTCAAACAAAACAATAATATAAAGCAAAACAATCTATAATAAAGATAATAAAGGCCTTTGCTTAAAGTTCAAACACATCCATATTGCTGCTAATGTCAAAGTTCAAAAACAAACATACAATTGTTCAAAGTTCAAACATATTTTTAACGTATTAGTTTTATTTATAAATTTGTAAACGAGATTGCTATTAAATAATAAAATTTCAAACTTCAAGAATTTAATTTTATATTAAATTTTAAGAAACTAAATATAAATTTAAAAATTATATTGAATTAAAATAAATATTAAAAATGTATCATCATTTATATAATTTGAAGTTGGTTCAAGTGCAAAAAATTACAACTATAATAAAATTATCTATTTTGACTTGATATTGTTCACTTCTTGTTGTGATTTGATATGCTACGACTTGTATTATGAATATGGTAAATTATTAAAAAAATAAATATATCAAGATCTGATTTGGGTAGTTATTAAAATAAAAAAAATTTCTCCGCATAGACTCCGCCTAAGCCCCATCTAATTTTCTGAATGGATTTTTTTGCTGCCTTTGGCCTAGGTGAGGCGCCTGTGGGGCCTAGTGCCTAGGTGGGGCCTAGACGGACCTAGGCGGGGATTTTTAGAACAGTGGAAAATGTATATGATATATGCATATAGAAAGTGCCTCCACTTAATCAAATGTTACCTGTGTTATTGTAATTGGACGGATTTTTTTATTGTTTGTTAAGGACAAACGAATGTATTTTATGTCTAGAAAGTAGAGTTAATCATTGAGCTCCATCGTTGCTGTAAAAAAGAAAGAAGAAAGGAAAGATAGCGGACAGCTGAAGCTGCAGAGCTGACTACTTTAGAAGAATGTGAAACATGTTGACTGATTCCTTTGCAATAGTTTAATATTGATGTAAACCATAATCTAGAACTTTTCATTGTAAGTTCTGCCCATAATACTTTTTCAAGTGTTCTCCAGTCTCCTCCCGGTGAGTTATTGAGAACTATGGGCTCTAAGTTGATCATGGAAAACTATTTAAAAGGTCAAGTTGGACTGCTGAAGCTCATAATACGCGCAGACTATTTTGGCTTCGTCCACACCTTTTTCCCCCCCATAAAATTTCATCCTTCACAAAGTACAAGAGAAAAGGAACAGTAACTACATCGATGCCATTCTAGACTTCTAGTAATTGAGGCATTTCTTTTCTGGCAAGTTAGTACCAAAGCCCAATTTAACTTTCGGAATAGTGCAGGGGGGTCACCTATGGATCTAAAGTGAGAGTTTTGACACTATTGCTAGATATATTAGTGGCACTGCATATACGAACTTCATTATATAGTTTTCAACATGTGTGTGTTTGCTTAAGTAATAATTATAAGTAACATGAACATTGCTTTCACATGCCATTTTTGTTGCAGTTGCATTAGTTGATTCGGAGTTGATCTCTCTTGCATCTAGAGTGACAGTTTTGACATTATTGCTAGATTTATTGGCGGCACTAAATATTGATCACTGTTTTTACACTAATTTTCATACTATTCTTTTGCAGCTGCGTTCCTGAATTGGAGTTTGATCTCTCTTGTTGATTTGGTAGCTTCTCTTTTCATTCTATTTCGTGCTCCAAAAAGAGGTGAGCTGCTCCGTATGTCCAATTTCTGAATCCTCATTACTTCTCAGTTGAATTCGTCTCGTGCAATATTATGTTGTGGTATAGAAAGATAGTCTATGAAAAACTAAAATGTGTGCATTGTTGTACATTCTGGTATGCCTCCATTCAGCCTAAAAATAAAGAGAAAAGAACTAGATCTTTCCCCAAGTTTTAATAGTTGAATGGCCATGTTAAGATTATTTAAATTATTTTGATAATTCCATGTCGAGGAAATTGTGTGCACCCTATATACATCACCTTAGTTCTTTCTGTGTGAAAGTTTGTAGGTTTGCTTGACTATCTTTTGAGTCTATGAAATGCTAGGTCTCTTTTTGTAATTTGAACATATATAGATTACAATGTCTATCTTTGTCTAAACTCTTTCCTACTTGTAATAACTGCTTTAGCAGTTTCTTTTTGTTAACAGTGCTAATGTATTTTCTTTTCCTTCTGTAGGGTTCCGTTTTAAAGGGCTTCTGTTATTGTGGTCAATTATTATTTTTTCGCTTCTTGTTATTATTTCTCAAGCGACGTTTCTTATTATATGTGCCTGTAAAGGTAATGAATGGAGCGTAGCCGATTCTTGGTGGCCAAGGTCAATTGGGTTCATGAAGTAAGATATGGTTTTGATTCCTGTTTCTAGGCTCATTCTTCCATTTCTTTAAAGCTTATAAGTGTTGTTGTTTTCTCTTCTTTTCATATTAATGTGGTATGCTTTTCCAGACTCCAGTCCTGGAGACATCCTTCAGTAATTTATTTCTTGGTAGTACAAGTATTTGTGGCTTTCACTGCTTTGACTGAAGTCCACATACGTAAGTATGGTTTGGTTCTGTTGCATGATTCATGGTGGGCACGCCTCTCATCGGTTGTTGACTATCTAGGTATGTGCTCTGTAGGTTTTTTATATTTATTTTTCTGAAAATTTTAAATTTCAAATTTTAATCCGTTCCTCTTGGTCCTATATTTCTCTTTCATGCAAGTTATAGTTATTTGGCATATTAGTTGGAAGCTGTGATTCGCTATAACTAGATTAAGCATTTAGTATCTGGAGTTATGTATCATAAACTGACTGGTAATTTATTTTACTGTTTTCCACTTGGAAGGTTATCATGCCAGGGTTGCTTCCTGCTTGTTACTGCCTGCCATTCAGCTAGCTGTGGGAATTAGCAAGCCTTCTTGGGTTTCTTTGCCATTTTTTATTTGTAGCTGCATTGGTCTTGTTGATTGGTCCTTAACAAGCAATTTTCTTGGCCTTTTCAGGTAAATGTTTATAAGTTCTTTTAAACCTTTTATTTGTGGTTATTTATTTGTGTATAATACTAATGTTGTGTTTTTACAGCTGCTAATGCCCTTAGTTGCTTATATTTGTGGACATGGTTTTGAAGGTCGTGGAAGCCTCTTTGGATATATGCAGGTTTCAATGTCATCCTACTTTATGTGTATCAGCTTCCAATAGGGTTGCCGTATTTGTTCCGTGTGCTAGCTGAATTTGTTGGACTGTTCAAGATATCTGCTGATTCTGAACGGCTGGAAGTTTGTTCTGCTGTGTCTCTGATGGTGTTCTACTTCATGGTATGCACCTTCATTAAGTTCTTGACTTATGTTTAAAATTGAGTCAGTTGAAGACTTACCTTTTGGAGTGAAAATGATGGCTAACTTTCTAAATTAAAATATTTGCATTTATGGTGGTCCTATATTTAAATTAACTAATTGGTAGCCCGTGCAATGCACGGGTAATTTGAATAATGAATTTAATAATTTGTTCAACATTCATGTCAAAAAAGAACTCGAAATACACAATTCATTTTGTAGCATAAAATTAAGAGATTTTCACTTTTCTTTCGATATGCACCCCTTATTCGGCTGATCACCCCATTTGAAGAAGGAACGTCATGGTGGTGAAATAAATTCTGTACGAAACATCACAAAAAATCAAACATTAGTAACTCAAGAAACCAATACTAATATATAATTAGGTGTGAGAGAATCCTAATTAACAAATCAATTAAAACAAAAAATCAACAAAGAAAAGCATCAATTTAATCATCAAGATCATAATCCCATTTTGAGGTAAAACAAAGAAATTTTGAGTATAACTTACATCGGTTAACATCTTTTACTTATTGAATCATGTCTTTTTCAAAGCATTACTATTCTTGCTTTCAAATTCGATGATTCATACCATGTCGGATGAGCAAAATTTGTTTTCTCTAATCACTACATCTACTAAATGTACAAAATTCTAATGGAGTTATAGCATAGAGGTAAGCGTGTTAACATATCATCAAAAGGAGATACCACTGAATGCACTTGTAGCCTAGTCTATTGAAATCAAAAGAATACACATTAGGATGATAGAAAAATATACAATGACATTTTGTGCAAGTAACTAATCTACTATGCACCTTTCGAAATTCAAGCTCATCAAATTGAAGATTAGTATAGCTCACTTACCTTTCACTGTCTTTAATTTCTACTACCTAAGAATAAGCTATGAGGTATGTATTCTCACTTGTATTTTGACATGCATATATACAATCATTTCCCTGAATTCTTTCAAAACTTTTGTAGAGGAAAGGAATTAAAACTCCTGTCCTCTCTCCAAATTGCCTTTATTATATCAACCTGAATTCATTTTTAGTAGAGGTGATAAAACAAATAGCTTTCTACATACTGTCAATACTCAATAATACATAAATTGCTAACATATAAAGTGAGAGCTGGAATACATGCATATACGATATTTCATACAAGACAGTAAAACAGCTGAAGTACTAAATTCATTAATGAACTGAAAATGTAAAGGAAATATTTGAACTTAAAGGTTGACCAATGATCCAGCATTCATGTTCTTGGCCATAATGAACACGACAGTCCAATGACAAAGATGGAAACTGAAAGAGCAATATTTAAGGTCCAAGGGCCATGGAGACAATGTCAATTTGATGGTCGGGTTAAGTATTCGTATCTAGTAATGTGTAACTCGTAAGACTTCAGTCTTTTCACTACTTCAGAGGTCATCACCAGGCATCTTATACCGTGTGTAACTCACATAAGACTTCACAAAATCACAGTTTAGGACATCTTAACGCATTTCTCCAGGGCAAAATTTAGATCTCCAAAAACTAAAATAAGGTAAACAGAACAATATATTACCCCAAAAAAAATACATCAAGTCAACATATCGAATACAGGGTGCATATCAAAAGATTGTCATTTTATAGTGTTTTGGCATTTAATCATTTCAGTTGCATACTTGCATATATTACCCCCAAAAAAATACATCAAGTCAGCAGAAATTAATATTATCTACAGATTCAGAGTCCTCCAATTTTGGAATACCTATAAGTCAACTCTTGGCCCATGTGTACGCCTACGCATATTTACACCTCGACAAAGCTAACAAATTTAAAGGGATATATAAAATTGATAATAATCCAATTAAATGAAGCACCGACTAAACTATCTCATATGTCGAGTCATAAATCACTTAATTGAGGATCATGTGATGAGTAATGAGTTGATATATTCAACACTCAACAGTGAACAATGATTATGAGTCATTTTCCAACCATGATGCAAGTTGAAACTCCTTGCAATAAATTTTGCACTGAAACCCAACTAATTCAAAAACCAATTGAATTCACTAACAGTCTTAACACTTCACAAAATATTATTGACGTAAGTCCATCCTTTTAATTTAAAAAATCAGTCCTTCCAATTTGAAAAACCGGCGAGTGAAATTGACTCATAGTTCATTTGCTACATATATATAATATTATAATACTCCAAAATTAGCTACATATATCTGTTGTTAGGTTCCATTCAAATTCGAAATCAAAAACCTTAAAATGGTTATGCAATTTAAGCCTCTTATACTTCTTTACTCAGCTCCTAACATAATAATTCTTCGAAAACCCCCTCTAATGATGATAACAATAGTAGCAGTAGATTTTATAATTGAGATGATGAAAAGACAAAAAAAGGGAAAATACCTTGATGTAATAAGTTTTTTTAATCTCGGCTTCAATGGCGACGGGACTAACCCCGAGAACATTGTAGTATTCCGTCTCCTTCACCATGGATCTCAGAGCTGATTAGCTTTCTGTCTCTCTCTTTCCAAAGTTCAGAGATTGTGCGGCGGAGAGTAGTTGCCGAAATTTGAAGTTTCTTAAACCTTCTAGCCACATTTAGGTGCTGTTTGTTTACATCTGATTGCCTCTTAATGGACTGTTTCTTATTCGTTAAGAGACATGATGCTGTTTGTTTTGTTTTTTGTTACCTCTGAATGCCTCTTAATCGGTAAGACAAAAAATAAAATCTTAATAATTAAGAGGTACCTCTTAATGAAATTTTTTTGATAAATTTTTTTTATATAAATATATTCAACAATATTATGCACTCATTTTTATTAAATTGAATATTTAAAATTATTAAATAAAATTTTACCCTTTAAAATGGTAAAATAGTGTAATTAAGAGACAACTTACTTTTTTGTTATCAAACAATTTTTTAGATTCAGACCTCATAACCATTCAGATGATCTAATTTATTAAGACATCATAATCATTCAGATCTTAATTCTCAGATTTATCAAACACAACCTTAATATTTGAAAACGGATTAAATACATTTTTCTCCATTCTACTAGGGGTCGGTTTACAAATGCATCATCGAACTGAGTTTTTTTCAGTCAACTCATTGAACTATATATTATTTACAAAAAGTGATTTTGCTGTCTATGTTTGTTAACTATTTAACAAAAAAATGACGTGGCAATACATGACAGGAGAGAGAAGCTGAGTTAGATAACTAATTAAATTACATTATACTCACTATAACAAATAGTTAAACAACATATAAATCAAATTAATATACATAACAAATAATTAAATTAAATTAATTAATTAATAATAAAATAAATTAATGAATAATTTTTACAAATGTATTTATATAAATTAATAAAATATAAATCAAATTAATATACATAACAAATAATTAAATTAATTTAATTAATTAATAATGAAATTAATGAATAATTTTTACAAATGTATTTATATAAATTAATTAATTCATATTTTTTTAAAATTTTAAATATTTTAATTTCACTTTATAAATATAAAATTATCTAATATTTTGAAATTGAGGAATTATTATTATTATTATTATTATTCACCAAACCCAGACTTCTCCTTCTTCACCAGTCACCACCAAACCCAGACTTCTCCCCCACTACTACTACCCATCCATCTCTCTAAACAAAGAACTAACAAAGCCTGTTATTCACTACCAGGACAGTGAAATCGCTGTATTCCGGATAATCGAAGAGAACCTCCGTGATGTTAATGGCTCCGGCGGTGGAGACGGCGATGAGAGAGAAAGTGAAGATGATGAGGGAAGAAGAAATCATATTGAAAATGTAGAGAGAAAGGGGTTGGAGTGAAGAGGTGGGGAAGGATATTAAACGGGGAAGGAACAGTATATAAGTACAATTCTATATATATATATCAGATCTATATCCACAAATTTTCTTTCTTCGGTACAACACTGTATATATTCATTGCTAAAAATCAACTATTGCTAAAAAATTTCTCCATCTCAGATCTATATATCCACAAATAGATATAGAATCAAATGGGGTTTTGAAATTGGAGAGAGAAATGAAATGGGGGTTTTGATTTTGGAGAGTTGAAATGGGGTTTTGACATTGGAGAGAGAAACAAAATGGGTGTTTGAATTTGGAGAGAGAAATTTAGGTATTGATTTCTTTTTTAACTTTTCTTTTAATTTTAATTTGTTATATACTAAAAATAATTAAATCTATTTAATTTCTAATGTGGCAATAACTAGAATGATAATCCAGACTTTACCTACGTGGATATTCATTTAAAAGCTGAGCTGGGTATTCTGTTAAAAGTCAACTCATTTAACTGAATTTGTAACGATTTGATAAATATTTGAAGTTCAATGAGTCGATTGTAAAAAAAATCAGTTCAGTGATGCATTTTAACCGACCCTTAATAGAGTGGGGAAAAATGTATTTAACCCATTTGAAAACTTAACATTCTTTCCAAATTGCAACAATCAGAACAAACACCAATTAGCTAAAAACCATGGGTAAGAATTAATGTCTTGAATAGTCATGTAATCATGTAAGCCAATGTGGTATACTTCTGGTATTGTTAGTCTTGCTGGACTAATATCTGTTCTTGGCTTTTAAGCTTTGCCCTTGGGGTGGAATTCCTACTTCCTAGGCTTATTTTTTGTGTCAAGAAATCTGTTCAAATTTAATGCAAGCTACAAAAGCCTATAAGCAGCTCAAATTTAAGTTTCAATGCAAAGAATAAACATAGATTCTCATTTGGGTTCGTGAAGCTAAGAGGCTAAAAACATAGTAATTTTTCAATTGAGTGATATTAGTGAAATAGTTTTTCGCAGATAGCTAATTGAGTTCTACCTCGGACAATCAAAATTAAGAACTATAAACTCAACCAGATTGACATTTTTACAGATGAAATTATGCTAACATCACAAAAATGCAGGATTGAGAATCCTTCAATCTTGAATGCAAAAGCCTCTGCATAAAATCTGAATCTTTTTAACATAAGACTAATTAAAAAAAAAGAGAGCACATAGCAGAAACCATATTGGCAAAAGATAAAATTGATCAAACTCCATATCTCTAAATTTTTTACCAAAACTTAAAAATCATTAAACCCACCAAGTATTTGACAAAATAACAAAATGGGTTGATCATATCTATGGACTATGAACAAATCAAATAAAACAGTAAAAAAATTATAGAATTATCTGCAGATCTGAAATTAATATGAACATTTAAGCCCTTGAGATCTGAAATATTAAAATTAAACAAAACAAACAATTCTGTCATACACTCATATTAACACTTACAAACAAACACTGTGAAACAAACACTTTCAAGTAAATAAGTTGATTTTAAGGTAATAAAAGAAAATAAATGAACAAACAGTGATTAGAGGATTGGAGACCCCTTCATACACAATATCAAAATCCAAAGAAAAAGAGAAAGAAGGGTACATATAATTACCAGAATTAAGGAAATTTTCAATTTTAGATACATAATTTGGGCACAATAGAAACTTACCTCATCCTAAGTTCTCGACTGAGACCCCAATTTTGGCGGACACAGGGGGCGGCGGCGTCGAAGGCCATCAACTACTCCACTGCATGTGGCTGTCAGGCTCTGACCATGGCAGCAACAAAACCATCGAAGGTCAGACGATTGTGATGGTGCCACAGAAGAAAAATGGGGAGTTAAGTAGGTTGAAATAAGGAGAAGGGGGGATTTATTACTTGATTGGGAAATTGAAAGGAGCGAGGGACAACAGATGTATGGAAGTGGAAAAGAGGTGAGGAATCTTGGTTTCTAATGCACGGGGAAACAGAAGGTTGTGAAGAGGAGACGGATAGTTTATGAGTGAGGGTGTGGTAGAGGAGACGATGGTTTAATTGAAGGGAAACGGAAGAGCAAGAGTAAGAGCGATCGATCGACCAATTTTGAGTTAGCATCGAGTTAACTCTTAATTAATTAAGGGTTAATTCAATGATTTATGAAATTAATTTGATTTGATGATGTTATCTTACGTCATCTTGGACGTGTTTTCATATATAAGGATTGATTGGAGGATAAGTTTTTTATATTATAGTTGCTTATCTATGAACTTGTGACGTGAGTTGAGAGAATGGTTATTGTTTGTCATATGAGGTTTCTCTTTTTACCTCTACGTTGTAATATAATGTTTTCAATGTTTGATAATAGAAATACCTAATTTATATCCTCTTTTATCAGCTATTAGTTTTACAGGAGTAGGCATGTATGGTATTTACCGAAGCATCTAATGTAGAATTAATTGATTCAAATGGAATATTCTATAGTATCTTATATAAGATTACAAGGTTGTCCTCATGGATGTAGGATAATATGTTCTTAAGCTTATGTGGGGTTTAACCTGACCAAACAAATGTCTATTTAAGATCAAGTGACATGGGATATGTGTGACCATGTGGTCTAACACGTTGATGAAACTCTCCTTTGGAACCATGAACAATTTTTTGTAGATAAAAGAAGAAATTTTATTAGATAGAAGAGAGTATAAAAAGGGTGGCCGAGTAATCCTAAGAAATACAAGTGGGAAATAATGAGAAACTAATGAAGCACAAAATATTTTGGCAATTAATGGGTATCCTAGTTTTGAGTCTTGCTGCCACCATAGTTAATCATGATGTTCCTGACTTATTTATGAGAGGATATGTCTGTACATTATACGTGGAGGAGTGTGTTGATGACATTGTTACCTAAGTTACACCCTCTCTATCAGCTTTAGTTTTTCTATTTTAAACTAGGGTGGTTGATGGGATCCGAATGTTCCAATTTATGTTGAAATTTTATTTGTTAAGGTGAAGCTGTCATGAAGGAGGAAAACACGAAGGTTAGACAGGGTTTGTTCTGTAAACTTTGGAATCGAAAACCAGGGATTTGGGGCTATTACCGTGTTTGCAACAATGACTTGTTAGTAGCGACCTTCCTATTAGATTGAAAGTTTGAGTGTATTGAGAGCAATTGTTTGACTATTCTAATTACGGACATATCTTCCAGGTTTAAAGAAGCGATTACAAGTTCGATCAAAAGTTTATTAGAGCAATTATGGAATAAATAATGCTAATAGATGACCAAATTAACAATTTTTAAGGTATACAGTTTCTAGAAAATTCAAAATATTGAATTATATTCGTTCTTTGGTCTTGAAGTCATTTATGCTTGATACTAGGAAATATGTGCAGCTTCGGAAAAGGTATATGAGGGCTTTAGTTGTTGCTACATGCTGCATAAGGTGAAGTGCGGGAATGATGCAACATTCATGTATTGGGGTGGGGCTGGTTTACATATATTTTTTCTTTATACGAGTGAAAAGAAAGATTCCCCCTGTTTTGTACAATATTTCATTTTAATCTTACTAAATGGATTTACAGTTATCTTGTGTTAAATCTGATCTGGAGGATATGGATTTCATCATGTCCAATAGAGAAGGCAACTTGACTGAGCAGCTTCTTCCCTTGAAGCATTCTTTCTTTATTCGTGAATCGAGGTAACTTACCTGGAATATGTCATGGTTCTTTATTATGCATTCTTTTTCTAGGATCTTGGTTTTTAGTTGTAAATTGGAAAATAATGATAATGGTCATGCTAGAACAAGCAAATACCTTGACTTGGCAACTCCAATCATTGGGATCTTAGTTCTTGGTCAGTGTGTTAGCTAATGACTTGGTCAGAAATTTACTAAATTGTTTTAGTGTTTTTGCAGGTCTGGTGTTAGGCACACAAATGTTTTAATACGGGGTGCAGTTTTTCGGACATTTAGTATCAATTTTTTCACGTACGGTTTCCCGGTACAAATCCTTAACATTGTTATCACTTTTTTTGATGTGTTTCCACTCATTACCTTAATGCTGCCTGTTGCTAGTTTGACATATGATGACATCTACCTTTAAGGTTCATGAACCCACAATTATCCCAGCACTTGACAGGAAAGGGTTGTAGAAGATATTGCTACTACTTTAGAGCTTGTCTGCTCGAGTACTTAAGTTAGCTTGCATAAAAATAACACATGAAGGTTGAAAGTTGTGCCTCATACTGTAAACTCTATCAAATGGAAAGACTTTAAAAATTGAACAATCAAGTTTTCTCTTTGCTATCTAATGATAAGAAAGTGTTTTACGTTGTTAGAAACAATACAATGGCCACCTTTTAACAATTTACAAAATCTAACTTGCTGATTAATTTGAAGGAGTAATGCGAGAATCTAAAGATGCTTATCTTGCTCGTCAAGTCATTTGCTATGGGAGAGGGAGATCTTGCTTCCCTTTGGGCTTCAACCCAGGGGGAATTTGGGGTGTCTCTAATTCTGACATACACAGAGATGGGGGAACTGTCCTTCATTAGGGACTAGTAGCTTCCTTTTTCCCCCCTTCTTTTTTTGTGCTTTTGGTGTGAACTCCACATCCTCCGTTGGTTTTATCATGACTTTTTGGACCATTTAGATTTGTTTTTCACACAATTTTGAAAGTTTCTGATGTTTAGCTACTAATTTCTCTAAAAGTAACACAATACGATTTGGGAATGAAAGGATTATTTGTCAATTACTCCCTCCGTCCCAAATTAATTGCTCAGTTTTGACTTTTTAAAGTCAAATTGACCATTTTTAAAACTAATCTTTTTACTACTTTTGCTAAAATATAGGTGAAGAGATTATAACCAAAAGAAAGTATATACAATTTATTACTAATCACAATTTTTATAATTTTAGAAATATATTTATATATGCTTAATTATTAATTCTAAAAATAGTCAATTTGACTTAAAAAAGTCAAAACTGAGCAATTAATTTGGGACGGAGGGAGTATTATATATTGATAATAAAATTGTTGTATATCTTTAGTTTCAGACTACTTTCAGTAGGTAAATTATTTTTCGATTAGGAGTGTGTTTCTTTATAAAATTAGGTTACCAAAGTTATAGTTATAGGAGAATTAGAGTCTTTTATATTCTATATGAAATGATTTAATTCATCGTTAAAAGATGAAGTTTAATATGTTGGTGATTTAATTCACCCCCTTCTTTCTTTTTCCTTTATCTCCTTTTAAACCCTTCAAGACCTTATCCTGCCTCAAATTGGCACATGAACTAAAACTGGTACTGTTTTATTTTCACTACCATATTCTGTCTCTACAGCTAAACTTAGTCCCCATCAAATTGGAATCAGTATCAGTATCCAACAAAATCTGCAAAACAGAACCATACCTACATCACTCAGGGAAAAGTTAGTCCAGTTGGCAGAAAAAGATCCAAACAGCACCGCCACCAGTCCGCCATCCTTTTAGAACCCACAAACTTCAACAACCTTATATGTCTTCCATAATTTGTAGCACTTTTACCAAAAGAAAAATCATCCCTCATCGGAGACATCTTAACAAAAATAAAAATTATCCCAACTAGCCCTTATTAGATCCAATTGGCCCATATGTAGAGAAAAAAGTTATTGTTTATCATTGAATTATCATTGGAGACCTCGTCAGAGACATCACCGAACCTTAAATCTTGCGCCGCCCACCAGAGTCGCCAAATCATATCCCTATAAGAAAGGCGACTCTGCTCATTATCAAAGGCGTCTATTAGTTGTTGGAAACTTACTATTGACAGACACCACCCATCTAAGTAGATCCCACCCATTGCCAGTCAATGCTGATTCTCATGAGCAGACAACAACTGTTGTCCAAGCCTTTGGCGCCTCCATTTTCAGTATGTCTCGGTCCTCGTGTTGTCGCTGTGTATCTTAGTAAGAATCAACATATTGTCGATGACTTATTGCAGTTGATTACAGATCAATCACCACCATTTGATCTTCCAAATCCACTGATTTCTTGCTCACTTATGGAAACTTCATTGATGTTTGCAATATTGTTTGCAGATGCCCAATAACAAATTTCACTACATTCCTTGTTTCTCTATCGGTTCTCTGTGTGCATAAGGAAAAAAAGAGGTAACTGATCCATTTTAAAATACAATCAGGTCCCCTTTATTCATCGTGCAATTCAGTCCTTGGTTCCCTGAAATATTTCCATTTCCAGATTCATCCCTCGAGTGTTTCTTGTTTACACCCCAATTCTTCAACTTTCATCTATAGATTGTGCCCTTGTTTGGTAATTTATTTTAGTAAGACCCTCAAAGAAAATGATGCAACTTGAACATATAATTTATGTCCAGCGCGACTAAATATTTTTTATCTTCCATCCTGTCTTATTAGAAATTGCACGAAGACTTGAAATGTGATGAACAAAGAGTTGAAGGGTTAAAGGCAATTCAAGTCTCCTTTCTTTTATTTTCATCTCCTTTTTCTTTTCCTCCAGATGTTATATATTTTATAATCATTTAAAGGTGACACCATTCAGTTGATCCTTTCTCCTTTGAAACTAAAGATTATGTAGAAAGCTAAGCCCTTTCCTTTTTCTAAGCTTTCAAGTCTGGTCTGAAATTACAAAACATTGTAAGTAGTCATGTAAATTTTTCAGAGTCCTAGAAAAGCTCTCTCTAATCACTTATACCCTAACCTTTTTCTTAGTTTCTGTTTTAACTTCACTGAAAGTCCTAATGACTTCGTTCTTGCAATTGTTTCCTCATTACGCCGTTTGTGTAATTACACTTTGATTTGTGCACTGTGATGCATCTTAATTCGTCTCCCCACGTGCAAACTGGGGTAGCACGTGAGGGGGAGTGTTAAAGCATGATTTACATTATTGGACCCTCCAAAGGCTTAAGCTTTTAGAGCAGTTGGTTACTTAACATCCCTTCATTTTCCTCTTGGAGGTAGCATGCGATGGCATTCAGAGAATTTGCTATTATGGTAGTACAATGGCTTTCTAAAAATATTCATCGCTTTCTCTCAATAGTATCTCACCATTTTTTTCTGATTTGACTTGACTGTATTTTATGTTTATAGTTTATGACGAGGTACTATTTGTTCCATTTTCTCCTTTGTAATATTTCATTCAAGGTGTGTTATGCATTTAATTTGTAGAGTGAACTCGTAATATTTTCAATTTTCTTGGTCAGTTGATTGTATTAACGTTCTTTGGCTTATATCTTAAACTTTTGTTGGTGATTTACAGGTCTCCTTGTTTGCTCTTTCTTATTGGAGTTTCTATTTTGCAAGTGTATGTGCATTTGGATTACTCGCTTATGTCGGCTACATCATATTTGCTTTTCCATCCTTGTTCCGTTTGCATCGGTTGAATGGGTTGATTCTTGTCTTTATTCTCTTGTGGGCTGTCAGTACATATATCTTCAATGTGGCATTTGCATTTCTAAACTGGAAGCTTGGGAAGGTAACTGCTACATAGGCGAGAAGTGGTTTAGTTTCTGGGTGAGAAGACTGTAAACAGTTGATAATTTTGTTTATTTTTTCTTGAATATGTACACAGGATATGGAGATTTGGGATATGGTTGGGTTGTGGCATTACTCAATACCTGGATTGTTTCTACTTGCACAGTTTTGTCTTGGAATTTTGGTTGCTCTTGGTAATCTTGTTAACAACTCTGTTTTTCTATACATTTCTGACGAGGACAGGCAGTCTTCAAGTGACAACATGACCGAAGAAGGTACTTACATGCTAGAGTTTAACACATCTTTCTTCTGGGCCAGTAATACAAAAATGCTTATCCACCATGATCCCGTTCTCATATTAATGGTCTCATTGCCAACCTCATCCCATTTTCATATTATTAAGCCCTACCTACATGTTCTGATGTGGACTGGGTATTACAATTTTCCCCTCTTAAATTTCCGACATCCTCATCAGGGCCAATCTAATTACTCATAGCCCAGGGACTTGTTCTACAGTCACTATGAGATAATACCAACGGTCTTCGTGTCCCACTTCTGGCACCCCTAGTTTTTGTGAGTATCAATTGCCTTCGTGTTCCCACCCACCACCAACCCACCCTATCTGAGCTTTCAAGAGTAGCTTTTATACTATTTCGTAGTGACCCAGACCAAAATTAGTCTATTATAAGGCTCAATCCACGCTCCAATAGCATCAACTTGGGTTATCTTGATCCAGGCTCACCCAAAAGATCATGATTGTTGGTATTATTTGTAGTAGAGGTAAACCTTATACACATGCTAATTAAACTGGTAATCAAACCTATGCAGGACTGGGATATTACATTTTCTTTCTTTGTAATGATAGTAACTATAATAAGAAAAAAAAGTCTCCCTTGTTAAATGTTTGAGTACTAATTTTGCCAAATGTTCTTGCATTGATGTTTGGGGGTGGTTGCATTTTTGGGTGATGGTGAGCAGAGGTAGAGAATATCTGTGATTTGAGATTTTTTATTCACTTCATGTAATTTAAGTTTAGAAAACAGAACAAGCTAAAAAATGCCATAACATATTATCATAAAAATTAATCAGTAGTAGAGTTTTATTAGTTATCCACACAAAGCTTAGTGTTAGTTATCAAGTGTCAGACAAGATTTTTTATAACCAATTAAAGGGAAAAAAATTTGCACTGGTTTGGGGTTTCTGGTAGCAAATGGTGAGTAGGGTTATGATTTGGAAGAGGTAACAAGTATGAAGAAAATTCATCAATATTTTTAAATAAATCCTTAGCATTGCATAAGGGCACTTTTAACAGGGGGTAGTGGCTAATTGACTGCAATTGGTGATGATGTTAGGTTTTCTAATTTCCTATTACAACATCTAAGTTTATTATTTGATTCTTCATTACTTTGTCTCCTATTATCCTTGCAGTGAGAGAAGAGACAGAAGTATTGATTGTGGCTACAATTGCTTGGGGACTCCGCAAATGCTCTCGAGCTATCATGCTGGTGCTAATATTTCTCATTGCAATGAAAGCTGGTTTCATCCATGCTGTATATAGTATGTTAATTAGCTGATGTTACTTATTTTCTGATTTCTTCTCAAGTTTCAATCTTTCTCAGATTAGTGCCTTGTGCACATGAGTAATTTAGTTTGGAACAGTTTCATGGCAATTTTGTTACAAGACATAAGGCTACTACAGTTACTAATTGGTGATAAATTCTAACCTGTGCTGCAGTGCTATTCTTTTTTATATATCTTTTGAGCCACCACATCAGCAGACGGGTACGCCAGGCTCTGATTCTTCTATGTGAGGTTCATTTCGCAATGTTGTACACTCTTCAGATTAACCTGATATCTAAAACTTTGGAAAACCAAGGCTCGTTAAGTATGGAAATTCTCTCTCAATTAGGTATGGTTTAGTTTATCTACTTGCATTTAGGAGCAAAAGTATGGTCTCAATCTGTTTCTTGGCTTTCTTTTCATTTGGATTTTTATTTCTTTCCTTTTATTAAAGTGAATTATATTTAAAACTTTTGTAGGACTCCTTGACCGTGATAGCTCCTTGGATTTTGTGGAAATAGCTTTGCTTGCATGCTTCTGTGCCATTCATAATCATGGTTTTGAAATGTTGTTTTCATTCTCTGCCATTGTACAGCACACACCCTGCCGTCCAATTGGATTCAGCATTTTGAAAGCTGGTTTGAACAAATCAGTTCTGTTGTCAGTTTATGCCTCTCGAGCCACCAGAGACAGCCATGCCAATCCTTCCCATGGTATGAACTTTTTAGGGTAATGTTTGGAGTGTACTTTTGTTATTTTATTTGTCAATGACAAAAAAAGGGTCAAATATGTGGATTTCAGTTTCATGATTTTGGTATAAATATGTTTTTCTCCTTAGTTTTTGGTTTAAGCACTGGAGACTTTAAATGGAGACTGTAAATGTGTCCATAATTGTGATTTTCATGCAGAAAATCTAAGAGTTGGCTCATGTAATTGTTTTATTATCTGTGTGATATAATTCTATGCATTAGTATCTCCTTACTTTATTATCTTGTATCATTTTCATAAATTTTTAAAAAATGATATCTAATCATTCTCATTATTGTGCTCTAATTATTATTTGATCTTTTCTCAGAGAGAAAGATAGCTTCATATCTCAGTGCAATTGGGCAGAAAATTTTAACCATTTATCGGTCTTTTGGAACGTACATTGCTTTTATGACTATTCTTGTTGCTGTATACTTGGTGAAGCCTAATTATGTATCATTTGGTTACATTTTTCTGCTACTTATCTGGATTACTGGAAGACAACTTGTTGAGAAGACAAAACGGCGCCTCTGGTTTCCACTTAAAGCGTATGCAATTCTGGTGTTTATCTTTGTCTATATTTTGAGCATCTTTCCCAGTATTGAGGCATGGTTGTCCAAAAAGTTGGATCTTTATTCAAATTTTGGCTATAACCCTGAAGCTCCGTTGTTGAAAAATGTCTGGGAGTCTCTAGCAATTATGATTGTGATGCAACTTTATAGCTATGAGAGGAGGCAAAGCAAGTATACAGTAACTGAAGATCCAACTCCATTGCAATTTGGAGCGCTTGGGTTTATCAGACGACTTCTAATTTGGCACGGTCAAAAGTTATTGTTTGTTGCTTTGTTCTATGCAT
Organism: Panax notoginseng; assembly: GCA_016801055.1. Classification (NCBI taxonomy): domain Eukaryota; kingdom Viridiplantae; phylum Streptophyta; class Magnoliopsida; order Apiales; family Araliaceae; genus Panax; species Panax notoginseng. The sequence continues at coordinate 224,366,471 of CM029015.1, read as the reverse complement.
CTCTGTCTCCAATTAGTGCATTTGGTTTTTTGTATCTTCTAGGTATTGTCATTTGTTCGACTTTACCTAAAGCTTCGCGGATCCCATCCAAACTATTCTTAGTTTACACAGGATTTCTAATGACAACTGAATACTTGTTTCAGATGTGGGGCAAACAGGCTGAGATGTTTCCCAATCAAAAACACTATTGCTTGTCTTTATTTCTTGGTATCCAGGTGTATAACCCTGGGTTTTGGGGTATTGAAGCAGCTTTGAGGGCAAAAGTTCTGGTTATTGCTACATGTACCCTTCAGTACAATGTCTCCCATTGGTTGGAGCAGATGCCCAGTTCCCTTTTAGATGATAATAAATGGGAAGAACCTTGTCCATTGTTTGTCTCACCAGAAGATGTGTTACCAGTTGTTTCGAATTCTGATGGGGAACACGAGCCAACATTAGGTTCAAGTTATGCAAAGAGAACAGGGTGGACAAGCAATTCATGGCCTTCACTTAATCCTGGCTTATACCAATCTTCCCATGACGCTTCCTTTAATAAAGGAGGCTCTGCAAGTAGTAGCTCTACACAATATTCATTTGGTTATAACTGGGGAAGCATCAAGGAGAGTCACAAGTGGAACAAGAAGCGGATTCTTGCTTTGAAAAAGGAGAGATTTGAGACACAGAAGACTACCTTGAAAACATACTTGATGTTTTGGTTGGAAAACATGTTCAATCTCTTTGGCCTCGAGATTAACATGGTTACTTTGCTTGTAGCAAGTTTTCTTTTGCTGAATGCGGTTTCTATACTTTATATTGCATCACTTTCTGCTTGTATTTTCTTGGGTCGACGCATTATACGTAAATTGTGGCCGATAATTGTCTTCTTATTTGCTTCCATTCTCGTCCTTGAATACTTTGCCATTTGGAAGAATGTAATGCCTTCAAATCAGCAAGGCCCATTTGAGACTAATGTGCATTGTCATGATTGCTGGAGAAGCTCAAACACATATTTCTATTACTGCATGAAATGTTGGCTGGGTACCACTCTCTTAATGCTAGTAAATTTACTTTTTAATATATAATACTTTAATGTTTCTTTTGAACCTTTTTTTTACTTAACGTAATGTATTACTTCTCTATTCCAAAATCATTGCCAACTTTAAAAGTCCCAACTTTTCAAGGAGATTGACTATGCATTGACACTAATCGAGATAATTACTTCTAAAAAGTACCCATGTTCACATTTTCACTTTTAAGCTGTACTTTTTTTTCCCCTTTCAGATTACTCATATCATTGTTTTAAAATTATGTTCTATTTAGAATGTGCTTTTCAGTCTCGATACGTACTTGGAATCTTAGATTGTTGTTAAGTTTAATTGTATGTATATACACACACACACATATATATATATATATATATATATATATATATATATTTATATAGTAGTCGAGGAAGCTTCGAGAGAGGCTATTAACTCGGAATATTTCAGTTAAGAGAAAAAATAATGGTTGTACTTTCTTATTTTTCTGTGCAAAATTGGTAACTGAAATTTACCTATCAAAGAAAAAGTAAACTGCTATCTGATTCCTAAGTTTATTTTCTTATTAAAGCAAAGGTTTATCTTCTCACCCAGATCTAATGCACTCTTTTTATTTATTTTTTATGTTTCTGTAGGACTTACTGTTGATGATCCGCGAATGTTGATCAGCTATTATGCTGTCTTCATGGTTTCATGTTTCAAACTTCGAGCTGATCAGTTGTCCAGTTTCTCAGGGTCATTTACATATCGTCGAATGATTTCTCAGCGTAAAAATGCATTTGTTTGGAGAGATCTCTCTTTTGAAACCAAAGGCATGTGGACTTTTATAGATTACCTAAGGCTTTACTGCTATTGCCATCTTTTGGATCTTGTGCTTGCTTTGGTACTGATTACGGGAACGCTGGAGTACGACATTCTGCATCTTGGGTATCTTGGTTTTGCTTTAATTTTCTTTCGTATTAGACTTACAATACTTAAGAAAAAGAACAAGATCTTCAGGTTATTACGCATATACAACTTTTGTGTTATTGTGTTATCACTTGCCTATCAATCTCCCTTTGTGGGTGGTTTTAGTTCGGATAAATGTGATACGAGAGGTTACGTTTATGAGGTGATTGGATTTTATAAATATGATTATGGGTTTCGGATAACCTCAAGATCTGCTTTGGTTGAGATCATCATTTTTGTTCTGGTATCGCTGCAGTCATATATGTTCTCCTCACAGGAGTTCGATCATGTGTTTCGATATCTTGAAGCTGAACAAATTGGTGCTGTTGTACGTGAGCAAGAAAAGAAAGCAGCATGGAAGACAGCACAACTACAGCATATTCGTGAAACTGAGGAGAAAAAACGTCAGCGCAACTTGCAAGTAGAGAAGATGAAATCTGAGATGCTTAACCTACAAATCCAGCTCCACAGTCTGAACTCTAATGTTGCTTGTGGTGACATATCTCCTGGTAGTGAAGGCTTAAGAAGGCGGACTACTTTTAATTTCGATAGGGATGCTGGAAATCTTGATAAAGAAGAAGGTATCTTCAGAAAACAAGAAATAAATGCCTATCAAGACATAGTAATCCCTTCTGAAGCGCATGAATCTCCTGTTGGTGTAAGAACTGAACGTCCGTGGGGAGTGGATTACACAAAGCATTTGGTGGAATCTCCTCTTTGTGAAATTACCGAACTTGAAGAGGATGCTAGAGAAGGTGAATATATTGATCCAGACAAAGAAAAGAAAGTTAAAGTCCAAGGTAAGGAAAATGCATTAAGTTCTGCTGTACAATTGATAGGTGATGGTGTTTCCCAAGTACAGTCGATGGGAAATCTGGCAGTTACCAACCTTGTGAACTTCTTGAACATTGCTGATGAGGATTCAGATTTGAATGAGCCTTCATCTGCAGAGGATGGGGTGGTTAAGGAGATTGAAAGCCAGAATATGAGGTATACGAGTTTGGGTCGTTCATATTCCCTGCAGTCAGATAAGAGTAGAGCTATATCTGATACTGCAAAAATACAGATTGGAAGAATTTTTCATCATATATGGTCCCAGATGCGTTCAAATAACGACATTGTATGTTATTGTTGCTTTCTTCTCGTCTTTCTTTGGAACTTCAGTTTGCTCTCTATGGTGTATCTTGCTGCGCTCTTCTTGTATGCTCTGTGTATAAATACTGGGCCAAGTTACATCTTCTGGGTTGTCATGCTAATATACACAGAAATTTATATTTTGGTTCAGTATCTGTATCAGATCATCATCCAGCACTGTGGTTTCAGCATCCAGTCGATCTTTCTTCATGAGTTGGGGTTTGCTACGAAAAGAATAACATCGTCGTTTGTTATAAGTTTGTTGCCTCTTTTTTTAGTCTACTTATTTACCCTCCTGCAGAGCTCTATAACTGCCAAAGATAGTGAATGGATTTCCTGGACAGAATTTAATACTTCGAAAGGGAGTGTAGTCAATCATAAAGAGGTTCTTCTGAGTTCTAGCTGGAGTGACAGGGCACATAAGATGCTTCAACCTATAACAAGTGTGGTGAAAATGATATTAAGAAACTGCTCTAGGTACATGAAATCTCTGACACAGGAAGCTGAATCTCCTCCATACTTTGTACAGCTGTCTGTGGATGTCCACTTGTGGCCTGAGGATGGGATACAACCAGAGCGAATTGAATCTGGAATAAACCAACTTCTCAGGATTGTGCATGACGAGAGATGCAAGGAAGAAAACCCTAAAGCTTGCCCTTGTGCTAGTAGGGTTCAAGTTCAAAGCATTGAAAAAAGTACAGAAGACCCAGGTGTAGCATTGGCTGTTTTTGAGGTGGTATATGCCAACCCATGGACAGAATGTACACCAACTGAACGATACAAGTCATTAACTCCAGCTGCTGATGTAGCGAAAGAGATTCTTAAAGCACAACAAACTGGTATTTCTGAACAAATTGGTTTTCCATACTCTATACTTTCTGTTATTGGGGGAGGCAAAAGAGAAATCGATCTGTATGCCTACATATTTGGTGCAGATTTGTCTGTTTTCTTTTTGGTTGCCATTTTCTACCAATCTGTTATTAAAAACAAGAAAGAATTTCTCGACGTTTATCAACTTGAAGATCAATTTCCGAAAGAGTTTGTATTTATGCTAATGGTAAGCCTTCTTCCTTGTTACTCCCTTCGCGGTCCAATTGTATTTACTTACCTTTTTTGGGATGTGAGGCGCTGATTTTAAGATGTGCTGAAAACAAATTTAAATATTTGATTTTTTTTATATTTCCGACACCATCATGTTTTATATTTTACACGTATATATGCAATCATAATTTCTAAATGTGTTTTTGGCATGTCTTAACATCTTTGGCTCACGCGCCCAAAATTTGAACCCTTAATGACGTGTTATTTTTAACTCGCCTAAATGCTCTCTTCATGCAGATTATCTTCTTCTTGATTGTTCTAGATCGTATTATATACTTATGTTCATTCGCCACGGGAAAAGTGATCTTCTACATTTTCAACCTCATCCTCTTTACATATTCTGTCACAGAGTATGCTTGGCAGATGGATTATTCACAGCAAACTACTGCAGGTTTGGCGCTTCGTGCTATATATGTGACAAAGGCAGTTTCTTTGGCACTGCAAGCCATACAAATTCGATATGGGATTCCTCACAAAAGCACTTTATACCGACAGTTTCTGACTAGCCAAGTTTCTCGAGTGAATTTCTTAGGCTACAGACTCTATCGTGCTCTACCATTTCTATATGAATTACGGTGTGTGCTTGATTGGTCATGCACAACCACATCCCTGACAATGTACGATTGGCTAAAGGTTAGATCAGGCTTTCTTTTTCTATTTTTTTCATACCTTCGAGTCCAAACTAATTGTCCTTCATTAGATTTTTCATTTTGTAAATTGTTCATTACACTTTCTGATTTTGATTATTATCATTTTAAAATTATTTATGCTTATGCATTTTTATTATGTTTTAATTTATTTTAATTTTTTTATATTCCTTTGTGTATGTTTTTTGTTTTTTGTTTTATATATTTCTCTTTACCTTTCTCTTTGTTCTCCTTTTTCTTCTATTTTTTTATTTGATTTATAACTTTTCAATTCTATTTATTATATACATAGGATTCATTTTCAACCTACACCAGCTTGCTTCGGAACAAAAGAGTTATGCTTGAGTTATAACAAGAAGATAGCTTTCATCACCTAATTTTTTGTGTTAGAGATAAATAAATGTATTGAATATTGTTGTTATGTTATTACAAAGAGTACTAAAGCCTTATATGTAGGCTATGAGTAGTGGCTAAGTATGTGTGGGCACCAAGTATACTTGGTGACCAAATTCTAATAATAATAATAATATACTCTAATAGTAACAAAATATTCTAACACAACCCATCAAGTTGAAAAGTCTTATATTATGACTTACAGCTTATTACATAACATAATCCTAAAAAGACTCGAATCAACAATAACACAGAATTATTTTATCTTCAACACCTCCCCCTCAAATTGAGGCCCTCTTTAATTTGCACATGTTATATTTCCTTTTGTTTTTACGTCCAAAGTTAGATTTTTCACCCTCAATATATAACTTCACCCATCCACTTTCTGAGGATATCATGTGCCAGCAATAACGAAGAACAATTGTCTCCCACAACAAATGTGAAAGACTATATTCTTTAAAAATAACTAAAAAGGACTCCTTGTCTTTCTCAACAACAGAGGACTCAGTAAAAATCGAAGGACACTCTTTCCCGAAATCTCAGCTCCGTGTAATTCTTACTTTCCAATCAGCCATTTACATATTTCAACTCGAGAAATAAACTGTTCTGGACATATCACCCTTGTAAAGAAAAAAACATGCAACAAGGAATCTGCATCTTCGAAAAGAAACCTCAAATATGGTTAACGGAGTGCTAAAGCACCAACTCTAACGACCTAATTTTTTTCCTTCTTTTATACAATAAAAATAAACGATGCTCGCCGCCGCCGGTGGTAACAAGAATTTTTTATTTGATTGCTATCATATTAGAGATAAAATAGGTGTATTATATATTGTCGTTATGTTAGTACAAAGAGTACTAAAACCTTATATATAAGCTATATGTTAAATACTGGCCAAGTATGTGTGGGCACCAAGCTTGGTGACCAAATTCTAATAATAATAATAATATATTCTAATATTTTGTTTTAGTCAAAATGAAAAAAGGGCTAGGAGAGTAATGGTGTAACATCTGTCTGTTTCACATAGAATTATTATTCTGAACATAATTAGTTAATTACTAGTTAGCATGACCTAGTTAATTACTAGTTAGCATGACCTATGTTAAATGGACTCCTCACTTTAAAGTACCCCTGCCTGGCAATTGACGTATATAGGTGTTAGATACTTCATTTTAATGTGTAATAAAGTATCAAAATTAAGTAGTACTCATGTCCGACTGGACACTATCCGAGTCCACACAACTTTGGCCATGACAAGTTCTTTAAATGTACATTGTGACTGCATGAAATAGGCCTACGAAAAAATAGCAAACAAACTCTGGACACCATTTGTTTAATGCAATCATTGAAGGATGCGTGATTAACAACTGAAGCAAAAAAGATAGAACAAGCTACGGAAAAGCTATTGTTTTACTAAGAGTAAATGAAAGTGTAGTTGGAAATAAGAAAGTACTTGGTAAAAGTGGGCATAGATTTTTTACCAATCAGCCTCTCTCACGGTGGAAGAAAGTTTATTCGGAATGATTCTAAATTTTTCTTCTACGATTGATCGGTGTAAACATCAATAACTTCGAATTGGATCAGTGTCTCTTCAAAGAATAAAAAATACATGTTTGATAGTAGAATCTATGTTTGAACTTCCGATTACTAATCCATCAAGGGTAAACTTGAAATTTCTTTGAAACGTCTTGGGCTATGCAAATTTTTGGAGTATGCCCTGCGCTATGAATTTTTTTGGAATGCCCTGTGGGCTATGCATTTTTTCTGGCTTTGTTGTCACTTCAGTATCACACATATCACATAGTACTAAGATACATCAACTTCATGCCGGAAGTCGCAAACTTGATAAATTCTATGTACCAAAGAAATGAACTCCAGCAACTCCAATATTTTCCCTTCTATTGAACCTCAAACTGTCACTTGCTCATCCCTCTCTCATGAAAGATTGTCTCTCCCCTCTGTGGTGGCTTTAACTCATGTCAATTACCAGTTTCTAAGACGACTGTCATTCAAGCATTCTCATTCAACAGTCTATCAAATGCCACCTTCTTTTGTTCCAAATTCCTTTCTTTTTACTAGTTCTTACACAAGCAATTTGCAGGAAGTACTTGCTGCAGCATACATGTGATGGTAGAAAATGTGGTGATTAATGTTATAAAAATATTTGTATCTTATTCTTTGTACTTGCCTGTTTGTTGATTTACTTTGAGGTTTAGCAGTTAGAGACTATGCATTTGTATATGGTTTGTGTGCGTGTTATTGTGAATCTTATGCATTTGTATTTTCAATCCTGATATTTGGTTCTCTTCAGCTAGAGGACATAAATGCGAGCTTGTACCTTGTCAAATGCGATGCAGTTTTGAATAGATCTGGACATAAACAAGGAGATAAGCAGACAAAAATGACTAAGTTTTGCAATGGGATATGTTTGTTCTTCATATTAATCTGTGTCATCTGGGCCCCCATGCTGGTAAGAATCTGAAGAAACAAATCTATTCTGCAACGCCTAGTATTTTATTTTCCATTTTTCTAGATCAATTTCATTATCCTCAAATTGCGTGAAAATCATACAGAGAAATCTAAAACCGGGCGTGTGGAGTACAAGGATGGTAAAGATAATTCTTATAAAGGGGCTGACAACTTATAAACACTATGACAGATTGCAAAAACTTAAAAATGAGATTATGAGCTTGTATTTGTGTTTTTGGTTCTCTATGTAAAGACTGGACGACTGAGCCTGCCGGTCTGTCCTAAAATGAATTCCAGTAGGGCTATTTGTTTCACGGGGAAGAAATTTATGCTCAAGATGATCACTTGTTCAAAAGGTGTTTCCTGGATAACAACATCAAAAGCACATGTGACAACTTTTGAAACTGCTGTTTAGAAGTTATCTAGCATCGCACATGATATCTCAACCGAATCATCAGCTTTAAAGAGTTAAAAAGTGCTCATCACTATTACATAAAAAATATTGACACATTTTGATTGTATATATTTTTTTGTACAGATGTACAGTAGTGGTAACCCATCAAATATTGCAAATCCTATCAATGATGCTAGTGTTCAGATTGATATTAAGACAGATGGCGGAAGGTTGACTTTGTACCAGACAACTATGTGTGAAAGAATTCCATGGTATAAGCTCAACTCTACTACTAATCTTGATCCGGAAGGTTATCTGGATGCATATAGCGACAATGATATCCAATTGATATGCTGCCAAGCTGATGCAAGTGCCTTGTGGCTTGTCCCAGACGGAGTTCAGAAAAACTATATTCTCTCTCTTAACAGAAACATGGAAATTAGATTTTCTTGGGTACTTACCAGGGATAGACCAAAAGGCAAGGAAGTAGTGAAGTATGAAAGAAATGTCGCCCGTACAGATCTCCCAAAAGCATTAGAGATCGTGGAAGTTCTCAATGGTTCCACCACCAGCTTCAGGACAAATAACCTTTATCCAAGATACTTTCGAGTTACTGGTTCTGGTGACGTCAGACCTTTCGAACAGGGGGTATGTTGCAGCATCTGATTCTCTTATTTTCTTCTCTTCTCATTCCCTTCCCACCCACCCCCCACCCAAAAAAAAAACATAAAAGAAAAGCAGTGCCAAGAAACAAAAACTCTGCTCACCACACAAAATAAAATTTGGGAAAAGGAAATAAGAAACTATTTTCTAAAACTTAACCAAATATTTATTTTAATTATTTTCATGCATTTCTGTTATTTTTCCTTAAAAAATTGATCTTTTTTACACTTGATTTTTCTCCTTGTCTTTCTATTTTTAGCTTTCATATGGATTCATTTTCAACCTACCAGAACTAGTATGGGATAAAAGGCGTTAGGTTGGATCGAGTTGAGTCTGTTTTGATATAGGCTCTTTAATGAATTTGTTTGGATTTCCTACAGGATGTAAACCATCAGAACACCTGTCATTCTTTTAACTATTACTGACATATTAATCATATCAATGGTAACATAATAACTGGGTTTGTGATAAAAGGTAAATTATCAAGATTAAGGTTTATTTAGTTACTGAAGTATTTGTTAACCCCTTTTTTTATATCATTTTACAGGATGTCAGTGCAGATCTTGTACTAAATCGTGGAAATTCTGAGTGGTGGTCGTTCCACAATGTTAATTTGTCAGATGTGAGTAGATGTGGAGGCTTGACTGGGCCCATGGCTATTATTGTATCAGAGGAGACGCCGCGTAAGTCTTTATTCGATATTGTTAGTATTATTAATCTACAAATTACGTGGAGTTACTAATAGTTCCTTCAAATCATGTTAGAGGGACTCCTTGGTGAAACTCTAAGCAAATTCAGTATCTGGGGCCTCTACATAACATTTGTTCTAGCAGTTGGCCGATTTATTAGACTTCAGTGTGCTGACCTACGAATGCGAATCCCATATGAAAACCTTCCTTCTTGCGACAGGTATGACAATATTCATCATTCTCAGTTATTGATTTGCAACATATTATTGTAAGAAAACAAAATGAGTTGCATTTTAAATCTCTTTGCCAAAAAATGAACCAAGATTTTTTTATTTCATGTGCATGTTTAAGAAAATTTTGAGATTGAACTGAGAACAGTTTCTTTTCAGGTTTTCTAAAAAAAAATAAATTTTTTTTGGGGGGGGGGGGGTGGGGGGTGGGGGGGAGACATGGGAGTGAAAGAAAGATGGTATAAACAGTATTTATCTGGATTGTTTTTTCTCTCCTTTAAGAGTTGGGAGTTGCTACTAACACATGCACAATTGGAGATTAAAGAAAGATTTTGATATGGCATCTATAGACCCAATGACCGTGGTTTAAGTAATATGTTGCTTGGTATGTGATTACCAGTTGATTGAGGTAGGGTGCTCAAAAATTGGTTTAATATGTGGTATGCAGGGCCGACCCTGAATTTTGAAGGGCCTAAAGCGAACAACAAAAAAATGGACCTTTTGCGAATTGCTATTAAGATAGGCATAAAAAACGAAGAACTTTTCCTGAACAAAAGAGCATCAATACGAAAGAATACCAAATATAATAACCGACTATTTCAATATTTTCAAAACATCATTTAGATATCACATTATCACTAAGTCAAAAAACTAATCAGTTCAAAGACATCACTTGAATATCATCCTTCTTGCAGTTTTAGTAGCAAAAGTATTAATAATATCCGCACAATCAATCTTATTCGCCATCTCATGTTCAATGGATATGATGGATAATCCATTCAACCTTTCTTGTGACGTAGTTGAGCGGAGGTAGTTCTTAATTAGTTTCAACTTCGAAAAACTTCTTTCTCCGGAAGCAACCGTAACAGGAATAGTCAATAATATCCGATACGCAATCCACACATTTGGATAACAATCCTCCATCAATTTCAATTGATTGAGCACTTCAATTGGTTTTGTCATCTCTTTTGGTAAACCTTCTCTGAAGACTTTCAATTCCGAAAACAACTCATTTCCATTGATATCGGAAGTTCCTTCATGTTTCAAAGCATCTTCTAACTTGGAGCAATACATCATTAAACGTTAATCGGTTGTAGACTTTAACTTGTTCACATCAAACAAAAAACCCCAAATTTTCTCATATTTTTCAAACTGTTCAAACCGGCTCTTAAGTGATGAAAGAGCTTGATCTACTATAGATAAGTAGTTAACTCTAAATGAGTCTTCAACCGAAAGGGTCACCTCTTCACTTCCATTCTCATCAAAATGTTTCTTTCGATGAATGACACGCTTCTCGTAAAATACGGGTTTAACTCTCATTTTGGACGCAATTACCTTAGCTTCATCAATAGCCTCCGCCAAACCACTTTCTCTATATTTCTCAATAAAGGAAATATGCTCATTTAACTGATCAATGGCAACATCAATATGCATATTTTCTTTTTGCAAGGTCTTGCTGACAACGTTAACTGCAAACAAAATAGTATGCCAAACAACCATGCTAACTAAGAATCCAAAATCCTCAATTGCATATCTTACTAAGGCATCAGCTTCACTCTTTGCACCAGCATCTTCACGAGAATCAGCCAATTCAAGTAGAGCCTCTCTGATTTCTGGAGCTTGGTATCTTATTGCTCTAACACTTTCAACACGATTTTCCCAACGTGTTTGTGATAATGACTTAACAGTGAGATTTGCAACATGTTTTATCAAAACTTGTCATCGCTTGGTAGAAGCCGCAAACAAACAGTAGATACGTTGTACAACTCCAAAAAAAGATGTACTTTGTTACAACAGTTGGCCATATCGCAAAGCATGAGGTTAAGACTATGGCAACCACATGGCGTGTAAAATGCTCTAGGATTTCTATCGAGAAGCCTTTTCTGAACACCTTTGTGTTTCCCTTTCATATTGGATCCGTTATCATATCCTTGCCCTCTTATATCACTAATGTCGAGTTGAAGAGTGGACAAGACTTCTTCTAGTTCACCAAAAAGTCTGGATCCCGTTGTATCTTCCACTTTCAAAAATTGTAAGAAGAATTTCTCCACTTTTGGTGTACTCATTGAAACATCCACACATCTTATTACAAGTGACATTATATCTGGAGTACAATCAAGAATCACGGCAAAATATTTTACATTTTTTATCTTACAAATCATTGCACTTTTGACATCATCAGCAAGCATTTGTATCAATTCATTCTGAATTTTATGGCTAAGATAATGGTAATGAATCTCACCTTTCAAAATCCGGCGAAAGTGCTCTTGCATTATTGGATCATATACAGCAACCATTTCGATTATGGTTAGAAAAATCTCATTCTTCTCTTGATAAATCTTCTCATTATCTCCACGAAATGTTAAATTCACTTTAGCAAGTGCTTTCACAGCAGCAATTATCCTTACTAGTACCCCTTTCCAATGCTCTTTCTCTTTGTTGATTTTATTTTGCACACTTTTATCGATTGTTTCATTCTTTTTCAATCTCCTCTCTAATTCAATCCATTTGCTCATGCAAGCAATATGCTCGTTACTACCTTCATGACTTTTGCGCCTTTGACCAATATTTCTCCAATTTCTCAAGCCATTAGTAGCCAACAAAGTATTATTTTCACCTTGCGCAAACAATTTACAACAAAAGCAAAATACTTTGTCGGAAGCACTTGAATATACAAGCCACCTCCTATCTTTCTTCTCTCCGTTTAACAAACGACAGATGTAATGAAGGGAAGTGAAATGCCTACCCTCTGTATCCTTAGAAAATTGATCCCCATCTCTTCTTAAAGGCCCTCTTTCAACTACAAAGTCAATAAAATTTTGATCAATTGTGTCCCAGTTGCTTGGATCATCAATGTCTGTAGGTCCATATTCACAATCCAAACCTTCATTGTGACCCTCATCATTCATATCTTCATGGTCTCTCTCATTTACGCATTCATTTGGTTCATTTGCAAGGACATCCGTATCTTCCACTAAATTTTCTTGTTCTTCATTCCCCGTATCTACTATATGTTCTTCATTCTCTGACTGTTCAACCACACTAGAACTCTCCTTTCGTTTCTTACTACCAAAAAATTTATCGAGTGAACCCGCTTGAGATTGAACTAATTCATCCGTTTTTTTCTTTCTTTTTCTTTTTTCAGATCCAGACATATACTTTTTAGGAGCCATGGTAAATTAAAATTTAAAATTCTGCAAAATTCCAGCATAAAAGACTGATTTAAGAAATTAATAGTTATTAGGACACCAAACTTTTGAAGGAATACTAGTATTTGTTTTTTTTATTTTGATTTTTTAATTCAAATATTGAGGTCACCACTCCTGAGAAAATATTCTGAATGCTAATGCTAATGAGAAGAGGGTCAATTATTGTGTCTAGTATTGTTAAGCTCTAGTCTTCATTTTTCCAATATTCAGTAACAAAGTTAAGCATGGAACTCAAAATCTTTATTCCTGTTTTCTGTTCGTCCACTTCCCCAGCAACAAAATAAATAGTCAAAAAAGATACTTCCGCTTTTCGACAAAAAGATTTTTCTGAATCAATTTGTGAAAATATTCAAAATTAATGCTTATGTGATTCATATTTTGAGGGGAAAACAACAACACAACACCAACAAACTTTTGTAATTAGTATTACTAATTTACTATCTATATCCAGAGTCCACAATAATTACAATTCTTTTGTGTAAACCCATCAATTTTGAAAAAAAAAATCACGTCATAAATTAATAAAGAGAAATTCTGGTGGAATTCCTAAAAAATAATTAATTTCAAAACCCTAAAAAATAGAATTAATACCTGAAATTAAACAGTGATGAAGGATTGAAGGAGACGAATTCCGCTGGAGAAGCTCAATTAATTATTTACTTTTCAGATTGATTGATTTGTGTGAAGGAGATGAACTATTTGTGTGAAGGAGTCTAGGAGACCAACTATTTGTGTGAACTGTGAAAGAGACTATCTGAGATAGTGAGATGACGGAGACGAACTTTCTGAATTCTGAGTCTAGGAGACGAAGTGACGAACTATTTGAGTCTCAGACTATTTGCTTTTCAGACGAAGCCTAAAAATATTTAAGGGGGCCCTAAAAATTTTTGAGCCTAAAGCCCGGGCACCTTGGGCTTTAGCCCAGGGCCGGTCCTGTTTCTTCTTTTTTTTAGTGGTGCTGTTTGTATATTTATAAGTCCTTCGCTGTTTCCTAGTCCTGACCAAGTAAAAGAGGATCTTCTGGCACTTTTTCTTAAGTCTTCATCAGTTTCATAGAAAACAGGAAAGCTGTACTTGAAGAGATGATAAGTTACATGGATATATAATCAGGCAAACCATCTTGATTTCTGAATTTTAAAGGTTTCACTGCTGAGAATCTGCACAATGGAATTGCAATAACGATTAATCTTGGCAGAAAATTTGCATTGCAAAATAGCAGGAAAAAGAAAATCTTTGGCCTAGTTTATACACAGAAGAAGGGTGAAAAGGATCATGGGGATGATCTGCTCTCAATAACCTATCGTGACACGCATAATGATTGATAAATTCTCATCAATATTCCATAATAATATTTAGAGCCTGAAATTGATACAATCTTGTAACTCATGGATCGGTGCAGGTTGATTGCCATTTGTGAAGATATATATGCGGCAAGAGCAGAGGGTGAGCTCGGAGTTGAGGAAGTTCTGTACTGGACACTGGTGAAGGTCTACAGGTCGCCACACATGTTGCTCGAGTACACTAAGCCTGACTAGATGTGTGATCCACAGATTACAGCGTCAATTGCTGACATTAGGCTCAACTAACATCCAGTTAAAAGGATACAATGCTAATCATTTGAATTCTTCATCCTCTTTGTTCTGAAGATCTCTTCCCGACTGACTCTCCCAGATATTTCCCAAGAGCATCTTCAGTTTCAACGTTAAGCAAAAGTTGTGAATGCAAAGCATCGGTTTGATATTCGAATGGCACTCTTCTTGCTAGGAACTGCATTCCCATTTCGGGTTTCTTGGGATCTTAATGAAAATATCAGCTCACATAGGGGAAGCCCGACAAAGCCAGAAAGTGTTTGAGGATGTTTTTTTTGCAAGTGAGAATGATAATTTTGTATAATACTTATCATTTAATTGTTTCGGATGTACAGAACTCACAGTTACCCAATTTTTTTTCTTGTGTTAAATTGAAAAAGGGGGCAGAGATCTAAGTATGTTGTATCTTTGACAGCATTATCAGCTAGTATATATCAAATTTGGTACAAAAGAATGGAACTTCTTGAAAGTTACTAGGGTTCTTGACCTGCTTGGGGGATTGGAATTACAACCTATGAAAATGGCCTTAAACTTCACTTTAATTGTCTAAGTGGGCTCTTAGATATAATTAAGCCTCACTTTAGTTATTCTTTAATTGGTTAAGTCTGTGAGCTCTTAGATATACAATAAAAATGCTTTCACCAGTAGAAATCGAGTCTGAAAGAAGTGTTGAAAAGAAGTTTAAAGTTTAATAATTTTAGAAGTGCATTTATAATTAAATATGAATTTATAAATGTCCCCATAAAGTAGTTTCATATTATACTCCCTCAGGTCTAAAATAAACATACAATTTATTAAATTATGAAATTTAAGGGGATACTTTATTCTCTTGAAAAATGAAGCATTGACTTGTATATCTATATTTTCAATTATCACTTTGCTAATATAATTGGGATGAATTTATTTTTATTTTTTTTTAAAAAAATGTTCTTATATAATTATAGTTATATTTAATATTTGACTTGATAAGAAAGCATTTCCTCAACGGGCACAGGGCACTTAGTCGAGTTTGAAGTAGTGCGTTGGTCAAAATGTAGTCCAGTAGCCCAATAGAAATGATAACCTTAGTCTGCCAAAGACCCAGGATGTAGTCCAGTAGCCCAATAGAAATGACAACCTGTAGTCTGCCCCAAGCCGAATGGGCTCCGCAACAGATTTTCCTAATAACCTTTTACATTAATAATTGGGTTATTTACAATAGTATATAACAATTAGTAAATAATTACAAGAATAGTGTATCAATAAAATAATGAGTTCTTTACATAAGTATACAACAAATAGAAAGTAATTACAAGAATAGTGCATCAACCAAATACTTACAAAAAGAGTGTAATTAGAACACATATTACAAAAATAGTACAATTCACATTAATAAGGAAACCTAAAATCAAGGACAAATAACTGTCATAATTAATAATTTAAATTCAAATATTTGGGATCTAACAACAAAAACAAAATCAAATTCAAAATAATAATTCAAATTTAAATATTCAAATTCAAATCTTCATCTCCCTCACATACACATTAAAATAATAATTAACAAATAAATAAATAAAATATATGCACCGGATATCCAAAAAATTGTTAGCCAAATAACTGCAACACCTTTCCAAAGACGGAATCTCCGCCGCTACATCGCCGCGAATCTCCGTTGTCCAAAACACCAATGAGAATAATAATAAGATTCGCCCTACAAAAAGTTTAAAAATAAATAGATGTAACTTTTACTGTTCTGAATTTTTTTTTATAACTATTTTGTTACTCATAAATAATAAAATGGTTACCTTTGTATGAATGGTTGACTACCAACTGCATCACATTCAAACGAAATTGGTAACTTAATAAAATTGAATTGGTTACCTTGGTCTGAAGGTTTGGCTACCAACTACACTATGAAAAAATTGTAAGTGTGAATATGAATTAGTTACTTTGGTATGAAGGCTTTGTTACCATGGTACGAAGGTTTGCTTACCTTAATCTGACGGTTTGGTAACCAACTGTACTAAAAAAAAATTTAAAATGTGGAGGTTGATTGGTTACTTTGATATGACAATTTAGTTGCCTCGGTATGAAAGTTTGGTTACCATCATCCAGGAAGCCCAGAATTTCTCTAGACAACATTTCAATTCCGTTCGCCATGCCTCTTCACGTATTGATTAGAATTTTCTCTTTGTTTATGGATGGAATTCTTATTTTGGGTGGGACCGAAGAGTTGTATTACCACTCCAATGCCGTGAAGCAGTCGATTCTATTCCCAACTAAAACCCCATTTCACACTTATGGTCTCTGGCGCGCTAAAAACGCTTACACTCTGATCTCATCCCTTCCTTACATTCTCACATGGAGGAGATTCGGCTTCCGCACCATTTGCAGCGCCCGTCTGGGCTTCGCACCGTTGCCGTCACTGGCCGAATTCGAGATCTCTGTGGCCGGAACGAAGCTTCTCGAAACATTCAAAGAAGAATTCGAAATCGGGTCACGAAAAATTACATTTGAAACATGGAAGTATGCCCGCTTCGCTAAAGATGCAGTGGTTATAGCCATGGAAGAGACTAAAGTCCTCTCAACTGTTGCTTCAGCTAAAGGGGACTCTGTTCGTGACTTCCTCCCTCTCACTGTACGTTGTTTATAAATACCGAGCGCATTTGTGTTAAAGTTTAAGGTTCAGACTTTTTTTTTTACGTTGAATGAAGAAGAAGGGTGATGACTAACTAATGCAGTTGTTATAGATGAGAGAGAGAGAAGAAGCCCTAAATTAAGGAATCCAAATTGCATACTAATTCCCTAAATTAAGGAATCCTAATTGCACTAATATTGTAAATAAATATGAAAATGTATAAATTGTGTAAATATTTTTTTAGTACACTATTGTTGTAATTATTTTCAAAAATGTAATAGAATATGTATTTTACCCTAAAATAATTATAATAATAGTGCAATAATATACAATAATATCAAGAATAGTGCAATACACGTCATTTCATTCAAACGCTGAAATCATGGGGGAGTAACTGTCATTATCCATAATTACCAATTCTTTTCAAAATACAGTTTCGAAATTCACAAGTCCGTTTGGCGTGTCCGCTCCACCAACGCCAAGTGCGTCGGTCTCCAGTTCTCCGAAGACCTCCTCATGTACTCACTCGTCATCTCCGACATCCTCACCTCCTTCGCCGCCGCCATGGACCGTTGCTTCGTCTTCGGTGACGTCACCTACGGCGCCTGTTGCGTCGATGATCTATTCGCCGCCGCTCTGGACGCCGATCTCCTAATCCATTACGGCCACAGTTGTCGTTATGACGAAGGTTGATTTAGTCTAGAAATTAAAAAGAGAAGAAAATAAATTTTAGTGCAGTTGGTAGTCAAACATTTATACAAAGGTAACCATTTTAGTGTTTGTGAATAACCAAGAGAAATTTCAGTGCAGTTGGTAGGCAAAACTTTTATACAAAGGTAACCATTTTAGTTTTTGTTGGTTACATTTGTATTAAGGTTTGGCTACCAACTGCACTATGAAAAAATAAATTCTATAATAGATTTTTTATAATTAATTGGTAACCCAATAAAACTGAATTGGTTACCTTTGTATTAAGGTTTGACTACCAACTGCATTATGAAAAAAAAATCTATAATAGATTTTTTTTTAATTAATTGGTAACCCAATAAAACTGAACTGGCTACCTTGATCTAACATTTTGACAACTAACTGCATGAAGGTTTGGCTACCAACTGCATCACATTCAAAATAAATTGATAACTTAATAACACTGAATTGGTTAACTTGATATGAATGTTTGACTACCAACTGCACTTTGAAAAAACTAAAGGTGTGGTTGTACCTATTCTGATAAAATTCTATACAGGTGCACTTTGAAATTCTATACAGGTGTGAATGTTTGAAAGTCATGTGTAAAATTTATTTAGATAAACAATTAAATAAATTCTACTCCTCTCCTCTTAATAAATATTAATAGTAAAAAGATAGCGGTGGAGGAGGACGCCCAAAATTTGGAGAAGAGAGAGTTCGAAAACACAAAAACGATCAATGACGAAGAAAGGTTTGGTGGCGGAGGCGCCAAAAGTTCATCAGAACGGTTACCTCCTCCCAATCCTCCCCCAACCGACCGTCCAGTTCACGTCTACGCCGACGGGATCTACGATCTCTTTCATTTCGGCCATGCCGAATCCCTCGAGCAAGCCAAAAAATCCTTCCCAACCACCTACTTGCTCGTCGGATGCTGCAACAACGAGAGTTCGACGGAGGGGGATAGAAGGGAGGAGAGAGAAAGTGATGAATTGCAACCTATTATAACACTCAACTAAATGAAAGGGATAAGAATGCACTAATAATATAAATAAAAACATTAAATGCATTAATTTATAAATATTTTATGAGTACACTATTAATGTAATTATTTTTAAAAATATATTAAAATATATAATTGATCCTTAATAATTTTATCTTCCATAGCCTTAGGCCTTAGCCTTAGGTACTAACAGAAAAAGTATTGGAAAAGGTAAATGGGTCATCCCTAAATTTGTCACATTGTTGTTCGGTTATATTTTCACGACTTTTCAACTAACATGCTTACTAAACATTGGTACTTGATTTTGTATTCGACTCTTTTCTGAGCATATTGTTGGACTAGATTATGGATTCTTAAACTTTTTTTAGTTTTTTTTTAATATATAATTTTTATGTAAGACAATTTTTGTAGTTTTGTAAATAATACTCCCTCCGTCCCTATTTAAATGACATTTTAGAGATGGACACAAGAATTAAGATAATGATTAGAAAGTATTAAATATATTACTCAATTGTCTACAATACCCTTAAATTATTAATTTATCATAGTACAAGAGTTTAAAGTACCAAAAAAATAGGTAGAGTAATGAAGGGTAATTTTAAAAAAATTGTCATTAATTCTCCTAGATTTGAACAAATATTAAATAATTAGGGATAAATAAAAAACTCTAAAACGTCATTTAAATAGGAATGGATGGAATATATTTTAATCTTCGACACGAATTGATTGTTGGTATCATAAATATGTCTCCTACACGAGTTTTAATACACGGAGAGGCTCTAAAGTGAACCTTAAAGAGCGAATCAAAGATCAACCGTCGTCTTTGGTGTCTATGGCGACGGTTCGACCCGTCAAAGACTACATGGCTATAGCGACGGATCGAACTGTCGCCATAGACACTAAAGACGACGGTTCGTCTTTGATTCGCTCTTTAAAGTTCGCTTTAGAGACGCGCCGTTTTAATACAATACAAATTCACTTGCTTAACAGGACACAATTGACACCCATACCTTTAAATAATTAACTATATCATGTTTGACAATTCAATTTTAAGTTTTAAAATTTGAAGTGAAAGTATATTTGTAATTTTATTTTTTCTCTTGCATAATAATACGAAGATCAAATTTGAAAGTCAATTATGGTTAGTGGGTCGCCTACAAATAAGAGTTCTTAGCGTCCCTATATATAATAAATCCAAACACACCTTAGCAGAGCAATTACTGCAACTGCTCGAATATGGTGTGTTGTACAACAATGGTGGCCAGTCTCTTGGTTTAAGACTACTGCAATTTACCTTTTCTTTGATTTTTGAGGTATTAAAATGTGTTCTTTTTCTTTCTGGAACCAAAAATCTGAATTGACGGGGTTAATTTTACTGGGGTTTTCAGCTTTGAGGTATTATTCAATTTTTTTCTGCTATACGTCTGTATGGGCATTTGGGTGGAATAGTTTTGTGGGGGTGTATTGAGGGTTTATCGAGTTACTGAATGTTTACCTTGTTTAGCTAAGTTGCTGTTCTTAGAATATGCTTTTGTATTGATTATCATTTCTGGGTACTTTACTTCTTCAAATTTGTGTGTTTTGGTGCAGGATATTTGATTATTTGGCTCATATTGCACTCAGCGAAGGTATGGTTCTTCTTTACAATGACCATTTTCAATTTTCTTTCTGCATGTGATGGTCTATTAGTCAATTTTGGTTTTGTTTTGAGTTGAACACAATTAGGTAATTCTAGGGGTTTTTTTTTGGTGTAAGACTGTTTCTGTCGCTTTCTCTTTCCCTAATTTTTTTTGCCTTTCGAATTTAACTTGTAATTTCTGTGGTTATGCAGCTGTAGATTGAAATTTAAATACTGCACTGGGGTTATAGATAACACTTGCATACACTGGCATATATGGCCCCTAATGGTGATGGTGATGCTTGCAACCAAGAATGCTCCTGTATTTGCCAAAGGAAATGGAATTAGGAATAAGCGAATTGTTTTATCTGAAAATATATTAGGTGTTCGATTTCAGGGATCACCCTTGCCTCTGGTGGAATTCCCTAAATTCAATTTGTTAGAGGTGAAACTTTGCAATGCACTTGGTAATTTTGAGTCATCAAGTGCAAGGTCTGATCAACATAAAGAGGAAGAAGTGAAAAAGTACTTATTGGCTGATTGGAATGATCCTACTGCATGTCAATTGGAGGATCTTTTGTTGGATAGTCTGTTTGCAATCTTTGAGAGTGCAATTAAGAAGATTGCCGAATATGGGTATAGTGAAGAGGTTGCGGAGAGGGTTGTTTTGAGGAGCGGCCTTTACTATGGTGATAAAGATGCTCTGTCGAATATTGAGAATGGTGCTTTGGCTATTTTGAGAAGCGACAAGGGATTTCGTATTTCAAGACATCATTTATTTGAGGATTTGGAGAGCCTAGTAGAGTATACAATGTTAGAGATGGTTCATGTGCTGTTGGAAGTTAAGCCATCTTTATCTGTTGTGGAAGCAATGTGGTGCCTGTTGATATGTGACTTGAACCTGGCTCATGCATGTGCAATGGAAGGAGATGTTTTGAGTGTTTTAGGTGGTAAAGAAGTTTCCACGGAGAGGTCCTCTGAGTCTATACTTTCCCAATTCCAGTCAAAGGTTCAAACTTCTATAACAACTCTTTTTAACCCAAGTAAACCACATATCTCAGAACTTTCAAACCCTGATCCTCAAATGTCTCAGTGGGGGATACAGATTCCAGTCGCTGGGGGTAAATCAGTGGGCATTACTGGAGGGCATATCCAACCCATTTCTCAAACAATTATCATGGAAGACAAATCTAGGGTTATCAAGAAGGGTGACACGGGGAATTCCAAGAGAGACATTCTTCGGCAGAGAGCATTGCATATAGAAAATTACAGGCGTGGAATGTCTAAGGGGACTTTCAAAGCCAAACACACTAGCTTGGGTGGTCTGGCTTTGGAGAAGAAGCAAAAGTCTCCTACCAATTCTTCTGGTGCATTCAAGAATGCTTCCTCCAAGGTGAGTACTGCAGTGCTAGCGAACGCCCCTCCGTCAGATGGGAACCATCATCTTTCGTGCAATCCTTTATATATTTCACCTTCAACGGATACCCCTGCTACATTGCCTACAAAAGATGCAGTTTCTGCAATACCTGTAATGAAAACCAAAATTCCAAAATCAATCCCTCCAGATACAAAACCTCCTGTGCAGCCCCAAAGCAGCATTCCTCTTTCTTTGAAGAATTCCGAGTATTATACTGGAATCCTGTATGATAAGTTCACGGGGAAGTATGTGCCACAAAATGCTAAGGATAAAAAGTTGTTGGCTCTAGTTACTCGCATGCAGACCCTGCAGAAAGAGCTCCAAAATTGGACAGATTGGTTAATTAAGAAGGTAATGCAGGCTGCACGGAGACTTGGCAAAGACCAAGCAGAGCTGAGATTGCTGAGGCAAGAGAAAGAAGAAGAAAAAATTACAAAAGAGCAGCAAATTCTGGAGGAGATCACCATGAAAAGGCTTTCAGAGAGGGAGTGTGCACTAGATAAAGCTCCTAGGAAGATAGACATGGCGAACTCAACTGTCAGCAGGCTTGAGCCGGAAAATTCTGTCTTGAAAATGGAGATGAATGCTGCCAGAATAGTGGTTTTGGGATCATCTGCAGAGTTGCGGGATGCTATGTTCAGGGAGCAGGAGATACTGAAAAAGGTTCAATCATGCGATCTAGAAAAGGGTTTATTGTTGGAGGAGTTGACAACTTTTAAGCAAGAGGCATCTGGATTGCAAAAGAGCATAGAGAAGACTAAAGGTCTTTACAACCAGAGTGAGGTATGCTTCTAAAAACTGTATTAGCTTTTTCTTTGTTTTTGGCCGTTACAGAAGTAATAGCTGAACCTGCTGGAATATTCCAAATATTATTTGCATTTGAAGTACCCGTAACACAAGGTGGGAAAAGGTGATCTATGAAGTCAGCTATTCGATGGTGCATATAATACACTAATAATATGGGTTACTTGT
This sequence comes from Panax notoginseng, assembly GCA_016801055.1. Classification (NCBI taxonomy): domain Eukaryota; kingdom Viridiplantae; phylum Streptophyta; class Magnoliopsida; order Apiales; family Araliaceae; genus Panax; species Panax notoginseng. The sequence goes on along the minus strand of CM029015.1, from coordinate 224,343,671 downwards.
CATTTGTTACCTGATTAGATAATGTGAAACCAATCTAAGCAGGAACCACTTTTAGATTACTGAAATTCTCCAATTACGCTAACTTGTCAATAAAAGAATTTCTCCAATTAGACTGATATTGGAATAAAGTTTTCCCTAGCTAACAAGTGTTACACATATGTTTTGATTGCTCATGCAGTTTAATTTACATTCTATAAAATTCATTACTTTTCCGTTATGATATTTACGCTTCTGCTGCATGGACCTCTGAGGTTAGAGTTTTCAACAAAATACAAATTGCTTATCTGGTTTTATTAAGTAGTACTATCTTATTGGGAGAATGAAAATTTCAGGCTCCACGGAAACAAGAGGGAAAGGTGAAGGTAAAACTTCTATCTCAAGCTAGCTCCATAAGGAAGGAAAAAGAATGGCTATATGCTCTGTCAAAAGAAGAAGGAGATGAAATCAGGCAGAAGGCGGAAATTGAGTTGCAGAAGTACACTGATAAAATAAAGGAACTCGAGGCCGAAATATCAAAATTGAAATTGGAATCTGAATCCTCAAAAATGGATGCATTTTGGAGGGGAATCAGTTTGAGCTATGGTAGCGCCCCCATAGACAGCACAAGTACCCCAGCTCTGCAGGGGTACCTAATTCCTAAGGTCCGTAATAGGCTGCCAGTATTTTGGGACTTATCTGGGGCTGAAAGGGTGAAGCAGGGGAGGGAATGTGTGTAGTACATGATGGAGGAGATCTCAGTGATTTTCCTCCCCTGTGCACATCAGGTTCTTTGCGAGAAATGCAACGTGCTACATGAGACACAAGGGATGAACGACTGTCCTTGTAGAACTCCAATCCAGAGGCGGTTCACTGCTCATTATGCTAAGAAGTAGCACTTTTACACCAGAAAGCGGGTATTGGGAGAGAGCGGGAGCCGGGAATCATATCATGTTTTGTTTTTGACCTGTAGTTCATACCTGTAAGATAGAAAACACAAAGTAGTAGTGAGAAAGGGTAAAGAATGTAAATGGAAGTCCGAATTGAATCAAATTTATTCAAAAAAGACTTTAAATCATTAGAGCCCAATAATATCTTTTTGAGTCAGAAAGTATTATTATTAGTAACTTAATTTTTTATATATAAACAATTTTTTTTCATATCTTTTCATGGGACTGAGGTGTTACATCGTTATTCTTGCAGATAATGTTCAACATGGAAGTTAAAATGTAACTAAAAGAGCTTCATTGCAGGATGCTGCAGGGTATAAATTGGAAATACTACTTTCAAATTAGTACTCTCTCCAATTTAACAAAAAATAAAAGAGGAAAGAATAGAAATGAGGATAAATTCTATACATTTTTTTTATATATAATTTCCATTACATATGGTACTCTTGGAACTAGGCAGCCATGAAATCTGCATATTACTCAAGTGGGTGATAATCCTACAAGTTTTTGGAAAGTAGAAACGTATTGTGCGACATGATAATTTTAAAGTTGGAATCCCAAAGGGAAACAAAATAAATACAGTAGAGTAGTGGTGGATACTAGAAAATAAATGCAACTTATTAAAAGGAATTGATGATATCATTATTTGTTAATCATTGTACACATTGTTAATGTAGTTGTGTCCGAGTGGTTAAGGAGACAGACTTGAAATCTGTTGGGCTAGCCCGCGCAGGTTCGAACCCTGCTGTCGGTACATACATATATATTAGTAATCTTCTATATTATAAAGTGGGACTGTGGGAGGAAGAGTTCACAGTTATTTTTGGTATAAATAATTTTTTGAAGCTTCTTTGACTTTCAAATTTACCTTATAAGAGATGTAGTTACTACTTTTTAAAACTCTTGTTTTTTTTCTCTCCTCACTCCTTTATTATCTCTCCAATATTTTCTCATTCATTTTACATACACGTAGTGTGTCAGGATACTAATGCTTAGGGCTAAGGAATAATTCGGCCTGAAACCATACCAAAAACCGACTGAACCGCGCCAACAATTCCAGCTTATATAACTGCGTTATACTACTAATTAGAAAAACGTATCTATGGTTTGGCTGCGATTTTGAGAGGCTACAGTAGCACTCAAGCCGCAGTGCTAATATATTTTATATTCCCTCCGTTACTTAATATAGGTCGTCAGAGTTTTATTGGGAGGAGGAGAAAAAGACTTAAGAGTAGAGGAGTAGTATAAGATGATGATAAATATGGATCAAAAAATTAGGTGTAGTAATAACGGGCAATTTGAAAAAAATAGTTATTAATTCTCCTAGATAATCACAAACGACAAATAATTAAGAATAAAAAAAAAATCTAAAACGACCTACATATAGGAATTCAGGAAGTAATGTTTATAGGGTGATAGTTGAGTTTTGTTATCAATTTGCTAAATTGAGTTATTGTTGTGGGTGCTGTTATTGTGTTTGAGGAATCTTTGATTTACCTGCCCCTTGTGATAATTTTATGAAATCTATGTTGGACTTTTCTGGCAATATTGCAAATTTGATGGAGAAACAATTAAAGGGTAAAAAGAAATTACCATATAACTTGAGGCCGTAAAGATGCAACTTGTTTTTGCATAAAAATAATTAAGAAAAATAAAAAAAATCATGAGATGTTTATTTCTAATTGTTATGCTGTGGATGGACATGACATTAAACCTTTCATTCTCTTAACCTCATAGTAAACAATACATGTACACAGATGCCAAGGACTTTGCTGGAGAGTGTCTCTGTAGTCTTGATCGCGAAAGGACAAAGTTAGAATCTCGATTAACTTAATCTTTTTAATTATTTTTGGAGACTTGATTCGTGTTCTGTAGGGTACATTCAAGTATGGAACTCGGGTGGATTAAGCATTGGTCTCACCTTACAAGTTTATGCCTGCCTGGTTCATACTCAGTTCTCTCTTCAAAAGGGTTTTCTGATCATCACATTGTGAAAGCAGATGTAATAAAAGTAGATAGCAATTCTCAACAATTTGTCAGTAGGAAGCGGCAACAACCGAAGCATAAAGATAACAGATTCTTCATCATCATCATCAAAGGGTGTATACAAACAAGAGACAGATGTAGAAGTACCTGACTTTCTTTTATGTTTCTTTTATCATTCAAAAATTGTGGTGTTATTTCTATATCACAATCATAATTATCACATATATCAACTAATCACAATAAACAAATTCGCCCAAGACAAAATACTAACAAGCAACTAAACTGAAGATTTATGTGCCAGTAACAAAATATAGAAGGGAGATTGCGTTGTTGTGCCTCCGCCTCTATGGTCTTCACACGGTCTGCACTCAGAAGCACTTTCGACAACGCAGTCCAGGAAGCAGGGTAAAGGTATGGAGAAGATACCAAAGGCTGATAATCATGGCCTATTCCTCTTAAAAACAAAAGAATCAATTTTTCTTCACGTGCTCTATCAATTTATATTGGGTGTTGTGATTCCTATTTCAGGATCACAAGATCTATCTATTTATACAATGAGTTTTACTAATAGCTGAATCGAGCAGCTCTACAGGCTCCAACTGATAGTCCTTTCAGCTTTCAGATAATCTATGGGAAACAAAATTTTCCCTCCTGCCTATTACCTCCCTACTTCCCTCGGGTTGGAAGGGTGATCACCTTCAACTGTGTATGGCTGGTAGCCAGAATAAGTAGACAGTCCCGACCCACTGCTGCTAACAGATTTCTCAATGTCATCAATATTGGCAATAAGTGGAATAGGTCTTTCGGGTATCGTGGGAACTGGTAAATCTGTGTCCAATATCTTCACAACCTGGTCCATTGTAGGCCTGGCATACAATTGAGGGTGAGAACAAAGCACAGCAAGCAATACATACTTCTCCATAACATCTGGCGGCCCGATCTCTGGAATACCTTCTTCAATAACGTCTAACGCTCTCCCTTTCCTCACCAATGACCATGCCCAATCTGCCACAAGAGTGTGTTGCTCTTCGTTAATCACAAGAAGTGCCTTCTTCCCGCTCAAAAGCTCAAGAAGCACAACCCCAAAGCTATAAACATCACTTCTCTCTGTCAACTGACCGTACAATGCATACTCAGGGGCAACATAACCCATTGTTCCAGCCACTCTAGTGCTCACATGTGTCACTCCCTCGGGTGCAAACTTTGCAAGGCCAAAATCTGCCACCTTCGGCTCAAATGCCTCATCCAAAAGTATATTACTACCTTTAATATCCCTATGAATAATAGCTGGTTGTACCCCATAATGCAAATAGGCCAGTCCCCTAGCTGTTCCAAGAGCTATCTTCTGGCGAATTGGCCAACTCAACTTCCTCTCCATTGAGCCAAAAAGATGATCATGTAAGCTCCCATTCTTCACCAAATCGCACACAATTATCCTCTGGTGGCCTTCAAAATTAGTCGTAGCGGTACAATACCCTCTCAAAACCAACAGATTCACATGGCGAACGCTCGCAATAACCTCAACTTCATGTGCAAAACTCGCATCCCCAGCAGCTGAACAATTCTTGAACCTCTTCAATGCAACTTCAGACCCATCTGGCAGAACACCCTTGTAGACATTCCCATACCCTCCTCTGCCAATAATATTTAACCTAGAGAAATTCTTCGTTGCCTCCTTAATGTCGTCAAATGTGAACCTAATCAGTGTAGTACTGCTATTAATTGACTCCAAAGCAGAGGGATTCAAACTACTCCATCTCCTAGTAATCTCTCGCTGTCTCCTCTTCTGTAATTTATGTCTCCTCCACCACCAAAACCCACAAAAACCCACCAACAAAATCAAAAACCCAAATACCACAACCAAAGAAATCAGAGTCTTTTTCTGTTTATTATTCGATTTAGACATATTAAACCTAAGGGAGAATAAACACTCGGCAGTACCTCTATCATTGGGACCGAATGAATTGGCGAAAGCGGCAGCATAAATTGACCGATACGCCGTGCAATCGGAAACATTTCCAATTCTCAGGCCGTTCAAATCCGACGGCTGCAAGCTGGAGAGACTAGTTGTGCAAGTCGCGCACGGCGAGCTGTTCTGTAAAGACTGATTGCAGGCTGAAGCGACGTCGTTCAGTGTTGATGGAGAGTTTTTAGCTTCATATTGGGCGCGAGTAGTGATATTTTCACAGCCCTCGGATATCCAAACAGTCTGGAAGCCGCAATTGGACCGGATGTTGAAATTGGGGATGTATTCGTTGAACAGAATCTGGTAGGTGTTCCAGCATGACTCGGCCGAGTCGAGCGGCGGAAGGAACGAGTTGGTGCGGCGGAGGTAGTCGGATTGGACGAGGCGGAGGCCTTGGAGGATGTACTGACACTGACTGGCAGTATCGACGGCGGGGGGTTTGGACCCCTCGGCGAGGCGGCGGAGAACGGTGAAGTCGAGAGGGCAAGAAACGGTGGTGTTTGTGGTGGTGGGTTGTGAAGAGGTGAGAGAAAGAAACCCCAATTGAGGTGAGAGAAAAAGGATAAATAAGAAAGGAATCATTTGGGATTGGGAGATTGGGTGTTGTACGGTTTTAATTCAGTTCATGTAGCAGAGAGATGAAGGTGGTTTAGGGGTTGTTTGGGTGGAGGGAAATTGACTCTTTTTTTTTTTGTGAATATTTTAGCCGCCATGGAAATGGAGGTGCTGTTTGTTTGATTTAAAAGACAAAAAGGCAGGTAAGTTCTGAGAAATGGGTATTATGTATTCTTTTTGAGAAAATGTGTAATCAATCCCGCCACGTGATTTTAACTGCCACATTTTATTTTATTTTATTTTATTTTTAATTTTGTATTGTGTCTAAAAAGTAGGAGTATTAAGTCAAAATTGAGCTACTAAAATCTATGAGGTGTGTCTCTAGAAGGAATATCGGGGGATAAATGATACAGTCATTATTCATACATACACGCAGGCTTTAAAATTTTATAAAATACGAGCTACTAAGATAAAATAATGAAACTCATATTTTTTACATTAGTTTCTGTCAGGTGGATATGAGATTTATTTATTATTTTAATATAGTGAAAGACGATAAATAAAATAAAAATAATTTTACTATTTAAGCAACAGATAATTCACGATATGAATGATTCTATTGATTAAGTAAGAGATAACACACTCCGATATCAATGTGAAGGAAAATAATGTCGATTGAAACTGCATAGTCGGGGATTGCAAGCAACCTTTAGTTCATCGTGGGGACTAAGTAAAACTAGTCGAATCTATCTTTTAATTTTCTGTTGATTTATATATATAAAAAAAAAATCAATTCAGATCTGTGTAACGAAAATGTCTAAAGCTACAAAGGCAAGAATTGAACAATTACGGGATTATATTGACTTTCTTAAGAGTGAATGTGATTAGTTCGATTATGAGATTTATGTTTGTCATCGAAAAAACTTGTTACCCCAATATGATGATTTTTTGGAGTAATTAGAAGAAATATATTATAGACTTGACAAGTTGAAATATCGATATCAAGTTCAAAAAGGAAAAGCTAGAGAAGAGCAACAACAAAAGGAGTTTATTTTTATAATTGATGAAGTTAAAGGTTGTTGCAAGAATCAACAAAACGAGATTTCTTTTCTAATTGATGAAGTTAGAAGGTGTTGCAAAAATTTCGTCAAAATTTCAAGAAAGTTGTAGCGCCATCAATCCTACTTCTCAGTCATGTAATTTTTCCGTTTTAATATAGAATGTGGAGGACACGAAGGAGGAGGTTGAAGAAGGAGTTATAGTTAAAGACGAACAAAGCCTAATGGTCGAAGAGGACCATGATTTGGAGTCAACGCGACATAAAGATATGAAAATCGTAAAAATTGAGATTGATCATGGGATTGTTCATAATCTTGTGTTCGACTACTTGGAAATTTTTGATTTGATAGTTCTTAATCATTTGTTGCAAGTGCAGGTTAATACTAAGGCTTTGATACCAAACTGACACAGTAAAAAACGGTAAAGAGAATAGAAACAATCACAGTAATTAAATCTACGTACTTTGCAATCACATGATTTCACAAAATTTGAAATAAATTGACTAAATAGTCAAGTATTTCATAAACCAAAGTAATAATAATAAGTTTTCCCTAAAACAAATGAAAACATCATATAAATACTAACTATAAATTGAAAACCTAATTATGAAAGGACTAATGAAATTACGAAAATATCCAACTAAACCCAAAATTGAAAACACTTCAGAAGGCCAAAACGCCTTTTTCCAGGCCTCTTTTGGGCTTCAAACGGTATCTGTCATTGTGACGCCCCCAAAATTAGGTATACATCACCCATCTTGGGTCGTCAGATACATAGTACAGAATACAAATACAACTTACTAATACAACTGTCGTGTACAATACGACAAAACATAAACTGCGAGTTTGAATACAAATGTTATCTTCTAGAGAGTATTCATACTCAAAAGGAGTCCTCATTACATTTATTAACACACTATTACATAGAATAGTGAGGACTACTAACTAATACTATCATTCGAACCATCACTCCGTTCCCCGACTTGCCCCAGCTACGTTCTCATTTCCTGAAGAGAACAGTGAAAGAAAGGGTGAGCTCAACTAGCCCAGTAAGAAATATTATGACTAAGATAATGCAGAATAAATTATCATTAGCCTTCAACAATGTTAAACTGATAAAATATAATAGACATCAAGTTTAACTGCAGCGGAATAAGCAATCCATTAAAAGAGTCAAGTAGAAAATAAACTCTACTATCTTTTATGATTTAAAAGGTTTTTCAACACTGTTATCGCTGAGACTCAGCTTAATAAAATAATCCACATCATCGAATCACCCTTGCACTACGGCCAAGGATATTCGTGTATTCATTAATGGTCATGATCATGCCAACAACTGTCCATCAATGCACTACGGGCCAATAAGGACTTTTACCACATCATTTGTAACATTACGGTCATGATTATACCGAATAATTCCTGGTCATAATCATACCAAGTCCATCTATGCACTACAGGCCACAGATGACTTTCAACATTTTATAAACATGAGGATGATGACAATGATATAAGAATTCAATAAAACAAGTTCAAGAATTAATTTATCCAAGAATTAACAACGTCTAAATTGTCAACATGATACTGCTTTGTGGAGTAAAATTCAAGAATGCTTAGAAGAATATTTTCATGAAAAGATATTGGATGAAACGCAATTATCAAGGATATTCCACAAATTTTATGGAGTATATACGTCAAAACTTAACCAACTGAGTATAATAAAGAATGGAATAACAAAAGAAATCACCATGCATGCGATAGACCGCACAGACAGGTTATTCCAACAGAATAATAAATAATGGAACCAGGTCCAGCGTAAAACGCACAGACAGGGTATTCCAACAGAATAATAATAAAGACGGAACCAGGTCCGGTGTAAAATACACAGACAGGATGTTCCAACAGAATAATAATAAAGACGGAACCAGGTCCGGTGTAAAACACACAGACAGAATGTTCCAACAGAATAATAATAAAAATGGAATCAGGTCCGGTATAAAACACACAGACAGGATGTTCCAACAGAATAATAGAAGAATGTCACCAAGTATAGGGTAGACCGCGTATACAGGTTATTCCAACAGAATAATAAGAAATGGAATAACAACAGTTCTCACCCCTTACCGTTTTAAAGAAGAACTGAAATAAGGAAGTAGTTAAGTAGTAGAATACTTTTCTTCTCTCTCTCTAGAGTTCAGTGAATTCGTAAGAAAATAATGAAGGAATGAGCTTCTATTTATAGGAAAATGGAATGCATAGTAACTAATCCATGAACGGTCCAGATTGATTACTTTAATCTGACGGTCCATATTTAAAGAAAAATCTTTTAAATAAAATATAATATATTCTATTTATAGAATAACTTTAATAAAGTATTCTGTTTTATATAAAAAGATGTTTCTGTTTTATTACGTTAATAATACGAATAAAACAAAACTTCATTATCGCTAAATAATTCATATTATTAACTGACAATAATTGAATCAAACTGAGTGACTTCTCACATAAGTATTAATAATCAATACCGTGTACTACTATTCAACCACACGTATTACTGTATTTTTATTACCGAATAGTTCAACAGTATCAACGGTAAAACTTTCGTCGTTATTTTTAATAAAATCTTTTTGTCGTTTTCTCAATCCGACAATAATTCTGTTGTGGGGTCCACCAATAATTATGTCGTCGTACGAATATTCCCCGACAAAAATAATATTCCCCGACCAATCGAATATAATACAACAACTTGCATACTTTGTAAAATTTATAAATACTACCCACAACTATAACATCATCTCAAATTCACACTATAATATTTTAAAAAAATATTTCGAAAAAATTAAATCTTTATTCATAAAATCTGAGTTTTCACAGTCATGACCATATATAGGCAATGAGTTTTGTAGGGCTCGTCACTAGCTTCTTTTTGATATATTATAAGACATGTAACTCTAAACGGATTAAAAGTTATATCCAAAACAATATCAACCCTTTTTAAACTTGAATTTCCTTCCTTTTCTTTCTTGAACTCCAACTTGGACCATGTCATATTTTAATAATCAATTTTTTATATGTTTATATGAAAATATCAATTTTCTAAAATAAAGGCACAAATATTGTTGATGTTATCCATCGGCATCCAAGTAATACGGATTAGAATCCCTCTTATACTTATCCTCCTATTTTTTTTAATACGCGTTTAGTGATACAAATATTATATTTAGTGATATAATTATTTATGACAAACAAAATCAATAATTGATTGCGGCGAATTTTGTTTTGTTGCTAAATATTATATTTGTGTTGCTAATATATTAGAAAAAAATTGAGAATAGATATAATGGAAGGGATCCTAATCTAAGTAATACTCTTTGATATAACTTTGACTTCACCCTAAAAATAATACTCTCCCCGTTTCAAAATTAGATATACAATTTAAATTTTGAGGTCAAATGATGACACATCAAATTTTAAATTTTGTGTGATTCATAAAAGTTTAGAATGAAATAAATTTTTTGATTAATAATTTATGTTATATACTATACAATTATAATAATTTTGTCAACTAAAATTGAATAAATTAACATCAATTTGAATTTTAATATACCGTCATTTGATCTCAAAAAAAAATTATATCTCTAATTTTAAAACAAATATAGTAATTAATAGGAGGGAGCAACTACTTCATAAACATATCATTCTAATGCTATGTTAGGATTGGACTAATGAAAGTAGGAATGGAATAACTCATTTCTACAAAATGAAAAAAATTGTGTTTAATTACGATTGGAATAGATTGAACCATTCTTATTCATCCCAAATTTATGAATTTTATTCTTTGGGAAAGGGAGAGTACGTAATAACTTATTACAACTAGAATATAATGAATTATTCCATTCCTTCAATCAAAACGTAAAATAAGGTAAAAAGGGGCTAAAAATTTCACTCAATCCTTCTAAAATAAGTAGTTTAGCCAAAAATGAAATTCAAATGAATTAACCGGATTTGAACGAATCATTATTTCCAAGGAGGAAAATCTTTGCTCGCTAGGCAAGAGAGTAGTAAGTTACAAAATATGTATGCAAATTGATATTTTTGTTATGGCTGACCGATTCAACCATTTAGACGATTTTTTTTTCAAAATAAACGTATTGAATGACTAACCGATTTAACCATTCAGTCATTCAATCTTAAACAAACAACCCCTAAATTTAACTAATAAGAATGTCTTCACAATATTGCATACGCGACTTAACGTTTAATTCTTTTTTGCTATCTTTTGGAGTATTTTTAGTAATATTTATGTATTTATTAAAACAATTTAAGAAACTTAGAGTTGAATTATCTTTATGATAATACTTTTTACCATTTGATATACTCCGTTCAGTTTATTATAAGAGCTCTTTTAGGTGGACATAGAAATTGGACATAGGTAAAATTTAAATACATTCATGTCCAATTTTTATGTCTACTTAGAATTGTTGTAAGAATAATTTCATTTGTTAATTTTTTGTTTTAAATAGGAGTTTTATTTTATTTTATTAATAATATAAAATGACACGATATTTTCAAATTCACCAAAAACAAATTATTTTATCGGACATTCTGATCGTTTCTGTGAGATCTTCTTCGACTTTCCGGATAAAAATATTGAAAAATTGTTTGGAATATGGATGCGAGCTTCTAACCGGAGGAATAATTATTCTGGTGGAGAAAAGTGGTTGCGAACGGAACCAACATTGGCGGATGGTGGTGGAGAAAAAAGTGGAGTAAAAATGGCAGTGGATAAGGTAAGTACCACTAATTCAGGGCAGTATGGCAATCAGACCAAATCACAACAAACTGTTTTCCGTAATGATAGGTATGGAGGGGGAAATTCATTACATTTAATAGGTACAGCTGGTCCTACTCGGGAAGGAAGGTATTTAAATGAGGATGATTGCACTGATGTGGATATCTTAGACGTGCTGGACTCGAAGAGGAGGAGAATGACAAATGGGCTCGAGAAAGAGTTGGGCCTTCCGGAAAATGAATTGCTGGATGAGAGGTTGAACGAGAGAGATGTGGGTCCTTCAAAAAATGGGCAAGGGATAATTTCTTATGTGGAGGCGGGTTCTGCTGTGCAGGCCCGCCAGGCATTATGACGATCCTATGTTGGAACTGTCGGGGTCTGGGCAATACCAAGACGGTTCGAGATTTAATGGACCTTGTGTCTAGAGTAAGGCCCACTTTTATTTTTCTTTCAGAAGTTAAAATTAGTAGAGATAAGGTGGATGTGGTTCGGGCCAAAGTTAATTTTACCAGGTTGTGTTTTATTCAAGGAGTAAATAATGGTGGTGGGCTAGCATTAATGTGGAAGGACAAATCTTCAGTTCGTTTATTGGGACTCTCGGCCAATTTTATAGATGTTATAATTACTTCAGAGGCTATGCCCGACTGGAGATTCACCGGTTATTATGGTTTTCCAGAACGAGTAAGGCGTAAAGACTCATGGGATCTTCTCCGGTCATTGGCTTCTCGCTCTACGCTACCATGGTGTTGCGCTGGAGACTTTAACGACCTTCTTGCTCAATCAGAAAAAATAGGTAAATTTCTTCACCCACCTAATTTGATTAATGGTTTCCGATCAGCTCTTGCGGATTGTGGCTTGCATGATATTGGTATGAAGGGATATCCCTTCACTTGGGAGAAAGGTAGAGGTACGACACATTTAATTGAAGAACGACTGGACAGGGCTGTGTGCTCTCAATCTTGGATCCAGTTATTTCCAGGTGCAGAATTATCTAATTTAGCAGTGGTATCGTCAGACCACTCAGCAATTCTGTTGACGTTTGAAGAACAAGCAGTACAGGGGAGCAGAAAATTCAAGTTCGAAAATAGTTGGTGCCTTGAAGCAGGCTGCAAGGAAGTGGTTCAGCGAGGGTGGCAATCAAGGATTACGCTCGATATTCGATCGCGCATTAGCATGTGTGGGTCGGAGTTGTTCTCTTGGGGTGAAAAATTGAGGGCTCGTTTTAAGGCTGATATCAAGAGAAGTAGGAATAGAATTTTATCCTTAAAACAGTATCGTGATGAAATTCACCAATCAATGGTTCTGGAGGAACAAACTCTACTTAACCGGCTTCTACAACAAAGAGCAGATTTTTGGAAGCAAAGATCCAAGTTATTCTGGCTTAAGAATGGGGATGTGAATAGCAAGCTTTTTCATCTATATGCATCTGCGCGTAAACGGAAGAATACTATTACTAATTTAGTGGATGAGGAAGGTAATCAGCAATACTGGGGCAGGGGGCTATCGGAATTAATGTTTGATTATTTTCACACCTTGTTTCAATCAGGAGGGGTAGTGGATAACGAAATTTTAGCAGCAGTAAGTACTAAGGTGACGCCGGAACAAAATGTCTCCTTAATTCGCCCTTTTACTGCTATAGAAGTAAATGAAGCTATCAATTCCATGCACCCGGACAAGAGCCCGGGACCTGATGGGTTCAACCCATGTTTTTATCAAACATATTGGGGTGAGGTGGGAGTACAAGTAACGGAGGCTTGCTTAAATTGTTTGAATGGTTGTTTCCTTCCGGATGGTTTAAATGATACTAATATAGTTCTTATTCCAAAAGTTAAGAAGCCAACGAAGATGACTGAGTTGAGACCGATTTCGCTTTGTAATGTGATTGTTAAAATTATGACGAAAGTTCTGGCAAATAGATTGAAGAATGTTTTAAAGGCAGTGGTTTCGGAATCCCAGAGTGCGTTTATCCCGGGGAGATTGATAACAGATAATGTGATGATTGCATTTGAAGTAGGGCATTTTTTGAAAAGGAAACGTCAGGGAAAATATGGGTATGCATCTCTGAAAATTGACATGGCCAAAGCATATGATAGGGTGGAATGGAGTTTTCTTGAGAAAATTATGTTAAAGCTTGGTTTTGCTCCACAGTGGGTTAAACTTGTGATGCTCTTTGTTACCACAGTTAGATATTCGGTGGTAAGTTCGGGTCATGTTATCAATGATATTATTCCATATCGGGGTCTCAGGCAAGGGGATCCAATGTCACCGTATTTATTTTTAATTTGTGCAGAAGGACTCTCTTCTATTCTTACCCGATATGTGTTGGATGGGAAAATTCATGGAGGTAAGGTAGCTAAGAATGCCCCGAGTATTTCTCATTTATTTTTTGCCGATGACAGCCTCCTATTTTTTCGGGCAACTGTAGAAGAATGTACTGCTATCAAAACTTGTCTGCGTTTATATGAGGAAGCTTCTGGCCAGAAAGTTAATTTTAACAAATCCTCAATTTTTTTTAGCCCGAATGTTGAGCAAGAATTAGGCCAAACTATTGCAAACCTTTTGAATGTTCAGATATGTACTAATCATGGGCAGTATCTTGGAGCTCCCTCTCTTATTGGTCGAAATAAAGCCTCAGTTTTTGCTTATGTTAAAGAGAAGGCTTGGAAACGGTTTCATAGTTGGAAGTCTAATTTTCTCTCTCGAGCGGGTAAGGAGGTTTTATTGAAATCTGTTATTCAAGCGATTCCAAGCTACATCATGTGTACTTTTTTACTTCCGGTCAATCTTTGTGATGAATTGGAAAAAATGATGAATAGTTTTTGGTGGGGCTCGGGAGGAAAGAAGGGTTCTGGGATTCGTTGGAAGCGATGGGAGAAATTATGTATTCGGAAAGAGTATGGGGGTATGGGTTTTCGAAATTTACATAATTTTAATCTAGCTATGTTAGCAAAGCAGAGCTGGAGACTAATCAATAACCCAACGTTGCTGATGGCTCGAGTTTTCAAAGCACGATATTTCAAAACGGGATCTTTTTTGGATGCCAGGATGGGGCATAATCCAAGCTTCATTTGGCGCAGTTTAATGGCGACACAAGAGTTGATCAAAAGTGGGAGTCGTTGGAGAGTTGGTGATGGTTCCTCTATCCGAATATTTAGGGACCCGTGGTTGCCAGATGCTTTGAATCCTTACATTGATGAGAGTACATCCGAGAATCTGTCCCAGGCTACAGTAGATTCACTTATTAATCCAGACTTGGCTATATGGAAGTCTGATGTTATTCGCACTCTATTTTCTGGAAGAGATGCCCAGCTCATCTTGTCAATCCCTCTTCCTAAATTAACCTGTGTAGACAAGCGTATTTGGAACTGGGATCAAAAGGGACGTTATTCGGTAAAATCTGGATATAGGGTTCTCCAAACTGGTGGGGACATTGTGTCATCTCCTCCTTGTACAAACTGGGCAGAGGTTTGGAAACGATCCGTGCCACCGAAAGTGATAAATTTCTTGTGGCGGAGTCTCTCTGGTTGCTTACCGTGCCTTTATCTTCTTCGATCTCGACAAATTGAAGTTGAAACTCTATGCCCAATGTGTAGTAATGCGGAGGAGACTGATGTTCATGTGCTTGTTAAATGTTCGATAGCAAAGTCCATTTGGGCCGCGTCCATAGTTGGAGATCATTCGGAGGGTACAACGTCTATTGTAAATTGGTGGAACAAGCTCCGAAGACAGTGCACAAACGATCAGCTAGATTTGGCAGCGATGTTATTATGGTGTATTTGGCTCAATCGTAACAATTGCGTGTGGAAGAAGAAGCTGCAACCGAGTGGAGTAGTGGTTCAGGAGGCGGAACGCAACTTTCAGCTATGGAAAGTGGCTCGACATCAAGTTTTACTGCCCCAGGACCGATCACCTTCACATAATTCTAGGTGGCAAAAACCGGCCATTGGGTTTAAGAAGTGTAATGTTGATGCAGGGCTATTTCCTAAAAATGGTAAAGTGGGTTATGGCTGTGTGGTTAGGGATGATGTTGGAAGCTTTGTTGCGGGTTTGCATGGTTCGATGATAGGCTTCTTCTCTCCTGCAGTTGCTGAAGCCATTGGTATAAGAGAAGCTCTTAGTTGGTTAAAACATTCTGGAATAGATCAAGTGGTCATAGAATCTGATGCTTTAGGGGTGATTAATGCACTTAATAATGACGAACCGGATGATTCGGGTCTTGGCGTCGTCATTAATGACTGTAAAGTTCTTCAAAGAGAATTTAGCTGTTGTCTATTCTCTTATGTTCCGCGATCAGCGAATTGTGTTGCTCATGCTTTGGCAAGGGCGTCATGTTCTGTGTCTGGTCAAGTAGAGTGGATAGATAGTCCTCCTTTGATTATCTCTGATGTACTTGCGTATGATTTGATTTAATGTTATGCAATTCTTTTCAAAAAAAAAATAAAAATAAAAATTATTAGAATGTCATCTTAACACTGATCTTGTAGGATGAAGTTGAGCCCTGTTTAAAGGGCCGGTGCTTGACAGGTTGAGGAGCCCACTAACTAAATGTTTGGCCCAGTACTGGTGGTTCAACGTTTTATTCATAGGCATAAATGTACCATTTATTTATCGGATGAAAGTAGCCAATGAATCCGTATTTGTATTTGGAAAATTAATTTATTATCCGTATTCGCATTCGGTATTCGGTAAATTTTAAAAATATTATTTGTATCTGGTATTCGAAATAATATCTGAATATCCGTTTTAGTTTATTTTATTCGAATATCCGAATTTGTTTATCAATCACCTAATATAAAATTCATTCAAATTATTTACAAAAAATAATAATAATAATAATAATTAATCATCACCAATCACAATTTAAAGTTTAAATTATACATATTAATTAAATATCCTAATCAGAAGGGGAAGAAAAATGTCAAACACATCATCATACACCATTGACCATAAAAATAAAATTTTCAACATCTTAAAGAAAGTATCGAATTAACATAATTGAAAAAATGGTAAAACTCTAATTCTTCTTTGCAATTATCTTTTATTAATTTGCATCTTAACTAATTGTAGTTGCAATAGAAAAATAAATAATATTAGTATAATATTAATCTAAGATAATTGAAAAACTGTGAAAGGAAGCAAAAAAACAAGTTTGAGTTGTCCCAACACTAACACTAAACTAGTCTTGACAAATTAATAAATTTATACACCAAACAAAATACAAGAAGATTAAACCAAGAAACTTAGACATTGTCCCAACACTAACACTAGGGCTGAGCAAGTAACCAAATTAAAACCAAAATCGCACCAAAAATCGCACAAACCGCACCAATTAAAATCGCACCAACAGTTCCGGCGTATGTGACGGTTTTAGGTGGGTTGAATAATCAAATTTATGGTTCCGGTTTGGTTACTAGCCAAAACCGCACGCATAAAATCGAAACCGCACCATGTGTGTGTATGTATGTATTATCTCTAGTAAATTCTAAAGTTACTTTTCACTTGAACACGCTCAGAGAAAACTCCAGTCTTGCATTGTCATTTTTTCACCAATTGAAAGAAGATGTTAAAGGTTATAGAGTCAAAAATTAAGCAATTGGGTTTTAGAATTTTAAATTTGTTTGATGCGTTATTGGAGGGACTTATAGCTGAGGGGCTCGAGCACTTGATGCATTGGTTAATGTCAATGCTATAATAGTAATAGTCTAATATTTTTTTTTTCAAATTAGGTATAGTTAGGATAATATTCTATAAGTCCTCTATGCAATATATGAGATAGAATTTCATTCTATCTCCAGTATATACTTTTAATTTTTGGGGAACTAGATAAACATTCTTGCTTGTTATCGAATATATGGTCTCCGTTGATTTATATTGCGTATGTTTTAGTTTTAAAGCATGCTTGATATAATTCTCATTGCCGACTCTGTCACTAAGTTAATTGCTCGATGTAAGTTTTATGTTAAATTTTACTGAAAGCTTAGACTTTTCTGTTGTTTCATTTGATTTTGGAACCGAAACCGCACACTTTAAAACCGCACCGCACCAATCACAAGCGATTTCGTGTGCGATTTTAAATTTTTCAAACCGCACCTAAGCGGTTTCGGGTGCAATTTGGACTTCAAACAGCACCAAATCGCACCATGCTCACCCCTAACTAAAACTAGTCATGACATACCATTGGCGAGTTTTATCTAAAATAAATAAGCAGAGTCAATCTTTGACAAGCCACAACCCTTGACATCTTAATGTAACATTATCAAACTAATACGAGCTTAAATACACTTTTTCCACTCTACTAGGGGACGATTTATAAATGCAACATTGAAGTGAATTTTTTTACGGTCAACTCATTTAATTATAACTTTTTTACAAAAAATGAAATTTCTGTCTAAAAGTGTTAAAAGTTAAGGGAATGTTTATGTGGCACCACGTCAGATGCTTAGGTAGACACATCAGATGCTTAGGTGGATATTCAACAATTAAAAAACACAGCAATTGTCAATTCTATAATAAATAGTTAACCAAAATATAAATCAAATTAATGTACATAACAAATAATTAAATTAATTAAATATATTAATATATAATTTTTACAAATATATTTATATAAAATTAATGAATTTATATTATCTTTTTAGTTTTTAAATATTTTAAATTCACTTCAAAAATATAAAATTATCTAATATTTTGAAATAGAGATATTATTATTATTACCATATTCATTTTTCCAGATAAAAGAGAAAAAAAAGAAAATAAAAATAAAAACTTCATCTTCCTCACAGACCTCCATCGGTTGCCACCATCATCTATTACCACCACCATCAACAACCCAAACATCTACACCACAAACCTCTGTTCACAATTATCACCGCCGTGATATGTACATCGTGATACATACATAGGCTCCATCGTGATCACAATCAGTCCTATGCTATTCACCCAAGACTGTTGAACTCATTCAGAAGGTACATACATAATCAATTACTATTCCAAAGCAAAGCAAATTAATAAATTCATGTAGTTGATCTCTCCTTATCTGAATCATGCGTGATTAATTAAGACTCTATTTTCTACCTCCGCCACCGCCGCCACGCCTATACCCTTTTCTACCTCCAACACTACATCCTCCTCTGTCGCTAACTGTGACAACCCCAAAATAGGTCCATTCCATCCAACCCATTCTGAGTCACCAAATATATGGTACAGAAAATAACTACAACTTTATTACAACAATTGTCGTGCAAAATACAACAACACATATGCTGTGAGTTTGGATACAAATATATACCAAATGTGACACATGTCCCAACTGTGGACAGCACCTCACAGTGACACCTTACATAAAGGTATAGTCAAAAACTGTTTTAGAAATTAAAATATTTGAGAAGTGCTCAAGGAAACCTTCGTACATGAGAGGCCATGCTTCTAGATTGTGATAGATATCATATAGCCACAGAATTATCCTTGGTAGACCCAATATACCCCAAAAAAAATGAGAAGATTACTATCATATTCTTCCCAATGGTGAGTCTTTTCTTGACTTATCATTATCTCCACTGTCTCTAATTGAGAATTATACTTCAAACAAACACCAAGATTGTGACGCCCCCAAAATAGGTATACAACACCCATTCTGAGTCGCCAAATATATGGTACAGAAAGCAAACTACAACTTCAATAATACAATTATCGTGCAAAATATGACAACACATACTGTGAGTTTAAATACAAATATTGTCTTCTAGACAATATCCACACTCAAATAAGTCCTCAATACAATTATTCAAACACTATTTTACAGAAATAGTGAGGACTGCTAAAACATCTTTCTAGAACTATCACTCCATACCCCGACTAGATCCTGTTATGTTCTCACCTCCTGAGAAGAAAAATGAAACAAAAAGGAAAAGGGTGAGCTCAACTAGCCCAGTAAAGAATATTATGACAAAGATAATATACAACAAATTATCATTAGTATTCAACAGGGAAAAATCTGATAGAATATAATCGACAACAAGTTTTAGATCAACAACTGCAGCGGAAACAGCAAACTATTAGAAGAGTCAAGTAGAGAATGAATTCTACTATCTTCTAAGATTTAAAAGTTCATCATCAATATTTTATCCCTGTAACATCAATTAATAATAATCTTTAACCAAATATTCATCTTTGCACTACAGGCCAAAGATATTCATTTGTATCACCAGTCGGTCGTGTTCATCTCAACACCTATTCATCTTTACACTACATGCCAAAAATATTCATCAAGTAATCATATATCTTTGCACTACAGGCCAAAGATATTCAGTAATATCATCATTTAGGACTGAGGATGATGAAAAATATCTTAAAGAAAACGAATTCAGTGAGACAGAAGGACAAATAGTAGGGATTCGTATAACAGTTTATCCAAGATCAATAATACTTCATAATAATCAATTGTGAAGCAGAATTCAAAAATAAAGATCAAAACATGGATACAATCAAAGATAGTAACCATAATAGACATCTTGGACAAAAATAGAAAATTTTATTTTTCAGTGAATAGTGCCGTATTCGTGAATAGTACCGTATACATGAATAGTACCGTATACGTGAATAGTAACTCCGACACAAAAAGTTTTAAATTTGATAAAAACTCATGTTAATATTTCAGATAATGATATTGAAGAAAATAATATCATTTAAGAAGAAAATAATATCCCTTACCTCAAAATATCAGTACTTCTGGTCGGAATACCGGTATAAGGCTGAAAGAAACTTGCTCTGATAAATAAAAACTCTCAAAGAATCTAAATACTCACAAAATACACTCAATAATCTAGAGAGAGAAAGAGAGAAAACTTGTTTCTGGTGTGATTTTCAATTCTAACTTAGCCCTCTATTTATAGGAAAATGTTAGCACGCCGAAGCAGGCTTAACCTGTAACCTGATGGCTTTACCTGCTACTATTCCAACCCACCACATTTGAATAAAAATCTCAGCACATTTTTTTACAAACCAAGAGTGGGGCCCACCAATTCTAGAATTTTCCACCAAAATGATTAACTCCGAAAATTCAACAATTTCTGAACCAATCATCTCGTAAAATTCATAATAAATCATACGTTCATTTTTAACGGTTCAAAATTTGTGAACATATACTCAACTTATATATGTATAACATATCCAAAAATTACCACGATCCAACGGTCGAATTAAAAATTATAACCCCCGCAAAATATCTCAAAAACCCTGATTTTTAATACCTCCATTCCGACAAAAATACTGATATCTCAACATTAACTCATTCATTTTTAACAACAAAAATATATCCCTCATTTATATCCACATAAAATAAATATTTTCTTATCGTATGAATCAATAATTAATTATTCACAAATAATATTACAGAATCACATTTATGACAACCAGGCCGTTCCCAGGAAAGAGGGGGCTTTCCAATAAGGATTTCTTCTTACTGGCGCGCAATTAGATGACCAAACCTCTCCTTAGACAGAATTTTTTAGACATTGCCAACAATGTTATCTAATAATATTATTCAAATAATATGAATTATTGATCTGATAAAGAAAAATACTGTGCAGCAACAATTATTGAAACAACAATAATATAAAATATCAACGCAGTAATTATTGAATCAATAAAATAAAATATTGAATAATAACTACTGTAACAATTATTGAGTAGTGCCTTCTTATGTAAGAATCAATAATTGGTGCAATACCGTGTGCTACTGTATTTTAACCACCGGGTATTCCAACAGTATTAGCGGTAACAACTACGCCGTTATTTATAAACAACTTATACTTGTCGTTTTTTTCATCCAATCGCTTTCCGTTATGGGGCCCACACAAGGCTGCGCCGTCGTACGAATATTCCCCAACAGCAAGAATATTCCACGACCAAACGAATATTTCCCGACAAAATGAATATTTTATAACCACTTGTTTATTTTGTAAAATTTGCACATTTCACCCATAACCAAAGTATTATATCAAATTAACCTCTTATTATTCAAAATAATATTTAGAGAAAATTTGATTTTATTCATTAATAAGCTGGGGTCTTACAACCTCCCCTTCTTATGAAATTTCGTCCTCGAAATTAACGTACGTACCTGATATTTCGAAAAGGTGAGGATATCTCGCTTTCATTTCTGATTCCAACTCCCAGGTCATTTCTTCAATAGCATGGTTTCTCCACAAAACCTTAACTTGTGGTATAACCTTCGTGCGTAGGACATGCTCTTTCCTATCCAAGATCTTAACAGGTACCTCCTCGTACGTTAAATCTTCAGCTATCTCGTCTGGTTCTAACTCAATAATGTGGTTCGGGTCTTTAACTTATTTATGAAGCATAGATATTTGAAAAATATTATGAACACGAGATATGTTTGGAGGTAATGCGAGTCTATATGCCACATTTTCTATTCGCTCAAGAATCTCAAATGGACCAACAAATCTTGGATTGAACTTTCCTCTTTTCCCAAATCTTGTAACTCCCTTCCATGGTACAACACGTAACAATACATGATCCTCAATATTAAATTTCACGTCCTTCCGATGAAGATCCGCATAACTCTTTTGTTGATCCTATGCCGTTTGTATACGTTGTCGAATCGTTTGGATCTTCTCTGTAGTCATGCGTACCAACTCTGGTCCCAACAATGTTGCTTCACCCACCTCGTCCCAACATACTGGAGAATGACATTTTCTTCCATACAACGCCTCGAATGGAGCCACGCCTATGCTCGCCTGATAACTGTTGTTGTAGGAGAATTCCACCAATGGTAGGTACTTATCCCAACTCCCTTTGAGATCTAGGACACAGAGTCTTAATAGATCTTCAAGAGTTTGAATAGTCCTCTCTGATTGTCCGTCCGTTTGAGGATGGTATGCCGAACTGAATCGTAAATCCGTGCCCATAGCTTTCTGCAAGCTAACCCAAAATCGTGAAGTGAATCTTGGGTCACGATCCGAAACTATGGATACTGGCATGCCATGCAATCTCACAATCTCGTTCACATACATACTAGCAAGACGTTTAAGGGAATAAGTCTCACGTATCGGTAAGAAATGAGCAGACTTGGTTAATCTATCGACAATAACCCAAATCGCATCTATGCCTTGAGAAACCTTGGGAAGACCTGTAACGAAATCCATGGTAATTGTTCCCACTTCCTTTTCAGGATCTCAAGTGGTTGCAATGGACCCTTTGGCACTTGATGCTCCGCCTTTACACGTTGACAAGTTAAACACCTCAAGATAAACTCCGCGATCTCTCTTTTCATATTGCTTCACCAAAATGTATGTCGAAGATCGTGATACATTTTGGTACTCCTAGGATGGATTGCAAACGGTGTGTTGTGTGCCTCCATCATTATTCTATGCTTCAAGTCAAAATCGTTAGGAACACAAAGTCTAGAGTTGACTCGAAGTATTCCTTCTTCATCGATTCTTGCTTCTGGAATAACACATTCTTACACCTTCTTCTTTATATTCATCAGCTCCAGGTCTGTATCTTGAGCGGCTTTAACGTTATCGATTAAAGTCGATTTTACTCGTATATCATCACGTGGGTCCCTAGAGTCATTAACTCTATCTCTATCATTTATAAATTATACAAGATAGGTCTTTGTGTTCAACAATATCACACTCGTACTCGCGTACAATCTTCTACTCAACGCGTCAGCAACCACGTTCGCTTTTTCAGGATGGTATGGTCAGAACAGGTTCTGAATGAGTCGCCTCTTGAGCTATTGGAAAATATTCTCGCATTCCTCGCTCCACACGAATTTTCTATCTTTCTGAGTCAGCTAAGTTAACGGAGTAGCGATTCGAGAAAATCCTTCCACGAATCTCCGATAGTAACCAGCTAAGCCCAGAAAGCTACGTACTTTGGTCACCGACTTCGGTTTCTCTCAATTGTGATTCATATCCCAATCTTGGATAGCACGTCACAATGGCACCTATTGTTTAACCACCACACAAATATAGAGTCCCTTACGGAGAGTCTGACTTTGGTGCATTCCACAAAGGAAGTCACCAGATAGAGGCTCGGGTACCAACTTCTATAGTTAGGTTTTTAACTCCTGAAGTTCAATAGGAGCTATTCAATATGAGATTTTAGAAATGGATTTTGTATCGGGTTGAAGATCAATACAAAAATTCAATATCACGATCTGGGTTAGGCCAGGAAATTCTTCAGGAAATACATCAGAAAATTCTCTAACAACAGAAATATCATTCAAATCTGACGTATTTTTGTTCAAGTCCATGACATGGGCTAAGAAAGCCTGACATCCGTTTTTCAATAAACGAATGACTTTATGGCTTGGTATGACAGCGATTGATTTTTGTGGTTTGCTTGCTTGAATTCGGATAACAGGTTGGTTAGGAATATGAAAACTAACAACCTTACGAAAATAATCAATTTTAGCATGATGAGTGGTTAACCAATCAATTCCTAAAATCACATCAAAAACAAGTATCTTTAAAGAGATAAGATCAACAGGTAATGTGATAGTGCAAACTTGGATCATGCAAGATTTATAAACTGTAGATGTAACGAAGGTTTCACCCAACGGAGTTTCAACAGACAAGTCAAAGTCCAATTTCTCCGGAGTCAAGTTTAAACGTTGAGCACAAGCAGGAGAGATAAAAGAATGGGTAGAACCGGTATCTAGTAAAGTATAAACTTCGCAAGAATTCAAGATTAGCTTACCCGTGATCACCTCGTTCGGGTTCCTCACGTTTTGGCCAGTCACGACAAACGCTCTTTCAGGAACCGCTGATTTTGACTTATCCGGGACAGCTTTTGGAGTCACCATCTCCGCTGAACTTGGTTTTGCTACAGAACACTCTCGAGCTATATGACCCTCCTTTCCACAGTTATAACATACCTTGGATTGTTGTGGACAGTTTGGGCTGATATATCCCTCTTTTCCACATTTGTAACATACGACCGGTGGTCGTTCTCCTCCCCTAGAAACAGTTGATGTTTGTGCTGACGTCTTCACGTTATCATTGTTGTACCTTCTCTTCTTGAAATCTCCTCCCGACTCGCTCCTTTTATTATCACGACCACAATTACCACCAGAGTGGTTACCGCTTTTGTCTGAATGTTTTCCTCCCTGCTGGTTTTCATTGCTTCAATGACTGCCGCCACCGGTATAACCCTGGTTG
Organism: Panax notoginseng; assembly: GCA_016801055.1. Classification (NCBI taxonomy): domain Eukaryota; kingdom Viridiplantae; phylum Streptophyta; class Magnoliopsida; order Apiales; family Araliaceae; genus Panax; species Panax notoginseng. The sequence goes on along the minus strand of CM029015.1, from coordinate 224,319,204 downwards.
TGGTCCCTCGGTTGCACATACTCATTATCTCACTCTAATAATTGAGCTCTGTTTACAACATCTGAATATAAAGAAAAATTATGAGAGATAAGATATTGTCGAATCTCGGGTTTTAGACCTCTCAGAAACATCCTTGTCATTCGTTCCTCATTTTCGACCAAATGAGGTGTAAACCTGGATAACTCTGCAAACTTCGCCTCGTACTGGGACACCGTCATGTTGTTTTGTTCCAGTCTAATAAATTCTACCTCCTTCATAAGACGAATACTTTCAGGAAAGTACTTGTCATTAAACAGTTTTTGAAACGTTTTCCAGGACATGTTGAGTGCGTCAGGCTGGGTACGCTTCACAGACTCCCACCAGTAGTCTGCCTCACTGCGGAACATAAAGGTGACGAATGGAACCTTCTGTTCCTCCGTGCATCCCAAGACATCGAATATCTTGGTAATTTATTTGACCCACGTTTCCGCTATGATCGGATCCGGCTTTCCCTTAAATTCTGATGGTCCTAATTCTTTGAACTGCTTGGCTGTGACAAACCGCGCGTTGTTATCATTTCCACCTGTATTCTGCACACGAGTCTCCCTCGTCTGATTTTGTACGAACTGCAAAAAGTTCCTAAACATTCCATCATTCATCGTTTGCTCGGTAACGTTGTTTACAGGAGGAATATTGCCTTCCTATTGCACGTTCCCCTAGGTGGTGATCCACGGTCTGATTTACTCTATTATTAACGTTCTCAGCTGCCATTCTTAAATACTGCCATAAAACAAGGGTTAATAGTCATGTCATATATTATCCCTATACTCTGACCGACCAAATAAACACCAAATAAACTTAGTCAGGTCATACTAGCGAAGGAATTTCCCGTCTCTCCCCTCCTAGTTCTTGTCTCACATCTCAGCCAGGGATCATATCCCTAATCTCTGATACCAACTGTGACGCCCCCAAAATAGGTATATAACACCCATTTTGAGTCGCCAAATACATGGTACAGAAAGCAAACTACAACATCAATAATACAATTGTCGTGCAAAATACGACAACACATACTGTGAGTTTAAATACAAATATTGTCTTCTAGACAATATCCACACTCAAATAAGTCCTCAATACAATTATACTCAGCAAGTGGATGAGCACAACCCTGTCTTATGATGATACGAGGTTATAGGTCATTAGACATCTTGTATGATAGTGACAAAATACCCTTCCAACGTTGGGTTCGCCTCACCCTCAACAGCTATAGACCACCATTCTATTCCCCTATTATCCCCCACTCGACCCAGCTACACTTTTATTACCTGAAAGGAATTGTGAAGCAAAAAGGGTGAGCACAACTAGCTCAGTAAAGAATATCATGACTAAAGATAAATAAATTATCAATAGTAATAAATCAGAGATTTAGAACATATGGTAGATGATAAAAAATTTCAACCATAGTTGCAGCGGAACGAGCAATCCATTAGAAGAGTCAAATAGACCATAAAGTCTATTATCTTCTCCATGTTAAAAATCCACCAACAATATTTTATCCCTGTAACATCAATCAACAGTTCTGGTCCATAAACATATGAATAACTTATAATCATAATTGTGATTCTAAATTCCTCTTCGCACCCAGGACGAAGATAATTTTCATCACATGTCCTTACCTGAAACATCAAAGATCATGGTTATACCAAATCACAGTTCATGTCCATAATCATACTAATGACTTCATCTTTGCACTACGGCCCAAAGATATTCGTCACCAATTCATCTTTGCATTACTGGCCAAAGATATTCAACAACAGGTCATCTTTGCACTACGGGCCAAAGATATTCATCAACAATTCATCTTTGCACTACAGGCCAAAGATATTCCTCAACAGTTCATATTTACACAACAAGCCAGATATATTCATCAACAGTTCATATTTGCACTAGAGGCCAAATATATTAATATCTCAAAGAAATATATAATCATTTATATAACAATAATTATAACCATGTTGATCATTTCACCTTTGCACTTAAGCTGAAGATATTCAATTATAAATTCAATGGTCATGATCATACTAGTCAATAATTCAACGTTGCACTACTGGCCAAAGAGAACCCATAGTCATGATCATACCAAAAATCTACCCATCTTTACACTCAAGTCAAAGAGAAATATCATCATTAGAGTTATAAAAATGTTATATATGATAATAAAAATAATATGATCAACATATAGTTTTAATCTCAAGAGTAATATTCATAAATCAACTATAATTTGGTTAGAAAAAAAAATTAATTTTGTCATGAATAGTAACTCGTGAATAGTAACTCATGAATAGTAACTCGACATGAAAAAGGTAAAAATTCCACAATAAAATCCATACCAATATTTCGGTATAATGATATTGAAAGAATAATATTTCTTAAGCTTATAAACAATTTATTTTAATTGTTTACACTTTACTAAATAATGCATTTAATCATCCTAAAATGCCAAACTCATAAGATTTCATTACCAAAACCCTCATCAAAAATCTGCATATACCTCATATAGGATTCTCAAGCCATAAAATCCTATTTTTCAATTTTCTTACTTCACATAACATATTTTATTCATTTTCTCATAATTAGTCTATTTTTATAAAAAATACCAAATCAGTTCCAAAAATATTTCTTTTCTGGAATTTAGCAGAATATAGTCCCATATTGAACATATATTTTTCTTAGAATTTTTAAAACTCATTTACTATTTTTCATATGGTCAAAACCGCCGAATATTTAGACATTTATCATAAATTGTACTTTTATCCAAAAATTCTGAAATTCACAGAGTACACTGATATTATATAGATATACTTTCAATAAAAATTTTATCAATTTTGGAGTTAACCACAAGGAGTTATAAGCGGTTACTTTTAAAATAGTCTTTTCCCGTAAAATTCATAACTCTTAATAAATACATCCAAAAAGTACCATTTTTGGACACAATCAATAAAACTCATCAAAATATCATTTCAAATTTTTTCAGAATTTTCTGAAGGTCAGAAGAATTACGAACTGAAAAATATAATAACCCTTAAAATCCCTTACTATCTCTTATCTCAAAAGAGGAGTACTTCTGACTGGAATATCGGATGAAAAGTCGAAAGAAACTTGCACTGAAAAGTAACTCTCAAAGTATCTAAATTCTCACACAAATATGCTTGATAATCTAGAGAGAAAGAAAACTTGTTCTGGTGTGATTTTCAATTCTAACATAAGCACCTATTTATAAGAAAATGCTAGAACGCCAAATGAGACTAAATTAATAAAATATTAATTTTTCTTTTCTTCTCCTACGCCTCCATCACCAACTGATCAGCCAGCCAACTTGGAGCAAGAAAATTCAGCAGCATGTGTATTAACACCAACCAAAGTGGGTCCTACCCTATAATTTAATAAAAATTATTTTATTTTCCGAAATTTTAATAATTCATAGAAAATAGCCCTGTTATCAGAAAAATACGAATCGAACGACTTATTATAGGAAATTAAATTCTCTACAACTTTGTAGAAGAAACTTTTTCCAAATTCCAGACCGAAAATATCCGAAATTCACAAACGGATGATTTTAAACATCGTTTCAACACCTTTTAAAATTCATAACAAATTTTATGTTCATTTTTAACGGTTCAAAATTTGTGGATATATACTCAACTTATATATGTATAACATATCCAAAAATTACAGCGATCTAACGGTCGGATCAAAATTATAACTCACGAAATATAGCTTTAAGAACACCGATTTAATCTTTTAATACTTTCAATCCGACAAAATACTGATAAAACACCTCAACATTAATTTCTTCATTTATAACCACATAAATAAATTTATCATTTGTGTCCACATCAAATAAATATTTCCTTATCATATAAATCAATAATTAATTATTCACAAATAATATTACAGAATCACAATAATGACAACCAGGCCGTTCTCAGGAAAGAGGGGGCTTTCCGATAAGGAATTCTCCTTACTGGCGCGCAATTAGGTGACCAAACCTCTCCTTAGACAGAACTTTCTAGACATTACCAATAATGTTATCTAATAATATTATTCAGATAATATGAATTATTGTTCCGATAATGGAAAATACTGTGTAGTGATAATTATTGAAACAACAATAATATAAAATATCAACGCATCAATTATTAAATCAATAAAATAAAATATTAAACAGTAATTACTGTGAGAATTATTCAGTAGTGCCTTCTTACGTAAGAATCAATAATTTTAAAAATACTGTGCAATACCGTGTGCTACTGTGCAATAACACGTATTACTGTATTTTAACCACCGGGTATTCCAACAGAGTTAACGGTAACAACTACCCTGTTAATTATAAAAACTCAATTTTTGTCGTTATCTTCATCCTACCGTTTTTCATTATGGGGCTCACAAATAGCTGCGCCGTCATTGTGACGTACTATCCAAGATTGGGATATGAGTCACAGTTGAGAGCAACCTAAGTCAGTAATCGAAGTACGTAGCTTTCTGGGCTTAGCTGGTTATTATCGGAGATTTGTGGAAGGATTTTCTCGAATCGCTACTCCGTTAACTCAGCTGACTCGGAAAGATACAAAATTCGTATGGAGTGAGGAATGCGAGAAGAGTTTCCAAGAACTCAAGAGGAGACTCATTTCGGCACCTGTTCTGACAATACCATCTGGTTCGGATGGATTTGTTATCTACAGTGATGCTTCAGGCAAAGGGTTAGGATGTGTTCTCATGCAACATGGGAAAGTCATTGCCTATGCCTCGCGACAACTCAAAGAATATGAGAGGAATTATCCTACTCGTGATTTGGAGTTGGCAGCAGTCGTTTTCGCATTGAAGATTTGGAGACACTACCTGTATGGGGAGAAAGTGGAGATTTATACAGATCATAAAAGCCTCAAATATTTCTTCACCCAAAAAGAACTCAACATGCGGCAGCGACGTTGGCTCGAGCTGTTGAAAGATTACGATCATACCATCCAATATCATCCTGGAAAAGCAAACGTAGTAGCTGACGCATTGAGTAGAAGATCATATGCGGGTACGAGTGCAATGTTGTTAATACAAAAGCCCGTTTTGTATGACTTGCAAAGGATGGATATAGAGATGAAGGCTCCAAGTACCCACATGATGATATCAAATATACGAGTAGAACCGACTTTAATCGACAAAGTTAAAGCTGCTCAAGTTACGGACATAGAGTTGATGCGTATGAAGAAGAAAGTGCAAGAAGGTGCTATTCCAGAAGCAAGAATCGATGAAGAAGGAATACTTCGAGTCAACTCCAGACTTTGTGTTCCTAACGATTTTGACTTGAAGCATAAAATAATGATGGAGGCACACAACACACCGTTTGCAATCCATCTTGGGAGTACCAAAATGTATCACGATCTTCGACACACATTTTGGTGGAGCAATATGAAAAGAGAGATCGCGGAGTTTATCTCGAGATGTTTAACTTGTCAACGTGTAAAAGCGGAGCATCAAGTACCAAAGGGTCCATTGCAACCACTTGAGATTCCGAAATGGAAGTGGGAACACATTACTATGGATTTTGTTACGGGTCTTCCCAAGGTTTCTCAAGGCATAGATGCGATTTGGGTTATTGTTGATAGATTAACTAAGTCCGCTCATTTCTTGCCGATACGTGAGACTTATTCCCTTGAACGTCTTGCTAGTATGTACGTGAACGAGATTGTGAGATTGCATGGCATGCCAGTATCCATAGTTTCGGATCGTGACCCAAGATTCACTTCACGATTTTGGGTTAGCTTGCAGAAAGTTATGGGCACGGATTTACGATTCAGTTCTGCATACCATCCTCAAACGGACGGACAATCAGAGAGGACTATTCAAACTCTTGAAGATCTATTAAGACTTTGTGTCCTAGATCTCAAAGGGAGTTGGGATAAGTACCTACCATTGGTGGAATTCTCCTACAACAACAGTTATCAGGCGAGCATAGGTGTGGCTCCATTCGAGGCGTTGTATGGAAGAAAATGTCGTTCTCCAGTATGCTGGGACGAGGTGGGTGAAGCAACATTGTTGGGACCAGAGTTGGTACGCATTACTACAGAGAAGATCCAAACGATTCGATAACGTATACAAACGGCACAGGATCGACAAAAAAGTTATGCGGATCTTCATCGGAAGGACGTGAAATTTAATATTGGGGATCATGTATTGTTACGTGTTACACCATGGAAGGGAGTTACAAGATTTGGGAAGAGAGGAAAGCTCAATCCAAGATTTGTTGGTCCATTTGAGATTCTTGAGCGAATAGGAAATGTGGCATATAGACTCGCATTACCTCCAAGCATGTTTCGTGTTCATAATGTTTTTCACATATCTATGCTTCGTAAATATGTTAAAGACCCGAACCATATTATTGAGTTAGAACCAGACGAGATAGCTGAAGATTTAACGTACGAGGAGGTACCTGTTAAGATCTTGGATAGGAAAGAGCATGTCCTACGCACGAAGGTTATACCACAAGTTAAGGTTTTGTGGAGAAACCATGCTATTGAAGAAATGACCTGGGAGTTGGAATCAGAAATGAAAGCGAGGTATCCTCACCTTTTTGAAACATCAGGTACGTACGTCAATTTCGAGGAGGAAATTTCATAAGGAGGGGAGGTTGTAAGACCCCAACTTATTAATGAATAAAATCAAATTTTCTCTAAATATTATTGTGAATAATAAGAGGTTAATTTGATATAATACTTTGGTTATGGGTGAAATGTGCAAATTTTATAAAATAAGCAAGTGGTTATAAAATATTCATTTTATCGGGGAATATTCGTTTGGTCGTGGAATATTCTTGCTGTCGGAGAATATTCGTACGACGGCGCAGCCTTGTGTGGGCCCCATAACGGAAAGCGATTGGATAAAGAAAACGACAAGTATAAGTTGTTTATAAATAACGGCGTAGTTGTTACCGTTAATACTGTTGGAATACCCGGTGGTTAAAATACAGTAGCACACGGCATTGCACCAATTATTGATTCTTACGTAAGAAGGCACTACTCAATAATTGTTACAGTAGTTATTATTCAATATTTTATTTTATTGATTCAATAATTGCTGCGTTGATATTTTATATTATTGTTGTTTCAATAATTGTTGCTGCACAGTATTTTCCTTTATCAGATCAATAATTCATATTATTTGAATAATATTATTAGATAACATTATTGGCAATGTCTAGAAAGTTCTGTCTAAGGAGAGGTTTGGTCATCTAATTACGCGCCAGTAAGGAGAAATCCTTATTGGAAAGCCCCCTCTTTCCTGGGAACGGCCTGGTTGTCATAAATGTGATTCTGTAATATTATTTATGAATAATTAATTATTGATTCATATGATAAGAAAATATTTATTTTATGTGGATATAAATGAGTGATATATTTTTGTGGTTAAAAATGAAGGAGTTAATGTTGAGGTTTTTATCCGTATTTTTGTCGGAATGGAGGTATTAAAAATTAGAGTTTTTGAGATATTTTGCGGGGGTTATAATTTTTAATCCGACCGTTGGATCGTGGCAATTTTTGGATATGTTATACATATATAAGTTGAGTATATGTCCACAAATTTTGAACCGTTAAAAATGAACGTATGAATTATTATGAATTTTACAAGATGACTGGTTCAGAAATTGTTGAATTTTCAGAGTTTATCATTTTGATGGAAAATTCTAGAATTTGTGGGCCCCACTTGTGGTTGGTGAAGAAATATGCTGAATTATATTTCAAATGTGGTGGGTGGGAATAGTAGCAGGTAAAGACATCAGGTTGCAGGTCAAGCCTACTAAAATTTTCCTATAAATAGAGGGCTAAGTTAGAATTGAAAATCACACCAGAAACAAGTTTTCTCTCTTTCTCTCTCTAGATTATTGAGTGTATTTTGTGAGTATTTAGATACTTTGAGAGTTTCTATTCATCAGAGCAAGTTTCTTTCAGCCTTATACCGGTATTCTGACCAGAAGTACTGATATCTTGAGGTAAGGGATATTATTTTCTTCTTAAATGATATTATTTTCTTCAATATCATTATGCTGAAATATTGATATGAGTTTTTATCAAATTTGGAACTTTTTGTGTCGGAGTTACTATTCACGTATACGGCACTATTCACGTATACGATACTATTCACGAATACGGCACTATTCACCGAAAAATAAAATTTTTCCTTTTTGTCCAAGATGTCTATTATGGTTACTATCTTTGATTGTATCCATGTTTTGATCTTTATTTTTGAATTCTGCTTTACAATTGATTATTATGAAGTATTATTGATCTTGGATAAACTGTTATACGAATTCCTACTATTTGTCCTTCTGTCTCACTGGGTTCGTTTTCTTTAAGATATTTTTCATCATCCTCAGTCCTAAATGATGATATTACTGAATATCTTTGGCCTGTAGTGCAAAGATGTATGATTACTTGATGAATATCTTTGGCCTGTAGTGCAAAGATGAACAGGTGTTGAGATGAACATGACCGACTGGTGATACAAATGAATATCTTTGGCCTGTAGTGCAAAGATGAATATTTGGTTAAAGATGATTATTAATCGATGTTACAGGGATAAAATATTGATGATGGACTTTTAAATCTTAGAAGATAGTAGAATTCTTTCTCTACTTGACTCTTCTAATGGTTTGCTGTTTCCGCTGCAGTTGTTGATCTAAAACTTGTTGTCGATTATATTCTATCATATTTTCCCCTGTTGAATACTAATGATAATTTGTTGTATATTATCTTAGTCATAATATTCTTTACTGGGCTAGTTGAGCTCACCCTTTTCCTTTTTGTTCCATTTTTCTTCTCAGGAGGTGAGAACATAGCAGGATCTAGTCGGGGTATGGAGTGATGGTTCTAGAAAGATGTTTTAGCAGTCCTCACTATTTCTGTAAAATACTGCTTGAATAATTGTATTGAGGACTTAATTGAGTGTGGATATTGTCTAGAAGACAATATTTGTATTTAAACTCACAGTGTGTGTTGTCGTATTTTGCACGACAATTGTATTATTGAAGTTGTAGTTTGCTTTCTGTACCATGTATTTGGCGACTCAGAATGGGTGTTGTATACCTATTTTGGGGGCGTCACAGTTGGTATCAGAGCTTAGGGATATGATCCCTGGCTGAGATGTGAGACAAGAATTAGGAGGGGAGAGACGGGGAATTCCTTCGCTAGTATGACCTGACTAAGTTTATTTGGTGTTTATTTGGTCGGTCAGAGTATAGGGATAATATATGACATTACTATTAACCCTTGTTTTATGGCAGTATTTAAGAATGGCAGCTGAGAACGTTAATAATGGAGTAAATCAGACCGTGGAGACGCCTTTGATCACCACCCAGGGGAACGTGCAACAGGAAGGCAATATTCCTCCTGTAAACAACGTTACCGAGCAAACGATGAATGATGGAATGTTTAGGAACTTTTTGCAGTTCATGCAAAATCAGACGAGGGAGACTCGTGTGCAGAATACGGGTGGAAATGATAACAACGCGCGGTTTGTCACAGCTAAGCAATTCAAAGAATTGGGACCACCAGAATTTAAGGGAAAGCCGGATCCGATCATGGCGGAAACGTGGGTCAAGCAAATTACCAAGATATTTGATGTCTTGGGATGCACGGAGGAACAGAAGGTTCCATTTGCCACATTTATGTTCCGCGGTGAGGCAGACTACTGGTGGGAGTCTGTGAAGCGTACCCAGCCTGACGCACTCAACATGTCCTGGGAAACATTTCAAAAACTGTTCAATGACAAGTACTTTCCTGAAAGTATTCGTCATATGAAGGAGGTTGAGTTTATTAGACTGGAACAAAACAACATGACGGTGTCCCAGTACGAGGCGAAGTTTGCAGAGTTATCCAGGTTTGCACCTCATTTGGTCGAAAATGAGGAACGAATGACAAGGATGTTTCTGAGAGGTCTAAAACCCGAGATTCGGCAATATCTTATCTCTCATAAATTTTCTTTATATTCAGATGTTGTAAACAGGGCTCAATTATTAGAGCGAGATAATGAGTATGTGCAACCGAGGGACCACAACCAGGGTCATACCGGTGGCGGCAGTCATCGAAGCAATGAAAACCAGCAGGGAGGAAAACATTCGGACAAAAGCGGTAACCACTCTGGTGGTAATCGTGGTCGTGATAATAGAAGGAGCGAGTCGGGAGGAGATTTCAAGAAGAGAAGGTACAACAATGATAACGTGAAGACGTCAGCACAAACATCAACTGTTTCTAGGGGAGGAGAACGACCACCGGTCGTATGTTACAAATGTGGGAAAGAGGGACATATCAGCCCAAACTGCCCACAACAATCCAAGGTATGTTATAACTGTGGAATGGAAGGTCATATAGCTCGAGAGTGTTCTGTAGCAAAACCAAGTTCAGCGGGGATGGTGACTCTAAAAGTTATCCCGGATAAGTCGAAATCAGCGGTTCCTGGAAGGGCGTTTGTCGTGATTGGCCAAAACGCGAGAAACCCGAATGAGGTGATCACGGGTAAGCTAATCTTAAATTCTTGCGAAGTTTATACTTTACTAGATACCGGTTCTACCCATTCTTTTATCTCTCCTGCTTGTGTTCAACGTTTAAACTTGACTCCGGAGAAATTAGACTTTGACCTATCTGTGGAGACTCCGTTAGGAGAAACTTTCATTACATCTACAGTTTATAAATCTTGCTTAATCCAAGTTAGCACAATCACATTACCTGTTGACCTTATCTCTTTAAAGATACTTGCTTTTGATGTGATTTTAGGAATTGATTGGTTAATTACTCATCATGCCAAAATTGATTATTTTCGTAAGGTTGTTAGTCTTTATATTCCTAACAAACCTGTTATGCGAATTCAAGCAACCAAACCACTAAAATCAATCGCTGTCATACCAAGCCATAAAGTCATTCGTTTATTGAAAAACGATTGTCAAGCTTTCTTAGCAAATGTTATGGATTTGAACAAACACAAGTTGGATTCGAATAATATTTCTATTGTTAGAGAATTTCCTGACGTATTTCTTGAAGAATTTCTTGGCCTACCTCCAGAGCGTGATATTGAATTTTGTATCATCTTTGAATCCGGTACAAAACCCACTTCTAAAATCTCATATCGAATGGCTCCTATTGAACTTCGGGAGTTAAAAACCTAACTGTAGAAGTTTGTACCCGAGCCTTTATCTGGTGACTTCTTTTGCGGAATGCACTGAAGCCAAACTCTTCGTAAGGGACGCCATATTCGTTCGGTAGTAAACTGATAGGTGTCATTGTGACGTACTATCCAAGATTGAGATATGAGTCACAGTTGAGAGCAACCTAAGTCAGTAATCGAAGTACGTAGCTTTCTGGGCTTAGCTGGTTATTATCGGAGATTTGTGGAAGGATTTTCTCGAATCGCTACTCCGTTAACTCAGCTGACTAGGAAAGATACAAAATTTGTATGGAGTGAGGAATGCGAGAAGAGTTTCCAAGTACTCAAAAGGAGACTCATTTTGGCACCTGTTCTGACAATACCATCTGGTTCGGATGGATTTGTTATCTACTGCGATGCTTCAGGCAAAGGGTTAGGATGTGTTCTCATGCAACATGGGAAAGTCATAGCCTATGCCTCGCGACAACTCAAAGAATATGAGAGAAATTATCCTACTCGTGATTTGGAGTTGGCAGCAGTCGTTTTCGCATTGAAGATTTGGAGACACTACCTGTATGGGGAGAAAGTGGAGATTTATACAGATCATAAAAGCCTCAAATATTTCTTCACCCAAAAAGAACTCAACATGCGACAGCGACGTTGGCTCGAGCTGTTGAAAGATTACGATCATACCATCCAATATCATCCTGGAAAAGCAAACGTAGTAGCTGACGCATTGAGTAGAAGATCATATGCGGGTACGAGTGCAATGTTGTTAATACAAAAGCCCGTTTTGTATGACTTGCAAAGGATGGATATAGAGATGAAGGCTCCAAGTACCCACATGATGATATCAAATATACGAGTAGAACCGACTTTAATCGATAAAGTTAAAGCTGCTCAAGTTACGGACATAGAGTTGATGCGTATGAAGAAGAAAGTGCAAGAAGGTGCTATTCCAGAAGCAAGAATCGATGAAGAAGGAATACTTCGAGTCAACTCCAGACTTTGTGTTCCTAACGATTTTGACTTGAAGCATAGAATAATGATGGAGGCACACAACACACCGTTTGCAATCCATCCTGGGAGTACCAAAATGTATCACGATCTTCGACACACATTTTGGTGGAGCAATATGAAAAGAGAGATCGCGGAGTTTATCTCGAGATGTTTAACTTGTCAACGTGTAAAAGCGGAGCATCAAGTACCAAAGGGTCCATTGCAACCACTTGAGATTCCGAAATGGAAGTGGGAACACATTACTATGGATTTTGTTACGGGTCTTCCCAAGGTTTCTCAAGGCATAGATGCGATTTGGGTTATTGTTGATAGATTAACCAAGTCCGCTCATTTCTTGCCGATACGTGAGACTTATTCCCTTGAACGTCTTGCTAGTATGTACGTGAACGAGATTGTGAGATTGCATGGCATGCCAATATCCATAGTTTCGGATCGTGACCCAAGATTCACTTCACGATTTTGGGTTAGCTTGCAGAAAGTTATGGGCACGGATTTACGATTCAGTTCTGCATACCATCCTCAAACGGACGGACAATCAGAGAGGACTATTCAAACTCTTGAAGATCTATTAAGACTTTGTGTCCTAGATCTCAAAGGGAGTTGGGATAAGTACCTACCATTGGTGAAATTCTCCTACAACAACAGTTATCAGGCGAGCATAGGTGTGGCTCCATTCGAGGCGTTGTATGGAAGAAAATGTCGTTCTCCAGTATGCTGGGACGAGGTGGGTGAAGCAACATTGTTGGGACCAGAGTTGGTACGCATTACTACAGAGAAGATCCAAACGATTCGATAACGTATACAAACGGCACAGGATCGATAAAAAAGTTATGCGGATCTTCATCGGAAGGACGTGAAATTTAATATTGGGGATCATGTATTGTTACGTGTTGCACCATGGAAGGGAGTTACAAGATTTGGGAAGAGAGGAAAGCTCAATCCAAGATTTGTTGGTCCATTTGAGATTCTTGAGCGAATAGGAAATGTGGCATATAGACTCGCATTACCTCCAAGCATGTTTCGTGTTCATAATATTTTTCACATATCTATGCTTCGTAAATATGTTAAAGACCCGAACCATATTATTGAGTTAGAACCAGACGAGATAGCTGAAGATTTAACGTACGAGGAGGTACCTGTTAAGATCTTGGATAGGAAAGAGCATGTCCTACGCACGAAGGTTATACCACAAGTTAAGGTTTTGTGGAGAAACCATGCTATTGAAGAAATGACCTTGGAGCACACGGCATTGCACCAATTATTGATTCTTACGTAAGAAGGCACTACTCAATAATTATTACAGTAGTTATTATTCAATATTTTATTTTATTGATTCAATAATTGCTGCGTTGATATTTTATATTATTGTTGTTTCAATAATTGTTGCTGCACAGTATTTTCCTTTATCAGATCAATAATTCATATTATTTGAATAATATTATTAGATAACATTATTGGCAATGTCTAGAAAGTTCTGTCTAAGGAGAGGTTTGGTCATCTAATTGCGCGCCAGTAAGGAGAAATCCTTATTGGAAAGCCCCCTCTTTCCTGGGAACGGACTGGTTGTCATAAATGTGATTCTGTAATATTATTTATGAATAATTAATTATTGATTCATATGATAAGAAAATATTTATTTTATGTGGATATAAATGAGTGATATATTTTTGTGGTTAAAAATGAAGGAGTTAATGTTGAGGTTTTTATCCGTATTTTTGTCGGAATGGAGGTATTAAAAATTAGGGTTTTGAGATATTTTGCGGGGGTTATAATTTTTAATCCGACCGTTGGATCGTGGTAATTTTTGGATATGTTATACATATATAAGTTGAGTATATGTCCACAAATTTTGAACCGTTAAAAATGAACGTATGATTTATTATGAATTTTACAAGATGACTGGTTCAGAAATTGTTGAATTTTCAGAGTTTATCATTTTGATGGAAAATTCTAGAATTGGTGGGCCCCACTTGTGGTTTGGTGAAGAAATATGCTGAATTATATTTCAAATGTGGTGGGTGGGAATAGTAGCAGGTAAAGACATCAGGTTGCAGGTCAAGCCTACTAAAATTTTCCTATAAATAGAGGGCTAAGTTAGAATTGAAAATCACACCAGAAACAAGTTTTCTCTCTTTCTCTCTCTAGATTATTGAGTGTATTTTGTGAGTATTTAGATACTTTGAGAGTTTCTATTCATCAGAGCAAGTTTCTTTCAGCCTTATACCGGTATTCCGACCAGAAGTACTGATATCTTGAGGTAAGGGATATTATTTTCTTCTTAAATGATATTATTTTCTTCAATATCATTATGCTGAAATATTGATATGAGTTTTTATCAAATTTGGAACTTTTTGTGTCGGAGTTACTATTCACGTATACGGCACTATTCACGTATACGGTACAATTCACGAATACGGCACTATTCACCGAAAAATAAAATTTTTCTTTTTTGTCCAAGATGTCTATTATGTTACTATCTTGATTGTATCATGTTTTGATCTTTATTTTTGAATTCTGCTTTACAATTGATTATTATGAAGTATTATTGATCTTGGATAAACTGTTATACGAATTCCTACTATTTGTCCTTCTGTCTCACTGGGTTCGTTGTAACGACCCCAAAATAGGTCCATTCCACCCAACCCATTCTGAGTCGTCAAATACATGGTACAGAAAACAACTACAACTTTATTACAACAATTGTCGTGAAAAATACAACAACACATATGCTGTGAGTTTGGATACAAATATATATCAAATGTGACTCATGTTCCAACCGTGGACATCACCTCACAATAACACCTTACATAAAGGTATAGTCAAAAACTGTTTTAGAAATTAGAATCTTTGGGAAGTGCTCAAGGAAACCTTCGTACATGGGAGGCCACGCGTCTAGGTTATGATAGATATCATATGGCCACAGAATTATCCTTGGTTGACCCAATAGACCCCAAAGAAAAACGAGAAGATTACTATCATATTCTTCCCAATGGTGAGTCTTCTCTTGACTTATCATTATCTCCACTGTCTCTAATTGAGAATTATACTTCAAACAAACACCAAGATTATATAGGTAGTGCCCATAGATATACTCAGCAAGTGGATGAGCACAACCCTGTCTTATGATGACACGAGGTTGTATGTCGTTAGACATCTTGTATGATAGTGACAAAACACCCTTCCAACGTTGGGTTCGCCTCACCCTATTTTCTTCACCAAATATAACTACTAAATGATGACCACCGTTCTATTCCCTTGTTACCCCCGCTCGACCCAGCTACACTCTTATTACCTGAAAGGAATTGTGAAGCAAAAGGGTGAGCACAACTAGCTCAGTAAAGAATATCATGACTAAAGATAATTCAATTATCAATAGCCTTCATCAACAATAAATCAGAGATTTAGAACATATGGTAAATGATAAAAATTTCAACCATAGTTGCAGCGGAACGAGCAATCCATTAGAAGAGTCAAATAGACTATAAAGTCTATTATCTTCTCCATGTTAAAAATCCACCAACAATATTTTATCCATGTAACATCACTCAACAGTTCCTTTCCACAATCATATGAATAACTCATAATCATAATTGTGACTATAAATTTTTCTTCGCACCCAGGACGAAGAATATTTTCATCACCTGTCTTTACCTGAAACATCAAAGATCATGGTTATACCAAATCACAGTTCCTGTTTATAATCATACTAACAAATCCATCTTTGCACTACGGGCCAAAGATATTCATCAACAAACCATCTTTGCACTACGGGCCAAAGATATTCAACAACAGTTCATCTTTGCACTACAGGCCAAAGATATTCAACAACAGTTCATCTTTGCACTACAGGCCAAAGATATTCATCAACAAACCATCTTTGCACTACGGGCCAAAGATATTCAACAACAGTTCATCTTTGCACTACAGGCCAAAGATATTCAACAACAGTTCATCTTTGCACTACAGGCCAAAGATATTCATCAACAATTCATATTTGCACTACAGGCCAAATATATTCATATCTCAAAGAAATATATAATCATTTCAGAATTTATATAAACAATAATTATAACCATGTTGATCAATTCACCTTTGCACTTAAGCTTAAGATATTCAATTATAAATTCAATGGTCATGATCATACCAGTCACAATTCAACTTTGCACTACAGGCCAAAGAGAACCCTAGTCATGATCATACCAATAATCTACCCATCTTTACACTCCAGTGAAAGAGAATTTCAACATCAGGGTTATAAAAATGTTATATATGATGATAAAAATAATATGATCAACATATAGTTTTAATCTCAAGAGTAATATTCGTAACTCATGAATAGTAACCCCGACACAAAAGATAGAAATTCTACAATAAAATTCATACCAATATTTCGGTATAATGATATTGAAAGAATAACATTACTTAAATTTATAAACAATTTATTTTAATTGTTTACACTTTACTAATTAATGCATTTAATCATCATAAAATGCCAACTCTTACAATTTCATCATCAATAACCAAAACCCTCATCAAAAATCTGCATATACCTCATATAGGATTCTCAAGCCATAAAATCCTATTTTCCAATTTTCTTTCTTCACAAAACATATTTAATTCATTTACTCATAACTAGACCATTTTCATGAAAAATACCAAATCAGTTCCAAAAATATTTCTTTTCTGGGATTTAGCATAATATAGTCCCATAGTGAACATATATTTTTCTCAGAATTTTTAAAAGTCATTTACTATTTTTCATATGGCCAAAATAGCCGAATATTTAGACATTTATCAAAAATTGTACTTTTGTCTAAAAATTCTGAAATTTACAGAGTATACTTCTATCATATACATGTACTCCCAATAAAAATTTCATCAATTTTGGAGTTAACCACAAGGAATTATAAGCGGTTACTTTTAAAATAGTCTTTTCTCATAAAATTCATAACTCTCAATCTATACATCCAAAAATCACCATTTTTGGACACAATCAATAAAACTCATCAAAATATCATTTCAAATTTTTCCAGAATTTTTGAAGATCAGAAAAATTACGAAACTGAAAATCATAACAACCCTTAAAATCCCTTAATATCCCTTACCTCAAAAGAGCAGTACTTCTGACTGGAATGCAAAGCTGAAGGAAACTTGCACTGAATAGCAACTCTCAAAGTATCTAAATACTCACAAAATATGCTTCATAATATAGAGAGAGAAAGAGAGAAAGCTTATGTTTTGGTGTGATTTTCAATTCTAACTTAGCCCTCTATTTATAGGAAAATTTTGGTAGGTTTGACCTGCAACCTGATGGCTTTACCTGCTACTATTCCCACCCACCACATTTGAAATATAATTCAGCACATTTCTTCACCAACCACAAGTGGGGCCCACCAATTCTAGAATTTTCCACCAAAATGATAAACTCCGAAAATTCAACAATTTCTGAACCAGTCATCTCGTAAAATTCATAACAAATCATACGTTCATTTTTAACGGTTCAAAATTTGTGGGCATATACTCAACTTATATATGTATAACATATCCAAAAATTACCACGATCCAACGGTCGGATTAAAAATTATAACCCCCGCAAAATATCTCAAAAACCCTGATTTTTAATACCTCCATTCCGACAAAAATACGGATAAAAATCTCAACATTAACTCCTTCATTTTTAACCACAAAAATATATCCCTCATTTATATCCACATAAAATAAATATTTTCTTATCATATGAATCAATAATTAATTATTCACAAATAATATTACAGAATCACATTTATGACAACCAGGCCGTTCCCAGGAAAGAGGGGGCTTTCCAATAAGAATTTCTCCTTACTGGCGCGCAATTAGATGACCAAACCTCTCCTTAGACAGAACTTTCTAGACATTGCCAATAATGTTATCTAATAATATTATTCAAATAATATGAATTATTGATCTGATAAAGGAAAATACTGTGCAGCAACAATTATTGAAACAACAATAATATAAAATATCAACGCAGCAATTATTGAATCAATAAAATAAAATATTGAACAGTAATTACTGTAACAATTATTGAGTAGTGCCTTCTTACGTAAGAATCAATAATTTCAAAAATACTGTGCAATACCGTGTGCTACTGTGCAATAACGCGTATTACTGTATTTTAACCACCGGGTATTCAACAGTGTTAACGGTAACAACTACGCCGTTATTTGTAAAAACTCAAATTTGTCGTTTTCTTCACCCGACAGTTATTCGTTATGGGGCCCACAAATAGCTGCGCCGTCGTACGAATATTCTCCGACAGAAAGAATATTCCACGACCAAACGAATATTCCCCGACAACAATGATTATTTTATAACCACTTGTTATTTTGAAAAAAAATCATATATCACCCTTAACTTTAACATTTATCAATTTAACCATTTACTGAATAGTAATTATAAGAAAAATTGAATACTTTTATTTCATAAAATTCGGGGTCTTACAATCTCCCCTCCTTATGAAATTTCGTCCCCGAAATTTACGTACCTGGTATTTCAAAGAGTTGAGAATACCTTCCTTTCATTTCAAATTCCATCTTCTCTGTCATCATAATTTCTCCATTGCTCATCTCCTGTATTTCAAATAACATTCTAGAATACAGCTTCAAAACAAGTGTTAATTTAACAAATTAACATATCACATAATATCCCGATATTATGACTGACCAACAAATAAGCTTAGGTAGGACACACTAGCGAAGGATTTACTCATCTCTCCCCTCCTAGTTGTATTCCCCGATCTCTGTCAGAGATCATATCCCTAAGCTCTGATACCAAATGTAACGACCCCAAAATAGGTCCATTCCATCCAACCCATTCTGAGTCGTCAAATACATGGTACAGAAACAACTACAACTTTATTACAACA
Organism: Panax notoginseng; assembly: GCA_016801055.1. Classification (NCBI taxonomy): domain Eukaryota; kingdom Viridiplantae; phylum Streptophyta; class Magnoliopsida; order Apiales; family Araliaceae; genus Panax; species Panax notoginseng. Next base: position 224,300,114 of record CM029015.1, on the reverse strand, counting down.
ATTGTCGTGCAAAATACAACAACACATATGCTGTGAGTTTGGATACAAATATATACCAAATGTGACTCATGTTCCAACCGTGGACATCACCTCACAATAACACCTTACATAAAGGTATAGTCAAAAACTGTTTTAGAAATTAGAATCTTTGGGAAGTGCTCAAGGAAACCTTCGTACATGGGAGGCCACGCGTCTAGGTTATGATAGATATCATATGGCCACAGAATTATCCTTGGTTGACCCAATAGACCCCAAAGAAAAACGAGAAGATTACTATCATATTCTTCCCAATGGTGAGTCTTCTCTTGACTTATCATTATCTCCACTGTCTCTAATTGAGAATTATACTTCAAACAAACACCAAGATTATATAGGTAGTGCCCATAGATATACTCAGCAAGTGGATGAGCACAACCCTGTCTTATGATGACACGAGGTTGTATGTCATTAGACATCTTGTATGATAGTGACAAAACACCCTTCCAACGTTGGGTTCGCCTCACCCTATTTTCTTCACCAAATATAACTACTAAATGATGACCACCGTTCTATTCCCTTGTTACCCCCGCTCGACCCAGCTACACTCTTATTACCTGAAAGGAATTGTGAAGCAAAAGGGTGAGCACAACTAGCTCAGTAAAGAATATCATGACTAAAGATAATTAAATTATCAATAGCCTTCATCAACAATAAATCAGAGATTTAGAACATATGGTAAATGATAAAAATTTCAACCATAGTTGCAGCGGAACGAGCAATCCATTAGAAGAGTCAAATAGACTATAAAGTCTATTATCTTCTCCATGTTAAAAATCCACCAACAATATTTTATCCATGTAACATCACTCAACAGTTCCTTTCCACAATCATATGAATAACTCATAATCATAATTGTGACTATAAATTTTTCTTCGCACCCAGGACGAAGAATATTTTCATCACCTGTCTTTACCTGAAACATCAAAGATCATGGTTATACCAAATCACAGTTCCTGTTTATAATCATACTAACAAATCCATCTTTGCACTACGGGCCAAAGATATTCATCAACAAACCATCTTTGCACTACGGGCCAAAGATATTCAACAACAGTTCATCTTTGCACTACAGGCCAAAGATATTCAACAACAGTTCATCTTTGCACTACAGGCCAAAGATATTCATCAACAAACCATCTTTGCACTACGGGCCAAAGATATTCAACAACAGTTCATCTTTGCACTACAGGCCAAAGATATTCATCAACAGTTCATCTTTGCACTACAGGCCAAAGATATTCTTCAACAATTCATATTTGCACTACAGGCCAAATATATTCATATCTCAAAGAAATATATAATCATTTCAGAATTTATATAAACAATAATTATAACCATGTTGATCAATTCACCTTTGCACTTAAGCTTAAGATATTCAATTATAAATTCAATGGTCATGATCATACCAGTCACAATTCAACTTTGCACTACAGGCCAAAGAGAACCCTAGTCATGATCATACCAATAATCTACCCATCTTTACACTCCAGTGAAAGAGAATTTAACATCAGGGTTATAAAAATGTTATATATGATGATAAAAATAATATGATCAACATATAGTTTTAATCTCAAGAGTAATATTCGTAACTCATGAATAGTAACCCCGACACAAAAGATAGAAATTCTACAATAAAATTCATACCAATATTTCGGTATAATGATATTGAAAGAATAACATTACTTAAATTTATAAACAATTTATTTTAATTGTTTACACTTTACTAATTAATGCATTTAATCATCATAAAATGCCAACTCTTACAATTTCATCATCAATAACCAAAACCCTCATCAAAAATCTGCATATACCTCATATAGGATTCTCAAGCCATAAAATCCTATTTTTCAATTTTCTTTCTTCACAAAACATATTTAATTCATTTACTCATAACTAGACCATTTTCATGAAAAATACCAAATCAGTTCCAAAAATATTTCTTTTCTGGGATTTAGCATAATATAGTCCCATAGTGAACATATATTTTTCTCAGAATTTTTAAAAGTCATTTACTATTTTTCATATGGCCAAAATAGCCGAATATTTAGACATTTATCAAAAATTGTACTTTTGTCTAAAAATTCTGAAATTTACAGAGTATACTTCTATCATATACATGTACTCCCAATAAAAATTTCATCAATTTTGGAGTTAACCACAAGGAATTATAAGCGGTTACTTTTAAAATAGTCTTTTCTCATAAAATTCATAACTCTTAATCTATACATCCAAAAATCACCATTTTTGGACACAATCAATAAAACTCATCAAAATATCATTTCAAATTTTTCCAGAATTTTTGAAGATCAGAAAAATTACGAAACTGAAAATCATAACAACCCTTAAAATCCCTTAATATCCCTTACCTCAAAAGAGCAGTACTTCTGACTGGAATGCAAAGCTGAAGGAAACTTGCACTGAATAGCAACTCTCAAAGTATCTAAATACTCACAAAATATGCTTCATAATATAGAGAGAGAAAGAGAGAAAGCTTATGTTTCTGGTGTGATTTTCAATTCTAACTTAGCCCTCTATTTATAGGAAAATTTTGGTAGGTTTGACCTGCAACCTGATGGCTTTACCTGCTACTATTCCCACCCACCACATTTGAAATATAATTCAGCACATTTCTTCACCAACCACAAGTGGGGCCCACCAATTCTAGAATTTTCCACCAAAATGATAAACTCCAAAAATTCAACAATTTCTGAACCAGTCATCTCGTAAAATTCATAACAAATCATACGTTCATTTTTAACGGTTCAAAATTTGTGGGCATATACTCAACTTATATATGTATAACATATCCAAAAATTACCACGATCCAACGGTCGGATTAAAAATTATAACCCCCGCAAAATATCTCAAAAACCCTGATTTTTAATACCTCCATTCCGACAAAAATACGGATAAAAATCTCAACATTAACTCCTTCATTTTTTAACCACAAAAATATATCCCTCATTTATATCCACATAAAATAAATATTTTCTTATCATATGAATCAATAATTAATTATTCACAAATAATATTACAGAATCACATTTATGACAACCAGGCCGTTCCCAGGAAAGAGGGGGCTTTCCAATAAGAATTTCTCCTTACTGGCGCGCAATTAGATGACCAAACCTCTCCTTAGACAGAACTTTCTAGACATTGCCAATAATGTTATCTAATAATATTATTCAAATAATATGAATTATTGATCTGATAAAGGAAAATACTGTGCAGCAACAATTATTGAAACAACAATAATATAAAATATCAACGCAGCAATTATTGAATCAATAAAATAAAATATTGAACAGTAATTACTGTAACAATTATTGAGTAGTGCCTTCTTACGTAAGAATCAATAATTTCAAAAATACTGTGCAATACCGTGTGCTACTGTGCAATAACGCGTATTACTGTATTTTAACCACCGGGTATTTCAACAGTATTAACAGTAACAACTACGTCGTTATTTGTAAAAACTCAAATTTGTCGTTTTCTTCACCCGACAGTTATTCGTTATGGGGGCCCACAAATAGCTGTGCCGTCGTACGAATATTCCCCGACAGAAAGAATATTCCACGACCAAACGAATATTCCCCGACAACAATGATTATTTTATAACCACTTGTGTATTTTGAAAAAAAATCATATATCACCCTTAACTTTAACATTTATCAATTTAACCATTTACTGAATAGTAATTATAAGAAAAATTGAATACTTTTATTTCATAAAATTCGGGGTCTTACATTCGTTTTCTTTAAGATATTTTTCATCATCCTCAGTCCTAAATGATGATATTACTGAATATCTTTGGCCTGTAGTGCAAAGATGTATGATTACTTGATGAATATCTTTGGCCTGTAGTGCAAAGATGAACAGGTGTTGAGATGAACATGACCGACTGGTGATACAAATGAATATCTTTGGCCTGTAGTGCAAAGATGAATATTTGGTTAAAGATGATTATTAATCGATGTTGCAGGGATAAAATATTGATGATGGACTTTTAAATCTTAGAAGATAGTAGAATTGTTTCTCTACTTGACTCTTCTAATGGTTTGCTGTTTCCGCTGCAGTTGTTGATCTAAAACTTGTTGTTGATTATATTCTATCATATTTTCCCCTGTTGAATATTAATGATAATTTGTTGTATATTATCTTAGTCATAATATTCTTTACTGGGCTAGTGGAGCTCACTCTTTTCCTTTTTGTTCCATTTTTCTTCTCAGGAGGTGAGAACATAGCAGGATCTAGTCGGGGTATGGAGTGATGGTTCTAGAAAGATGTTTTAGCAGTCCTCACTATTTCTGTAAAATAGTGCTTGAATAATTGTATTGAGGACTTAATTGAGTGTGGATATTGTAAGACCCCGAATTTTATGAAATAAAATTATTCAATTTTTTTATTCAGTAAATGGTTAAATTGATAAATGTTAAAGTTAAGGGTGATATATAAATTTTTTTCAAAATACACAAGTGGTTATAAAATATTCATTGTTGTCGGGGAATATTCGTTTGGTCGTGGAATATTCTTTCTGTCGGGGAATATTCGTACGACAGCGCAGCTATTTTGGGCCCCATAACGAATAACTGTCGGATGAAGAAAACGACAAATTTGAGTTTTTACAAATAACGACGTAGTTGTTACCGTTAACACTGTTGGAATACCCGGTGGTTAAAATACAGTAATACGCGTTATTGCACAGTAGCACACGGTATTGCACAGTATTTTTGAAATTATTGATTCTTACGTAAGAAGGCACTACTCAATAATTGTTACAGTAATTACTGTTCAATATTTTATTTTATTGATTCAATAATTGTTGCGTTGATATTTTATATTATTGTTGTTTCAATAATTGTTGTTGCACAGTATTTTCTATTATCAGATCAATAATTCATATTATTTGAATAATATTATTAGATAACATTATTGGCAATGTCTAGAAAGTTCTGTCTAAGGAGAGGTTTGGTCATCTAATTGCGCGCTAGTAAGGAGAAATCCTTATTGGAAAGCCCCCTCTTTCCTGGGAACGGCCTGGTTGTCATAAATGTGATTCTGTAATATTATTTGTGAATAATTAATTATTGATTCATATGATAAGAAAATATTTATTTTATGTGGATATAAATGAGGGATATATTTTTGTGGTTAAAAAATGAAGGAGTTAATGTTGAGATTTTTATCCGTATTTTTGTCGAAATGGAGGTATTAAAAATCAGGGTTTTTGAGATATTTTGCGGAGGTTATAATTTTTAATCCGACCGTTGGATCGTGGTAATTTTTGGATATGTTATACATATATAAGTTGAGTATATGTCCACAAATTTTGAACCGTTAAAAATGAACGTATGATTTGTTATGAATTTTACGAGATGACTGGTTCAGAAATTGTTGAATTTTTGGAGTTAGTCATTTTGGTGGAAAATTCTAGAATTGGTGGGTCCCACTTGTGGTTGGTGAAGAAATGTGCTGAATTATATTTCAAATGTGGTGGGTGGGAATAGTAGCAGGTAAAGCCATCAGGTTGCAGGTCAAACCTACCAAAATTTTCCTATAAATAGAGGGCTAAGTTAGAATTGAAAATCACACCAGAAACATAAGCTTTCTCTCTTTCTCTCTCTATATTATGAAGCATATTTTGTGAGTTTTTAGATACTTGGTGAGTTGCTATTCATCAGTGCAAGTTTCCTTCAGCATCATATCCGATATCCAGTCAGAAGTACTGCTCTTTTGAGGTAAGGGATTGTAAGGGATAGTAAGGGATATTAAGGGATTTTAAGGGTTGTTATGATTTTCAGTTTCGTAATTTTTCTGATCTTCAAAAATTCTGGAAAAATTTGAAATGATATTTTGATGAGTTTTCTTGATTGTGTCCAAAAATGGTGATTTTTGGATGTATAGATTGAGAGTTATGAATTTTATGAGAAAAGACTATTTTAAAAGTAACAGCTTATAATTCCTTGTGGTTAACTCCAAAATTGATGAAATTTTTATTGGGAGTACATGTATATGATAGAAGTATACTCTGTAAATTTCAGAATTTTTAGACAAAAGTACAATTTTTGATAAATGTCTAAATATTCGGCTATTTTGGCCATATGAAAAATAGTAAATGACTTTTAAAAATTCTGAGAAAAATATATGTTCACTATGGGACTATATTATGCTAAATTCCAGAAAAGAAATATTTTTGGAACTGATTTGGTATTTTTCATAAAAATGGTCTAGTTATGAGTAAATGAATTAAATATGTTTTGTGAAGAAAAAAATTGGAAAATAGGATTTTATGGCTTGAGAATCCTATATGAGGTATATGCAGATTTTTGATGAGGGTTTTGTTATTGATGATGAAATTGTAAGAGTTGGCATTTTATGATGATTAAATGCATTAATTAGTAAAGTGTAAACAATTAAAATAAATTGTTTATAAATTTAAGTAATGTTATTCTTTCAATATCATTATACCGAAATATTGGTATGAATTTTATTGTAGAATTTCTATCTTTTGTGTCGGGGTTACTATTCATGAGTTACGAATATTACTCTTGAGATTAAAACAATATGTTGATCATATTATTTTTATCATCATATATAACATTTTTATAACCCTGATGTTGAAATTCTCTTTCACTGGAGTGTAAAGATGGGTAGATTATTGGTATGATCATGACTAGGGTTCTCTTTGGCCTGTAGTGCAAAGTTGAATTGTGACTGGTATGATCATGACCATTGAATTTATAATTGAATATCTTAAGCTTAAGTGCAAAGGTGAATTGATCAACATGGTTATAATTATTGTTTATATAAATTCTGAAATGATTATATATTTCTTTGAGATATGAATATATTTGGCCTGTATTGCAAATATGAATTGTTGATGAATATCTTTGGCCTGTAGTGTAAAGATGAACTGTTGTTGAATATCTTTGGCCTGTAGTGCAAAGATGAACTGTTGTTGAATATCTTTGGCCCGTAGTGCAAAGATGGTTTGTTGATGAATATCTTTGGCCTGTAGTGCAAAGATGAACTGTTGTTGAATATCTTTGGCCTGTAGTGCAAAGATGAACTGTTGTTGAATATCTTTGGCCCGTAGTGCAAAGATGGTTTGTTGATGAATATCTTTGCCCGTAGTGCAAAGATGGATTTGTTAGTATGATTATAAACAGGAACTGTGATTTGGTATAACCATGATCTTTGATGTTTCAGGTAAAGACAGGTGATGAAAATATTCTTCGTCCTGGGTGCGAAGAAAAATTTATAGTCACAATTATGATTATGAGTTATTCATATGATTGTGGAAAGGAACTGTTGAGTGATGTTACGTGGATAAAATATTGTTGGTGGATTTTTAACATGGAGAAGATAATAGACTTTATAGTCTATTTGACTCTTCTAATGGATTGCTCGTTCCGCTGCAACTATGGTTGAAATTTTTATCATTTACCATATGTTCTAAATCTCTGATTTATTGTTGATGAAGGCTATTGATAATTGAATTATCTTTAGTCATGATATTCTTTACTGGCTAGTTGTGCTCACCCTTTTGCTTCACAATTCCTTTCAGGTAATAAGAGTGTAGCTGGGTCGAGCGGGGGTAACAAGGGAATAGAACGGTGGTCATCATTTAGTAGTTATATTTGGTGAAGAAAATAGGGTGAGGCGAACCCAACGTTGGAAGGGTGTTTTGTCACTATCATACAAGATGTCTAACGACATACAACCTCGTGTCATCATAAGATAGGGTTGTGCTCATCCACTAGCTGGGTATATCTATGCGCACTACCTATATAATCTTGGTGTTTGTTTGAAGTATAATTCTCAATTAGAGACAGTGGAGATAATGATAAGTCAAGAGAAGACTCACCATTGGGAAGAATATGATAGTAATCTTCTCGTTTTTCTTTGGGGTCTATTGGGTCAACCAAGGATAATTCTGTGGCCATATGATATCTATCATAACCTAGATGCGTGGCCTCCCATGTACGAAGGTTTCCTTGAGCACTTCCCAAAGATTCTAATTTCTAAAACAGTTTTTGACTATACCTTTATGTAAGGTGTCATTGTGAGGTGATGTCCACGGTTGGAACATGAGTCACATTTGGTATATATTTGTATCCAAACTCACAGCATATGTGTTGTTGTATTTTGCACGACAATTGTTGTAATAAAGTTGTAGTTTTTTTCTGTACCATGCATTTGGCGACTCAGAATGGGTTGGGTGGAATGGACCTATTTTGGGGTCGTTACAGATATTGTCTAGAAGACAATATTTGTATTTAAACTCACAGTGTGTGTTGTCGTATTTTGCACGACAATTGTATTATTGAAGTTGTAGTTTGCTTTCTGTACCATGTATTTGGCGACTCAGAATGGGTGTTGTATACCTATTTTGGGGGCGTCACAGTTGGTATCAGAGCTTAGGGATATGATCCCTGGCTGAGATGTGAGACAAGAATTAGGAGGGGAGAGACGGGGAATTCCTTCGCTAGTATGACCTGACTAAGTTTATTTGGTGTTTATTTGGTCGGTCAGAGTATAGGGATAATATATGACATTACTATTAACCCTTGTTTTATGGCAGTATTTAAGAATGGCAGCTGAGAACGTTAATAATGGAGTAAGTCAGACCGTGGAGACGCCTTTGATCACCACCCAGGGGAACGTGCAACAGGAAGGCAATATTCCTCCTGTAAACAACGTTACCGAGCAAACGATGAATGATGGAATGTTTAGGAACTTTTTGCAGTTCATGCAAAATCAGACGAGGGAGACTCGTGTGCAGAATACGGGTGGAAATGATAACAACGCGCGGTTTGTCACAGCTAAGCAGTTCAAAGAATTGGGACCACCAGAATTTAAGGGAAAGCCGGATCCAATCATGGCAGAAACGTGGGTCAAGCAAATTACCAAGATATTCGATGTCTTGGGATACACGGAGGAACAGAAGGTTCCATTCGCCACCTTTATGTTCTGCGGTGAGGCAGACTACTGGTGGGAGTCTGTGAAGCGTACCCAGCCTGACGCACTCAACATGTCCTGGGAAACATTTCAAAAACTATTCAATGACAAGTACTTTCCTGAAAGTATTCGTCATATGAAGGAGGTGGAGTTTATCAGACTGGAACAAAACAACATGATGGTGTCCTAGTACGAGGCGAAATTTGCAGAGTTATCCAAGTTTTCACCTCATTTGGTCGAAAATGAGGAACGAATGACAAGAATGTTTTTGAGAGGTCTAAAACCCGAGATTCGGCAATATCTTATCTCTCATAAATTTTCTTTATATTCAGATGTTGTAAACAGGGCTCATTTATTAGAGCGAGATAATGAGTATGTGCAACCGAGGGACCACAACCAGGGTCATACCGGTGGCGGCAGTCATCGAAGCAATGAAAACCAGCAGGGAGGAAAATATTCGGACAAAAGCGGTAACCACTCTGGTGATAATCGTGGTCGTGATAATAGAAGGAGCGAGTCGGGAGGAGATTTTAAGAAGAGAAAGTACAACAATGATAACGTGAAGATGTCAGCACAAACATCAACTATTTCTAGGGGAGGAGAACGACCACCGGTCGTATGTTACAAATATAGAAAAGAGGGACATATCAGCCCAAACTGCCCACAACAATCCAAAGTATGTTATAACTGTGGAAAGGAGGGTCATATAGCTCGAGAGTGTTCTATATCAAAACCAAGTTCAGCGGGGATGGTGACTCCAAAAGTTGTCCCAGATAAGTCGAAATCAGCGGTTCCTGGAAGGGCGTTTGTCGTGATTGGCCAAAACGCGAGAAACCCGAATGAGGTGATCACGGGTAAGCTAATCTTAAATTCTTGCGAAGTTTATACTTTACTAGATACCGGTTCTACCCATTCTTTTATCTCTCCTGCTTGTGTTCAACGTTTAAACTTGACTCCGGAGAAATTAGACTTTGACCTATCTGTGGAGACTCCGTTAGGAGAAACTTTCATTACATCTACAGTTTATAAATCTTGCTTAATCCAAGTTAGCACAATCACATTACCTGTTGACCTTATCTCTTTAAAGATACTTGCTTTTGATGTGATTTTAGGAATTGATTGGTTAATTACTCATCATGCCAAAATTGATTATTTTCGTAAGGTTGTTAGTCTTTATATTCCTAACAAACCTGTTATGCGAATTCAAGCAACCAAACCACTAAAATCAATCGCTGTCATACCAAGCCATAAAGTCATTCGTTTATTGAAAAACGATTGTCAAGCTTTCTTAGCAAATGTTATGGATTTGAACAAACACAAGTTGGATTCGAATAATATTTCTATTGTTAGAGAATTTCCTGACGTATTTCTTGAAGAATTTCTTGGCCTACCTCCAGAGCGTGATATTGAATTTTGTATCATCTTTGAATCCGGTACAAAACCCACTTCTAAAATCTCATATCGAATGGCTCCTATTGAACTTCGGGAGTTAAAAACCTAACTGTAGAAGTTTGTACCCGAGCCTTTATCTGGTGACTTCTTTTGCGGAATGCACTGAAGCCAAACTCTTCGTAAGGGACGCCATATTCGTTCGGTAGTAAACTGATAGGTGTCATTGTGACGTACTATCCAAGATTGAGATATGAGTCACAGTTGAGAGTAACCTAAGTCAGTAATCGAAGTACGTAGCTTTCTGGGCTTAGCTGGTTATTATCGGAGATTTGTGGAAGGATTTTCTCGAATCGCTACTCCGTTAACTCAGCTGACTCGGAAAGATACAAAATTCGTATGGAGTGAGGAATGCGAGAAGAGTTTCCAAGAACTCAAAAGGAGACTCATTTCGGCACCTGTTCTGACAATACCATCTGGTTCGGATGGATTTGTTATCTACAGCGATGCTTCAGGCAAAGGGTTAGGATGTGTTCTCATGCAACATGGGAAAGTCATAGCCTATGCCTCGCGACAACTCAAAGAATATGAGAGAAATTATCCTACTCGTGATTTGGAGTTGGCAGCAGTCGTTTTCGCATTGAAGATTTGGAGACACTACCTGTATGGGGAGAAAGTGGAGATTTATACAGATCATAAAAGCCTCAAATATTTCTTCACCCAAAAAGAACTCAACATGCGGCAGCGACGTTGGCTCGAGCTGTTGAAAGATTACGATCATACCATCCAATATCATCCTGGAAAAGCAAACGTAGTAGCTGACGCATTGAGTAGAAGATCATATGCGGGTACGAGTGCAATGTTGTTAATACAAAAGCCCGTTTTGTATGACTTGCAAAGGATGGAGATAGAGATGAAGGCTCCAAGTACCCACATGATGATATCAAATATACGAGTAGAACCGACTTTAATCGATAAAGTTAAAGCTGCTCAAGCTACGGACATAGAGTTGATGCGTATGAAGAAGAAAGTGCAAGAAGGTGCTATTCCAGAAGCAAGAATCGATGAAGAAGGAATACTTCGAGTCAACTCCAGACTTTGTGTTCCTAACGATTTTGACTTGAAGCATAGAATAATGATGGAGGCACACAACACACCGTTTGCAATCCATCCTGGGAGTACCAAAATGTATCACGATCTTCGACATACATTTTGGTGGAGCAATATGAAAAGAGAGATCGCGGAGTTTATCTCGAGATGTTTAACTTGTCAACGTGTAAAAGTGGAGCATCAAGTACCAAAGGGTCCATTGCAACCACTTGAGATTCCGAAATGGAAGTGGGAACACATTACTATGGATTTTGTTATGGGTCTTCCCAAGGTTTCTCAAGGCATAGATGCGATTTGGGTTATTGTTGATAGATTAACCAAGTCCGCTCATTTCTTGCCGATACGTGAGACTTATTCCCTTGAACGTCTTGCTAGTATGTACGTGAACGAGATTGTGAGATTGCATGGCATGCCAGTATCCATAGTTTCAGATCGTGACCCAAGATTCACTTCACGATTTTGGGTTAGCTTGCAGAAAGTTATGGGCACGGATTTACGATTCAGTTCTGCATACCATCCTCAAACGGACGGACAATCAGAGAGGACTATTCAAACTCTTGAAGATCTATTAAGACTTTGTGTCCTAGATCTCAAAGGGAGTTGGGATAAGTACCTACCATTGGTGGAATTCTCCTACAATAACAGTTATCAGGCGAGCAAAGGTGTGGCTCCATTCGAGGCGTTGTATGGAAGAAAATGTCGTTCTCCAGTATGCTGGGACGAGGTGGGTGAAGCAACATTGTTGGGACCAGAGTTGGTACGCATTACTACAGAGAAGATCCAAACGATTCGATAACGTATACAAACGGCACAGGATCGACAAAAAGTTATGCGGATCTTCATCGGAAGGACGTGAAATTTAATATTGGGGATCATGTATTGTTACGTGTTGCACCATGGAAGGGAGTTACAAGATTTGGGAAGAGAGGAAAGCTCAATCCAAGATTTGTTGGTCCATTTGAGATTCTTGAGCGAATAGGAAATGTGGCATATAGACTCGCATTACCTCCAAGCATGTTTCGTGTTCATAATATTTTTCACATATCTATGCTTCGTAAATATGTTAAAGACCCGAACCACATTATTGAGTTAGAACCAGACGAGATAGCTGAAGATTTAACGTACGAGGAGGTACCTGTTAAGATCTTGGATAGGAAAGAGCATGTCCTACGCACGAAGGTTATACCACAAGTTAAGGTTTTGTGGAGAAACCATGCTATTGAAGAAATGACCTGGGAGTTGGAATCAGAAATGAAAGCGAGGTATCCTCACCTTTTTGAAACATCAGGTACGTACGTCAATTTCGAGGACGAAATTTCATAAGGAGGGGAGGTTGTAAGACCCCAACTTATTAATGAATAAAATCAAATTTTCTCTAAATATTATTGTGAATAATAAGGGGTTAATTTGATATAATACTTTGGTTATGGGTGAAATGTGCAAATTTTATAAAATAAGCAAGTGGTTATAAAATATTCATTTTATCGGAGAATATTCGTTTGGTCGTGGAATATTCTTGCTGTCGGGGAATATTTGTACGACGGCGCAGCCTTGTGTGGGCCCCATAACGGAAAGCGATTGGATGAAGAAAACGACAAGTATAAGTTGTTTATAAATAACGGCGTAGTTGTTACCGTTAATACTGTTGGAATACCCGGTGGTTAAAATACAGTAGCACACGGTATTGCACCAATTATTGATTCTTACGTAAGAAGGCACTACTCAATAATTGTTACAGTAGTTATTATTCAATATTTTATTTTATTGATTCAATAATTGCTGCGTTGATATTTTATATTATTGTTGTTTCAATAATTGTTGCTGCACAGTATTTTCCTTTATCAGATCAATAATTCATATTATTTGAATAATATTATTAGATAACATTATTGGCAATGTCTAGAAAGTTCTGTCTAAGGAGAGGTTTGGTCATCTAATTGCGCGCCAGTAAGGAGAAATCCTTATTGGAAAGCCCCCTCTTTCTTGGGAACGGCCTGGTTGTCATAAATGTGATTCTGTAATATTATTTGTGAATAATTAATTATTGATTCATATGATAAGAAATATTTATTTTATGTGGATATAAATGAGGGATATATTTTTGTGGTTAAAAATGAAGGAGTTAATGTTGAGGTTTTTATCAGTATTTTTGTCGGAATGGAGGTATTAAAAATTAGGGTTTTTGAGATATTTTGCGGGGGTTATAATTTTTAATCCGACCGTTGGATCGTGGTAATTTTTGGATATGTTATACATATATAAGTTGAGTATATGTCCACAAATTTTGAACCGTTAAAAATGAACGTATGATTTATTATGAATTTTACAAGATGACTGGTTCAGAAATTGTTGAATTTTCGGAGTTTATCATTTTGATGGAAAATTCTAGAATTGGTGGGCCCCACTTGTGGTTGGTGAAGAAATGTGCTGAATTATATTTTAAATGTGGTGGGTGGGAATAGTAGCAGGTAAAGCCATCAGGTTGCAGGTCAAGCCTACTAAAATTTTCCTATAAATAGAGGGCTAAGTTAGAATTGAAAATCACACCAGAAACAAGTTTTCTCTCTTTCTCTCTCTAGATTATTGAGTGTATTTTGTGAGTATTTAGATACTTTGAGAGTTTCTATTCATCAGAGCAAGTTTCTTTCAGCCTTATACCGGTATTCCGACCAGAAGTACTGATATCTTGAGGTAAGGGATATTATTTTCTTCTTAAATGATATTATTTTCTTCAATATCATTATGCTGAAATATTGATATGAGTTTTTATCAAATTTAGAACTTTTTGTGTCGGAGTTACTATTCACGTATACGGCACTATTCACGTATACGGTACTATTCACGAATACGGCACTATTCACCGAAAAATAAAATTTTTCCTTTTTGTCCAAGATGTCTATTATGGTTACTATCTTTGATTGTATCCATGTTTTGATCTTTATTTTTGAATTCTGCTTTACAATTGATTATTATGAAGTATTATTGATCTTGGATAAACTGTTATACGAATCCCTACTATTTGTCCTTCTGTCTCACTGGATTCGTTTTCTTTAAGATATTTTTCATCATCCTCAGTCCTAAATGATGATATTACTGAATATCTTTGGCCTGTAGTGCAAAGATGTATGATTACTTGATGAATATCTTTGGCCTGTAGTGCAAAGATGAACAGGTGTTGAGATGAACATGACCGACTGGTGATACAAATGAATATCTTTGGCCTGTAGTGCAAAGATGAATATTTGGTTAAAGATGATTATTAATCGATGTTACAGGGATAAAATATTGATGATAGACTTTTAAATCTTAGAAGATAGTAGAATTCTTTCTCTACTTGACTCTTCTAATGGTTTGCTGTTTCCGCTGCAGTTGTTGATCTAAAACTTGTTGTCGATTATATTCTATCAGATTTTCCTCTGTTGAACACTAAGGATAATTTGTTGTATATTATCTTAGTCATAATATTCTTTACTGGGCTAGTTGAGCTCACCCTTTTCCTTTTTGTTCCATTTTTCTTCTCAGGAGGTGAGAACATAGCAGGATCTAGTCGGGGTATGGAGTGATGGTTCTAGAAAGATGTTTTAGCAGTCCTCACTATTTCTGTAAAATAGTGCTTGAATAATTGTATTGAGGACTTATTTGAGTGTGGATATTGTCTAAAAGACAATATTTGTATTTAAACTCACAGTGTGTGTTGTCGTATTTTGCACGACAATTGTATTATTGAAGTTGTAGTTTGCTTTCTGTACCATGTATTTGGCGACTCAGAATGGGTGTTGTATACCTATTTTGGGGGCGTCACAAAAACTTTGAGTGGTCGCTTGATTTTACCAGAACCTTCTTGGTAATCCCCGTTTTCTGTACAAATTATATGGGGTGCGTGGCTGTGGGTGGGTTATGAGATAATTTATTTGATGGAGCTTCCAAATCCTGACCCCTACACTGAACGACCTGAGCATGGGGGGCGAGATCGTCATACTTGTATTGCAATTCGGGATGTGTCCAAGCTTAAAGCAATTCTCGATATGGCTGGTAATTATTCTTATTGCCATTTTTTACCTGAATGCAGAAAAAGTTGTGGCCCTTGCAAATTCTCCAAACACGTGAAGTTTGTGACGCCCCCAGAATAGGTATACAACACCCATTCTGAGTCGCCAAATACATGGTACAGAAAACAAACTACAACTTCAATAATACAATTGTCGTGCAAAATACGACAACACATACTGTGAGTTTAAATACAAATATTGTCTTCTAGACAATATCCACACTCAAATAAATCCTCATTACAATTATTCAAACACTATTTTATAGAAATAGTGAGGACTGCTAATACATCTTTCTAGAACCATCACTCCATACCCCGACTAGATCCTGCTATGTTCTCACCTCCTGAGAAGAAAAATGGAACAAAAAGGAAAAGGGTGAGCTCAACTAGCCCAGTAAAGAATATTATGACTAAGATAATATACAACAAATTATCGTTAGTCTTCAACAGGGAAAAATCTGATAAAATATAATCGACAACAAGTTTTAGATCAACAACTGCAGCGGAAACAGCAAACCATTAGAAGAGTCAAGTAGAGAAAGAATTCTACTATCTTCTAAGATTTAAAAGTCCATCATCAATATTTTATCCCTGTAACATCAATTAATAATCATCTTTAACCAAATATTCATCTTTGCACTACAGGCCAAAGATATTCATTTGTATCATCAGTCGGTCATGTTCATCTCAACACCTGTTCATCTTTGCACTACAGGCCAAAGATATTCATCAAGTAATTATACATCTTTGCACTACAGGCCAAAGATATTCAGTAATATCATCATTTAGGACTGAGGATGATGAAAAATATCTTAAAGAGAACGAATCCAATGAGACAGAAGGACAAATAGTAGGGATTCGTATAACAGTTTATCCAAGATCAATAATACTTCATAATAATCAATTGTGAAGCAGAATTCAAAAATAAAGATCAAAACATGGATACAATCAAAGATAGTAACCATAATAGACATCTTGGACAAAAAGGAAAAATTTTATTTTTCGGTGAATAGTGCCGTATTCGTGAATAGTGCCGTATACGTGAATAGTGCCGTATACGTGAATAGTAACCCCGACACAAAAAGTTCCAAATTTGATAAAAACTCATATCAATATTTCAGCATAATGATATTGAAGAAAATAATATCATTTAAGAAGAAAATAATATCCCTTACCTCAAAATATCAGTACTTCTGGTCGGAATACCGGTATAAGGCTGAAAGAAACTTGCTCTGATGAATAGAAACTCTCAAAGTATCTAAATACTCACAAAATACACTCAATAATCTAGAGAGAGAAAGAGAGAAAACTTGTTTCTGGTGTGATTTTCAATTCTAACTTAGCCCTCTATTTATAGGAAAATTTTGGTAGGTTTGACCTGCAACCTGATGGCTTTACCTGCTACTATTCCCACCCACCACATTTGAAATATAATTCAGCACATTTCTTCACCAACCACAAGTGGGGCCCACCAATTCTAGAATTTTCCATCAAAATGATAAACTCCGAAAATTCAACAATTTCTGAACCAGTCATCTTGTAAAATTCATAATAAATCATACGTTCATTTTTAACGGTTCAAAATTTGTGGACATATACTCAACTTATATATGTATAACATATCCAAAAATTACCACGATCCAACGGTCGGATTAAAAATTATAACACCCGCAATATATCTCAAAAACCCTGATTTTTAATACCTCCATTCCGACAAAAATACTGATAAAAACCTCAACATTAACTCCTTCATTTTTAACCACAAAAATATATCCCTCATTTATATCCACATAAAATAAATATTTCCTTATCATATGAATCAATAATTAATTATTCACAAATAATATTACAGAATCACATTTATGACAACCAGGCCGTTCCCAGGAAAGAGGGGGCTTTCCAATAAGGATTTCTCCTTACTGGCGCGCAATTAGATGACCAAACCTCTCCTTAGACAGAACTTTCTAGACATTGCCAATAATGTTATCTAATAATATTATTCAAATAATATGAATTATTGATCTGATAAATGAAAATACTGTGCAGCAACAATTATTGAAACAACAATAATATAAAATATCAACGCAGCAATTATTGAATCAATAAAATAAAATATTGAATAATAACTACTGTAACAATTATTGAGTAGTGCCTTCTTACGTAAGAATCAATAATTGGTGCAATACCGTGTGCTACTGTATTTTAACCACCGGGTATTCCAACAGTATTAACGGTAACAACTACGCCGTTATTTATAAACAACTTATACTTGTCGTTTTCTTCATCCAATCGCTTTCCGTTATGGGGCCCACACAAGGCTGCGTCGTCGTACGAATATTCCCCGACAGCAAGAATATTCCACGACCAACCGAATATTCACCGACCAAAAATAAATATTTTATAACCACTTGCTTATTTTGCAAAATTTGCACATTTCACCCATAACCAAAGTATTATATCAAATTAACCCCTTATTATTCACAATAATATTTAGAGAAAATTTGATTTTATTCATTAATAAGTTGGGGTCTTACAACCTCCCCTCCTTATGAAATTTCGTCCTCGAAATTGACGTACGTACCTGATGTTTCAAAAAGGTGAGGATACCTCGCTTTCATTTCTGATTCCAACTCCCAGGTCATTTCTTCAATAGCATGGTTTCTCCACAAAACCTTAACTTGTGGTATAACCTTCGTGCGTAGGACATGCTCTTTCCTATCCAAGATCTTAACAGGTACCTCCTCGTACGTTAAATCTTCAGCTATCTCGTCTGGTTCTAACTCAATAATGTGGTTCGGGTCTTTAACATATTTACGAAGCATAGATATGTGAAAAACATTATGAACACGAGACATGCTTGGAGGTAATGCGAGTCTATATGCCACATTTCCTATTCGCTCAAGAATCTCAAATGGACCAACAAATCTTGGATTGAGCTTTCCTCTCTTCCCAAATCTTGTAACTCCCTTCCATGGTGCAACACGTAACAATACATGATCCCCAATATTAAATTCCACGTCCTTCCGATGAAGATCCGCATAACTCTTTTGTCGATCCTGTGCCGTTTGTATACGTTGTCGAATCGTTTGGATCTTCTCTGTAGTAATGCGTACCAATTCTGGTCCCAACAATGTTGCTTCACCCACCTCGTCCCAGCATACTGGAGAACGACATTTTCTTCCATACAACGCCTCAAATGGAGCCATACCTATGCTCGCCTGATAACTGTTGTTGTAGGAGAATTCCACCAATGGTAGGTACTTATCCCAACTCCCTTTGAGATCTAAGACACAAAGTCTTAATAGATCTTCAAGAGTTTGAATAGTCCTCTCTGATTGTCCGTCCGTTTGAGGATGGTATGCTGAACTGAATCGTAAATCCGTGCCCATAGCTTTCTGCAAGCTAACCCAAAATCGTGAAGTGAATCTTGGGTCACGATCCGAAACTATGGATACTGGCATGCCATGCAATCTCACAATCTCGTTCACGTACATACTAGCAAGACGTTCAAGGGAATAAGTCTCACGTATCGGCAAGAAATGAGCGGACTTGGTTAATCTATCAACAATAACCCAAATCGCATCTATGCCTTGAGAAACCTTGGGAAGACCTGTAACAAAATCCATAGTAATGTGTTCCCACTTCCATTTCGGAATCTCAAGTGGTTGCAATGGACCCTTTGGTACTTGATGCTCCGCTTTTACACGTTGACAAGTTAAACATCTCGAGATAAACTCCGCGATCTCTCTTTTCATATTGCTCCACCAAAATGTATGTCGAAGATCGTGATACATTTTGGTACTCCCAGGATGGATTGCAAACGGTGTGTTGTGTGCCTCCATCATTATTCTATGCTTCAAGTCAAAATCGTTAGGAACACAAAGTCTGGAGTTGACTCGAAGTATTCCTTCTTCATCGATTCTTGCTTCTGGAATAGCACCTTCTTGCACTTTCTTCTTCATACGCATCAGCTCTATATCCGTAGCTTGAGCAGCTTTAACTTTATCGATTAAAGTCGGTTCTACTCGTATATTTGATATCATCATGTGGGTACTTGGAGCCTTCATCTCTATCTCCATCCTTTGCAAGTCATACAAAATGGGCCTTTGTGTTAAAAACATTGCACTCGTACCCGCATATGATCTTCTACTCAATGCGTCAGCTACTACGTTTGCTTTTCCAGGATGGTATTGGATGGTATGATCGTAATCTTTCAACAGCTCAAGCCAACGTCGTTGCCGCATGTTGAGTTCCTTTTGGGTGAAGAAATATTTGAGGCTTTTATGATCTGTATAGATCTCCACTTTCTCCCCATACAGGTAGTGTCTCCAGATCTTCAACGCAAAAACGACTGCTGCCAACTCCAAATCATGAGTAGGATAATTCCTCTCATATTCTTTGAGTTGTCGTGAGGCATAGGCTATGACTTTCCCATGTTGCATGAGAACACATCCTAACCCTTTGCCTGAAGCATCGCTGTAGATAACAAATCCATCCGAACCAGATGGTATTGTCAAAACAGGTGCCGAAATGAGTCTCCTCTTGAGTTCTTGGAAACTCTTCTCGCATTCCTCACTCCATACGAATTTTGTATCTTTCCGAGTCAGCTGAGTTAACGGAGTAGCGATTCGAGAAAATCCTTCCACAAATCTCCGATAATAACCAGCTAAGCCCAGAAAGCTACGTACTTCGGTTACCGACTTCGGTTGCTCCCAACTTTGTATGGCTTCAATCTTCGCCGGGTCGACAGATACTCCATGTTTTGACACCACGTGCCCAAGGAATGCTACTTCCTCAAGCCAGAACTCGCATTTCTTCAGTTTGGCATATAGCTTGTTTTCACGAAGCCTTTGCAGTACCAGCTTCAAATGGCGCTCATGATCTTCACGGCTTTTGGAATAGATGAGGATGTCATCAATAAAGACAACAACGAACTGATCCAAATATTCTTTGAATACACGGTTCATCATATCCATGAAGGCAGCAGGAGCATTAGTCAATCCAAAAGACATTACTAAGAATTCATAATGCCCGTACCGAGTTCTGAAGGCAGTCTTTGGAATATCCTCAGTTTTAATCTTCAGCTGATGATATCCAGAACGAAGATCGATCTTTGAAAAGAATTGTGCTCCTTGCAACTGGTCAAACAGGTCATCAATGCGAGGTAGCGGATACCTATTCTTGATGGTGACATGGTTCAATTCTCGATAGTCAATACAAAGTCGCATACTCCCGTCTTTCTTCTTTACGAATAAAACAGGAGCACCCCAAGGAGACGTACTAGGACGAATAAAACCGATGTCCAACAACTCCTGTAGTTGGACTTTTAACTCCTGAAGTTCAATAGGAGCCATTCGATATGGGGTTTTAGAAATGGGCTTTGTACCGGGTTCAAGGTCAATAAAGAATTCAATTTCTCGTTCCGGGGGTAGACCGGGAAGTTCTTCAGGAAATACATCGGAAAATTCTCTAACAATAGAAATATTATTCAAATCTGACTTGTCTTTGTTCAAATCCATAACATGGGCTAAGAAAGCTTGACATCCGTTTTTCAATAAACGAATAGCTTTGTGGCTTGATATGACAGTGACTGATTTTAGTGGTTTAGTAGTTTGAATTCGTATGACAGGTTGGTTAGGAATATGAAAACTAACAACCTTACGAAAACAATCAATTTTAGCATGATGAGTGGTTAACCAATCAATTCCTAAAATCACATCAAAAGCAAGTATCTTTAAAGAGATAAGATCAACAGGTAATGTGATAGTGCCAACTTGGATCATGCAAGATTTATAAACTGTAGATGTAACGAAGGTTTCACCCAACGGAGTTTCAACAGATAAGTTAAAGTCCAATTTCTCCGGAGTCAAGTTTAAACGTTGAGCACAAGCAGGAGAGATAAAAGAATGGGTAGAACCGGTATCTAGTAAAGTATAAACTTCGCAAGAATTCAAGATTAGCTTACCCGTGATCACCTCGTTCGGGTTTCTCGCGTTTTGGCCAGTAACGACAAACGCCCTTCCAGGAACCGCTGATTTCGACTTATCCGGGATAACTTTTGGAGTCACCATCCCCGCTGAACTTGGTTTTGCTACAGAACACTCTCGAGCTATATGACCTTCCTTTCCACAGTTATAACATACCTTGGATTGTTGTGGGCAGTTTGGGCTGATATGTCCCTCTTTCCCACATTTGTAACATACGACCGGTGGTCGTTCTCCTCCCCTAGAAACAGTTGATGTTTGTGCTGACGTCTTCACGTTATCATTGTTGTACCTTCTCTTCTTGAAATCTCCTCCCGACTCGCTCCTTCTATTATCACGACCACGATTACCACCAGAGTGGTTACCGCTTTTGTCCGAATGTTTTCCTCCCTGCTGGTTTTCATTGCTTCGATGACTGCCGCCACCGGTATGACCCTGGTTGTGGTCCCTCGGTTGCACATACTCATTATCTCGCTCTAATAATTGAGCCCTGTTTACAACATCTGAATATAAAGAAAATTTATGAGAGATAAGATATTGCCGAATCTCGGGTTTTAGACCTCTCAGAAACATCCTTGTCATTCGTTCCTCATTTTCGACCAAATGAGGTGCAAA
The DNA here is from genome assembly GCA_016801055.1 of Panax notoginseng. Taxonomy (NCBI): domain Eukaryota; kingdom Viridiplantae; phylum Streptophyta; class Magnoliopsida; order Apiales; family Araliaceae; genus Panax; species Panax notoginseng. The sequence goes on along the minus strand of CM029015.1, from coordinate 224,277,968 downwards.
CCTGGATAACTCTGCAAACTTCGCCTCGTACTGGGACACCGTCATGTTGTTTTGTTCCAGTCTAATAAACTCAACCTCCTTCATATGACGAATACTTTCAGGAAAGTACTTGTCATTGAACAGTTTTTGAAATGTTTCCCAGGACATGTTGAGTGCGTCAGGCTGGGTACGCTTCACAGACTCCCACCAGTAGTCTGCCTCACCGCGGAACATAAATGTGGCGAATGGAACCTTCTGTTCCTCCGTGCATCCCAAGACATCAAATATCTTGGTAATTTGCTTGACCCACGTTTCCGCCATGATCGGATCCGGCTTTCCCTTAAATTCTGGTGGTCCCAATTCTTTGAACTGCTTAGCTGTGACAAACCGCGCGTTGTTATCATTTCCACCCGTATTCTGCACACGAGTCTCCCTCGTCTGATTTTGCATGAACTGCAAAAAGCTCCTAAACATTCCATCATTCATCGTTTGCTCGGTAACGTTGTTTACAGGAGGAATATTGCCTTCCTGTTGCACGTTCCCCTGGGTAGTGATCAAAGGTGTCTCCACGGTCTGATTTACTCCATTATTAACGTTCTCAGCTGCCATTCTTAAATACTGCCATAAAACAAGGGTTAATAGTCATGTCATATATTATCCCTATACTCTGACCGACCAAATAAACACCAAATAAACTTAGTCAGGTCATACTAGCGAAGGAATTCCCCGTCTCTCCCCTCCTAGTTCTTGTCTCACATCTCAGCCAGGGATCATATCCCTAAGCTCTGATACCAACTGTGACGCCCCCAGAATAGGTATACAACACCCATTCTGAGTCGCCAAATACATGGTACAGAAAGCAAACTACAACTTCAATAATACAATTGTCGTGCAAAATACGACAACACATACTGTGAGTTTAAATACAAATATTGTCTTCTAGACAATATCCACACTCAAATAAATCCTCATTACAATTATTCAAACACTATTTTACAGAAATAGTGAGGACTGCTAATACATCTTTCTAGAACCATCACTCCATACCCCGACTAGATCCTGCTATGTTCTCACCTCCTGAGAAGAAAAATGGAACAAAAAGGAAAAGGGTGAGCTCAACTAGCCCAGTAAAGAATATTATGACTAAGATAATATACAACAAATTATCGTTAGTCTTCAACAGGGAAAAATCTGATAAAATATAATCGACAACAAGTTTTAGATCAACAACTGCAGCGGAAACAGCAAACCATTAGAAGAGTCAAGTAGAGAAAGAATTCTACTATCTTCTAAGATTTAAAAGTCCATCATCAATATTTTATCCCTGTAACATCAATTAATAATCATCTTTAACCAAATATTCATCTTTGCACTACAGGCCAAAGATATTCATTTGTATCATCAGTCGGTCATGTTCATCTCAACACCTGTTCATCTTTGCACTACAGGCCAAAGATATTCATCAAGTAATTATACATCTTTGCACTACAGGCCAAAGATATTCAGTAATATCATCATTTAGGACTGAGGATGATGAAAAATATCTTAAAGAGAACGAATCCAATGAGACAGAAGGACAAATAGTAGGGATTCGTATAACAGTTTATCCAAGATCAATAATACTTCATAATAATCAATTGTGAAGCAGAATTCAAAAATAAAGATCAAAACATGGATACAATCAAAGATAGTAACCATAATAGACATCTTGGACAAAAAGGAAAAATTTTATTTTTCGGTGAATAGTGCCGTATTCGTGAATAGTGCCGTATACGTGAATAGTGCCGTATACGTGAATAGTAACCCCGACACAAAAAGTTCCAAATTTGATAAAAACTCATATCAATATTTCAGCATAATGATATTGAAGAAAATAATATCATTTAAGAAGAAAATAATATCCCTTACCTCAAAATATCAGTACTTCTGGTCGGAATACCGGTATAAGGCTGAAAGAAACTTGCTCTGATGAATAGAAACTCTCAAAGTATCTAAATACTCACAAAATACACTCAATAATCTAGAGAGAGAAAGAGAGAAAACTTGTTTCTGGTGTGATTTTCAATTCTAACTTAGCCCTCTATTTATAGGAAAATTTTGGTAGGTTTGACCTGCAACCTGATGGCTTTACCTGCTACTATTCCCACCCACCACATTTGAAATATAATTCAGCACATTTCTTCACCAACCACAAGTGGGGCCCACCAATTCTAGAATTTTCCATCAAAATGATAAACTCCGAAAATTCAACAATTTCTGAACCAGTCATCTCGTAAAATTCATAATAAATCATACGTTCATTTTTAACGGTTCAAAATTTGTGGACATATACTCAACTTATATATGTATAACATATCCAAAAATTACCACGATCCAACGGTCGGATTAAAAATTATAACACCCGCAATATATCTCAAAAACCCTGATTTTTTTTAATACCTCCATTCCGACAAAAATACTGATAAAACACCTCAACATTAACTCCTTCATTTTTAACCACAAAAATATATCCCTCATTTATATCCACATAAAATAAATATTTCCTTATCATATGAATCAATAATTAATTATTCACAAATAATATTACAGAATCACATTTATGACAACCAGGCCGTTCCCAGGAAAGAGGGGGCTTTCCAATAAGGATTTCTCCTTACTGGCGCGCAATTAGATGACCAAACCTCTCCTTAGACAGAACTTTCTAGACATTGCCAATAATGTTATCTAATAATATTATTCAAATAATATGAATTATTGATCTGATAAATGAAAATACTGTGCAGCAACAATTATTGAAACAACAATAATATAAAATATCAACGCAGCAATTATTGAATCAATAAAATAAAATATTGAATAATAACTACTGTAACAATTATTGAGTAGTGCCTTCTTACGTAAGAATCAATAATTGGTGCAATACCGTGTGCTACTGTATTTTAACCACCGGGTATTCCAACAGTATTAACGGTAACAACTACGCCGTTATTTATAAACAACTTATACTTGTCGTTTTCTTCATCCAATCGCTTTCCGTTATGGGGCCCACACAAGGCTGCGTCGTCGTACGAATATTCCCCGACAGCAAGAATATTCCACGACCAACCGAATATTCACCGACCAAAAATAAATATTTTATAACCACTTGCTTATTTTGTAAAATTTGCACATTTCACCCATAACCAAAGTATTATATCAAATTAACCCCTTATTATTCACAATAATATTTAGAGAAAATTTGATTTTATTCATTAATAAGTTGGGGTCTTACAAAGTTACTGAATGAAATGTTTCTTACCTGATTGCTAAAATGTTTAGGTTTTTAGCATGAACTCAAAATGGCACAATGTATTTCAGAAAATGTTGAATGGATGAGCCTTTTTCCTTTTCTAATTTTGACAGGTAAATGAATGAACACTTGTAAATATATTTCTTAATTTCGATTATTATCCGAACAATCGAATTATAAATTCGATTATTCGGTATTTCGGTAATTCGGTTAATGGATAATTCGATTACTTGTTCGGATACCAAAATTGAACAAATTTTGGTTTTCGGTTATAACCGAATAGCCTATTCGGTTCGGTTATAACCGAATGATCAGTCTTACTAGAGAATGCATGGATTTACTGGATATGATGTTAACTCATATTAATGTGCTAGATCTGATCGAATCTGATGGATAAATGATTTTTAATATACAAATCATCAATGAAGGATTTGTTTTAATTTTTTTTTAAACTTTTTTTTTTAATTTGTAATATACTAAAAAATTTAAAGCTTACTTTTTAGCATATTTTTATTTTTTAATATTTCTTTCTTTTATATTTAAGCTTAGATCTAATGATTTCATAATATAAATAATAATTATATTAATTTTCAAAAATAAAAATAGTAATTAATTTTCAAAATTTCAGTTATATTTCTGAAGATTGAATTTATTTTTATGAATTTTAATTTTTAATTTGTGCTTATTATGAAAATATTTGTGAACAATGTTAAAGACATTATTCAAATTCAAAATTTACCCTTTTAAAAGCTGACGTGGATAATGTGAAACTCATTCAATTTTCAATGTGGCAACAGATAGGATGATAGCATATGAAGCAGCTGACATGAACATTTATTTAAAAGTTGACGTGGATGTTCCGTTAAAAATTAACTCATTTATTTTGTAAAGATTTGATAAATATTTGAAGTTCAATGAGTCGATTGTAAAAAATATCAGTTCAGTAATACATCTGTAAATCGATCCTTAGCAGAGTGAGAAAAATATATTTAACCCAACTAATATGTAAACTTCCATAGCTTGCTCTTTCTATTGAACTCCAAGTTGGTTATAATTTCTATTATATATTGATGATTATTTTCATGAACAAAAAGGGGCCAAAAAAACAGTGGCACAAAATCAATCACAAGTTATAGTAGTGCTATACTGCAATCGTTAACCAACCAAAATTGATACTCCATCCATTCTTATATGTAGGTCGTTTTAGATTTTTTTATTTATTCCATATTATTTGTCGTTTATAGTTATCTAAGAGAATTGATCACTATTTTTTTCAAATTACCCCTTATTACTCCACCTAATTTTTTGATCCATATTTATCATTATCCTATACTACTATACTCGCCTTTCTCTACTTTTTCTAATAAGTGAGGTGAAGGGTATTATAGACAATTGATAGTATAGTTAATATTTTTCAATCATTTCCTTAATTCTTGTGCACATGTTTAAAACGACCTATATTAAATAACGGAGGGAGTAATATCTGTAAGACCCCAACTTATTAATGAATAAAATCAAATTTTCTCTAAATATTATTGTGAATAATAAGGGGTTAAATTGATATAATACTTTGGTTATGGGTGAAATGTGTAAATTTTGCAAAATAAGCAAGTGGTTATAAAATATTTATTTTTGGTCGGTGAATATTCGGTTGGTCGTGGAATATTCTTGCTGTCGGAGAATATTCGTACGACGACGTAGCCTTGTGTGGGCCCCATATCGGAAAGCGATTGGATGAAGAAAACGACAAGTATAAGTTGTTTATAAATAACGGCGTAGTTGTTACCATTAATACTGTTGGAATACCCGGTGATTAAAATACAGTAGCACACAGTATTGCACCAATTATTGATTCTTACGTAAGAAGGCACTACTCAATAATTGTTATAGTAGTTATTGTTCAATATTTTATTTTATTGATTCAATAATTGTTGCATTGATATTTTATATTATTGTTGTTTCAATAATTGTTGCTGCACAGTATTTTCCATTATCAGATCAATAATTCATATTATTTGAATAATATTATTAGATAACATTATTGGCAATGTCTAGAAAGTTCTGTCTAAGGAGAGGTTTGGTCATCTAATTGCGCGCCAGTAAGGAGAAATTCTTATTGGAAAGCCCCCTCTTTCCTGGGAACGGCCTGGTTGTCATAAATGTGATTCTGTAATATTATTTGTGAATAATTAATTATTGATTCATATGATAAGGAAATATTTATTTTATGTGGATATAAATGAGGGATATATTTTTGTGGTTAAAAATGAAGGAGTTAATGTTGAGGTGTTTTATCAGTATTTTTATCGGAATGTTGAGATCTTTACGGATCATAAAAGCCTCAAATATTTCTTCACTCAAAAGGAACTCAACATGCGACAACGACGTTGGCTTGAACTGTTGAAAGATTATGATCATACCATTCAATACCATCCTGGAAAAGCGAACGTGGTAGCTGACGCATTGAGTAGAAGATCATATGCGGGTACAAGTGCAATATTAACAACGCAAAGGCCCATTTTGCGTGACTTGCAAAGGATGGAGATAGAGTTGAAGACTCCAGGGACCCATGTGATGATGGCGAATATACGAGTAGAACCGACTTTAATCGATAAAGTTAAAGCTGCTCAAGCTACAGACCTGGAGCTGATGCATATGAGGAAGAAAGTGCAAGAAGGTGTTATGCCGGAAGCAAGAATCGATGAGGAAGGAATACTTCGAGTCAACTCCAGACTTTGTGTTCCTAACAACCCTGATTTAAAGTATGAAATCATGATGGAGGCGCACAACACACCGTTTGCAATCCATCCTGGAAGTACCAAAATGTATCATGATCTTCGTCATACATTTTGGTGGAGCAATATGAAGAGAGAGATAGCGTTGTTTATCTCAAGGTGTCTAACTTGTCAACGAGTCAAAGCGGAGCATCAAGTACCAAAAGGTCCATTGCAACCACTTGAAATTCCAGAATGGAAGTGGGAGCACATTACCATGGATTTCGTTACCGGTCTTCCCAGGGTTTCTCAAGGTATTGATGCGATTTGGGTCATTGTTGATAAATTGACCAAGTCTGCTCATTTCTTACCGATACGAGAAACTTATACACTTGAACGTCTTGCTCGTATGTACATAAACGAGATTGTAAGACTGCATGGTATGCCAGTATCCATAATTTCTGATCGAGACCCAAGATTCACTTCACGATTTTGGGTTAGTTTACAAAAAGCTATGGGCACGGAGTTACGATTTAGTTCAGCATATCATCCTCAGACGGACGGACAATCAGAGAGGACTATTCAAACTCTTGAAGATCTATTAAGACTCTGTGTCTTTGACTTCAAGGGAAGTTGGGATAAGTTCTTACCATTGGTGGAGTTTTCCTACAACAACAGTTATCAAGCAAGTATTGGCATGGCTCCATTCGAAGCATTGTATGGAAGAAAATGTCGTTCTCCAGTATGCTGGGATGAGGTGGGCGAAGCAACGTTGTTGGGACCGGAGTTGGTACGTATGACTACAGAAAAGATTCAAACGATCCGACAACGTATAAAAACCTCACAAGATCGACAAAAGAGTTATGCTGATCTTCATCGAAAGGACGTGGAATTTGATGTAGGAGATCATGTGTTCTTACGTGTTGCTCCATGGAAAGGAGTTACAAGATTTGGAAAGAGAGGAAAGCTAAATCCTCGATTCATCGGTCCATTTTTAATCCTCGATCGAGTAGGAACTGTGGCTTATAGACTCGCTTTACCGCCAAGTATGTCTCGTGTTCATAACGTTTTCCACATATCAATGTTACGCAAATATGTGGAAGACCCGAACCACATTATTGAGTTAGAACCGGACGAAATAGCGGAGGATTTGACGTATGAAGAAGTTCCTGTTCAAATCTTGGATAAGAAGGAACATATTCTACGCTCCAAAGTTATACCTCAAGTCAAAGTTTTGTGGAGAAACCACGATGTTGAGGAAATGACTTGGGAGTTAGAATCAGAAATGAAATCAAGGTATCCTTACCTCTTCGACATACCAGGTACGTACCCTAATTTCGAGGGCGAAATTTCATAAGAAGGGGAGGTTGTAAGACCCCAACTTTTATAAATAAAGATGAATTTTCTATAAATATCATTTTTGAATATTATGGAGTTAATTTGATATAATGTTATAGTTGTGGGTAATATTTATAAATTTTGCAAAGTAAGCAAGTTGTTATAAAATATTCGTTTGGTCGGAGAATATTCTTTTTGTCGGGGAATATTCGTACGACGGCACAATCATTGGTGGACCCCACAACGGAATTATTGTCGGATGGAGAAAACGACAGAATTATCTTTCTATAAAAATAACGGCGGAAATTTTACCATTGTTACTGTTGAACTACTCGGTAGTAAAAGTACAGTAATACGTGTGGTTGCATAGTAGCACACGGTATTGATTATTAATGCTTATGTGAGAAGTCACTCAGTTTGATTCTATTATTGTCAGTTAATAATATGAATTATTTAGCGATAATGACGTTTTGTTTTATTCGTATTATTAACGTAATAAAACAGAAACATCTTTTTATATAAAACAAAATACTTTATTAAAGTTATTCTATAAATAGAATATATTTTATTTTATTTAAAAGATTTTTCTTTAAATATGGACCGTCAGATTAAAGTAATCAATCTGGACCGTTCATGGATTAGTTACTATGCATTCTATTTTTCTATAAATAGCAGCTCATTCCTTCATTATTTCTTACGAATTCACTGAACTCTAGAGAGAGAAACTATAGAGAGAAACTATAGAGAGAGAGAAGAAGAGTATTCTGCTACTTAACTACTTCCTTACTTCAGCTCTTCTTTAAAACGGTAAGGGGTGTTATTCTTTCTTATTCATGAAGAGAACTGTTATTCCATTTCTTATTATTCTGTTGGAATAACCTGTATATGCGGTCTACCCTATACTTGGTGACATTCTTCTATTATTCTGTTGGAACATCCTGTCTGTGTGTTTTACACCGGACCTGGTTCCGTTTTTATTATTATTCTGTTGGAACATCCTGTCTGTGTGTTTTACACCGGACCTGGTTCCGTCTTTATTATTATTCTGTTGGAATATCCTGTCTGTGTGTTTTACACCGGACCTGGTTCCATTATTTATTATACTGTTCTTTATTATTCTGTCGGAATATCCTGTCTGTGCGTTTACGCCGGACCTGGTTCCATTATTTATTATTCTGCCGGAATATCCTGTCTGTGTGTTTTACACCGGACCTGGTTCCATTATTTATTATTGTTCTTTATTATTCGGAATATCCTGTCTGTGCGTTTACGCCGGACCTGGTTCCATTATTTATTATTCTGTCGGAATATCCTGTCTGTGCGTTTACGCCGGACCTGGTTCCATTATTTATTATTCTGTTGGAATAACCTGTTTGTGCGGTCTATCGCATGCATGGTGATTTCTTTTGTTATTCCATTCTTTATTGTACTCAGTTGGTTAAGTTTTGACTTCTATACTCCATGAAATTTGTGAAATATCCTTGATAATTGCGTTTCATCCAGTATCTTTTCATGAAAATATTCTTCTAATCATTCTTGAATTTTACTCCACAAAGCAGTATCATGTTGACAATTTGGACGTTGTTAATTCTTGGATAAATTAATTCTTGAACTTGTTTTATTGAATTCTTATATCATTGTCATCATCCTCATGTTTATAAAATGTTGAAAGTCATCTGTGGCCTGTAGTGCATAGATGGACTTGGTATGATTATGACCAGGGATTATTCGGTGTAATCATGACCGTAATGTTACAAATGATGTGGTAAAAGTCCTCATTGGCCCGTAGTGCATTGATGGACAGTTGTTGGCATGATCATGACCATTAATGAATATACGAATATCCTTGGCCGTAGTGCAGGGGTGATTCGATGATGTGGATTATTTTATTAAGCTGAGTCTCAGCGATCACAGTGTTGAAAATCTTTTAAATCATAAAAGATAGTAGAGTTTATTTTCTACTTGACTCTTTTAATGGATTGCTTGTTCCGCTACAGTTAAACTTGATGTCTATTATATTTTATCAGTTTAACATTGTTGAAGGCTAATGATAATTTATTCTGCATTATCTTAGTCATAATATTTCTTACTGGGCTAGTTGAGCTCACCCTTTCTTTCACTGTTCTCTTCAGGAAATGAGAACGTAGCTGGGACAAGTCGGGGTACGGAGTGATGGTCCGAATGATAGTATTAGTTAGTAGTCCTCACTATTCTATGTAATGGTGTGTTAATAAATGTAATGAGGACTCCTTTTGAGTATGAATACTCTCTAGAAGATAATATTTGTATTCAAACTCACAGTTTATGTTTTGTCGTATTGTACACGACAGTTGTATTATTAAGTTGTATTTGTATTCTGTACTATGTATCTGACGACCCAAGATGGGTGATGTATACCTAATTTTGGGGGCGTCACAGTTGGTATCAGAGCTTAGGGATATGATCCCTGGCTAAGATGTGAGAATAGAACTAGGAGGGGAGAGACGGGGAATTCCTTCGCTAGTATGACATACCTAAGTTTATTTGCATGGTATTTAATTGGTCGGTCATAATATAAGGATAATATATGACATATCAATTAATTTTTATTTTGTGGCAGTATCTGAAAATGGCATCTGAGAATGTTGAGAATAGCAATGGAGCACAGACGACTGTTGATTCACCACATATCAATAATCAGGATAATGTGCATCAGGAAGGTGACAATCCTCATGCAAACAACAACACTGACCAAATGATGAATGATCAAATGTTCAGAGGCTTTATGCAATTCATGCAACAACAGGTGAAAGCGGCTCCTGTCCACAACGTAGGTGGAAATACTGGAAACTCTCAGGCGGTCACCGCTAAACAGTTTAAGGAGCTGGGACCACCGGAGTTTAAGGGAGAACCCAAACCACTTGTAGCTGAAACATGGATAAAGCAGATCACCAAGATATTTGATGTCTTGGGTTGCTCCGAGGAGCAAAAGGTTCCCTTTGCCGCCTTTATGTTGCGAGGAGAGGCAGATTACTGGTGGGAATCGATAAAGCGTACTCAACCTGCCGCACTGAAGATGTCTTGGGAGAAGTTCCAAGAGCTGTTTAACGACAAATACTTTCCCGAGAGTATTCGTCACATGAAGGAGGTGGAGTTCATCAAATTGGAGCAGAATAATATGACCGTGTCGCAGTACGAGGCAAAATTTGCGGAGTTATCCCGGTTTGCGTCCCACCTGGTGGATAATGAAGAAAGAATGACGCGGATGTTTTTAAGAGGTTTGAAGCCGGAGATACGTCAACATCTTGTTTCTCATAAACTGTGTTTGTATTCAGATGTTGTAAATAGGGCTCAGTTGGTGGAGCGCGATAACGAGATAACGCAACCAAAAGAGAGCAGCCGGCAAAATGATAATACCAGTGAGAGCAGTCATCGAAGCGGTGACAACAAGCGTGGAGGGAATCAACAGGCCAGAAATGGTAACCACTTCGGTGGTAATCAGGGCCAAAACAATAAGAATGGACATTTCAAGAAGAGGAGATTCAACAATGATGGAAAGACGTCAGCACCAGCACCTGTCGTTAAGGAAGGAGAACGACCACCTATCATATGTTTCAAATGCGGAGGGGAGGGGCACATCAGTCCAAACTGCGCGATGCCGTCCAAAGCATGTTATAATTGTGGAAGAGAAGGTCATTTAGCCCGATTTTGTCGTTTACCGAAGACAAATTCAGCTAGGATGGAGGCACCAAAGGCCGTCCCAGAAAAGTCAAAACCGGTTGTGCAAGGGAGAGCGTTTGTTGTGACCTCCCAGAACGCAAGGAACCCGAATGAGGTCATCACGGGTAAGCTTATCATAAACTCTAACGAAGTCTATACTTTATTTGATACCGGTTCAACCCATTCTTTTATTTCTCCTACTTGCGCTCATCGATTAAATTTGATTCCGGAGAAATTAGACTTTGACTTAGCAGTTGAAACTCCATTGGGAGAAACCTTCATTACATCCACGGTTTATAAGTCTTGTTTGGTTCAAGTTGGTACCCACACATTACCTGTCGATCTTATTTCATTAAAAATACTTGCATTTGACGTGATTCTAGGGATTGATTGGTTAACTACTCATCATGCAAAAATTGATTGTTTTCGTAAGGTTGTTAGCTTTCATATTCCTAATCGACCTATTATGCGAATTCAAGCAACCAAACCATTAAAATCAATCGCTGTCATCTCAAGCCATAAAGCTATTCGTTTATTGAAAAACGGATGTCAAGCTTTCTTAGCTCATGTCACAGATCTAAACAAAAATACGTCAGTTTTGAATGATATTTCTATTGTTAATAAATTCCCTGACGTATTCCCTGAAGAACTTCCTGGCCTACCCCCAGAGCGTGAAATTGAATTTTGTATCGACCTTGAACCCGGTACAAAACCCATTTCCAAAGCCCCATATCGAATGGCTCCTATTGAACTTCAGGAGTTAAAGACCCAACTGCAGGAATTGTTAGACATTGGTTTTATTCGTCCTAGTACTTCTCCTTGGGGTGCTCCTGTTCTGTTCGTGAAGAAGAAAGATGGAAGTATGCGACTTTGTATTGATTATCGGGAGTTGAATCATGTCACCATCAAAAACAGGTACCCATTGCCACGTATTGATGACCTGTTTGACCAGTTGCAAGGAGCACAATTCTTTTCAAAGATCGATCTTCGTTCTGGATATCATCAGCTGAAGGTTAGAACTGAGGATATTCCAAAGACGGCTTTTAGAACTCGGTACGGGCATTATGAATTCCTAGTCATGTCCTTTGGATTGACTAATGCTCCTGCTGCCTTCATGGATATGATGAACCGGGTATTCAAGGAATATTTGGATCACTTTGTGGTCGTCTTTATTGATGACATCCTTATTTATTCCAAAAGCCGTGAAGATCATGAGCAACACTTGAGGCTGGTACTCCAAAAGCTTCGTGAATACAAGCTTTATGCCAAGTTGAAGAAATGCGAGTTCTGGCTGGAGGAGGTAGCATTCCTTGGGCACGTAGTATCAAGTCGTGGAATATCGGTTGACCCGGCAAAGATTGAAGCTATTCAAAGCTGGGAGCAACCTAAATCAGTGACCGAGGTACGTAGCTTTCTTGGTTTAGCTGGTTATTATCGGAGATTCGTGGAAGGATTTTCTCGAATCGCTACTCCATTAACTCAGCTGACTCGGAAAGATACAAAGTTTGGTTGGAGCGAAGAATGTGAGCAGAGTTTTCAAGAACTCAAGAGGAGACTCATTTCAGCACCTGTTCTAACAATACCATCTGGCTCGGAGGGATTTGTCATCTACAGTGATGCTTCGAGCAAAGGGTTGGGATGCGTTCTCATGCAACATGGAAAAGTCATAGCCTATGCATCAAGACAACTCAAGGAATATGAGAGGAATTATCCTACTCATGATCTAGAGTTGGCAGCTGTTGTCTTTGCACTTAAAATTTGGAGGCATTACTTGTATGGGGAGAAAGTGGAGATCTTTACGGATCATAAAAGCCTCAAATATTTCTTCACTCAAAAGGAACTCAACATGCGACAACGACGTTGGCTTGAACTGTTGAAAGATTATGATCATACCATTCAATACCATCCTGGAAAAGCGAACGTGGTAGCTGACGCATTGAGTAGAAGATCATATGCGGGTACAAGTGCAATATTAACAACGCAAAGGCCCATTTTGTGTGACTTGCAAAGGATGGAGATAGAGTTGAAGACTCCAGGGACCCATGTGATGATGGCGAATATACGAGTAGAACCGACTTTAATCGATAAAGTTAAAGCTGCTCAAGCTACAGACCTGGAGCTGATGCGTATGAGGAAGAAAGTGCAAGAAGGTGTTATGCCGGAAGCAAGAATCGATGAAGAAGGAATACTTCGAGTCAACTCCAGACTTTGTGTTCCTAACAACCCTGATTTAAAGTATGAAATCATGATGGAGGCGCACAACACACCGTTTGCAATCCATCCTGGAAGTACCAAAATGTATCATGATCTTCGTCATACATTTTGGTGGAGCAATATGAAGAGAGAGATAGCGTTGTTTATCTCAAGGTGTCTAACTTGTCAACGAGTCAAAGCGGAGCATCAAGTACCAAAAGGTCCATTGCAACCACTTGAAATTCCAGAATGGAAGTGGGAGCACATTACCATGGATTTCGTTACCGGTCTTCCTAGGGTTTCTCAAGGTATTGATGCGATTTGGGTCATTGTTGATAGATTGACCAAGTCTGCTCATTTCTTACCGATACGAGAAACTTATACACTTGAACGTCTTGCTCGTATGTACATAAACGAGATTGTAAGACTGCATGGTATGCCAGTATCCATAAGTTTCTGATCGAGACCCAAGATTCACTTCACGATTTTGGGTTAGTTTACAAAAAGCTATGGGCACGGAGTTACGATTTAGTTCAGCATATCATCCTCAGACGGACGGACAATCAGAGAGGACTATTCAAACTCTTGAAGATCTATTAAGACTCTGTGTCTTTGACTTCAAGGGAAGTTGGGACAAGTTCTTACCATTGGTGGAGTTTTCCTACAACAACAGTTATCAAGCAAGTATTGGCATGGCTCCATTCGAAGCATTGTATGGAAGAAAATGTCGTTCTCCAGTATGCTGGGATGAGGTGGGCGAAGCAACGTTGTTGGGACCGGAGTTGGTACGTATGACTACAGAAAAGATTCAAACGATCCGACAACGTATAAAAACCTCACAAGATCGACAAAAGAGTTATGCTGATCTTCATCGAAAGGACGTGGAATTTGATGTAGGAGATCATGTGTTCTTACGTGTTGCTCCATGGAAAGGAGTTACGAGATTTGGAAAGAGAGGAAAGCTAAATCCTCGATTCATCGGTCCATTTTTAATCCTCGATCGAGTAGGAACTGTGGCTTATAGACTCGCTTTACCGCCAAGTATGTCTCGTGTTCATAACGTTTTCCACATATCCATGTTACGCAAATATGTGGAAGACCCGAACCACATTATTGAGTTAGAACCGGACGAAATAGCGGAGGATTTGACGTATGAAGAAGTTCCTGTTCAAATCTTGGATAAGAAGGAACATATTCTACGCTCCAAGGTTATACCTCAAGTCAAAGTTTTGTGGAGAAACCACGATGTTGAGGAAATGACTTGGGAGTTAGAATCAGAAATGAAATCAAGGTATCCTTACCTCTTCGACATACCAGGTACGTACCCTAATTTCGAGGGCGAAATTTCATAAGAAGGGGAGGTTGTAAGACCCCAACTTTTATAAATAAAGATGAATTTTCTATAAATATCATTTTTGAATATTATGGAGTTAATTTGATATAATGTTATAGTTGTGGGTAATATTTATAAATTTTGCAAAGTAAGCAAGTTGTTATAAAATATTCGTTTGGTCGGAGAATATTCTTTTTGTCGGGGAATATTCGTACGACGGCACAATCATTGGTGGACCCCACAACAGAATTATTGTCGGATTGAGAAAACGACAGAATTATCTTTCTATAAAAATAACGGCGGAAATTTTACCATTGTTACTGTTGAACTACTCGGTAGTAAAAGTACAGTAATACGTGTGGTTGCATAGTAGCACACGGTATTGATTATTAATGCTTATGTGAGAAGTCACTCAGTTTGATTCTATTATTGTCAGTTAATAATATGAATTATTTAGCGATAATGACGTTTTGTTTTATTCGTATTATTAACGTAATAAAACAGAAACATCTTTTTATATAAAACAAAATACTTTATTAAAGTTATTCTATAAATAGAATATATTTTATTTTATTTAAAAGATTTTTCTTTAAATATGGACCGTCAGATTAAAGTAATCAATCTGGACCGTTCATGGATTAGTTACTATGCATTCTATTTTTCTATAAATAGCAGCTCATTCCTTCATTATTTCTTACGAATTCACTGAACTCTAGAGAGAGAAACTATAGAGAGAAACTATAGAGAGAGAGAAGAAGAGTATTCTGCTACTTAACTACTTCCTTACTTCAGCTCTTCTTTAAAACGGTAAGGGGTGTTATTCTTTCTTATTCATGAAGAGAACTGTTATTCCATTTCTTATTATTCTGTTGGAATAACCTGTATATGCGGTCTACCCTATACTTGGTGACATTCTTCTATTATTCTGTTGGAACATCCTGTCTGTGTGTTTTACACCGGACCTGGTTCCGTTTTTATTATTATTCTGTTGGAACATCCTGTCTGTGTGTTTTACACCGGACCTGGTTCCGTCTTTATTATTATTCTGTCGGAATATCCTGTCTGTGTATTTTACACCGGACCTGGTTCCATTATTTATTATACTGTTCTTTATTATTCTGTCGGAATATCCTGTCTGTGCGTTTACGCCGGACCTGGTTCCATTATTTATTATTCTGCCGGAATATCCTGTCTGTGTGTTTTACACCGGACCTGGTTCCATTATTTATTATACTGTTCTTTATTATTCTGTCGGAATATCCTGTCTGTGCGTTTACGCCGGACCTGGTTCCATTATTTATTATTCTGTCGGAATATCCTGTCTGTGCGTTTATGCCGGACCTGGTTCCATTATTTATTATTCTGTTGGAATAACCTGTTTGTGCGGTCTATCGCATGCATGGTGATTTATTTTGTTATTCCATTCTTTATTGTACTCAGTTGGTTAAGTTTTGACTTCTATACTCCATGAAATTTGTGAAATATCCTTGATAATTGCGTTTCATCCAGTATCTATTCATGAAAATATTCTCCTGATCATTCTTGAATTTTACTCCACAAAGTAGTATCATGTTGACAATTTGGACGTTGTTAATTCTTGGATAAATTAATTCTTGAACTTGTTTTATTGAATTCTTATATCATTGTCATCATCCTCATGTTTATATTCTGTTGAAAGTCATCTGTGGCCTGTAGTGCATAGATGGACTTGGTATGATTATGACCAGGGATTATTCGGTGTAATCATGACCGTAATGTTACAAATGATGTGGTAAAAGTCCTCATTGGCCCGTAGTGCATTGATGGACAGTTGTTGGCATGATCATGACCATTAATGAATATACGAATATCCTTGGCCGTAGTGCAGGGGTGATTCGATGATGTGGATTATTTTATGAAGCTGAGTCTCAGCGATCAAAGTGTTGGAAAATCTTTTAAATCATAAAAGATAGTAGAGTTTATTTTCTACTTGACTCTTTTAATGGATTGCTTATTCCGCTACAGTTAAACTTGATGTCTATTATATTTTATCAGTTTAACATTGTTGAAGGCTAATGATAATTTATTCTGCATTATCTTAGTCATAATATTTCTTACTGGGCTAGTTGAGCTCACCCTTTCTTTCACTGTTCTCTTCAGGAAATGAGAACGTAGCTGGGACAAGTCGGGGTACGGAGTGATGGTCCGAATGATAGTATTAGTTAGTAGTCCTCACTATTCTATGTAATGGTGTGTTAATAAATGTAATGAGGACTCTTTTTGAGTATGAATACTCTCTAGAAGATAATATTTGTATTCAAACTCACAGTTTATGTTTTGTCGTATTGTACCCGACAGTTGTATTATTAAGTTGTATTTGTATTCTGTACTATGTATCTGACGATCCAAGATGGGTGATGTATACCTAATTTTGGGGGCGTCACAATAATTGTAATGAGGATTTATTTGAGTGTGGATATTGTCCAGAAGACAATATTTGTATTTAAACTCACAGTATGTGTTGTCGTATTTTGCACGACAATTGTATTATTGAAGTTGTAGTTTGCTTTCTGTACCATGTATTTGGCGACTCAGAATGAGTGTTGTATACCTATTTTGGGGGCGTCACAATATCTACCTGTCTAGTGAAGTCATCTTAAAAGTAGATTAAAGGAAATATTATAATTTTAATTTTAGGTAGTACAATGTCATACCCAAGCATTAATTTTCTCCTCTTTCCATAATTCCTCCTTTGGTAATTTTGTGTCACATTATATCATTTATTTATATCAGATTTTTTTATTTTATTTCTTTTATTCTCCCTACTCGAGGTGTTTGATAAAATTTAGTAATTAAGATTTGAATGGTTAATAATACATATTAATAAATTAAATCATCTGAATGAAATAACATCTTAATCTAAAAAACTGTTTGATAATCAAAAAATATAAAACATCTAAATGACACTATTTTACTATTTTAACCCTCTGAGTTATTTAAATTTTTTATTTGAATGATCTTAAAATTTAAAATTGAAGGATTACAATATTTGTTGAGGCTATTTTTGTCTATAAATTTTAAATAAACTATTAAAAAGGCAGCTTTTAATAGTTATGATTTGAGTTTCTGTTTTGACAATGAATAGGCATTAAGAGGTAAATTTTTTTTTTGATATTTTCACAATATTTTTTAATATTTTTACATAAAAAGTGTCGTTATAGATGTATAGCGACGGAAAAAACTGTCGCTATAGGATCTATAACGACACTTTTAATGTGAAAATATCATTTTTTGTTGTGAAAATATCAATTTTTAAAAAAAATTACCAAACAAAATTTAGCTCTGACCGAATTAAGAGGCATTCAAATTAAGGGTGTAAACGAGTCGAACCGGAGCGAATAGAGAGCTACTCGAATTCGACTCGAAAAAATAAATTTGTACTCGAATTCGAATTATATTTGAAAAATCATACTCAGATTCGACTTGACTCGACTCGAATATTTATTAATCGAATTCAATCCGACTCGACTCGAATATTTATTCAAACTACTCGCGAGCTTCAAATTTAAACTCGAATTCGAATTTCCACATAATAACTAGTTTTATAATAAATATAATTATAAATTGAATTTGTTATTTTACTTAAAAATAAAAAAATATATTTATTATTACACTTTACAAATATAAAATCGCAATTAAAATACAAAATAATAACTAATTATTCTAATTTGATTTAAATTTGAATATATATTATAAGAGAATGTATCGAACATCTAACCGAATATGTATTAACCGAATATGTATCGAATCACAATCAAAAATTCGAGTAGTTTGAATCTTAAACGAGTCGAGTATAACTCTGCTCAGAATCTACTCATATTTTTATTCAAACTATTTTTAATGCTCAGATTTGGATCATATTATTAACGAATCTGAGTTTTACTCGTATTTTTTCGAATCGAGCCCGAATTGAGTCCGAACTGTATTAACTCGTTTACAGCCTTAATTCAAATACAAACAAACGCCATCTATCTTTATTCTCCTCTCTCACATAATTAAATCAAATATCTTGTCACCCTCTCTTTATTTTGTTTAAGCATAATTTGTCTTTAATTTTTTTAAATATTTTTTATATTACAATACAAAAAAATTAAAGCACACATCCTGTGTGCCAAGGTGGCAAGGTTACTAGTATAAATAAATATATCTTACACCATATTATAGTATTTTCTCCGATCTAAAATATAAATTTATTATTGACTTTTAAAAATTAGCTAACTTTATTTTTAAAATCAAAATTAACACGAGTTTCATTAAATTTAGTCAATATAATGATAGCAATTGTAAACTATTTAAAAAATATTACTTATCGTAATATTTATTATTTCATAATTATTAAAGAATTATTTCAATTTTAAATTTAAAAATATATTAAATTAATTTTGAAAAATTAATATTCCCTCCGTTCCTAAAAGATTGTCGTTTTAAAAGAAAAAAATTTGTTCCAAAAAGTTTGTCGTTTACAACTTTTGAGGAGGATAAATTATTTATTTTTTTATATTACACTTACCTTCCCTCATTGTCCCAATAAATTATCTTCTTTGTATTAATAGCTTTCAACTTTCCATGAAGGGGTATTGATAGAATTTCAAATAAATTTTACTTGGTAAATGATACTTTCTTAATTCATGTGCAAAAATCTTAAACGATAATCTTTTAGAAACAGAGTTAGTAATAATCTTATAATTTGTAACCCATAAAGAATATTTATTTATTGTATTTTGTTATTTGAACGCCCAAATTACATTTGATTTGTTACTCTAGTTTTAGAAAATATTGAGAACCCAAATAACGGATCCTATTTATTAAATTGTCTTCTCAAGCTTTTCCGCCCCTGGTTTATAAAATAGGCTGCTCAAGCTTTTCCTCCCCCGGTTTGAAAATCGAATCCTATTTATAGAATTTATAATATGCAAAAATATGTTTTTAGAGCATTCACAATAGTTTTTTTATTTTTATTCCTGTTCTGCACTAATATTGAGTCATTTTGTAAAATAAAAATTCAAAATTTTCACTATTTACTCAACATATTACTTATATTGATTCCTTAAATAATGAAAGTTAAAATTTAAAAGTTTCAATAGTCAAAACATCAAATTAATAATAATCTTATAATTTATAAAAGAGAGAGTATTTATCAATTATATTTCACTGTAAAATAATTTTTATTTTATTTTAAATTTTAAGTAATTTATGGAGTGAGTATTGAATGAAATGTAGTTGCAAATGTACATAAGACCAATATTAAATTTTAAAAAATTAATTTGTGATATTTTTAAATTTAAATTTAATATGATACATTAAAATTTTGAAAATAATAAATTTTATAATTAATAGTACTTTTACAATATTTATAATTATATTGACATAAATTAAATAAATTTATATCAATTTTAAATTTGAATACGTTTGAAATTATTATTTTTTAAAAAGTCAATATTAAGTTTATAATTTAAAAATGAAGTAGTAAAAAAATATCAAGATATGTATGATTGATGAATTTTCCACTTAAATGAGGGTATGAAATGTCATTTTATACATATAAAGAATGGTTTTTGATTTTCCCACACTAAGGAATAAAACCTATATATAGATTAAAATAGAGACTCAAATAAGGATAATGAAATTGTTGGATAATGATTTGTTGATGTATTCTTTAAAATTAGAGATAGAGAGTTGATTAAAAAAACTGTTGTAAATCTTATATTTTAATGCTTAGCATTCACAATAGTTTCCTTATCTTTATCCCTATTCTGCAGTACTATTGGGTCATTCTGTAAAATAGGGATTCAATTTTTTCACGGTTCCTTATATTGATTCCTTAAATAATGAAATTTAAAATTTAAAAGTTCCAACAGTCAAAACATCAAATTAATAATAATCTTATAATTTATAAAAGAGAGAGTATAATTTATCAATTATATTCCACTGTAAAATAAGTTTTATTTTATTTTAAATCTTAAGTATTTTATGGAGAGAATATTGAATGGATTGTAGTTGCAAATGTACATAAGATCAATATTAACTTTTAAAAAGTTAATTTGTGATATTTTTAAATTTAAATTTAATATGATTCATTTAAAAATTAAAAATAATAAATTTTATAATTAATAGTACTTTTATAATATTTATAATTATATTGACATAAATTAAATAAATTTATATCAATTTTAAATTTGAATATGTTTGAAATTAATATTTTTTAAAAAGTCAATATTAAGTTTATAATTTAAAAATGAAGTACTAAAAAAATGTCAATATGTGTATGATTGATGAATTGTCCACTTAAATAAGGGTGTAAAATGTCATTTTGTATATATAGAGAACATTCTTTTGATTCCCTCGCACTGGAGAGTAAAATTATAGGAAATAAAATAGAGAGTCAAATAAGGATAAGGAAACTGTTGGATAATGATTTGTTGATGTATTTTTCAAAATTGAGGATAGAGAGTTGATTAGAAAAACTGATATTAATGTTCTTATTGCATCATGATCTCCCTAAATTTAATGATCCTTTAATTTAGTTAAAGTTACATGAGTATGAAATTATAAATATAAATTTAAAATTATTAATATTGACATTTGAAGTAATATGAGTATATATATATATATATATATATAATCGGAGAGACTCTAAAACGAACTTTAAAGAGCGAACCAAAGACGAACCGTCGTCTTTGGTGTCTATGGCGACGGTTAGACCCGTCGCCAAAGACTACATGGCTATGGCGACGGGTCGAACCGTCGCCATAGACACCAAAGACGACGGTTCGTCTTTGGTTCGTTCTTTAAGGTTCGCTTTAGAGACGGACCGATAATTAATACTGAAGATATTATAGATAAATTATTATAAAAAAATTATTTAAAATAAATAAATATTTAACTTGAGACTATTTAAAATAGTAATAAGTATTTTTATATTAGGACGGATGGAAGGAGTACTAATTGATAACACACTTTAATTAATTTGTAATGTTAAATATTGCACTAATCAAAATAATAAATTGAAAACAAATTTAAAATATTTTTGAAAACACGATACTATGAGCCCATCCGGCAACGACTTATTTTAAAATAACTTAAAGTTCAAATATAAATTGATTTATAAGTTCTAACTTATAATTAAAAGCGACTTCATCAATTTGACTTATAAGTTAAAATTAAATGTAAAGATTATTAAAAAGAACGTGAAGAAAAAGAGATGAAAAATAGAAGAAGAGCAAAATAGATATTATATTTAGTCAAATTAATTTATTTTAAAATAATTTAGGTATTAATTATTTTAAAATGAGTTACAAATCTTTGCTTATTTTTTTGACTTAAAAGTTAACTTATAAGTACTCAAATAAGTCATTATCAAAGCAGAGAATAGTGAGAAATGACTTGGTTTGACCAACTTATGAAATTTTGTGACTCATTTAAACTTGAATTCGAGGAGGGAGTATATACAAGATAATTCCCGAGGCCAGAGAAATGGGCGATCTCAACTCCTAAAGCTCCCAACATTTGTGCTCCATTTTCTCTTTCCAACCTTTCAATTCAATGAAAATTTATTTATTCAGATTTTTTTTAACTTGAACCTCAAACATTCTACACATAGAGTGAGATGAGTGAAGATGGAACATAAATTAGAGACACATGAATAAACAATCTCCAAGTCAAACTACTTACCTCTGTGCTTTTTATACTTAAACATCGAGAAAAAAACGTACTGTTAATTTGCTTTGTCTTGGAGTTCGATCGGATTTTGTATCTTATCGGATGATCGTGAAAGGTCGTCGGCTTCGGCGTCAGAGGCAGAGGCGGTGGTGGTCTGGTATTCTCCGGTGAGTCGGTGGTGGTTTTAAGAAGTAGCGGGGTGGTGGTTTAGGGGAAGGATGAAGAAAGGAAAAGGAAAAAATAGTGGATTATTGCCTAATTCGCTGAAGATCATATCGTCTTGTGTCAAGACTGTATCCACTAATGCGAGCACCGTCGGCCGCTCCGCCGGTACTTCTGTCGCCGCTTCTACTTCCTCATCCGGCGATGATCGCAAAGATCAGGTATTACTTTTATTTCCTTCATTCTGTTTTTACCTTTCATTTTGCTCCGTGTTGTTATATTTAATTGATTTTTAACTAGAATTGTTGTTGTTGTTTGTTTGTTTTTTGTTTTAAATAAAAAAAAGTTCAAGTTAGTGTGCACTAATATTTATTATTTTGTTGATTTAAGTAGAAATTTCCTTGGAGAATTTGATTGTCTAATGGTTTGTTTTGATATGATGGAGGATGACTGATAAATGATAACAATGATAATTAGGGTTGTTTTCTATCTTCAGTGGAGAAACCTCAATAAGAACAGAGTAATCTTTATCATTTTAATGAATTGCAATAGAAATCTTTACAATTTATAGACCTAACAGACGAGCAGAGAACCTAATCACAATGTAATTTGGTTGCAAAGACAAACTAACTACTTTTTAAAGCAAGCAGAGAACCTAATCTCAATGTAATTTGGTCGCAAAGGCAACCAAACTACTTTTTAAAGCAGAATGTTAAGTAATCATATTAACTACTGCTACTTATAGGGGAAGGTAACTTTTATCAGCTTACCATTTCATTTCTAGATAAACAGCATAACATTTCCCTTTCTTGTTATCCTTGTTCATTTGACTTTTTTTGAATTGTTTTTGAACTTTGAACCTGAGGTATGGAACATGAAGTCTATACGTTGTACCATAATTTATAAACCTATTGCCAACATTATTTCTCATAGGACCTCCTTTGTTTGACAAATAAACAAAACTCTTACCTTCTTTTACTGTTTCAAATGAATTGCTTATAGAATTGAATGCACACATCCAAGAGAATATAGTTTTGTTTTTTTGGATAGCTTTCTGAAGGATGCACAATTACACAAAAAGGCACAACTTGTTAAATGGAAGGATTGAATGTGACGAATTGATTCTCATAACACTTCCCAACCAAAAATGTCAACTTTTACTTGCATGTTGACTTCTGCTACACCATGCTGTTGTTGTTCTTCCTGGAAATCTCAGTTATTAAGCAGCATTAATTACCTTAGAATTTAGAAATGTCACCTACTTCTAGATATTTACATAGAATTTCTATACAAATGATTGACAGGTAGAATTTTCATTTCAATTGAAGGAAGGTGGAGAGAAGTGGTATATCTGGTTTCTTTAGTTGCGTTCAGCTTTCTTATATATTTGCTATTAGTTATGTAGCATCTATAGCAAGCATGCAAGAAAGAGAGTAGACTCTCATTTTCATAGGATAGAAGCTCGAATAGAATTTGCTTTTGGAATTTCGTACTCGTTAAAGAATTGTTTCCAAATGCTAATTTCTTTCTGCAAATGACCATTAAAGTAGATTGGAATTGTGGAACTAACCTTTGAAGTCTCTGCTTCAAATTGATCAACAGGATGTTCTACAGTAATGCTTGTGTAAACATGTCTGTTTGATATAGAATTCAGCCTTTTTATATACTTAGCAGCTCCTATCAATGATTCAGCTTCTTTTTTTTATTTATAAAAAAATCATATTTTGCCACCGTTGATTCTTCAATTTATTCATTATTCCTGTTTTCACATTTATTACATCACATGCACCAGGTTCCGGCTCTTAACTTCTGTTTGTGTACAGGTAACCTGGGCTGGCTTTGACAAATTGGAGCTTGGTGCAGTTACTTTCAAGCATGTTCTCTTACTTGGTTATCAGAATGGATTTCAAGTCATTGATGTTGATGACACCTCTAATTTCAGTGAATTGGTTTCAAAGCGTGATGGTCCAGTTACATTCTTACAGATGCTTCCAATTCCTGGAAATTCTGATGGTCAGGAAGGATTCAGATCGTTGCATCCTTTATTGTTGGTTGTTGCAGGGGATGAAGATGACAAGTCGAGCATGGGTCAAAATCGTAGACAGTTGAGTGGTGGGACAATCAGTGATGGTACCTTGGAATCTCAATCAGGGAACTCTCACAACTCTCCTACTACTGTTCAGTTTTACTCCATCATATCTAACTGTTATGTTCAGGTTCTCAGGTTCAGGTCGGCTGTGTTTATGGTTAGATGTAGTCCGTTGATAATAGCTGTGGGTCTTGATACGCTAGTAAGCTCCAATTATCTTAGACAAACTTGAGATGTGAACTGCATAATTCATTATGTCTTAACATAAGCTTTTTAAGTTGCAGTAAAAAAAACATATATCATCTATGTAAAGATCATGAATATCATTGTGCACTTTCAGTTTTTGGTATATGTTGACTTTACTGACTGATTTTTATCCTGGTCCAGAACTGATAAAGAGTAGTAACTTTTCCATAGATGACTTCATCTTCTTCCTATTTTTTTCTGTTTAGTTTTTCTTCTGAGAGGATGCAAGGTAGAGTGGAAAAGGATTGTCTTTGGAAGTCTAAATATGGATTTGGAACTTTGGATATTTTTTTCCCTATTCTACCTTGTCTTATTTTCCTTTGGTAATACATAGGTAGAATAGGAAAAACTAACAAGTACTCCCACCGATCCAAAATTAGAGATTCAATTTGACTTTTGAGGTCAAATGACGGCATATTAAACTTTAAAATTGGTATGACTCATAAAAATTTAGAATGAAATAAATTTTGTGATTAATAGTTTTTGTTATATACTATACAATTATAATAATTGTATTAGCTAAAATTAAATAAATTCACATCAATTTGAGGTTTAATAAGCCGTCGTTTGACCTCAAAAGTCAAATTGTGTCTCTAATTTTAGAATGGATGGATTACTTTCTATTTAAGTAGCCGATATTGGAAACATTTCTATGAATATTCTTTACAATCTACAACACCTAAACTGATCTAATGTACTGATTAGTACATCTCCTGAGGGTGATTGGTTGATTTTGTAGATACGGATAGTGGAGCTTATTTTATTCAGGTAATAAAAATAGGAAATCTGGGATCTTATGTTTAAAAAAGTTACAAGAAAAGAATGCGAGTAAACCATAATTGCCCTCTTTTGTTTGCCATGACAGAGTTAGTCAGCAGATGAGTGATCTAAGGTTGTCAGGTCTTGTAAATTAAAGGCTTTGAAAGTGCTGAATATTAAGCACGATGAAGTAGAAGATGAAAGATAGTCCAGAAATCATTGATGCGTCTCATACGCAGCAAATTAAAGTTGGAATTGCATCATACAATGGTTAGACATACAAGGGGAAAAAATCTATATAATTAAGAAAAATACATGGCTATATAAGTGCTTGTGTCTTAAATATAATGTAATTAGACTTGACTCCCCATTTGAAAATTTGTCAAATTTAAGTAGAACTTGTTTTTTGCCAGCTGTAATTATATATTATGACACAGATAGGTGAAAATGGAAGAGATATGATAAGACCTATAAGCCATTACTCAAAAGTCAATTCTATGTTGAGCAATGTTAAATTTACCAAAATATCTAAACTTAAACAAGTTATGCATGATCAATTGAGTTATGCCCTGAAATCAAATTAAAGTTGTAAATCCTTCTCAAGTTTATAATAACTTGATACCCTATGGATGCACCGGTGGTTGTAATGACCTAGCATTGATACTTTTTAGTGAGACTACCCTGTTTTTATATATGAAATATAATTTGCCATTCATTTCATACAATGTGGTGGGACCTGGAACTTGATTGTTTGCCTTTCTTTGGTAGATACATTGCATTGATGCACTTACTCTCGAGATAAAATTCAGTGTTCCGACGTATCATGTTCCGCAGTTTGGAGGGCAAGGAACAGTTGGAGTCAATACTGGGTATGGTCCTCTGGCAGTAGGACCGAGGTGGTTAGCTTATGCTTCAGACAACTCACTTGTGTTGAACACAGGGAGATTAAGCCCAAACAATCTCACTCCTACTGGTATTAGCCCATCCGCATCACCTGGCAATGGTACTTTGATGGCTCGTTATGTGGTGGAGTCCAGCAAACAGTTAGCTTCTGGGATAGTTAACCTGGGTGATATGGGATACAAAACTATTTCTAGATACTGCCCAGAGCTGTTTCCAGATGGTTCAAATTTGCCTATACCTTCCAATTCAGGCTGGAGAGCTAGGCTTGCAGCATCAGAAACAGATAATGGAGGGATGGTTAGTTATATGCACGTAACACATTTATACTTACTCACAATGTCATTAAAATTTAATCATTTTCTTTGAATGATTAGGCATTCAAGTGACCAAATATTATGGTTCTCAAGAATGTTAGTTCTGCATTCTCTTTAGAAAATTTTAATTCTGAAAATGGAAGGAGAACCCTGATACTCCTTTGCTTTTGGTGTTTGGTAGCTGGTACTCACTGCTGAGTTGATACAGTAGATACTGTGAAACACCTTCCTGTTTTAAAATAAAAATACTACTTTAGGAAATCAAATGAATATCTCTCACAAATTTCAGCTAAAAATTTAAAACTACAATCTGGTAAGGCACAGTTCAATGCTACTTAGCTTATCAGTTATCACAAACAAAAAATAAGGAAAAGAGCAGTGATATGTTGCCAAGATCAATGTCCTGCAGTTTCTTTCCCTGTTTAATATTTGGTCAAAAAACCCTGAGCTGAAAAAGGTAATGAAGTGGGAGGCTTAACTAGGTGAAAAAGAAGTTAACTATACGAGTGCTTAAATTGTGAGAGAATGTAGATAATTTTGTTTAATGCCTCAGTTGAAAACCACATCATTTGGCCCATGTCAGAGTCATCTGATTTTGATGGTTGATGTAGGTTGTTGTCAGTGATGTTGTATCTGGAGCTGTTATATCACAGTTTAGAGCTCATCTAAGCCCAATATCTGCATTATGTTTTGATCCAAGTGGCACCCTTCTGGTTACTGCCTCGGTACATGGAAACAATATTAATATTTTTCGTATCATGCCTTCTCGCACATGCAGTGGATCTAACAATCGAAGCTATCAATGGAGTACTTCTCATGTGCATCTTTACAAGCTGTATCGCGGAATTACAACAGCTGTTAGTGCTCCACATTTTGTTGACAATATTTTTCACTTTAATCATCCCCTCCCAATTGCTAATGTTTATGGCTTCCTTCTTCACTTTCATGTGTTCTACTTGACAGATCATCCAAGACATCTCTTTTAGTCATAATAGTCGGTGGATTTCAATAATTTCGTCCAAAGGAACTTGCCATATTTTTGTCCTATCCCCCTTTGGCGGTGAAGCTGGCTTTCAAACTCTCAATTCTCTTGGTGAATATCCTTCCCTGACTCCATATCTGTCTCTACCTTGGTGGTCTACTTCATCTTTCATCATGAACCAGCAAACTTCTCCGACTTCTCCTCCTCGTCCTCTCACACTATCTGTAGTGAGCAGGATAAAAAATAATAACTCAGGACTTCTTAACTCAATTAGCAATGGTGGTTCTTCTGGAGGGAGAAAGGTTTCTGTGCCGTCTGGTGCAATTGCTGCTGTTTTTCACAATTCCATGCCTCTCAGTTTTCAGGATGCTTACCGAAGGAAAAACTCCTTGGAACACATGTTAGTTTATACTCCGTCTGGCTATGTGATCCAACATGAACTTCTGGCATCGATAAGGATTGAACCCAGTGAAGTTGGTCCAAAAACTCGACGAGGATCATATGTACACTCGCAGGATGAGGATTTAAGGATAAAAGTTGAACCTGTTCAATGGTGGGACGTATGTCGGAGACTAAACTCTCCAGAAAGAGAAGAACGTATTTTGCTGACTACCTCTGATGGGCAAGAAATTGCAGAAGTGGTTTACAATTATAGAACAGATGATAGCGTTGGGGAGACAAAGTCGGTGAAAAGTGATTTAGTAAAACCTTTTGAGGGATCCCACCGGTTCCTATCCAATGCTGAGGTGCAGATAAACTCTGGGAGGTTACCAATATGGCAGAAATCTAAGGTATACCTTTTTAGTGTTTGAGATTCTCTCCTGTTTCTGCTCTATTTTGGTTTTGATTCATTTCGTCATTTCTGTAGATCCATTTCTATGTTATGAGTCCTGAAATAGTGGAAGGCCATGCGTATGGGGAGTTTGAAATTGAGAAGGTTTTGTGTCAGGTAGTGGAGGTAAAAAGAAAGGATCTATTGCCTGTTTTTGAGCACATTCATAACACACAATCTGGACGGGATGGCAGGTGATGATCATTTTATGGACCTTTGCTAAATGTTTATTGTTTACCATTTCAGACATTTCTGTTTTTTGTTATTTTTCCATATATTTCTTAACTTCTTCATTATGAATTTTATGAATTTCAATTAGCGGAGTGTTGGATTATGTTGATGGCTTTGGATGTTGGTGGCTAATTATTTTTGGCAGATGCTTTAATATTCGGTGTAGAACTTTGATCTTTCACAATTTGGAGGCAAGAGCGATAATACTTGCAATTGATTTAGAATTTTCTAAAAGAGTTTCAGGGGTACATCTTCTAATTGAGTTGAATATGAAATCGGGTGTTAGAATTTGACAGCTGGCCCTTTTACAATGCTTTTTTTCTTTTCTAATATATGGTTTTGATGTGCTTCATGAGGAGATTACAAGCCTTCCTTAGTATGTTGTCGTAGCAAAACTTTGGGAGGTGTCTGCCTGCTTGGAGACTTAAATGCTTCAGTATGATCTCTACAGATTTTTTGTGTTTAGTTATTTCTATTCAACTTGTAAAACAAAATTGTTTTTATTGATACTTGGTTTACCTATATATCTGCACGTTCATTTGTCCATGTGATTCCTTGTCTTCCTCCGACATGGATTGCTTGCATTGTTGTTTTGTGCAGGGGGATTTCTGGAAGAAGATACTGTAATTCATCATCTTTGAACCCTCAACAAGCCAGAGACAACGTCACTGCTGAAACTGTAATCTGTCATTTAAAGCCTGCATCGATTAACTCCAGTGAAAGCTCAGATGGAGGTAAGACACAGGTTGTACTGAAATACTTCCATCAGCCCACATTCTTACTTTTTTGACAGGCTGAATATATTGTTCTAACTCGAATAACATTAGCAAGTTGCTATTAACTGATGATTGTCTTTCATGCAGCAGTGAATATTCCTACAAATAAGCAAGAAAAACCACTTGCTACCCCTTCAAGTGAAAAGCAGCCAGAAGATATGGGGCTGTATTTTCGGGAGGATTACTGTAAGGTGTTGGAATTTGATGGATACAAATCAACTGAAGTTTTAACTGATGCTGTCGACAGCAATGCTGGCCATTACGACAGTAATGACATTGATTGCGTGATGGGTGGCTTGTTTGATTCCTCCGAAGAAGGTAAAAACTTGAAATCACTGATGTAATCAAATATCTTTCGAGCTTTCCATATTTAATCGGCACCAATTTAATCAATACAAGTATATTCACCAGGGGCTGTTTCTTGTTACAGGTTGATGTGCGCCTGCTTTCTTGAGAAAATTAATTGCTGGATGCATGGCATCTACAAACTGATTTGCAATCAAGATGATGTTGAAAATTAGTTCAAACAAGATCTCTCTCGTGTACATTTTGTAAATGGAAATTATTCATGAATTCATTTAGGGTGTAGAATTGGGTCAAAGGATGGGTTTGAAAATATTGGCAGAATTTGATTTGGATTAAACTCCATCAAACTTTGTATCTAGCTTTGCATGCAAGCATTCTCCGTGCTCTAAAGAAAAAGAGAAAAATATATACAATGAAAGAACAAAATTGAAATGAGGTTTAAGTAATTAATGGTTATTCTTTGTGTAAATGATTATCCTTTAGATGGTATGCAAATTTGTATTAAATGATTAAATCTATATACAGGGTTTAAGAGGCCAACGCCTCCGTTATTAGTCATAAGACATTATATAGATTATGGAGCTTTTTTACATGCTGGGATAAAAAAATGTTTGTTTTTTTTTGTTGCGAGTAGACTCTGCACAAATTGAATAATTATAAAAATTAGTTTATAAAATGATGTGTCAAAATTTATTTAGTTGATGATTCACCTTATATGGGTGGATCCGATTATTGTAACCAATTAAAGTCATACACATTATTATTATATATATATTTTTTATAACAATTATTTAATCATAAGTTTTTCCCATATTTATATCACTATGTTTGCAGGCTTGCACTAACCCTTGAACACAAAATTGTAAATAGATTTTTGTTAGTGGGATTGTTGATCTCTTGTGCGTTTTCTCCCGAGCAACTTCAGCAGGCCGGAGTTGCAAAAATCTTAGACTATATTTAGTCTAAGAAGCAGATTTTGCTCCAGCAGATGGACTATATTTAGTCCAACCATTTTTTCAGCGATCCAAAAAGACTAAATCAATGAACGAAAAATCTCATGAACTATAATTTTAATATTATTAAATGGGAGAGAGGATAGAAGAAAAAGAAGAAGGAGATGAAGATGTGTGAAGAAGAAGGTCCATGAAGAAGGAGAAGTGGGAAGAGTCGGCAGCAATATATAGAATTTCAGAACGGATAGATACAATTATTAGGGTAATTAGAAAGTATATTTAATAATAATTCAATAAATTTTATATTTTTCAATCAATTATTCCAACATTTAGTAATTGTAAGTATTTTATTAATAATAATTTGTATTTTTATTATATTTTTTATTTTTTATTGATAATAACTCTTTAATTTATTTTTTAATTGAAAATCATGATCCTCCGATGTATTATTTTTTAGATGGAAAATCATGGTCCTTCGAGTTGTTTTGAATTCATTGATTATTTTAATCTTTTTATATTATAGTCCACGGGATAGTACACATGATAGTCCATCTACTGGAAGGATATATACTAATGTCATATGGACTAAATATAGTCCAGCAGATAGTCCATCTGCTGGAGATGCTTAATACTTTCCATGGCTTTATTGTGGGGAAATGATATGTATTGTGTTTTTATGTATAGATTTTTTATTGACAATTAGTTGGATAAGATTAATGTTAATTTTTTTTAAAAAAAATATGTAATATAATTGGTTAACCTTATAATCTTATCGCATGTATCAATGTATTTTGTTATTATAATGACAAATAATGAATTCACCTAATAAAACACCCTTAACTTTTGACCTTTTTCAGGCATATTAAAATTTATTGTAGATATTTATATTTTTACTATTCTAATCATTTCCTTTTATATGGTGTTATAGGAGTCCTTCACAAAAAAATAAAAATAAAAATGGTTCATTGTCTTGCTTTAAAATTAAATGTTACTAATCTATATGGTATACACCTTATAAGTGTGTGCTTTTTTTTTTTATTTCCTTTTATAGGAAAAATCAACTTTAATATTTAAATACTTAGATAATTATTAATTAAATGATTTCTTATAGATTTGGAACAAATTAGACTTGTGAGGCCTAAAATATATGAAGTCAAATGACGGGGTAGTAAATAAGTTATTTTTTAATCACTTGCATGATTCTACTAAGTATAAACTCTCTTCACCATTTACCAGGCTCCTTTTATAGTGTGGATAGATAGTTGAATTATGAGATTGACAGATAAATTATTTGCAATTAATATAGTTATACATTTTATATTTTGTATAACTTTTACACACCAATATTGCCGACCCAATTAGCAAAAATAAATTATTACACACCCACTCTGGGTTCTTCTTATTAACCTATGAGCATAATTTTGTAAATAGATATCAATAAAAGTATCCAATCAAATGATGATAGTCACTTGACTTTTGTAAATAGATATTAATAAAAGTATCCAAATTTGATTATAGTCATTTGACTTGGGATGTTTGATAAAAATTGAATAAATTTAAATTTGAATATGGATGAGCTGAATTTGAATGGAAAAAATTATTTGATAATTGACATGTTTAAAACATTTGAATAACATATTTTTATTATTTTCCCCTCTAAAAAATTCAAAAAATTATTCTAAATTTATTTAAAATTACTTAATATAATAGTTAATAATGTAAAAAAAAAGTTTATTCAGCTAAAAAAATTAGACTAAACCATTCAGCTCAGAATTGTTCTAAATGACTGATCGGTTCAACCATTCAAACTATTTTTTTTTTCAAAATAAACACACCAAATAATTAAATTAATTAACCATTCAACTACAATCAAATAACCCTTTGTAATTTAAGGTAGAAGTTAGAATCAGTTGTAACATATTTCGATCACAAGATCAAGGAACTCCTTTTTGTCAACAAATAAAATAAAAAAAAAAAATGGTGAGAGTGACCCCAGTTAAAATTATGGGAAGGTACAGGTGCGAGATTCTGTTCGGAGACTGACCCACATAACATAAGCCATAAAATGGTAGAACATAATTTTTTGAATACTTTATTTTGATAATCTGATTATTACTAGCTTCCGAGTTATCGGTTACTTCAGCAATTCACATTTATATCGTTTTGTTTGGGTCTTCAGATTTATGATTACTAAATATAAATACATGGGGTAAAGGTAAACCCCACTATTTGGCAAAGGAGTAAAAGGTAAGAAGAGTTATTGAGCAGACACCAAGCAACCATGGATATTATCAATCAGTTGCAGAGACAATATGTCGATTACTTGACATCTTTGTACCGCGAGGTTAGTTTTTTCACTGAAAATAAGTCTGATTTGAGATTTTTTTCATGTGGGTCTTTGTGATTTTGTCGTAAAGTTGGTTTTTTTTTTAATTGTGCTAATTAACATTTTGATGATGGGTTTGTTTGTTTGGGTGTGAAAATAGGGGGTTTTGGATGATCAGTTTTTGCAGCTTCAGAAACTGCAGGATAAGAGCAATCCAAATTTCGTGAACGAAGTGGTGACCCTCTTCTTTGAAGATTCTGAGAATCTTCTCCTCCAGATGAACATTGCTCTGTGAGGGTTATTTTCTCTATTTTCTTGATCATGTCTGTATCATCTTTTCCTTGAAAATTTTGATATGGGTTTTACTGGTTTTTTATTTTCCGAAATGTACAGTGAACGACAGAATGTTGATTATCACAAAGTTGATTCCAGTGTCCACCAGTTCAAGGGTAGTAGTTCCAGGTACTAACATTCATTTGGTCTTTCCCATAATTGTTACTTTCTGCTTCTTTTTTTCCTAACCTATCTAATTGGAAGTTTAGTAACTTAAAGTTGAGCTTTTATGAAATCGTGTAAACCAGAAGATATAAATGAGAACCCATTGCCCATAAATCCTTGTGAGAATTTTTATCAGCATGAATATTGGAAACTAAAATTTAAACACAATATAAATGATCTTGTTTTAAGTATTTGTTATTTTTCAAGTTGCAAGGTTTGACTAAAATCCATTTCTTATCATTAACAGCATAGGTGCTCTGAGGGTAAGTAACGTGTGTGTTGCTTTCAGAGCTTATTATGATGCGAGAAACCTTGAAGGGTGAGTCTTACTTTGCACTCTTATCATACTGACCCTTCTTTTTTATTTTATTTTTTTGCATCACTACATTTTGACCTTGTATTGCACGGAAATACTAGTCCTTAACTGACAATGCCAAAGCTAATGACTTATTGCTCATGGATTAACGAGTCAAATGATTATATAAATAGTAGCTGCTTATTGTGTCATTTCGTGCCATTATATATGAGGACCGATCTTCAAGCACTGGCTGTGGGAATTTCCCAGCCAGCGAATTTGTGGCCTTCTGTCCTAAGATGAAACGGCCATGATTAAAAGAGTGTTAATTCCATGCGCTGTTCTAAATAGTGGCATTAAATGGCCCTTAAAATGACATAGATGCACTCTGTCTCAGATGCACAAAGCAGAAAATTCTTCTTCTTTTCGCTATTTACTATTTAGAATAGCGGATGGAACGTTTTGTATTTATTAGTATGGCTTTCTCTATGTGTATATAAGAACATGATATATACTATTACAGAATTACTATTAGTGTAGTAATTGGATTTTAAAAACTTGTAAAAAGATTTTACAAAATTTAAATTTAAATATTTGTACCCTAGCGAAGTAAGGAACCATGATATATATGTTTGGAATAGATTCCATTTCAAGAGAGTTGAAAAAGCACCGTCTACTATGCTTTCTCTGTGTATATAAGAACATGATATATACTATTACAGAATTACTGTTTGTGTAGTAATTAGATTTTAAAATTTTGTAAAAAGATTTTACGAAATTCCTAAATTTTCTGCCCCTTACCCTCCACAACTGTAACCTTTCATAAATTCTTAAAAATTTCTCTTTTACCACACACACACACACACACACACACACACACACACACACACACATATATATATATATATATATCTCATAGTTTTATTTTCTTTATTTTATTTATCCTAAAATACATTTATGTCTATTTTACCCATAAAATTGTACCTTCACTCATAATCACTTTCTTATGGGCTTACAATAGTATGAGGACTTTTTCCCCAAAAAGTAGCTTGGGCCTATCAAGAGTTTAACTTTAGTAGAATTCTTCGGGATAGATAAAATACCTTTGTCGTAGATCATTGTCCATATAGGTACATTCTAATCATAATATTTATGATGATCATGTTACTTATGATGGTCAATCGAAAGAAATTATTTAAGTTATTAAAGGCACCGTCTGCTATTAAGAATAAGAATAACAGAACCGAGATTTCATTCGACTTAATTAGGTCAGCTATATCAATATATAGGCCTTCTACCGTCCGCTAGTAAGAATAGCGGAGCGGCTTTTTGTAACTGTAACTGCTTTATACAGACAGTAGGAGATGTGCTGGCTGTGAAACGCCCATAGCCAGCGTAGCCCATAGATTGGTCCCACACGCACGCACACACACACACGTACACACACACACATATAATATAAGGTGGTGCATAAATCTTGGTAGACTCGTGACCTTACAAGTGACGTCATGTTCTCTGAAATCAGTTGTGAGAGTCAACTTGATTTAAAGGGCAATGATTGGTGCCTGATGAAAGTTTAAGTTACACGTGGCATCATTCTCTCAGATCTTGCATACGTTTTACCAACATACACGAACAAGGGGCACATATATTGATTCCATTTATCACATCTTGCAATCCAATTTTTACTTCTATGCACATCATTATACTAAGGAGTCACCTGGAGTCGGGACTATTGTGGTCAGTGATCCTTCCATATTATTATGACTGAGATGATGAGATGGCTAATTGATATTTCGTGCAGGTGCTTGAAATGTATGCAACAAGTAAAAGATGAATACTATCTTGTAAAGAGCAATCTTCAAACATTGTTCAGGGTGAGTACACTATCAGATAGAGAAATGTTTCTCCTCCTTTTTCTTTTTGGGTCCTCAAAATAACTTTGATCATTTTTGGCTAAAATTTATCCAAGTTAATGCTTTTATTCAGGATATTCACAAAGTTGCCTTGTACAATCTATCTTCTTGAAATTCATATATTGTGCTTTCGATATACCTGCTCACCCCTGGCTTTTCGTACACGTTATTAAAATTAAATCCAGTAAATATTTACTTTCATGAATAAGCATCATATGAAATTTATTTTCATCTATTGTTTTCTTCTTATATTACATTTGCTTTTAGTTTGTGGTTACTTTAAAATATTCTTTCTTGAAAGCCCTTTCTGTTCCCAAGATTAGCTTCTTCTCAAGGGTGTGAGGTTGTGACCTTTCTTAGTGTTTTTCTTTCCTTTAGTTTGTTTACCTTGTACGCATCTTCTTCTGTATTTTAATGAAACCGTCTCTTGGTTTAATGTAGCTGGAGCAACAAATCATAGATGCTGGTGGGTCAATTCCTGTGTTGAAATAGCTGGTACTGATTTCATCCATCCCCTACACCGAAAACAGAGACAGTCAAGAACTATTACAGAACTCTGTTAGATGTCGGGTTTAAAGAAATGACAGAGATCATGCAGATACATGATTACTATTTATGCTGCCTTTCTCAACTAACTCAATTTCCGTTTAGAGAGCGTTAAATATTGTTTGGTGTGTTGATTTTGCTATGAACTGCTTGATACTTTTTGGATTAGTTTTCTGTTTATGACATTACATTACATTGTGATATTTGAACCAGAATATGCATTTGGATTTCTTAACTGAAAGTTTTATTATTATTATACTTTGGTCCGGCCGGCCGCCCCTTCTGGGAGTGGAAACCAAACGACATTCTAATTGTAGGTGAGAATGGTGGGAGGTATGATATTTTCCGATCATTTGACAACTGCCCCAGGAATTCCTAGTTTTGCAGCCATTGGCCCGCCCTCATTCAATTTTGGTATTTTTCATGAGGCTGGCCGGCCGTCTATATTTTGTACTCCTAGTGTCCCGGAAAAAGAAGGGAAGGGAGTAGTATGTATGTATATTAGTAGAATTTGAAGCATATTGATTAGTCTCCCAACCTTGAAGCAATGGAAAGGCCAAGCTAGAATTGTTATTTTGTTGGAGAAATGAAATGAAAGCTTCTTCTGGTTTGAGATTTTGAATGATGCCAACATAGCAGCTTTTATGGGCCTAACTGGGGGGGGGGGGGAGGGGGTTGAGTTGGGCTTATCTATTTCTGACTTTATGTTTTAATAATTTAGGCCCACCAAGTCTCTTTCAGCCCTACGAGCTATGGAATTGAAGGGACTTAGCTCCCCAACATGAGTAAATTTATGAACAAACTCTGCCTAATGGGTACCTGCGTTACCATTTTTAGTTTTAATATTTGGTCACAATTAATGCAATATAACGGTGGTCCATGGATTAAATCTAATCTTACTACTAATGGCATTTACTTTATGTAATCGTAATCCTCACTTATACACATTATTCAAATATATATATATATATATATATATATATATATATATATATATATGTTCCACCTGCAAATACTCCGTCGGCCGCTCCGCCGGTACTTCTGTCGCCGCTTCTACTTCCTCATCCGGCGATGATCGCAAAGATCAGGTATTACTTTTATTTCCTTCATTCTGTTTTTACCTTTCATTTTGCTCCGTGTTGTTATATTTAATTGATTTTTAACTAGAATTGTTGTTGTTGTTTGTTTGTTTTTTGTTTTAAATAAAAAAAAGTTCAAGTTAGTGTGCACTAATATTTATTATTTTGTTGATTTAAGTAGAAATTTCCTTGGAGAATTTGATTGTCTAATGGTTTGTTTTGATATGATGGAGGATGACTGATAAATGATAACAATGATAATTAGGGTTGTTTTCTATCTTCAGTGGAGAAACCTCAATAAGAACAGAGTAATCTTTATCATTTTAATGAATTGCAATAGAAATCTTTACAATTTATAGACCTAACAGACGAGCAGAGAACCTAATCACAATGTAATTTGGTTGCAAAGACAAACTAACTACTTTTTAAAGCAAGCAGAGAACCTAATCTCAATGTAATTTGGTCGCAAAGGCAACCAAACTACTTTTTAAAGCAGAATGTTAAGTAATCATATTAACTACTGCTACTTATAGGGGAAGGTAACTTTTATCAACTTACCATTTCATTTCTAGATAAACAGCATAACATTTCCCTTTCTTGTTATCCTTGTTCATTTGACTTTTTTTGAATTGTTTTTGAACTTTGAACCTGAGGTATGGAACATGAAGTCTATACGTTGTACCATAATTTATAAACCTATTGCCAACATTATTTCTCATAGGACCTCCTTTGTTTGACAAATAAACAAAACTCTTACCTTCTTTTACTGTTTCAAATGAATTGCTTATAGAATTGAATGCACACATCCAAGAGAATATAGTTTTGTTTTTTTGGATAGCTTTCTGAAGGATGCACAATTACACAAAAAGGCACAACTTGTTAAATGGAAGGATTGAATGTGACGAATTGATTCTCATAACACTTCCCAACCAAAAATGTCAACTTTTACTTGCATGTTGACTTCTGCTACACCATGCTGTTGTTGTTCTTCCTGGAAATCTCAGTTATTAAGCAGCATTAATTACCTTAGAATTTAGAAATGTCACCTACTTCTAGATATTTACATAGAATTTCTATACAAATGATTGACAGGTAGAATTTTCATTTCAATTGAAGGAAGGTGGAGAGAAGTGGTATATCTGGTTTCTTTAGTTGCGTTCAGCTTTCTTATATATTTGCTATTAGTTATGTAGCATCTATAGCAAGCATGCAAGAAAGAGAGTAGACTCTCATTTTCATAGGATAGAAGCTCGAATAGAATTTGCTTTTGGAATTTCGTACTCGTTAAAGAATTGTTTCCAAATGCTAATTTCTTTCTGCAAATGACCATTAAAGTAGATTGGAATTGTGGAACTAACCTTTGAAGTCTCTGCTTCAAATTGATCAACAGGATGTTCTACAGTAATGCTTGTGTAAACATGTCTGTTTGATATAGAATTCAGCCTTTTTATATACTTAGCAGCTCCTATCAATGATTCAGCTTCTTTTTTTTATTTATAAAAAAATCATATTTTGCCACCGTTGATTCTTCAATTTATTCATTATTCCTGTTTTCACATTTATTACATCACATGCACCAGGTTCCGGCTCTTAACTTCTGTTTGTGTACAGGTAACCTGGGCTGGCTTTGACAAATTGGAGCTTGGTGCAGTTACTTTCAAGCATGTTCTCTTACTTGGTTATCAGAATGGATTTCAAGTCATTGATGTTGATGACACCTCTAATTTCAGTGAATTGGTTTCAAAGCGTGATGGTCCAGTTACATTCTTACAGATGCTTCCAATTCCTGGAAATTCTGATGGTCAGGAAGGATTCAGATCGTTGCATCCTTTATTGTTGGTTGTTGCAGGGGATGAAGATGACAAGTCGAGCATGGGTCAAAATCGTAGACAGTTGAGTGGTGGGACAATCAGTGATGGTACCTTGGAATCTCAATCAGGGAACTCTCACAACTCTCCTACTACTGTTCAGTTTTACTCCATCATATCTAACTGTTATGTTCAGGTTCTCAGGTTCAGGTCGGCTGTGTTTATGGTTAGATGTAGTCCGTTGATAATAGCTGTGGGTCTTGATACGCTAGTAAGCTCCAATTATCTTAGACAAACTTGAGATGTGAACTGCATAATTCATTATGTCTTAACATAAGCTTTTTAAGTTGCAGTAAAAAAAACATATATCATCTATGTAAAGATCATGAATATCATTGTGCACTTTCAGTTTTTGGTATATGTTGACTTTACTGACTGATTTTTATCCTGGTCCAGAACTGATAAAGAGTAGTAACTTTTCCATAGATGACTTCATCTTCTTCCTATTTTTTTCTGTTTAGTTTTTCTTCTGAGAGGATGCAAGGTAGAGTAGAAAAGGATTGTCTTTGGAAGTCTAAATATGGATTTGGAACTTTGGATATTTTTTTCCCTATTCTACCTTGTCTTATTTTCCTTTGGTAATACATAGGTAGAATAGGAAAAACTAACAAGTACTCCCACCGATCCAAAATTAGAGATTCAATTTGACTTTTGAGGTCAAATGACGGCATATTAAACTTTAAAATTGGTATGACTCATAAAAATTTAGAATGAAATAAATTTTGTGATTAATAGTTTTTGTTATATACTATACAATTATAATAATTGTATTAGCTAAAATTAAATAAATTCACATCAATTTGAGGTTTAATAAGCCGTCGTTTGACCTCAAAAGTCAAATTGTGTCTCTAATTTTAGAATGGATGGATTACTTTCTATTTAAGTAGCCGATATTGGAAACATTTCTATGAATATTCTTTACAATCTACAACACCTAAACTGATCTAATGTACTGATTAGTACATCTCCTGAGGGTGATTGGTTGATTTTGTAGATACGGATAGTGGAGCTTATTTTATTCAGGTAATAAAAATAGGAAATCTGGGATCTTATGTTTAAAAAAGTTACAAGAAAAGAATGCGAGTAAACCATAATTGCCCTCTTTTGTTTGCCATGACAGAGTTAGTCAGCAGATGAGTGATCTAAGGTTGTCAGGTCTTGTAAATTAAAGGCTTTGAAAGTGCTGAATATTAAGCACGATGAAGTAGAAGATGAAAGATAGTCCAGAAATCATTGATGCGTCTCATACGCAGCAAATTAAAGTTGGAATTGCATCATACAATGGTTAGACATACAAGGGGAAAAAATCTATATAATTAAGAAAAATACATGGCTATATAAGTGCTTGTGTCTTAAATATAATGTAATTAGACTTGACTCCCCATTTGAAAATTTGTCAAATTTAAGTAGAACTTGTTTTTTGCCAGCTGTAATTATATATTATGACACAGATAGGTGAAAATGGAAGAGATATGATAAGACCTATAAGCCATTACTCAAAAGTCAATTCTATGTTGAGCAATGTTAAATTTACCAAAATATCTAAACTTAAACAAGTTATGCACGATCAATTGAGTTATGCCCTGAAATCAAATTAAAGTTGTAAATCCTTCTCAAGTTTATAATAACTTGATACCCTATGGATGCACCGGTGGTTGTAATGACCTAGCATTGATACTTTTTAGTGAGACTACCCTGTTTTTATATATGAAATATAATTTGCCATTCATTTCATACAATGTGGTGGGACCTGGAACTTGATTGTTTTCCTTTCTTTGGTAGATACATTGCATTGATGCACTTACTCTCGAGATAAAATTCAGTGTTCCGACGTATCATGTTCCGCAGTTTGGAGGGCAAGGAACAGTTGGAGTCAATACTGGGTATGGTCCTCTGGCAGTAGGACCGAGGTGGTTAGCTTATGCTTCAGACAACTCACTTGTGTTGAACACAGGGAGATTAAGCCCAAACAATCTCACTCCTACTGGTATTAGCCCATCCGCATCACCTGGCAATGGTACTTTGATGGCTCGGTATGTGGTGGAGTCCAGCAAACAGTTAGCTTCTGGGATAGTTAACCTGGGTGATATGGGATACAAAACTATTTCTAGATACTGCCCAGAGCTGTTTCCAGATGGTTCAAATTTGCCTATACCTTCCAATTCAGGCTGGAGAGCTAGACTTGCAGCATCAGAAACAGATAATGGAGGGATGGTTAGTTATATGCACGTAACACATTTATACTTACTCACAATGTCATTAAATTTTAATCATTTTCTTTGAATGATTAGGCATTCAAGTGACCAAATATTATGGTTCTCAAGAATGTTAGTTCTGCATTCTCTTTAGAAAATTTTAATTCTGAAAATGGAAGGAGAACCCTGATACTCCTTTGCTTTTGGTGTTTGGTAGCTGGTACTCACTGCTGAGTTGATACAGTAGATACTGTGAAACACCTTCCTGTTTTAAAATAAAAATACTACTTTAGGAAATCAAATGAATATCTCTCACAAATTTCAGCTAAAAATTTAAAACTACAATCTGGTAAGGCACAGTTCAATGCTACTTAGCTTATCAGTTATCACAAACAAAAAATAAGGAAAAGAGCAGTGATATGTTGCCAAGATCAATGTCCTGCAGTTTCTTTCCCTGTTTAATATTTGGTCAAAAAACCCTGAGCTGAAAAAGGTAATGAAGTGGGAGGCTTAACTAGGTGAAAAAGAAGTTAACTATATGAGTGCTTAAATTGTGAGAGAATGTAGATAATTTTGTTTAATGCCTCAGTTGAAAACCACATCATTTGGCCCATGTCAGAGTCATCTGATTTTGATGGTTGATGTAGGTTGTTGTCAGTGATGTTGTATCTGGAGCTGTTATATCACAGTTTAGAGCTCATCTAAGCCCAATATCTGCATTATGTTTTGATCCAAGTGGCACCCTTCTGGTTACTGCCTCGGTACATGGAAACAATATTAATATTTTCCGTATCATGCCTTCTCGCACATGCAGTGGATCTAACAATCGAAGCTATCAATGGAGTACTTCTCATGTGCATCTTTACAAGCTGTATCGCGGAATTACAACAGCTGTTAGTGCTCCACATTTTGTTGACAATATTTTTCACTTTAATCATCCCCTCCCAATTGCTAATGTTTATGGCTTCCTTCTTCACTTTCATGTGTTCTACTTGACAGATCATCCAAGACATCTCTTTTAGTCATAATAGTCGGTGGATTTCAATAATTTCGTCCAAAGGAACTTGCCATATTTTTGTCCTATCCCCCTTTGGCGGTGAAGCTGGCTTTCAAACTCTCAATTCTCTTGGTGAATATCCTTCCCTGACTCCATATCTGTCTCTACCTTGGTGGTCTACTTCATCTTTCATCATGAACCAGCAAACTTCTCCGACTTCTCCTCCTCGTCCTCTCACACTATCTGTAGTGAGCAGGATAAAAAATAATAACTCAGGACTTCTTAACTCAATTAGCAATGGTGGTTCTTCTGGAGGGAGAAAGGTTTCTGTGCCGTCTGGTGCAATTGCTGCTGTTTTTCACAATTCCATGCCTCTCAGTTTTCAGGATGCTTACCGAAGGAAAAACTCCTTGGAACACATGTTAGTTTATACTCCGTCTGGCTATGTGATCCAACATGAACTTCTGGCATCGATAAGGATTGAACCCAGTGAAGTTGGTCCAAAAACTCGACGAGGATCATATGTACACTCGCAGGATGAGGATTTAAGGATAAAAGTTGAACCTGTTCAATGGTGGGACGTATGTCGGAGACTAAACTCTCCAGAAAGAGAAGAACGTATTTTGCTGACTACCTCTGATGGGCAAGAAATTGCAGAAGTGGTTTACAATTATAGAACAGATGATAGCGTTGGGGAGACAAAGTCGGTGAAAAGTGATTTAGTAAAACCTTTTGAGGGATCCCACCGGTTCCTATCCAATGCTGAGGTGCAGATAAACTCTGGGAGGTTACCAATATGGCAGAAATCTAAGGTATACCTTTTTAGTGTTTGAGATTCTCTCCTGTTTCTGCTCTATTTTGGTTTTGATTCATTTCGTCATTTCTGTAGATCCATTTCTATGTTATGAGTCCTGAAATAGTGGAAGGCCATGCGTATGGGGAGTTTGAAATTGAGAAGGTTTTGTGTCAGGTAGTGGAGGTAAAAAGAAAGGATCTATTGCCTGTTTTTGAGCACATTCATAACACACAATCTGGACGGGATGGCAGGTGA
This sequence comes from Panax notoginseng, assembly GCA_016801055.1. Taxonomy (NCBI): domain Eukaryota; kingdom Viridiplantae; phylum Streptophyta; class Magnoliopsida; order Apiales; family Araliaceae; genus Panax; species Panax notoginseng. Next base: position 224,234,401 of record CM029015.1, on the reverse strand, counting down.
TGATCATTTTATGGACCTTTGCTAAATGTTTATTGTTTACCATTTCAGACATTTCTGTTTTTTGTTATTTTTCCATATATTTCTTAACTTCTTCATTATGAATTTTATGAATTTCAATTAGCGGAGTGTTGGATTATGTTGATGGCTTTGGATGTTGGTGGCTAATTATTTTTGGCAGATGCTTTAATATTCGGTGTAGAACTTTGATCTTTCACAATTTGGAGGCAAGAGCGATAATACTTGCAATTGATTTAGAATTTTCTAAAAGAGTTTCAGGGGTACATCTTCTAATTGAGTTGAATATGAAATCGGGTGTTAGAATTTGACAGCTGGCCCTTTTACAATGCTTTTTTTCTTTCTAATATATGGTTTTGATGTGCTTCATGAGGAGATTACAAGCCTTCCTTAGTATGTTGTCGTAGCAAAACTTTGGGAGGTGTCTGCCTGCTTGGAGACTTAAATGCTTCAGTATGATCTCTACAGATTTTTTGTGTTTAGTTATTTCTATTCAACTTGTAAAACAAAATTGTTTTTATTGATACTTGGTTTACCTATATATCTGCACGTTCATTTGTCCATGTGATTCCTTGTCTTCCTCCGACATGGATTGCTTGCATTGTTGTTTTGTGCAGGGGGATTTCTGGAAGAAGATACTGTAATTCATCATCTTTGAACCCTCAACAAGCCAGAGACAACGTCACTGCTGAAACTGTAATCTGTCATTTAAAGCCTGCATCGATTAACTCCAGTGAAAGCTCAGATGGAGGTAAGACACAGGTTGTACTGAAATACTTCCATCAGCCCACATTCTTACTTTTTTGACAGGCTGAATATATTGTTCTAACTCGAATAACATTAGCAAGTTGCTATTAACTGATGATTGTCTTTCATGCAGCAGTGAATATTCCTACAAATAAGCAAGAAAAACCACTTGCTACCCCTTCAAGTGAAAAGCAGCCAGAAGATATGGGGCTGTATTTTCGGGAGGATTACTGTAAGGTGTTGGAATTTGATGGATACAAATCAACTGAAGTTTTAACTGATGCTGTCGACAGCAATGCTGGCCATTACGACAGTAATGACATTGATTGCGTGATGGGTGGCTTGTTTGATTCCTCCGAAGAAGGTAAAAACTTGAAATCACTGATGTAATCAAATATCTTTCGAGCTTTCCATATTTAATCGGCACCAATTTAATCAATACAAGTATATTCACCAGGGGCTGTTTCTTGTTACAGGTTGATGTGCGCCTGCTTTCTTGAGAAAATTAATTGCTGGATGCATGGCATCTACAAACTGATTTGCAATCAAGATGATGTTGAAAATTAGTTCAAACAAGATCTCTCTCGTGTACATTTTGTAAATGGAAATTATTCATGAATTCATTTAGGGTGTAGAATTGGGTCAAAGGATGGGTTTGAAAATATTGGCAGAATTTGATTTGGATTAAACTCCATCAAACTTTGTATCTAGCTTTGCATGCAAGCATTCTCCGTGCTCTAAAGAAAAAGAGAAAAATATATACAATGAAAGAACAAAATTGAAATGAGGTTTAAGTAATTAATGGTTATTCTTTGTGTAAATGATTATCCTTTAGATGGTATGCAAATTTGTATTAAATGATTAAATCTATATACAGGGTTTAAGAGGCCAACGCCTCCGTTATTAGTCATAAGACATTATATAGATTATGGAGCTTTTTTACATGCTGGGATAAAAAAAAATGTTTGTTTTTTTTTTTGTTGCGAGTAGACTCTGCACAAATTGAATAATTATAAAAATTAGTTTATAAAATGATGTGTCAAAATTTATTTAGTTGATGATTCACCTTATATGGGTGGATCCGATTATTGTAACCAATTAAAGTCATACACATTATTATTATATATATATTTTTTATAACAATTATTTAATCATAAGTTTTTCCCATATTTATATCACTATGTTTGCAGGCTTGCACTAACCCTTGAACACAAAATTGTAAATAGATTTTTGTTAGTGGGATTGTTGATCTCTTGTGCGTTTTCTCCCGAGCAACTTCAGCAGGCCGGAGTTGCAAAAATCTTAGACTATATTTAGTCTAAGAAGCAGATTTTGCTCCAGCAGATGGACTATATTTAGTCCAACCATTTTTTCAGCGATCCAAAAAGACTAAATCAATGAACGAAAAATCTCATGAACTATAATTTTAATATTATTAAATGGGAGAGAGGATAGAGAAAAAAGAAGAAGGAGATGAAGATGTGTGAAGAAGAAGGTCCATGAAGAAGGAGAAGTGGGAAGAGTCGGCAGCAATATATAGAATTTCAGAACGGATAGATACAATTATTAGGGTAATTAGAAAGTATATTTAATAATAATTCAATAAATTTTATATTTTTCAATCAATTATTCCAACATTTAGTAATTGTAAGTATTTTATTAATAATAATTTGTATTTTTATTATATTTTTTATTTTTTATTGATAATAACTCTTTAATTTATTTTTTAATTGAAAATCATGATCCTCCGATGTATTATTTTTTAGATGGAAAATCATGGTCCTTCGAGTTGTTTTGAATTCATTGATTATTTTAATCTTTTTATATTATAGTCCACGGGATAGTACACATGATAGTCCATCTACTGGAAGGATATATACTAATGTCATATGGACTAAATAGAGTCCAGCAGATAGTCCATCTGCTGGAGATGCTTAATACTTTCCATGGTTTTATTGTGGGGAAATGATATGTATTGTGTTTTTATGTATAGATTTTTTATTGACAATTAGTTGGATAAGATTAATGTTAATTTTTTTTTAAAAAAATATGTAATATAATTGGTTAACCTTATAATCTTATCGCATGTATCAATGTATTTTGTTATTATAATGACAAATAATGAATTCACCTAATAAAACACCCTTAACTTTTGACCTTTTTCAGGCATATTAAAATTTATTGTAGATATTTATATTTTTTTATTCTAATCATTTCCTTTTTATATGTTATAGGAGTCCTTCACAAAAAAATAAAAATAAAAATGGTTCATTGTCTTGCTTTAAAATTAAATGTTACTAATCTATATGGTATACACCTTATAAGTGTGTGCTTTTTTTTTTTATTTCCTTTTATAGGAAAAATCAACTTTAATATTTAAATACTTAGATAATTATTAATTAAATGATTTCTTATAGATTTGGAACAAATTAGACTTGTGAGGCCTAAAATATATGAAGTCAAATGACGGGGTAGTAAATAAGTTATTTTTTAATCACTTGCATGATTCTACTAAGTATAAACTCTCTTCACCATTTACCAGGCTCCTTTTATAGTGTGGATAGATAGTTGAATTATGAGATTGACAGATAAATTATTTGCAATTAATATAGTTATACATTTTATATTTTGTATAACTTTTACACACCAATATTGCCGACCCAATTAGCAAAAAATAAATTATTACACACCCACTCTGGGTTCTTCTTATTAACCTATGAGCATAATTTTGTAAATAGATATCAATAAAAGTATCCAATCAAATGATGATAGTCACTTGACTTTTGTAAATAGATATTAATAAAAGTATCCAAATTTGATTATAGTCATTTGACTTGGGATGTTTGATAAAAATTGAATGAATTTAAATTTGAATATGGATGAGCTGAATTTGAATGGAAAAAATTATTTGATAATTGACATGTTTAAAACATTTGAATAACATATTTTTATTATTTTCCCCTCTAAAAAATTCAAAAATTATTCTAAATTTATTTAAAATTACTTAATATAATAGTTAATAATGTAAAAAAAAAGTTTATTCAGCTAAAAAAATTAGACTAAACCATTCAGCTCAGAATTGTTCTAAATGACTGATCGGTTCAACCATTCAAACTATTTTTTTTTTCAAAATAAACACACCAAATAATTAAATTAATTAACCATTCAACTACAATCAAATAACCTTTGTAATTTAAGGTAGAAGTTAGAATCAGTTGTAACATATTTCGATCACAAGATCAAGGAACTCCTTTTTGTCAACAAATAAAATAAAAAAAAAAAAATGGTGGGAGTGACCCCAGTTAAAATTATGGGAAGGTACAGGTGCGAGATTCTGTTCGGAGACTGACCCACATAACATAAGCCATAAAATGGTAGAACATAATTTTTTGAATACTTTATTTTGATAATCTGATTATTACTAGCTTCCGAGTTATCGGTTACTTCAGCAATTCACATTTATATCGTTTTGTTTGGGTCTTCAGATTTATGATTACTAAATATAAATACATGGGGTAAAGGTAAACCCCACTATTTGGCAAAGGAGTAAAAGGTAAGAAGAGTTATTGAGCAGACACCAAGCAACCATGGATATTATCAATCAGTTGCAGAGACAATATGTCGATTACTTGACATCTTTGTACCGCGAGGTTAGTTTTTTCACTGAAAATAAGTCTGATTTGAGATTTTTTTCATGTGGGTCTTTGTGATTTTGTCGTAAAGTTGGTTTTTTTTTTTAACTGTGCTAATTAACATTTTGATGATGGGTTTGTTTGTTTGGGTGTGAAAATAGGGGGTTTTGGATGATCAGTTTTTGCAGCTTCAGAAACTGCAGGATAAGAGCAATCCAAATTTCGTGAACGAAGTGGTGACCCTCTTCTTTGAAGATTCTGAGAATCTTCTCCTCCAGATGAACATTGCTCTGTGAGGGTTATTTTCTCTATTTTCTTGATCATGTCTGTATCATCTTTTCCTTGAAAATTTTGATATGGGTTTTACTGGTTTTTTATTTTCCGAAATGTACAGTGAACGACAGAATGTTGATTATCACAAAGTTGATTCCAGTGTCCACCAGTTCAAGGGTAGTAGTTCCAGGTACTAACATTCATTTGGTCTTTCCCATAATTGTTACTTTCTGCTTCTTTTTTTCCTAACCTATCTAATTGGAAGTTTAGTAACTTAAAGTTGAGCTTTTATGAAATCGTGTAAACCAGAAGATATAAATGAGAACCCATTGCCCATAAATCCTTGTGAGAATTTTTATCAGCATGAATATTGGAAACTAAAATTTAAACACAATATAAATGATCTTGTTTTAAGTATTTGTTATTTTTCAAGTTGCAAGGTTTGACTAAAATCCATTTCTTATCGTTAACAGCATAGGTGCTCTGAGGGTAAGTAACGTGTGTGTTGCTTTCAGAGCTTATTATGATGCGAGAAACCTTGAAGGGTGAGTCTTACTTTGCACTCTTATCATACTGACCCTTCTTTTTTATTTTATTTTTTTGCATCACTACATTTTGACCTTGTATTGCACGGAAATACTAGTCCTTAACTGACAATGCCAAAGCTAATGGCTTATTGCTCATGGATTAATGAGTCAAATGATTATATAAATAGTAGCTGCTTATTGTGTCATTTCGTGCCATTATATATGAGGACCGATCTTCAAGCACTGGCTGTGGGAATTTCCCAGCCAGCGAATTTGTGGCCTTCGTCCTAAGATGAAACGGCCATGATTAAAAGAGTGTTAATTCCATGCGCTGTTCTAAATAGTGGCATTAAATGGCCCTTAAAATGACATAGATGCACTCTGTCTCAGATGCACAAAGCAGAAAATTCTTCTTCTTTTCGCTATTTACTATTTAGAATAGCGGATGGAACGTTTTGTATTTATTAGTGTGGCTTTCTCTATGTGTATATAAGAACATAATATATACTATTACAGAATTACTATTAGTGTAGTAATTGGATTTTAAAAACTTGTAAAAAGATTTTACAAAATTTAAATTTAAATATTTGTACCCTAGCGAAGTAAGGAACCATGATATATATGTTTGGAATAGATTCCATTTCAAGAGAGTTGAAAAAGCACCGTCTACTATGCTTTCTCTGTGTATATAAGAACATGATATATACTATTACAGAATTACTGTTTGTGTAGTAATTAGATTTTAAAATTTTGTAAAAAGATTTTACGAAATTCCTAAATTTTCTGCCCCTTACCCTCCACAACTGTAACCTTTCATAAATTCTTAAAAATTTCTCTTTTACCACACACACACACACACACACACACACACACACACACACACATATATATATATATATATATCTCATAGTTTTATTTTCTTTATTTTATTTATCCTAAAATACATTTATGTCTATTTTACCCATAAAATTGTACCTTCACTCATAATCACTTTCTTATGGGCTTACAATAGTATGAGGACTTTTTCCCCAAAAAGTAGCTTGGGCCTATCAAGAGTTTAACTTTAGTAGAATTCTTCGGGATAAATAAAATACCTTTGTCGTAGATCATTGTCCATATAGGTACATTCTAATCATAATATTTATGATGATCATGTTACTTATGATGGTCAATCGAAAGAAATTATTTAAGTTATTAAAGGCACCGTCTGCTATTAAGAATAAGAATAACAGAACCGAGATTTCATTCGACTTAATTAGGTCAGCTATATCAATATATAGGCCTTCTACCGTCCGCTAGTAAGAATAGCGGAGCGGCTTTTTGTAACTGTAACTGCTTTATACAGACAGTAGGAGATGTGCTGGCTGTGAAACGCCCATAGCCAGCGTAGCCCATAGATTGGTCCCACACGCACGCACACACACACACGTACACACACACACATATATAATATAAGGTGGTGCATAAATCTTGGTAGACTCGTGACCTTACAAGTGACGTCATGTTCTCTGAAATCAGTTGTGAGAGTCAACTTGATTTAAAGGGCAATGATTGGTGCCTGATGAAAGTTTAAGTTACACGTGGCATCATTCTCTCAGATCTTGCATACGTTTTACCAACATACACGAACAAGGGGCACATATATTGATTCCATTTATCACATCTTGCAATCCAATTTTTACTTCTATGCACATCATTATACTAAGGAGTCACCTGGAGTCGGGACTATTGTGGTCAGTGATCCTACCATATTATTATGACTGAGATGATGAGATGGCTAATGATATTTCGTGCAGGTGCTTGAAATGTATGCAACAAGTAAAAGATGAATACTATCTTGTAAAGAGCAATCTTCAAACATTGTTCAGGGTGAGTACACTATCAGATAGAGAAATGTTTCTCCTCCTTTTTCTTTTTGGGTCCTCAAAATAACTTTGATCATTTTTGGCTAAAATTTATCCAAGTTAATGCTTTTATTCAGGATATTCACAAAGTTGCCTTGTACAATCTATCTTCTTGAAATTCATATATTGTGCTTTCGATATACCTGCTCACCCTGGCTTTTCGTACACGTTATTAAAAATTAAATCCAGTAAATATTTACTTTCATGAATAAGCATCATATGAAATTTATTTTCATCTATTGTTTTCTTCTATATTACATTTGCTTTTAGTTTGTGGTTACTTTAAAATATTCTTTCTTGAAAGCCCTTTCTGTTCCCAAGA